>JAZDUA010000123.1:2301547-2948730 GCA_038098605.1 Gryllus longicercus
TTAAACTTTTTTTCCCCTCCTGGAATGACTTGCTTTGTGTGTTTGTATAACTTTACAATTTTTGAAGAATCATTTTCAAACAACATATATAATTTCTTTCCTCCTCTTTTTCAGTCCCTTCATTATTATGTCTTTATGAACATCATCAATGTCTTCACCCACATTTGTGCTTTGAGGAATTTAAATTAATCAATATTTTATAGGTACTACAGATTCTACCGCAAGTGAGGAAGATGCTATTCCCCCACCACTACCACAGAAAGTTCGAGAGGCTGACTATTGCAATCTTCCAGGAGACACAGATGTGCCTTGTGAGACTACACAACCCCCTTCGACACCTAAAGTTAGAACAAAGGTAAGAATATTTGTCTTTCGTGCCTGTAAAAGCAATCCATTTTGGTTCTGTTATCCAATTGTGACGACTTTCAATTCCTATCTCTACATACTATTAGATCAATCAGTAAATATTAAATACAAAATAAAATATTATATCCTAAATAGTATAGCATTTTTGTGAATATTTGATTGATTGATTTCTCACACTTGGTATAATTCAATTAAAATGAAACCTTTTCAAAGAGAGGTCCAAGTAGGAGAGCGTTGCATCAAGAATTTCCAATAGTGTTATTAAACACTTGTCAAGTTGAGAGTGCATAGGAAATGATAGCTCGTTTGATTCCTATCAACAAGACAAATTGATTGGCACAATTCTTAGCCAGTTTCCTCCATTCCAGATATTCTGTAAGAATTCTCGATAAGTGTGTTTTTTATTATTTCTGTGTTCCTACTATATAGTTCATTGGTGAAATGCTACGAATGTCTTCTCTCTTTCTGGCATTTGCATAAATCGTCTTGATTCATCAGACAATAATTAAACTTAATTTTATAATTAAACAAATCTTACACAATTGTTTTAGTCAATACATTTTATGAAACTTTTATTGTATGAAAATTAACTAGCTGGGCACCTGCAAAATAAACATTTATTTTTATTATGGACTTGGATAGCATGGGGAAAGCTTGTTAACATCAAAATACCCACCAGAGTCCCCATGCTAAGCTTGTAATCAATATTCAGAAAAGCAAAATGTTAATTAAGAAAATTATTAAGTATGAATGGTGATACTTGGCTGTCCAAGATGAGCCGCAAAACTGTTGGTCAAGATGACATTTCAGCCATCATGTTGTATCCCTCTTCAGAGCTAGACTGCTGAGTCAGTAGTATATCTCTGAAGGCCACAACATGGCTGAATCGTCAGCTTGACCAACTGTGACACGGCTTATCCCAGACAACCAAGTATCAAATGACTCCGGCCGTGGAAGCCTTCAAATCTATGAATTGTAGACAAAACGAATAATGACCTTTCTTGGCAAAACCTCATCTATAAAATACCCTGCAATTTGAATTTGACATTAAGACGTGTAGTTCTTTCAAATTCTGTTCCAAAAATATTTATTTTTTGAGAAAGAAAAATACTTAAGTATAAAAATTTTAGCAAAATTAAAATAATATCAGATATGCCTTATTTTTTATTTCTACCATTGATAAAAATTTTATTTCAGCCTCCACCTCCTGAACCAGTGGAAGACAGTCGACCACCAACACCCCCACCAAAACGACCACCTCTAAAGCCACCTACAGCATCGTAGTCTAATTGTGCGTGTTATAATTTTTTTAAATCAGATTTGTTTTCTTGTAATTGGTACTTCATAATATACATCACGCATTAATTAAGCATTTTCAAACTGTAAGAATTAATTGAATGTTTTTACTGTGCAGTCTTTTTGTAAAAGTGTACATTTTGTAACATATGCAATATTAATATACATTGATGACTGTGATAAATGGATGAAATGCCCATTATGGGGAATTGCATTAAATATTGCCAAAGCCTAAAGCTGAACACAAAAATGCAGTTCTTCATCACTTTTCACAATTATGCATTTACTCGCATATTTAGTTCTCTTTTCATATTTTTAGTTATAGATCAGTGAAATGCTTTGAGTGAGTTGCTAAGAGAAATTTATTCTAATATTTGGAATATGAAATTGTGCCATAGATTTTGTATTAAGGAGTGCCTTTAATAATAATATTTGACCGATGAAGAGGTAAAAGAAGAACAAAAAAGATAACTAAATCACAAACTAAGAAATTCTTTTTTCATTATGGTGTATGGAATAAATTAAATAATCATTGTAACTTTCTGTATACAATTCATATTCCTTTGACTGTCTAAAACACAATGAACGATTTATTTTGGATAGTAGATAATGATCCAATTTATTTTCATATTTGTTTTGTTTTTTTTTTTTTTTGTTAAAATACAAAATAAAATTGTGATAAATGAAAATGGCTTTTCATAAATGTGAGGCTTCTACAAACTTGAAAAATGAAGGAGTTCAAAGAAGAAGAAAAAGTATCATAAGTAATTAAATTAAACTATTGCTTCCCCTGGACACTTCTGTATTCTTATAAGTAATTTTGATAAATCTACAGTTGAATACTTTGTTTTAACCAAACTAAGAAGTGAATCATCAAACCAAGTATAAAATGAAGAAAAAAATTAAGAATTATTAAAAATTTTCAATAAACATCATTAAATTTTTTCTGCACAAATTCTAGGCTTTATAGCCCAAATTTGATGTAATTAAATGTCCCAAATATTTTCTTGAAACAATGGAATAAAGGGAAGGAAACTGTTATGTGAGTGAATGCAACATTAAAAAAATAATTATCATAGCTTTAACTCATGTTTGCCATGTCATTGTGTGCATGCTCATTATTCCTATAAATGCCATATTTAATATCATTTACTTATTGTTTATCAATTTCTCTCCATAAACTTTGTGCAAATAAGTTTACAAAATGTGTATTTTTTTCATTCCTCCAGTCCACGTGTGTTATAACACATGGTTCATAAAGTTGTGTTCATAAAATATATTTCTGATATTTTTACTTAAATTCTGAATTATTTCAAATAACAATATTCTAAATTGTTTTTTTTTTTATTTTTTTTAAGAAATTTCATATTAGAATCCTGATGGTTCACTCAAGCAAAAATTGTAATGTGCAAATTGTTCAACTTAATGCACCACTTTTTTTATTTTTGGGAAATGAAATAAGTTTATTTTGCCTTAGAAATTCAGAAATGTATTAATGTGCTGCTTGTGTGTGTTATTGTTGTAAACTTCATAAAACTATGGTTGTGAGAAAGACAAAATTTATATTACAGTATTTGTGGGCACAAACATAGTGTATAAATACTTGCAATTGTACTAATTTTCTGTCAGTGTTGTATTATTTTGCATTGTTACATGTGCTTGGAAGGAAGATTTCCTCTGGGATCTGGCCCTTTTGTTATGATTGAAGAATGTGAGTTGGTTCAAATAAGTATGTAAATTATAAATAATAAGATTTGATGTCACAATTTTGCCAGTATGTTTGAAAGATTGCAAAAGAATGAAAAAATGAAAAAGTTAAATACAAGTGCTCTTCATCAATTAAAGCTATTTGATATTCACTTAGGTTTGAAACTATTATACTGTCCATTTTATTATTCAGCCTCTTCTACTTATTGCAACTATGACACCTTAAAAAAATAAATAAATAAATAAATAAATTATAATAATAAAATTCAGTCAGGACACATGTCTTCCGATTGATGTCTACAGGCTATTTCAAGAATTGTGAGGGAAAATATTTCTTACTGTGTATGGACTGAAAACTCCTTTTCGTTTATCTTCTTTTATTCTTCATCCTAAAGATATACCACCGTTTGTATGTAAAGCTATTATCCTTTCAAAGGATTTTTTTTTTTTTTCTAAAAGTTGTCTAGATAACTAAAAAACACTGTAACTAATGTTTTTTTAGAATTCTATTTGTTAATAATAAATATGTGTATGTATGCATGAAGTTTAATTTGTCTGTTCTTGCTCTGGTGAATGTTGTTACAGCAGACAGAGAAAATTATTGAAAGGTTTCACAGTATTTTTTTGCAAGAAGACATTTTAGTCTTATCTACATATGATAAACTCTTCAATATGTCTTAATCTCTCTTCAAATTTTTGAAAATTTTAATTGGAAAATGTGTATCCTGGTTGAATGACACTGATTGGTCTGGTCTGGTCTGGTCACACATGATCTGGTCTCTTCTGCATTAATACATTTATCATAAAGGTTCTTTATTTTACCATTGACAAATGGTAAGGAAATAATTGTTATTTTCTTAACTGTTTTAAGTTGTGTAAAGTTACCTAATGGGTTGTGCATGAAGCCGACTTCCATTTATATAAGCATTGTTATAGCAGAGTTTCATTTTTATAGTATCTTGTTTTATTGTAGCCAGTGTCATTATAACATTTGAGTGTGTTTGAGTTTGGTATTGCTTAAATCACAGTATTGAGTTATATTTTATGGTCTAGTCATAGGTGTATGCATGGTTTTGTAAACCTTGTGAGAAAGGTTTCACAGTAATAATTTAACAGAAGAGACTACTAATACAGTAAATTTGTTTAAAGCAAGTCTACAGAATGAGTTATTTACTGAGCACAAATTATTAATATAATGTATTTGTGTATGTATCTTAAATAAGGTGCTCATCAATACTATTTGTGTTCAAATGAACAAAATATTTTATACAATAATTTCTATTCATGACATAATGTTTACATTTATAAACAAATTTTATTGATATGATTATTGGAGCAAACGCAGATCAAAAATTACTAGTTGACTAGGCTAATTGTTGGATGTACAAAGCAGTTCAAACTTCATCTCTAAACAAAAGATTAAGAAAAATAATGTCTCATCATCATCTCTCTTAGTGCCCACCACATTATTAACAAAGTTATGTGTTCAAATTTTGATACTTGTAAACAGTGTTCATAAAAGAAAGTAAAAGTTATTAATATGCTTGAGAAAGCAAATACGATTCATTTCTTTCTTTTATTTTCTTGTTTCTTTTGCTTTTCTTCAAGTTAAGCTGATATTGCACATATAGCAAAATTTATTGAATTATTTTTTATTTTGCATCAATTACAATACATCAATTACAATAATATTAAAAATAGAGAAGTTAAACTCATTGTGAGAGGTGAAATCATGAATGTTATGTTATCCAGGAGCAACGAATAGCATTTTTTGTGTTTATTTCTTGTAGTGTTCCCTAATACTCGTTTTATCAGTATTAAAAAATTAAACGGATATGTTTGCTCCAACATTGGTTTGGTATGAGTTGTGAACCTTGCAGTTGTGTGAAATGTATACATTTCATTGTGCTCAAGTTACGTTGGCAAAGACAATTTACCCACAAAATGCAAGTACAATACTTACTTTTGTATAACATTATGTTATGCTGTAATTTATTGCTTTAAATTATGGGAAATATTATTACATATGTGTTAGTGTATATATATATCTGTAAATGCCTTTAGTGCTTTTTTGATTTATTTTAGAAGAACAAAATACTTATAAGTAAAAGGAAGGGACCAATTTTTATTTGTTTTAAATGTACAGATGTTAGATGACTTATAATGTACCAAAGATACTTAATAATATCTTTTAAACTTGATTATTTGTTAACTGAAATGATTTATTGTCTTCCAGAGGGCACTCTTATGTAAGTGTCAAGCTACTTTGTAGAGTTTTTTCTGAAATTTTACCTTTTGTCAGATACATGTTGAATCTGATTATAATATTGTAATGTGGTACAATATTCTAATTCTATTCAGTGTCAAAAATAACTTTGTAAGCTGATTTCAATTCGACAAATTAAATCATGGGGATCACTGATGCCATAGAATGATAAATAAAGATTTAATTGAAGAAGGTGGCAGTTTTTTTATTTTGTCTATTTGGGAATACACATGCATTTTGAAATGAATACTTTATAAATGTGTATTTTTTTATTTATTTAATGATAATTGGTGGTTATGTAACCTATCAAAAGTCTCAGAAAATGGAAATTGTCTCAAAGTCGTGTCAAAAAGTTTTCTATACACATGAAACTATTTCAGATCTTCATATTGAAACGTTTTGGTTTAAGGAAGAAGATAACCAAATTACCCATCAATCTAGATGCACCTGTTTTACTTGTTCAGTGAAAGACTACCTCTCAGTTAAGTTTCTTGGAACAAACATTGAAACCCATATATATGGTATGGATATTGTACCCCTGTTAACAGACCACCCCTCTCCCTGACCTCCGATCAGACTCTTAATAGCAATTTTCTTCATTTACCCCTTTGAAGAGACAACTTTCAGGAAAATTGTAAGAATACATTACTCCAAAATTTCAATAGTTAAAATGAAAATTACCAACATTGGAAACAACAAGCATGGATCATCGCTTTGAAATGGCTTACCACAATGACATACTTTGATTCTCGCACATCTAGATGATGGGTGTCCAAATCGTAAACATTGAAATCACTGCATTGGTTAAGGAATGAACATTCGTACGGTTAGACGATGAATGCCTGTTCTAATCTTCTCTGGTAACGTACAACGCTTGAACGTCAGGACATGGGACGCTGAAGGAATTATCTGTCCATCCCGCCTCATTGTTAGTCTACGACAGGCAATGACTCCTTGAGAAGCTAGTTCTTGACCTATTTCCTCTTCACTTCAGTTTAGTAAGTCACTACAAACTTCAACACCTTTGCAGGTATTCAGCGTGTCGTGAGCACTTACTTTAACATCTATAGTGCCTTTTTTCTTCAATTCTAGTAACTTTTTACCTTGATTGTCATTAAATGTTTCTACCAAGAGTCCAGATGAAGTTTTCTGTATGTCTTTTACGGCAGATCCAGCACAGGTGCTAACACTCTTCTCTATTATAAATGGGCTCACTTTATCAAAATTTCCTTCAGTTCTTTTTACTGTAAGGTACTTAAGTACCGCTGCGGTTTTCTTGAACTGGTCATCATAGATTGTTGATTTTCAAATTTTCATTCTTTTAGCATTGAACTCCGGGCATTTTTCTGGAGGAGGGTTTTTAAGGGATCCCTCAACCCTAGGTTCGCAGACTTCCATACGAGTCCCGCGACGCTTGCTATCACTCGTAGCAGTATCTGCTAGCGGTGCCGAGTGATCTGCACCCCTGGCATTGCAGTCGCTGGATGACGACGCCCGGTGGCCTGCTTGCGCACCACCGACTGCCGGTACTGGGGCTCCGATCCCCTGCGCCGTAACTGTCGATCCTGACAGATCCTCCATCTTGGTTTTTTTCTTCAGGGTCACCTTCCCCTACTGTTTTTGAGCTGCGCCAGCTTAAGGAAACCGAAGGAACAAGGGGGGACAGAGAAGATTAGATTTAGAATAGAAGGGTAGAATGGAAACGACTCCCCAGCCCTCGCAACCTAATAGCGTCGGGGCGGAAACACAAGAGTTGGCCGATACAAGATTGGCCTACAGGACAGAAAACAGATGTGTGCCACACGTAAGTGGAAGCAATGACACACAGAGTTTGTGGCAATGGCGGGATGTTTAGGGGAGTGACAGCGGACAGCTGCTCCGATTAGTCGCCTTCTACGACGGGGAGGACCCGTGGTGTTATTCTGATAAAACTCCCGATACCACACGGGGAATTATTATTATATTATATCTAAATGAAGTGTTGCTCAGGATGCCGCAATACTGAACCTCTGAGCCAATAGCCTTTGAGCACAAACCTCACCGTTAAATTCAATTTCTTTTCTACTTCGAAACAAATAAGACATTTTATTTATTGATTCTTTCCTTCTTAATGCAGGCGCAAATTGAATGTCTGGATTAATAATACAATTGCTCAGGACAGTACTTTTTGATGTGCAGCAATGCTTTCCAATTAAAATTTACGAATAAAGAAAATCATATTTTGAACCTAATTTCAGTACGTATAGCTTTTTGTCAATTTTGTACCGATATAAACCATTTTTCTTGGTCTGGTTTCAGTCTTCAACAAGGGCTGATTGTTTTAGGCGTAAAGAAATAGCTGAAAGTAGCTATATGTTTTAAGTCTGCGAAATCAACTAAAAATGACGTGATTAAAATGGAATTATTTTAAAAATTAACTTATTGAAATCGGAACATTTTTGTCCACTTTTCATTAACATTTTCTCAAATTGTGCATTTATTCGGAAGAAAGGTAATTGTATGCATAGTGTTAAATGAAAGTAATTTTGGTTTAATTCCTGCCATCCCCGCCACGCCACGACCCTCTCTCCTCCGCTCACCCTGCCATCGCCGCTCCTCTCTGCTCCGCTCCACTTCGCTCAGCTCCGTCCCGTTCTGGACCCGTCCACCCTACAGTCCACTTCACCACCTCCGCTCGCTGTACCAAAAACATTACGTATACTATCTTTAAATGTTTTGTCTCTGTGTTTTTGACAGTTTCTTTCTTTGAAGAAAAACATTCTATCCTTAATATTTTTAACCCTTGCAGCCCCAGACAGTTGTATTTTTGTTTTTAGGTCTTATAGTCTTGAGACATTTACAATCTATTCTGGCTCTCTCAAAGTTTTTATTTTATTTTATGTAATTTGATTTATTTTCGTCAAAGAACAGTTTTTGACGTATAGGGGAGAAGTACTATATGCGCATGTTTTCTTGAGTTTCAGAATATCCCCCCCCCCTTTACCCATAAATATAAAATTATCTTATATATATATAAAAACATGTTAAAAACGTATTATTGCAAAGTGCAAGTTTTTACGAGAAAATACCGTTATCGGGAATTCTCAACTATTCTCAACGACCTACACAATCGACACAGGGCTGAACGCAAAAAACAAACACGTTTACAACCAAAAACTAGTGGTGCTACAACAGCACCATTTTTTAAGAGAGAAAACCGAATTGGGATAATTTTAACTAAGGTTTGTGGATTGCTTGAAGAAAATACGTCAATACATTGAGAATGCAAATATATTCCTAGCAACACGGACAAAAAAATATGGATTATTAAATAGTTTTTAATCTAAAAGAATAATTTGTGAGCATGTATCAGAATCTCGCCGATCCGGTGGCCGAGATCGCTAAGGCAGTAGTGCAGTAGCGATCTCGTACCGAAAGCTCGCGGGTTCGAGTCCCGCCTCGGGCATGGTTGTATTGTGTTCGTCCTTTCACCCCCTATCATCATCATCATCATATCAGGGAAGGCAACGAGAAACCACCCTGAATAATTTATCCCAAGAAAACCCGTTATGGGTCACCTAACTTCCGTACATGGAAGATAGGACCAAAGAAGAAGATCAAAAGCTCGAAAGTAAGAAACAAAAACAAAGAAATATTAATTGGATTGTTGGTGATTTAGATACCTTTTCTATTATGATAAATGACTAAAGATATTGTCTGGTATCAATTTTAATCAACTTATGATCATTTCGATCGCGTTGCGATCATCATCAGAGCTAAAATGTAGTACAAATATTATACAAATATTATTAAATACAAATATTATTAACAGGTTGTAGGTAACAGGTTATTGTATGCAAGATGCGTAAGCAAACTGGGTCGTACATACCATGCAGCTTCTGGGCCGAAAACAAAGTTCTGCGAATTTTTGGGCGTGTGTCTTGTTTAAGAACACCGCCGGTCGGCCGCTGGGAGGGGGCGTGAAGAGGGGTGGGGTGCGGGTGTAGGGTCGTAAACCGCGGGGTTGCTGGTGGAGGCTTGAGAGAGGGTCGGGCGAGCGAAGGTCAGAGGAGTGGGGAGGGCTGGGGGTGGGTTAGGGGTGTACACTTTGTGCTAATTTTAGCAGAGGTGACGAGAGTTCAGGTATTTGCTGGTTGAGACATGTCATGTTCTGTTTTGTGAGGACGTTGTGTATGTGTATGGTTTCTAATTTTATTGTTCCAGTACCTGTTTTCAATTTCTAGATTCAATTTCTAGGAGATTTCCTAGAAATCCCTCTGTTCGACCCAAACTTTCGCAAAACGTACTCATATTTTCAAAAAATTAAATTTGGTACTATTTGAAGATCTGTTTTTGATGAATACATTTCATTAAGAAGAAAAATGTTTATCTTCAAAATTGTAGTTGTAGTTTTTTGAGGTAATTTTGAATTTTTGCCATTTTCACAAATCAGAATATTCAACGAAGAGATCTGCACCATTCTCTTCAGCGTTTTACACGCTATCCGAGATCAAAATTTAAGCAAAGTTGTTGGTGCCATTTTCGAGAAAAAATTGTTTAAAAGTATTAATTATTCCATATATTTCGCCCAAAATTACGCGAAAAGTACTCAAATTATCGAAAATTCGTACATAACCTTATTTTAAAATCTATCTTTCAGGAATAGGTTTCATCGAGACAAAAAATCTCTATCTTCAATATTTTAGATATAGGAAGACATCAAAAAATGTGGAACATTTGCAATTTTCGAAAAATCAGAGTTTCAACAAACATGAGACTTACACCATTTTCTTAAATGTCCTTCACACTATCCATCAACAAACTTTAAAAAAACTATGGAGCCATTTTTTTTAATTTTGAAAATGTCCCAGATGCTTTATGTAAAGTACCACTCAAGTTAAAATGTCAGTTTCAAATTCAAGGAGACGACATCTGTCAGATCGATTCGGCAATATCAATTTTGAAGAAAAATGATTGAATGGTTTAGTCGCGAGGATTGTACACAGACAGACGTTTTGCCGTCAATCGATTGTTCGGTATGAAAGACCCACAAAACAGGGATTCTGCCTACACCACGTGTTAGAGGATTTTTTTTCTAAATTTAGAAACTGGATTATTAAATTGTATATTTTTGTTCGTTAAAATTACATAATAAATGTTTAAAAGATGCCACTGCTTTAAAATATTGTTTGTTTCTTTGTTTGTTTATCTATCTATCTATCTATCTATCTTTTTTTTTTTACGAGGGGAACTGTGGAAATCTTCAAAAGACGAAGAGGAGCCTGCACTCCTCAACAGTGTGAGATTTTTACCCACTAAAACCACAAACCCTTTGTGTTCCTGGCGTTATCCACCCTGGAACCGCAGTTATACATTACTTCAGGATGGTGCCAGCTGTATTACTTCGAGGTGATATTCAGGTTCAGCTATGACTGGTTTCTTTCGTCTTCTTCCTTCTTCTTGAGAATGGCGGTGATATATTTCTCTATTGTTGTCCACTTCTCCTTGTTACAGATCATAAGTGTGACCATGTTTTCTGGTGAGATATTACACCCGACCTCCCATATCATGCAATGCCTTAGCGTGTCCCATCTCGGGCAACGGAACAGCGTATGTTCGGCGTCGTCCACTTCATGGCTGCAGTAGAAGCATACCGCGTCTTCTGTCTTGCTGAATCTTTTAAGGTATGCCTTAAAACATCCATGCCCTGTGAATGCCTGAGTTAAATGGTATGTCACGGACCCGTGTTTGCGGCTTATCCATTTGGATATATTCGGGATGAGCCTGAGTCCATCTGCCGGTCTCCTCTCTGTCCCAACGTTTCTGCCAGCGGTGCATCACGTTTTCTTTCGCTTTTTTAATTGCGCTTTCCTTATCTTGTTGCGTTCGCGTTCCGTTGCCTTCTTGCTCATGGGAGTAGTCGTAAACTTCTTTCCTTTCTAGAGCAAGCAGGTCAATAGGAGGGACGTTCGCCAGCAGAAGAACAGCACTTCCGGATACAGTTCTATACGCCGATGTTATGCGTAGAGCTCCTTTCCTCTGGACAGACTGCATTTTCCTTCTCAGATTATTGTTTTGAAGAGCTTCTGCCCAGATCGGTGCTGCATAGAGCATTTTCGAGTGCATCAAGCTCATTAAAATTCGTCTCGTCTTGTCGCTTGGACCCCTGGTGTTCGGCATCAATCTTGAAAGCGATGCTGCTATTTTTAGGACTTTTTCCGTCGTCTCGGTAATGTGTGGTCCAAAACTTAGCTTCCTGTCAATTTCCATTCCTAGGTAGCGAAGGCTCTTGCGACATTGTATTTCTTCCTTGCCTATTAGGAATGTTGGGTTGGAGTAGGATCGTCTGTCGGTGATAAGCAATGCTTCCGTTTTATGGGCTGCCACTTCCAGCCCTTTGGACGTCAGCCATTTCATCACTCTTCTCAGGGTGTCGTTTACGATGACCTCTAGTAGGGCCGATGTTTCCGCCGTTGCCACTATTATTGCATCGTCTGCGAAGCCTACTATTGAGACATTTTGCGGGAGTTTTATGCCCAGTAGACTGTCGTACATAATATTCCATAAGACAGGACCAAGTTTTGAACCTTGTGGGACACCACAGGTCATCTCGATTTCAATAGGTTCTCCTTCACCTTCGTAAATTGTCTTTCGGTCGCTTAAGTAGCTCCGTATCATACTGGTGAGGTACTCTGGGGTGTTCTTCTCTATCAGAGCCTTGATAATCTCCTCCCATTTGGTCGAGTTAAAGGCGTTCCTGATATCGAGCGTTACGACGGCACAGAATTCTTTTTTTTTGCTCCCTTGCTTCTCTTGCCTTTTCTACGACTGTTTTGATAGCGTCGACTGTCGATCTACATTTTTGGAAGCCATATTGCATTTCCGATAGACCGTGTGTTTCATCTAGCCATGTCTGTAGTCTTTGCAGAATCAGGCTAAGTACCTTTCCCATCGTGTCTAGTAGACAGATTGGTCTGTAAGATGTGGGCTCGTGTTGTGGTTTGCTGCCTTTTAAGAAGAGAGCAAGTTTCTGCTAGGAAAAACGTTTTCCTTCAAGCATCTGTTATAAGCTTTCAGAAGAAGTTGGGGATGGACCTTTGCCACTGTCTTCAGAATTTCGTTGTGTACCCCGTCGAGTCCTGGGGCCTTTTTGTTCTTAAGAGTATTGCATACTTTCTGTAGCTCTTCTGGGGAAAACATTTGGTCTTCTGTAATTTTACAGGGCTGGCATTGTTCTATCGATGGTTTCAATGGAATATGGAATATTTCAATGCGATGGAAACAAATTCTTTATGATTTGGATTACCCACGTAGGATCATCCAATCCGGGTGATTTCCGCCTGCAATTTAGTTTTTTTGTGACAATTTGGTACGGTTTGCCCCACGGGTCATTGTCTATTCCCTTTAATAGCTCCGTCCAGCAGTGGTTTTTACTATTGTTGATATCTATCTATCTATCTATCTATCTATCTATCTATCTATCTATCTATCTATCTATCTATCTATCTATCTATCTATCTATCTATCTATCTATCTATCTATCTATCTATCTATCTATCTATCTATCTATCTATCTATCTATCTATCTATCTATCTATCTATCTATCTATCTATCTATCTATCTATCTATCTATCTATCTATCTATCTATCTATCTATCTATCTATCTATCTATCTATCTATCTATCTATCTATCTATCTATCTATCTATCTATCTATCTATCTATCTATCTATCTATCTATCTATCTATCTATCTATCTATCTATCTATCTATCTATCTATCTATCTATCTATCTATCTATCTATCTATCTATCTATCTATCTATCTATCTATCTATCTATCTATCTATCTATCTATCTATCTATCTATCTATCTATCTATCTATCTATCTATCTATCTATCTATCTATCTATCTATCTATCTATCTATCTATCTATCTATCTATCTATCTATCTATCTATCTATCTATCTATCTATCTATCTATCTATCTATCTATCTATCTATCTATCTATCTATCTATCTATCTATCTATCTATCTATCTATCTATCTATCTATCTATCTATCTATCTATCTATCTATCTATCTATCTATCTATCTATCTATCTATCTATCTATCTATCTGTCTGTCTGTCTGTCTGTTTGCCTGCCTTATTTATTTATTTATTTATTTATTTATGTATTTATTTATGTATTTATTATTATTATTATTATTATTATTATTATTATTATTATTATTATTATTATATTCGCCATATTTTTTTATTAAGTCCGCCACACTGGCTGGCATACACTTCTTACATTAAAACTTATTTATTGGACGGATGATTGATTTTACTGTGTATACCGGAAAATAACATGTCGAACGTTGTGTGAGAACGACATGTGGATTTGTGGATTTCAATATTATGATTTAGAGAGTCGGCTGAGATTCTGTTGTACTGGTTGTACCAAAGAGTACAAGTATACAAGAGTATAGTTTGTGATAGTACTCTTCGGTTTGTACGTGCATTTTCATATTGTTTTATCTCCGAAAATCGAACATCAGTTAGTTCCAACATTTTTAAAATGGTTTCTTGAATACGAAATGTTCATTTGCTTGCTTAATACTTGGAATTGTACCATTTATTATAATTGCTTATAAATTTCTTTACTATGGACAGGTGATGTATTGTTATTGTTCTTCCACGATAATACTATTTTCTTCATAGTCTGTGCAACCTTGGAGTAATAAATATATTCCTGTACTTGAGTTTTTATAATTTGGCTGATGAGTGCCTGTGTTCAGGATGGAATATCTTGTGGCATTCGCGTCTTTCTCGGCCGTGCCGCTAGATCTCGCATGATCGCCAGCACTGTTTGATACGGTCGCGATCATGCGACCTCTAGCGGCACAACTGAGAAAGACCTGAAATGCCGTGAGATCGTGAAGGAGGCATTCACCCGACAAGATATAAAAATCCAAGTATAGATATGTGTGTGTAACCTCTGCATCTCTTCTACACTCTCTGGTCACATTGCGATCTTGCGTCGGTTTCTCAAACTAATGTATCTGGGGCTTGTGGGTAATTACGCCCTAGCTTGCTTGGGATTTTCATCTCAGCTGAGGTGTAGGATGTTCTGACGAGGTGGTTGTGAGTGTGTTTCGACGTGATGCACTATATTATCATTTTTAGGAGATGAAATGATGCGGGAGTAAAGCAATATTAATTGCCGTGACGGGCCTTTGAGAGAATACGCTTTGCAATATGCCTGGTTTAATACGCGTGAGTGAATTTGTGGAAGAAACTCGTGAGGATTATAACTCACCAACAACATCAACATTTGTTTCGCGAATGCCACAATGCAGACAGACGATTGCAACTTTAGAAGAGGTAAATCAATTTATATTTATGGTAATGTTCGGTAAATGGATAACTGTATGTATTATTTTGTGCGCATGTGAGGAGGGCGTGATTTGTTGAATGTCAAAATATTGTCGGAAGAGGCGGTTACGATAAAATAACTATTGTCTTAATGGTAAGAAAGACATTGCTATAAACTCGGAGAAATTGTTTACATTTCACAGTTTCAGAGATAATATATGCAGCCACTTTCGTTGAATATTATATCAAAAACCGAAAGCATTAGTTTTGACAGAAAGATGTCTAATGTTTACGTTTTCTTACGAATATTGTTAGTGTGAATATTGTTTTTGTTCTTAGTTTGCATTTGTAAAAAAATTAATACGTGTTGAAAATAGGAAAGAGTAATTTGAAGTAAAAAAATAATATAATTGAAAATTATTTTCTTTTCATTGAGAATGACTGTCACTCTTGAAGTATTTTGTCTCATCTTCCTCATATAAATAGAAAATCCTTAAATTGTACAATATTAAAAAAAGCAATTTAGTGAAATGTTAACAAAAATAGGTTATGTGTGAACTAAGTACACTGTATATTTCCATCAGAAGGAATAAGGGCAGATAACATGAATAACATTAAAAAAATTGGTTGCTATTCTCTGGGAAACAAAATCTGTAATCAATTCAGATTAGCAGGTTTATTAATAAAAGGATAAATATTTTTCTAAGAATAAAAGTATAAATTATATGATAGCTTACATATTAAATCTATGGAAATTCTACGATTCTGTGATCTCAGGGTGAAAACTTCTAGCCAAGACCTATATAGTACGTAAAAATCTACCATGCAACCAGTGTTAGTGTTCATTTCAGTTCATATACTGTTTGTCATAGTAACCAACCTCTGATAATATTTGTGACTAATTTGTGGAATTTATACACAATAAAGTGTTATTTCCTGGTTTCATTTGATTAGTTAATTCTCATTATTGAATGAAGTGATGGCATTGTAGATTTGGCCCTCTGTAGTGTATTATTAGTGAAAAAATCATTAGTTTCAATGCTTCCCTCCTAGTAGAACCTAGCCATGCATGTTTGCTGTATGTGGGCTAATGTTAATTGTAAGTTCATTTTCACACTGCCCACTGAATTTGTGTAATAGCCGAAATAATAAAGTTCACTATAATATTTGACTTGTTAAAACGCCCACTTGTTCGCCTGCTGAGCATGGGAGCCTGTTTCAAGCTTGTCGCTTCCCTTACGACATGAATTAGCCACTCACGCCGGCCGTGCTCCAGTCCTGTCACATTCTGTAAATGGGGCATCAGGACATAGAAACCACTTTTATTAGAGCGCCTCGCGAGAACTGCATATTTGCATGTAAGCAGGAAACGTGACCGGTTCTGACGGCTCCAGGGCTTTCTGAGCAATTAACAGGAAATCCGGACGTTCGAGATACGAGCCGCCGGGTGCGAGCTGTGGACCGTCGTAAATCTTGGGCTGAATACGTTCCGAATGATGAAGCATACATCTGGTAGCATTGTTGCACTCGAGCCTTTGAAAAAGTTGACAGTTGAAAGAATTGACTGTTTTCATAAAATAGACGTTCTGAGCCTTGTGTTATGCTGAGTTTTTTTAACTTTCTCATCTGACAATGTTCTTGCGTAGTAAATAGAAAGTATTTTAACGCTGCAGCGAAAAGTAGTAATTTTTCGTAAAAAAATCCCTCAGATTGTGGGGTTCTGATACCGAAAAAAATGAGTAAATCTTGTACCTATGTGAAATAAATTACTTCCTCCAACACATTGTGTAGTCAGCATCCAAGATTTTTGTTGGGTCATTAGTTTAAAAAAAAAAAAAAAAAAAAAAAAAAAAAAAAAAAAAAAAAAAATTGTCCGACCGTCCGTCGGTGTCCGTGTGTCTTGTCTGTGGTTATTGGTAGCACCTAACTGTTGTGACAATTTTTTCCAAAATTGAAATTCCCTCATCGATTTGACCGAATTCAAGATCTTACACCAAAATTGAAGCCGTATTTGGGATGATATTATTATTATTATTATTATTATTATTATTATTATTATTATTATTATTATTATTAGTTATAATAATAAATTGCGTTTACTTCAAGCAAAAATTTCGCGAAAGATAGTTCTTTTTACTTTCACGAATACAAAATAGTATACAGAGGCAACGAAAAACGGCGATTTTTCAGCAGAACAATTCGTTTTGTGGATCCCTGTTACCGGATTATTTTTGTTTCCGTATGTAGAAAATTCGAGATTTTAGAAGTCAGATTCCACGTTTTGTGAATCTTTTACATACAGAAATTGGTCTGCCTTTCTTTTCGGACGTCAGTCAGTCAGAACGTAAGCAAGTCGCCCGTCCTCCAGTCCGTCAGTCGTTCCGTCCGTCAGTCGTTCCGCCCATTTCCGTCGTTTCAATTATTTTTTCAAAGGAACAACTTGTAAAAAACAATTCAAAAATAATTCGTATGTCATTACAGTAGCAATTTTCAATAAACTTCAACTGAATGAGAAGTAACATCACTTATTTCTCAAATAATGCAGGCATCTAGTTTGCCACTTATCAATAACAATAGTAATGATATCAGTAATACTATAAATCTTATCGAAACTAAATTCTTTGCCCAAAATACGATTTAAACTAAATTCAAATATGAGTACTGCCCCTAATAATTTGGCCACCTACTGTGTATATATACACACGCGTGTGTATATGTATGTATGTATGTATATATATATATATATATATATATATATATATATATATATATATATATATTTGCGTGTTGAATTTGTTTTGATGTGTTTGCTTAAAAAAAGACTATTCGATTCTCACTAACATTTCGGCAGGATTCGAAATAGAATGTTTAAAAGATAGAAAATGGAAAAAACCTAGTTTAATCCCTGAAGATTAAATACACTCATTTATAGACATTTGATATACTTTTTATATCTTAGGTGATACGCAATTATTTCATTCGCGTGTTTTACTTTTAAATAAAATGGCTTGATCGCGTGATGAATCATTGATAAGTGCCCTTCAAAGAAATCAAGGCAAATGTGTGTAATTATAGTTACTTGCCCTTGTTGAGCGTGTAACTCAGTTCCCCTTGTGATTTTTTTATGTTCGTTTGTTTAGTAGGTGGGTTAGAAATTACAACAGTTAACAGTTCTCGAAATAATTAGTTTCGGGCGAACTTTGCTTCGTTAAAAATTTTCAAAATATGGAACTGACTGACGAACGAACGGTCTGTCAGATGATCTCAATGACGGTCTGCCTGATGGATGGTCTGATTGACGGGCGGGCGACCGAATAAACGGACGGACTACAGACGAAAGGTGGACGACCGACGAGTGGACGAACAGACAGTTGCCTGGGTGACGACCGACTTATTGACGACGGGACGGACTGTCGAAGAGACGGACTGATAGCAGGGAATTACTGGCTCGCGTAGGGGGTGGCAGAAGGGAAAGACTGGTTCACGTAGGAAGGATCTGTCTGAGGAAGGGGGCACTGGCTGACGAAGGGACGGAGTGGCTGAAGACCAGACGATAGGTCGGTCTGACGGAGGAACTAATAGTTTTTGGGAAAAATACTGATTTTGATGAACCCATAATCGTGTATATGTATAAATTTATTTTTGTTGTAGCATACATAACTGTATGTTGAATGTAAGACAACTATCGTACTAACGTTATTTACATATTATTAGTCAAGTGCTTGTATTGAATGCGGTTTGATTGTAGCCGCACACGACAATGTTTTCATTCTTTTCCTAGCATGTTAGAGGGGTGAACAGAGACATTGACATATTGAAGGTTTTTTTGTGTTATCAATTTTTGATCTTACGTGCTCTCTTCCCTATCTGTACTTGTTTTGTCCCATTTCTTATTCTTTATTCTAATTTCCAATTCTCTTTCTCATGCGATACTTTGCTCCTCCTCATAGTCCTTCCGAGCATCTTGTTCTAAGCTCCATTCCTCCATTTCTTCTATTCACTATTCGTCTGTTTTAATTCACTTTAGATTTCGTTCTTTTTCCTTTCCGTCAGCCAGTGTCTTCCTTCCGCATTCCGTATTCCATTGCGCCATCTGACTCGAATCGTGACTCACCTGCGCTCCCGGCACATGCACAGATTGTTTCCTTTCGCGGTTCTGTGTGCCGAATTTAAATCACGAAGCGAAGCAATTACGAACCTTCTCAAGAAAACGATTTAAATAATTGCCAAAACAAAATAATGATTGTTGTCTATTTAAATAAAAACATTATTTTAATAATAATAATAATAATAATAATAATAATAATGGTAATATTTAAATATATAATAATAAAAATTAAAATAATGTGAACTGATCGACAGCAATTGCTGTTCGTGTTCTGTTTTTAAGAAAATTTGTCTTCGATTGAGGATATTATAAAAACAGTGTTTCATGGGATTCCATGTAAATAAGCTTCTTCGAATAATGGTGGCGCAATAATAGACGTTGCAGAAGTTTTTCTAACTTTTCGTTCTTCATGCAGTTTCGACATTAGGAGTGAATTGCATGCGCATTAGGTAATGCATTAACAATAGTGGTTCTGAATGGACACAGAAGGTGCATGACACACCAAAGCAACGTCTTAAAAAGTTTTCCCCGAGAAAATAAGATAGCCGGAATACTTAAGTTACCTCTAGGCATTTCGTACTAGGGATGTGATATCAATGTCGATGTTTTTGTAGACACTTCGATGTTTTAAGCATCGATGTATTAAAACCGATGTGTTTAACATTGAGTTTTTTTCACCCCGGTGTTTTGTTTCTGCATGAAAAATTCCCATAATCACAAATCTGTAAAAGTTAAAATATGAAATAAGAAATGATAGTAACACCGTTATTCATGTGTTGGCACCAAAGGAACGCTGATGACCTCCATGTTCTTGTATTTCATCTTTCTTCATATTCATTTCGTACATTGAGATATGATCAACAAATACGCTGTGAGCGTAGTGTCTGCTCCTTCTTCTTGTACCCTTATTCAGTGAATTGACAAACACGAACGCTGTCAAATTAAATTTTAAAGCACACGAATTTAGTTAGAGGTTACTAATCCAATCTAAAAACATTGATGTTGAAAAACAAATGCTTAAACGTGTCGGAATATCGACCATACGGGCATGAATATTTCATTCAATGATGAATTTTCATATTTCTTTGATTATGTATTTCGTCTTTCAATCGTACCGCGTGTGAAAGAAGCTTGTGCCCACTTTAGTGACGCAGTTTCTGCAGGTTGAAGCGTCTTCACGAATTGCTCACCTAGTCAGCGCTGCACGCACCAAGGTCGGTCCGGTCTGCGTGGAATGGCGCAACACAGCTGTATGCAAAGAATGGGCACGATGTAAGCGACAGTTCTCAAAGGATATTTTTATAGTTAACGATTTGTTTTATACAAAAGTTAATTAATATTGGCCTTTAGAGAATTGTTTAATCAATCCTTTTGGCGTGATGGGAATGACTAAGGAATTTTTCGTAATACGAGGGAGAAAAAAATCATTATTTAAAACACTAAGGGTTTTCGTTTAGAAAGAAATTTGAGCTTTCTACTCAACCAAATTTCGTGATTTTTGTTTTGAATCAAAGGTAGTGATCCCCGGATGTATCACTTCCTCATATTAGTTTTTATAGTGCAATCACTAAATTTTAATAATGTCTTAAAATTAATTGATTGAACCAATCTGCTGTAGTTCGTTAGGTCAATTTCAAGACCAACTATTTTGTGTTGTAAGAATGTAGTTAGTCTGGTCTTTTTGTTGTGCGTGTTGCAGTTGATTAATCAAAGGCAGTTGACGTTTCGTGAAGTGTAGTTACCAAAGCGAAGAGAGAGCTTTTTGAGATCGAAGAGGGGTAGTTTTTAAATGCAATCATTAGTGAATGAGTGTAGAGGTAATGGCCAATAAAATGTTCGTCACATGCATCTCTTTACAAAAAAATGTTCTGTATTCTTGAAAATATATGTGATGCGTTGTTTTTAAGTTTAGGTGAAAAGTAGTCCATAACTTAGTCCTGTAATATGCAAGTAGAGAATTTGGTAAATATAACGTTTCAATTACTTTTCAGAAACGTGCTTAACTCTGTGTTTACTATGAATAGAGATTCTGTTGAACCAGAATTTGTAAACTTCCCTAATTCCATTAGTGAGGGGAATAAGAACTGAATACGTTCCGACATGAAACAATATTTTGAGGTTTTCGGTTGTCCTTATAGTGCGTATGCACGTTTCTGTTGTAACATTTCTAATTTCTTCCTTTTGCGCGATGTAATCACAGGTGTTCCGTTACTATTATATTTAAATACAGCTTGACTTGATTGAAGAAGTCTTGCATATTTGTTTGTAGCATTGTATTTGTGTGTAATAAATGAATAAAATGTAGAATTTCGACTTTTTCTGGTCGATTATGTGCTTGTATTGCATTATACGTAATTAGTGGGCGCAGATTTTAATGAAATATCATTTTTCTTTTCACTTTAGAACAATGACGTTTAGTGTAAGAAATTCATTGTATGTCATGACGAAACGAAATGACCCATTTTTTTATTCCTCATTTTTTTTTTTTTTTTTTTGCATTTTCCGTCGATTTCGACTAATAAGTCCTCTAGTTATTATATTATATTATCACTAGCAGAACCCACCAGTCGTCCGGCTGTCATTCTCCCCCTCTCTTTCTCTCTCCCTCACTAGTCTCCGATCTCTATTTTCCTTCCCTTTTTCCTTTTCTACTTTTCCATTCTATCTTATTTTAATATTTTCTTTTCCCTTTTCTCTCTCTTTCCAGCTTGTTTCCTTCTCCGTCTCTTCCTCGAAAACTAATCCGTTTTTTCTTTACACTTTTTCTCGGATATTGCGGAGTACCTCACAAAAACGCCACCGGTCCGATTTTCGTTAAACACTCTGATAATGAGTTACAAATGAGAAAACGTATGTATTGTAGCGCCTCTAGTTTCGTATATTTTGAACATTTCTTTCTTTCCCTTGGTTAAAATGCAATTTTGTCATTCCTGAATGTATTAACTGTGTAATAACTAGTACTGTAATAAGTCCATTAGATCACTAATGCTATAACGAAGCTCATTAGCACCCGTGTTAATGCGTTCAGCAAATTTTGCATCGTCGTAGATACTATTTGTTCATAATACTGTACGGTTTTATCGATACAAGGAAGATCGATAAACTGCATAACGAACACCGTCCATTAATGATTAAAGACTCCGCTCTCCGTTAACAGTTTATAAGCAAATGAGTTGTAGCTCAAAATGATGTATGCGTGCTCTGATATTTCTAGTAAAATGATTGTGTGATTTTTACTTTTCCGTATATATACGCGTATACGGAGTAATATACGTAGTACAGGGAAAGTTATGTAATGCTGCGGAAAATCGACTTTGAGATTTTCACGCAAATACGCGTTTTGGGATCCCCAGACACAGAAAAATTGTTTTTTTTTTTTTTTTTTTCAAAACGTCTGTCTGTCAGTCCGTGAACACTACTAGGGCCTAAACCAGGATTTTTTTCCAAATTGAAGAAACCCATGCTCATCTGGCTCGAGTCGATGCTTTGAGATTTTGAAAAACATTCTTTAAAATTTGGGGGAACTTTGCATGAAGCCCTAAGAACGTTTTCAATTTTTTTTCAAAAGCGGCTCCAATTTTTAAAAAATTCTTGTGAGAATAGAGTAAAATACACTTATAAAGGTGGCATAGGTCTGATTATTCGCGGTTAACTCTGAAGTTTGGAAAATTGCAAAAGTTTGAATGTGCAATTTTAAAAAATAAGAGAAAGGTCTCTAAAATTTTCTATAAATTTTTGGTAGCGGTGGCGATAAATATTCTCTACAAGATGACATAAAGTTGCTCAATTCCTTTGTTTTTTCAAAAAATAAAAAAAATCGAATTTCAATAGCACTTAAACGCCATTTTTTTAGAAACGGCTCCGAATTTTGCAATGCAAATTGCTATTTAGGACGAGGGTTTTCTCTTCTTTATTATTCTTAAAGTATTATTAGGAAAACGAAAACAATTTAAAAAGTAGAAAAAAATGTACTTAGCGCCTCGATAGACGAGAGCTGGCAAGAGGACTGGGCAAGACTGAAATACCAGTCCTCACAGAGGGAAATAGAAAACTTTTCTACGAGAAAGTCTGTGCCATTCAGTAGCATTAGTTACTTTCTCCTATACGTCGCATACAGAAAGTATGTAATGCTGCGGAAACCGTCTGCCGATCTGTCGGGCTGTCCGTCTGTCGTCCATCCATCCGTCTTCTGGCCGTCTGTCCGCTTGTCCGTCAGGTTAGTCGGACCGTCCGTCTGTGCTTCTGTTCGTCGAACCTCCCTTCTGGGCTCAATATAATCACCTAAACTAAGTGTATAATTTTTTCCGAAAATTAACATTCCCCGGTCGATTTTTCTTGAAATAAAGCTCTACGTGTTTCAAATTGTTGGGGTTCTTTACATGAAGACATCAACATTTTCTCAAAATGCCTCCAAATTGCCTTTTTTAGGAGGAACTTCTGAACAAGGGAAAGCTGTGTAATGCTGCACGAGAAAATACGAATTTTCGGCCTAAAAAAACTTATTTCAGGATCCTAGAAACGACGAAGTAGATAAATACTGTTGATCAGTAGAAATCAACGCGTCGTGTATCCAGAATCCATGTTTTATGGGTCCTTGATACCGAAAAATCGATTGACGGCAAAACGTGTCCGTCTGTGTACAAACGGCTAAACCGTTTCATATTTTATTTAATTATAATAATTATTATTATATTATTATAATTATAATATTATGTTACTTCATTTTAAATTACGCCTTTTAATAATTACTATTATATATTTTCGATCTATTTGCATTTGTCTGTCAGCGCTATCAGTATCGTATTATTTATTAACTTTTAATTATTTTGAGAGGTTATTTGATATATTTTCCCTTAATGAAGTTTTTTCCTTAAAGACAGAAATTTAAATAAGGCCATGTACAATGCTTCGAAATTTAGTGATTTTCGCGTAATTTTGCGTGAAAATACCCCGCGAGCGAGTATGTACGTGCTGTTTTAACTCAACTACTTTTGACAATTTGCGAGATTGTTATAAGCCATTTGGGAAAGAGGCTCTTCAGGCCATCAGGGAAGCCTGTAAATGGTTCAACATATAAATAATGTATTAATTGTACAATTAAAGTTATAATTTAACTCTTTGTACTGTTTTATTTACTAGTAAAATAAGTAATGTAAACTTAACAAAATAATGTAATGGAGGCCCAGAAAAGAAGTTGGCTTCCCCTCTTGTTTTAGGCTGCGCACATCTATGTAAGTGACAGTTGAAATCTCTTGTAATGAGTAGTTAGCGATGCTGAACCTTGTTCTTACTTAGCGATAGTTTAATAGCTAACCTTTCAGTTAATCACGCCAGAGACTGTTTAGACAATGCAAGAAGAAATTAGCTCTTTTAGACAAGGTATACTGAAACTCTCGCTTGTTTTTCCGCCCAATAGCTTGTGCAATTCTGCAAATGGGTACGTCACTGTACAGATTGGCACCAAACAATCTACACAAGCAAATGAAATGTTATTTTTTAATATATTACGTTAACTTCGTCTTTCAAGTTTGGAAAGTGCATACTATATGTTAACATTTTTAGACTCAGCATTGTTTTCTACAAATTTTTGAATACACCTGAGAGATGTGTCAAGCAACAATTCACAGGGAAACGTGTGTGTACTGACCCGACACCATTTGCTTGTAACTAGCTTAACGAGGGGCCTCCGGCCCGTATTTTCACATTAAAATATTTTATGTGTTTACAAGTTAATAATAAAAATACATTTTAACATGTTGCAGTTGCCCGACACGTACTTTTTCAGGCATAAACAATGATAAAAAATGTCAATTAAGATTTTTTTTTGCTTCATTACAAAATTAGGTACAGTCGGATGAATTACGTCGAAACGATTCAATTAAAGTCAGAAAAAAATATAGTAATATATATAAATATATATATATATATAAATATAAATATATATATAAATATAAATATATATATAAATATAAATATATATATATAAATATATATATATATATATATATATATATATATATAAATATATATATATATATATAAATTATATATATACACACACACATTAGCGGAACCCGGCAGATGTTCTCTCTGTCACTCTCTCTCTTTCGGACACTCTCCCTCCTCTCTTCCTCTCCCTCTCTTCCCCTCTCTCTTCCTAACCATCTCTCTCCCTCTCTTCCTGGTATGGATTGTTGCACTCTGTAAGATGCTAAATGCACTATATAAGATGACAGAAACGTCATATTGCTCTATTCTTTTGTTTTTTTTCAAAAATTACAAATGTGTATTATTTTTTTTTAACTTTTCACGTCGTTAATATTTATATTAGCGGCAATTTGTTCACATTATATGTATGAATATATGTGCTTTTAATAATGCCATATAAAGTTTCTCGAAAACTCAACCGCTTTCTGTGAAAACTAGCTCAAACATTCGCGTTTTCTGAAACGCTCAAACGCCATTGTTTCTTAAAAACTGCTCCAAATCTTTTCTTCAAGCTTTTCGAACAGATAGTGCCAATTACACTCTTTAATTTGACGTTGTGGTTGTTGTTTTTTTTCCCCCTTTTTTTCCTTTCAAAAATACACAAATGTAATTTCTATGGAAGATGTCTCACGCCTTTAATATGCACATTTCTAGCAATTTGTAAACATTATTGCATTTGTGAAGGGAAGTGCTTGAAATGACTTCATATGAAGTTTTTCGAAAACTCAATAGTTTTCTCTGAATAGAGGTTCGAATCTCACATTGTCAGTAACGCTTAAAGATAATTTTTTTTAAAACGGCTCCAAATGTTTGAATGAAAATTGCTATTTAGATCGAGGTTTTACTCTTCAATATTCTTTTAATATTCTTAAGGTAATCATTCTGTTCTACTTTTAGAAAACCGAAAAATTGAGAAATAGTAAAAAAAAAAAAAATGTACTTTGGACGGCGATAGATGGCAGCTGACAAGAGGATGGGGCAAGACTGAAAATCTAGCCTCGACCAAAGAAAAAGAAAACTAATACAAGAAAGTCTGTGCAATTCAGTTGCACCACTATTTTTACATGTGAAGACTAAAAAAACGTTGCTGTTCAATAACTCAAAAATTAAAGAGCAAATATTTAATGGCGTGTGGCTTCTTCCTTGGGGCCTTACTGTGGCACGATGTCAGTTGCGACATAAGCACTGACGCACTTAGTATGAAAATTCAATCGGTACGTGAAGTATGAGACAAGGCGAAATAACACAATCAAATATTTGTATTTTTCAGTCAAAATGGAAAATCTTGCATTGTTTTGCATTTTTTCCCTTCAATTTGTTGCGTCAACACAGACGCGAATCGTCTTCAACCCCTTGGGGCGGGGGGGGGGGGCGTTGAGCGCTTTGCGCTTTTCGGAGTAATCCTCCATAACTATTGCGCGGGAGAGAAATCCTCCATAAAGTTTGACTTCCTCAGCCCACTGTAATTCCAATGCTGCATGTGTTGTTGTTTTTCAGTTGCTTAGAATCGCCTTGAATGCAAATCTGCCTGTCGCCAGGGCTCTTCCCGCTCCCTCTTTCAGTTCCACGTATGACATAACGTAGCTTGTGCGTGGTGGAGGCGCCCGTGGGCCTGTTGGCGCGTGCCCGCAAGGGGCGGCGTTCGGTGGTGAATTGTCGCGGCTTGGAGCTGACGCAAACGGATATTCGCCCTTGACGCCGTTTGCGAGGGTCAACGCACATTCGTCTACTTCGCGACTGCGTTGCAGATCGTGAGTCACTTGTCTTGGGGCACCGGTCTTTAAAATGTGATGCGATCCCTAAAAAGTGGGCCGTAAACCCACTTATAACACAGAGATATTCGTCGAAAACTTCATGTTCTTTATTGTGTGTGCCTCTACGTCTATCGATTGTGAAATACTGCATTTCGATAGCCTAAACGAGAGAGAAAATATTTGGGGTGCTAAAAGTTATGGATTCACACCTGTAAATGACTAACAGCAAAGCATGATGTGTTCATCAGAAATTGACATAGGGTACCTGAAAAGTTTGTTTCTCTGTGCAATGCGCTATCCCACATCACGAAACTCCCTAAATCGTTTATGTCGTATTGCCATTCCCTTGTAAGAACAGAACTTTTACTCAATTCTGCAGAGCCAACTGCTCTAATGCTTAGAGTACACCTACTTAAGAGTAGAACTACAAGAGCGCCAGTCGGGTTGTCACTGCGGTGATCTTTTAGACACCCTGTGACCACTGTAGAAAGATATTCCTTTATTTTTAGAAGCTCAGTGGTCGGCTCATGGCATGAGATGCATTTGGTTTCCCATGAAATACAATTCGCTTTCCTTAGTTTTCATTCCACGATGCGATCAATTCCTACACTCATCATTTGTAGGTTTGCGGTTAGTCACACTTCTACATTATCGAAGCCAATCTTTAGAAGGGTAAAGAGAAGAAAATAATCTATCGTTATGAAGAAGCACGTTTACTGACTAATACTTAGACATTTGTGGTAAAGGATGTCGTAAGGAGGACCTCTTCATACATGTATCACTCGTCTGATATAATGAAAAAAATCAGAAATATGAGGAAGTTAAGGTGCAGTGGACAAGGGATAAGGTATTCCAATAAATAATACAGATGCATTATTCAACTAATGTACTTTGAAATTCTCGTGTAGAAACAAGTAACCCAATGAGGTGCTCATTGCATGTTTTCCTCAGTAGCTAAACACAACAGCTGTGATTCAGTTGATCGGAGTATTGGTCTCTAATTTACGAATTGTAAAAACTATTTAATGCTGACCGAGCACCGTAAACTCGTACTATGTAAAATGATATTCTGGCTAAACGGTTAGCTGTCGAAAATCAAAACTGTGCCAATCTAATCCGCTAACTAAACATTGCTCAGCAACTCTTCCATTGACCTAGCATGAATCACCGCGTAGATTGGTGAAATACAAACCAACTGAGAGCTCGGAAACTTCCGCTTTCAGTCGCTTCGTTCTGCTTTAAACGCGTGAGATCCATGGAAGCAAAGGATTAAATAATTCTGGATTGTACACAATTTTTTTTTCTTGAAAGTTGAAATAAAGTTATTGAAGAAGGGCGCTACTTTCGCTGCTGGTGAATCAGATTTTCATTCTTTATGATTTATTCTATTGTTTTCGTTACCAGTGTCGTTCAATAAATGCCAATATTGGAGTGTCTATGTCTAAGTAATATTGGATGCACCAAACTTGTTTGTGCATGCGGTTACATATCTGTTATGTTTTTAATCCCGTTCGAGGCTGTGCCGAGCCATCGGTGAGGGTAGGAGCCGCTGAACCGACTCTGAGGTATCACATGCGGCGAAGCGATCGAAGTTACACAGGAGACTGCGGCGTCATGCCACCCCCACTCCCTCCCCCTCGCACACCTTCCCCTACCCCTCTCCCCTCTTAGTTTCCTTCCTCTTCTTCACTTTCCGTCGCTCTCTTGCCCCCTTCCTTCACTGTTGTTCTTCGTGGTTTCCTTTGTTGGCATTTCTTCCTTCCTTTCTCCCCTCTTCCTTTCTCCCCTCTTCCTTTCTCCCCTCTTCGTTTTCCTCTCCTCTGTCCTCCTCTTGCCCCACTCGCGACACGCCGTGCAAACGAACAAGTTATGTGAAGATATCTCACTCAAGCGATTGAGCTTTTCACGGCTCTCTAACTTTTGTTAAAAATATCTCTAAGCTAGAGATCCATTATAAACTTTCTGCTGGCGGCTTTCTCTGAGCTTTACTCGAGAAACACTAATGATATCCCGCCTGAGTAAAGGTTGGCTTGTGTGAAATGTTTCAGTTTAATATTAGAATAATATTATATTTGATAACCCCATCACATAGGGAGTTTTTGCCGAATTAAAAAAGTAATTTAAACACGCATATACACACCCGTCACTTTAAAATTAAAATTGTTTTACAAACCATTTTCTTCCTTACAAAGATCATATTTACGTCACGTTGTTTAAAATTCTCCGATGCACTATTCCGATCTTGATATTAACTTGACAGGAACCTTCATAAAGCCAGCATAGCTTTTCATTTAAGAAGGGCGATTTTAAGGATTTGTAACGAGTTGAAAGAAACGTTTTCTGTTAATTGAGGAAGAGCCGCGTAGCGTGTCGGCTGCTTTCGCTGACAGGCGCCTAACAAAACGTTGTTTGTTATTATGAAAAATGCTGTATGCTTTTTGTGTTTTCTGGACCAGCTGTAATGAAATTCTTTAGAGCAGAGCTGTCGGCGAAGAAAGAAAATTTTGCTGCTATAATTCGAATTCCCTTACTTTCTCCACAGTCTGTCTTCGTCAGATCGCTGCTACTACTACTGATGTCACTCTCCTTTACTCCGTGACACCCTGCTGCCCCGACTTCATAATTCGAATAATATCCTACGGTTTTTATAAGACGTATGTATGTACTTGGCGCGACAGCGCGTGAACAGGCTCAGGTCTACCGGCGACGTCCCTGCCTGTCGGCCATGGGCCATGGGGGTACGTGTGATTAGCACGTAGACATCCCCACGCCGTATTCCGATCTTCTCAACCTGAGGAGTGATTTTTTTCATCGTCACACATCAACATATACTGGGCCATTGCAAGGAAAACGCACACTATAGTCTGGGTTCGACCGGGAATCGAACCCGGGTCCGCGTAGTGACATCACAAGACGTAGCCCTCCAAAATTAAAAAGATGCGTTTCAGACAAGGCAAGGCTCCGTGCTCAGGTGAATGGAGCGGGGAATATTTATTTTGGAGAAAACACTGTGAACACTTTCAACGCTAGCATTGTCTTCAGACGGACAGATGTTAAAAATCACAATACCACCACCTTTTCGGTATCGGGGACCTCTAAACCCCACATTTCCACGAAAATATCAACATCCATTTTTTCTGCAGCATTTCGCCACCCTGCATAAAGAGAAAGTAAAAACAATTCCTGAAATGTAACCCCAGCCTTCAATTATTAGATCTTCAGTTTCTGGATGAAAGTAAATCGACGATGCTTCTTTTTTAAAGGGTTATGACAACGCTCGAAATACGCGCTAGATGCAGTTTTCGCTGACTGGGGGCTTAATGTTCTTACTTTGAGAGTTCTGTTTTTCTTCCCGACAAACCGCAATATTGATGGGCGATTCTATATTCTACCGTTTACTTTTCGACTTGTGAAGTCTGATCCACGATATCTTCATTGATGGTTTTAGCGACAGCATTATCTACCTTACCATTCAAATTCCAATCGTTTTACTTTTGAGCTACCTTTGACCCTTGCGTATATACATTTAAAACTAGTGTTCGTTATTTTAATGACCTCATTTTTCAACGTCGTTTTTCGATATTAAATACAATATGACTGTAAACCTTTGGTCATTATAAAATAACTGCATATTATAACCAATTAATCTTATAACAATTAAAACTAGTGGTCCGAGAACACAGTACGGACTTCTACGTTTAATATGCAAATGTTATGCAAAATGAAAATGACACTGCAGGTTAAATACTTCATTATTTCAGTTTATTGTTATATTTTGAAAACAATGTACGAGAGATATCCGGAAACTACCATTACAAAGCACTTAGCTCTTGCTGGCAAATGTATTTTTCGCAGTTGGTACTACTATTGAATAGGGCTGAATATTATAAATGAAGCGAACGAGTGGTAAGGAACATCAATAGCGTCTCCATTGTCATGGCGGTTTAAGATAGAATGACCAGATTTTTATTGACGTAGAACAGGACATTTCTGAAATATGAAAGAAAAAAGGGACAAAACAGGACATGAACTTACAAAGAAAGTGTGCTTCAAATGTAACTGCACTGCTTCACTGAGAGAATTACAAAGTACTTTTTATACATAAAAAGTCATATTTTAATAATCAACTTATGAACAACCTGCTGAACATGCACTTGTGGGTTCTGAATCAAGAACATCACTATGAACTTTGTACTTATCAGAAAATTTGATATCTAGCGAGAGTTTTGACATACTTAATAACAGATTGTAGAATTCCTTACAGCCCTTGAATATGAGATTTTAAAATTACAATTGCTTGAATAGTTTTGGTAGTAAAAGGTAGTTTTTTTAATAATCCAAAGGGAGTTCACAATTGAAAATGCTGTTTCCACCGCGGCATTTGTACCTGGTACATCCAAAGCAAAATTCACAATTACCTCTGTAGTGCAGTCGGTAATTCATTTTGTCTTGCAAAAAATGAGGTAGATTTTAAGCTTTTTTTATTTTCTTTATATTGTTATTTGTAAGAAAACCCCAAGTTTTCCTCCAAATACTTCGGGACACGTTTTGGTAGCCAAAATATAAAAACCAAGTCGGGCATTTTTTTTGTTTTTTTGCGCAATAACGTTTTAATAGTAGATCTTAGCGCAAAAATAGTTCTGTACAATTTTAAAGGTAAGAAAATTCTATACAAATCTGCTATATAAATTATTTTTCTCAAGCTCTTAGTAGCAGAGCTCTGAGATTTTTTTTTCTGAAGTTGCCCAAAATTATTTCCTAACGTCATTATAAATAAAAACTATTAAATACGTATGTTTTTAATACTTACTAAGGTTATACTCGCGTTTGAAAGTTCTTCTATGAGATTTTAAAATTTTACCAAATTCCTTTTTATTCTGAAGTTGCCCAAAATTATTTCCTAACGTCATTATAAATATAAAAAACTATTAAATACGTATGTTGTTAATACTTACTGAGGTTACAGTCGCGTGTGAAAGTTCTGAGAAGAGTGACAAAAATAAAAATAATCATTCAAGCTCTACTACAAAAAAAAAATAATTCGTTGATATTACTGTCTCGGGAATTGATATACGTAAAACAGAAAATATAGTATTATTAAATGTTGTTATATATTATTATTACTATTATTATTATTATTATTTATTATTTGTTTCGATAATCGGCCATCATGGGACTATGCGATACGTGCATTCCACCTGGGCTTAGTCATAATTGTCGGGGTATGTGCTCATTACTTTTCTATTGGGGGATCAGCATTTAATGCTAATTCCATTTTAATACCTTAGAGTTGTTAGCCCTGGAGGATGGAATGAAATGATGATGAATGATTAAATAGACACAGACAGAGACACATCACAACAGTGCCCGAGGCGGGACTCGAACCTGCTGGTCCGAGTGTTGGTCCGAGACCGCCACTGCGCTATTGCCTTAGCGATCAGGACCATCTGATCGGCATTATTATTATTATTATTATTATTATTATTATTATTATTATTATTATTATTATTATTATTATTATTATTTACAGAAAAGAAAGTAGCCGTGAAAAAAATCACAGTTATAGGATTATAGGTGTGACACATGTATATCCCCCCCCCCATTTTTAGGCAACACTCGAGTATGCGGCAGGTAACGTCCTGATGCAGTCAAGGGGATGCCTTGGTGTTTGTAACCTTTATTCTGACAAACATATATATATATATATATATATATATATATATATATATATATATATATATATATATATATATATATGAAATGGAACTTCCAAGCAGATGTGAATTTTAATGGAAGAGGAGTGATGGATATCGGGATGTGCTGTGGTTTTTGTGGCAAACGACGTAGATAACAGTACCCTAGGCCTTGAAGGCAACAACGCGGTCGAAACATCTCTGCCTGTTGTAACATTGTATATTTCAAGAAAATTGGGGCTGGTACGTCATATGATTAAAATCTAATTTATACGAAAAGATCGTGCATCGTTGACTGTCGTTAAGATTTCCATTCCACTTCCGTAAGTCAGATAACTTGCAATTCGCAGTTCAGCATTGTAAGTTTTTATGTGCGGAGGAAAAATTCCTGCTTGTTGTGGAATTTTTTGACTGCAGGTTGAGACATATACAACAAAGTGATGATTTCACTTGGAAAATGCGTAATTGTTCTGCAGTACTTCCTTCACAATGATGGTATTGCCTGAAAGACGAGTAACAATGCGAGTTCCGGTTCCACATAGGGCTTCACAAAGTTCAAAGCTTCCTCTGGGAAAATGAACGCTGAAGCACCTTTTGAGTTGCCGGAGGGCTCGGCCTCCGCCAGCAAACCTAGGCGTTTGTCGGCTAATGTCGGTGTGCTCGCGGGGCACGGAAACTCCCGTAGTGAGCGTGTAACTGATACGGCGCAACAGTAAAGAGTTATCCGGCGGTTTCACAAATTGAGATACGTCACAGTTTTGGTTTATGTCTGCTGCCGAAAAGCTGTCTTGATAATTATTTGTCAAAATGAATATAAACCGTTCGTTTGAATATCTTGTAAATTTCCTCGTACCCACTCTATAAAATATTTCATACAAATGTGGTATAATTTTAAAGGAAATTAGTTTTTGCTTTAGGCCGCATTGCTTACTTTGTAGTAACTTTGTTATCATGGGATTGTTTTCGGTTATTGTAAATTATGAATTGTTACGAGAAGATTTTTCATTCCTGACGAATTTATCATCTTTAAGAGGAAAAGTTTACCGTTTCTCTTCTCTGCATTACATTAAGGATACCACTTGAGTTAATGAACGGCTAGCACCATTATTCTCATGACTGAGAATGAAATGATGTGATCACTTCTACTTTAAGCGTAGGATAAACAACGCTTGAGATGATTTTTATTTCACCACTGACTCATTCATCAATCTTTTAATTTTCTACTTACGTAATTCAACTGCACCGCTACATCACAGATCAAGGCTTCCACCATGGCCACCATAGAAACATATAGATTCGTTATTTTGTTTCCTGCGAATCATACTTTTTGATTACCTCTGGAATTTGGTGAACCCAATATTTGTTTTTATATAATGAAATCTTTAAACGCTCTTCATATGATGATAAACAGTAAGTAGATGTTTGGCATGTATTAACGTAACGAAATCGTAAATAAGTCATCTTACTGATGTACTAATTTTCCCTGCATCTGCCAACGAACATTTACAGAAGTGGACAAATTATTAAAAATCTGGTTTTTAATAGAAAAATGTCTTTATTGTCTCAAAATTTTAGAACTAAATTATAGAATTTAAGAAGCTTCAAATTTATTAATACTTTTGTATAAGCATCTTTAGCATTAATTAAAGAATTAATTCGTTTGGGCATGTCTTGAAAGAATTTTTTGCGTACTTCGGCAATTTCCTCATCTTTGTTCAAAAAGTTAATGAGTACTCCACGAGTTGTTTCCGTGTTGGAGGTTGTTTTGTCTCCACTTTCGTTTTAAGAACACTCCAAAGTGATCCTATTGGTTGGATTTATATCCGAGCAATTTCCTGGCCTGTCAAGCACACAAATATCACTGGAATGCAATTCACTCTTCACAAGTTTTGATCGATGGCAAAGAGCACCATCGTGCGTGAATACTGAGTTGGAAACCGTCACTCATTGCTGGAACGAGGCGTCTCTGATGACCCCTTGATGTTTTTGTTATGTAACGTCGCATCAACATCTAGGTCATTAGCGACCACTATTGGATTTAACGTTATGGTAACTATGAAGATGACATGATCTGTTGATGATGGGGGTGAATGAACGAACACAAATACAACTATGCCCGAGGCGGGACTCGAACCCGCGAGCCTTCAGTGCGAGATCACTACGACCCTACTGCCCTAACGATCTCGGACATCCGGACCAGTTAATGTTGTTTCCTATTTGTATTTCCTTTTACTATGTGAATTTTGCCCGGACCATACACAGAAATAACCCTACAAATCATCACTTTTGTGTGAAAAGTCACTAGTTGCACGACACGTTCTTTCTCCTGGCCATCTTCTAACGTGGGGGCTGTCATAGCCCAGATGATGGTTTCATCCCCGAATATAACCTGAAGCAAATTTAGTAAAAATTATTTTATTTAAGAGCATATTAAGACAATTGACATACTTCATTATTTCCGCCACAAATGTTCTAAAATTGGGGAAGAATGAAATTTTATTTATGAATTATATAAAATGACTTTCAGCTTTTACCACTGCAAAGCACATAGATTCTACCACTGCTTTGTTGTCCATCCTTGGTACAACTTGGTCCATTGAAGTCGTTTCTTGATTACAGTGGTCAATTTTTGTTTATTGGGGGGTCATCGTATCTTCAAGGCAACTTCAAACAGCCTCCTTCGTACAGTTCTTGAGAACTTCGTACTGCATTCTCTTGGAATCCCTTCAGGGTTGAGACAATGTTAAATGTATACTAATGGATGCCTTTCTTAGCAAAAGACGGAACAAAACTTTGGTTGTAACCCTCTTTCGTTCAGTTTTTCCCTTCCTCTGAGGTGTGGTCCGCTTTTTTTCTTTATACCATTTTCGTAAATTTCTTGACATACGCCCACTAACCCCTTCCGTACGAGTAATTTCGGTCATGGTATTATTACAGGATAGTAGTAACACTTCAACTGTGGCCCATTTTCGTGGAGACACGTCTGTTGCCTTGCCCATCTTCGCGCTTTCACGGACTCTCGTACCGTGAGTAAGTAACTCCTATAACTGCTACCCGCCCCAAGCACCCCCACCCCTCTTTCACAGGCGGGGGCGGGTTTGGAATGGGGCGTATATCTGGAATGTGGATTGACGAATTGCATTGCAAACGTATTGTCTAGGCTATCCGGGACGAGCCGCGTCACTGACATGGTGGCCAACGTTTCGCCCAACGTATTGTGGCCTTCTTCAGAGCGTACTGCTGACGTATCGCAGTATCGAAACGTAACCACCATGTCAGTAACGCGGGTCGTCCCGCATAGCCTAGACAACACAAACTCCGGCCGCGGAAGCCTACGCAACCATATCTTGCATTGCAAACGTCCAAGATCTGAGAAAAAAAATACGACACTCAGACGTTCGAAGAAAATAAAGATGTTGTTAAAATGCCATGGTTATCATTGCAGTGGATGTATATGTTATAAAACATACATATTCGATTAGATGGGCATTTCAAACCAGCATTTCCGAATGTGGACTCAACACATTACAAAAATGTAACAATTTTTCTACTGTCCAAATAGTTCGTTTTTACTCTTAAATTCATTATTTAGAGCATAAGGAATGATTTCGCATATAATGTGACCACGTCTGTATTTTCGTACATGGTGATGTGGTGTAATGTGTTTAAGTGGTGGTGTGATTATTTAGGGCAATTGGCTGTGCGGCAGTTTTAAGTGCGTGTAACTACTTGAGAATTTCAAGTATTTAAATTTCATTTTTCTTTTAACGGCACCGTCGGGAACAATGCTTTTTAAGGAAATGAAATAGGCGTGTACATATTTTCCCCCTACCAGTGCAGTGGTAAGGGAATGCATTTTTTGTTCGTTTTGTCTCTCGGTGATATTTATTACATGTATTATCGCATGCGACTACGAGCTTAAAATGCTTTTAAAGCTGAAGATTTTCTTCGAAATTGAGAATATTTGTCTCTCCTTGTAATTATCGTTTTATGATTTTTTCAAAATTTTACAACTTAGTATTTTGTGGTGTTTAATAGTTTCTTCTGATTTTTTTTTCGAACAGCAGCTACTCTTCTTTTTTTTTCATTCTCAGCTCCTGTACTGCCTCGCGAAGGGGAGTGGGATTTTTGAATTTGTTAGGGCGTACAGTCTTAAGTTGCTGCCATGCAGCTTTAGGGACTAGAGGGAAAATGTTATCTAAAATGTAATTAAACTTACCTAATTAAATATGGTAAATTATTAGAAAGTACCTACCTAACCAGCGATCTAATTAATAAACTTACCTGATGCTAGCCTAATTTTTTCCTAAATTCGTAAACGGTGTTTTAGTGCTGTTCAAAAGAGACCCTTTGTCGCTCGCTGAGTGACGTTGCGCGTCGTTCTAATGCCGCTCGGCCTTTCCCAGCGTCATTTTCCCTCTTCGGAGGCAGACCTGTTGCGTCGCTAATTAGCCGAGGAGGTTGCGCACGTGCTCTATCGCCTCGCGCGCGCGCCCGCGCCAGCAGCCGCCGCTGTCGTAACCGCCCGCGCGAAGCCCAACAATAGATCGCTGCGAGTCACGTGCGAGACTCCGCGAGGAATTGCATTGCAACGTTTTGACTAAGGTGTTGTGAACCATCGACTTACGTACCGCGCGCGTGAATGTGCTTTAGTGTGTGTGTGTGTGTGTGTGTGTGTGTGTGTGTGTGTCTGTCTCTGTCTCTGTCTGTCTGTCTCTGTCTGTCTCTGTTTATGTTTGTCTATGTCTATGTCCCTGTCTGTCTCTGTCTGTCTGTGGCGTAACTATTGGTTATTAGTTACGGTAGAAGCGATAAACAAATACTGTAATGCAATAAATTTAAAGTTTGCATTGACTTTCAAATCGAGTCCATAATTCCGGAGTTTGTCCGCTTCTTCCGAAATACGTTAAAAAAAGGTGCAAAGAAGCTGCGCTGAAGATAGGCATAAGATAATTTCCTTTTAACAAATTATTATTTACTTATGTATTTCCTTTTGCTATAGTGTGGAATAATTTCTTGGAGGTTAAGGCTCTCTAAGTTTTTCGAGTTTAGCGTTTCTTTACCTTTTTATCACAAAAAACTCTTGAAAACTTAACAATTTGGCGGATTGTTCACAACATTCTTTATTAGACTCTAATAGGTTACTGTTTAATGTATTATAGAATTTGACATATATGAAAACAAATGCAGATCGCGATCAATCAGGAATGCATTGCCAGAAATGCCACGTGTGTAACTGTTCGTCCCCCGCCCTCATGCCCTAGTATTTCGTAGCATTGACTCAGAATAATGCAGTGTACGTATCCAAACCAATTATCCATCATTACGCGCATTTTCTCATGGCTGAAATGAAAAGCATCGCTTGAGGACACCGCGCGAGATGCTGTCAACGGCGTTGGCCAGGTGCGGATTCGGAATGATTTAGGATGGGGTGGGGGGCACTTTCATCTCGTACCTTCCATACAGGTTTTCCAAGTAATATTGTTTTAAATTGTTAGCTGGAAATCAAATGTTCGGGTATAGTATTCGTAAAGGAAATACTGCTCAGGATGTGAAGAGATGTGTGTTTGGTAATCGTTTTATGTAAATTGTCATTGAAAAAAGTATTTGTTTTGGGGAAAGCATGGTCCACTGGGGCACCCCTCGGACCCCCCACCGATGTCGGGGCACGCTTTTGAGTTCGAGAGCGGGAATCGGTGGCTGGGCTTCCGGCGCGCGGGCCCTGGAGGAAATCACTCGTAATCTAATCATTCCAATTAATTGCCGAGGGCTTCCGCCTTCTGATTTCGCCCTCTCTCCTCGCCTGCTACTTCGTTGCTACTGTTGACATTTACGAGCAAACTCGATCGGCGATGTTTAGGGGCCAGGGTTGCCTGCGACGTTGGGAGGCGCGGGAGTGCTGAACCTAAAGATCACTACGATAAATCTTCACTCAATATCGTAGCAATGAGCAAATCAGTTGTGGATTTATGGGGTGGGCCTGGGAATCACGTGCCCAGTTACGTTGGAGATAAAGCCGTTTCAAGTTCTTAATACCTTTAATGATATCTGGCATTCATTGAAATTTTTCATTGATAAATTATAAACTAATAATAAATTAAACTTATTGTAGATAAGTTATTTAAGTATTTATAAACTACAAAAGATAATTGGGCAATAATCGGAAATGATTTACCATAAAAGAGACGCCCAGGGACGTAGTAGCTAGGTTGGTGCAACCGGTGCCCCTCACCGTGCCCCCGGATGTCAGCGGCCGTGAAAAACAATTCCCACCGACATCCAAGAAAGGAGCGGTTCCTGTTCAACAATTCGATGAAGATATTTAGATATCTTCGAAGATATTGAATATATTTCGAAGATATATGAATATGATTATGTAAACACAGATATGCATAAGGTAATGAGTCGTAGTTTCGTTGTTTTGAATTCATTCATAATGCGATGTATTGGATAGTCTTCAATTTTAAATGTTCAGTTCATTTGTGAAATTATCCTTTCTTATCTGTATGATGTGCTGTTGTAGGACCACTAGTTCATACATATAGAAATTCGAATAATTCGCTTTTTCAGTTTCTGGGGCCCATGAAACGATTCTTTCTCTGTCGACAAATTGTGTTATTTTACCGCAGCAATAAAGTACGTTCTCTCTACCACGTAAGTAGTAGTGTGCGAGAAAGTAAAAATGAATTCATTTCGTTTGTAAACCAAGCAATGTTAAATCTGCAAAACTGAATAACAATGAACAAAACTAAATAAAGAGTATTGAACCAACTTAGATTATATTTATGTCACAATGTATTACAGCAGCGATGTTGCTTTTTCTACTTCTTATAATTTACGAACGAAAATTGTACGACTTATCAAAAAAGGAACTCACGATTGAGTAACTAGATGGCTCATAAGGGGAATTATTTCTACGCCTGTTCTAATTTGATTTGTAATACGTATCTAGCGTACATAGATTAGATCTAAAACGCCTGATTTTGTGTTCAATCGCAGTTAATGACCCCATTTGAACCGTAGTACTGGGTCTCCCAAAATATTCGTAAGCCAGTGGATTTGTCTTTAATGTTCAAGAAGTTCCTGCTTCTGCGTTTGGAGCAAATCTTCCGTGGTTGTTAATGTATTTATTGATAGTTACACTGTTCCTGGATGAATCCCCGTAAATTAATAATGAAATTGTTAGTGAGGTTGTGAGAGAATGCTTGAAATTTACTTCGTTCTACTTTACTTTCCTAATACTTATTAGTTAAAACCATTAATAATTCTGCCCTCAATTTTCATTCATAAGGAGTTTTGGACTGCGATCATCACAGAAGAGGATGCCCTTCTGTGGACTTCATAAGGAGTTCTCTAAGATTGTAGAGTTATATTAAGTGATTTATGTGATTACTGATTACAAACGTGTCAGAGGAACACCGGTATCTGATTGCGTCTTTTATCTTATATTCTCGTTATCGTGTTCAGCCGTGTTGAAGCACGGATAAAAATGTCATTGATCTTCAACACGAAAGATGTTCTTCCTTATCATGTGGTTTATCAGGTTGAATATCCACAACGAACACAATCTTTTAAGTTTTCTGAAGCGACTGCGTACTATAGAAGACTTGGCGTTCGTTCATTCTCTCGATCAGAAACTCTTGCATTGAAATATTCTAACAAACTATCCTTGGAAATTAAATGTCGGATACAACATTCTTTGTAATTGCAAGAAAAATTTGTGTAACTACTCGAAACAATGAAAGAATTGAAAGCAAGTTATGCTTAGGTGAAGTGCAGACACGTCCCATAACCACTGAAATAAAAGTGTATTAATAGACGAATGGTGAATGGTAGGATTATGTTCATTGAACCCGGTAGAGTTTTCGTTCATTGTACTCAAGTGTTGAAGTAATTTTTGTGATGGCTTAGTAAGTGCAATAATCCATGGATTAAAATCAAAACTCCCAAACCCCGGTTCAGTATTGTATGATTTGCCCATCATATGTTTGTGTAATAATTGACATAGTCTTGCTCGTCAGTTAGGATTGTTCTGAAGAAATGTCAAAATGAATTTCAGTAAGCTTAGTAAAATTACGAAATTTCTTTTCACTGCTTTGCTTCTACCTCACTCAGCCACACAACATTAAAGTCTCTTTACGTTTCATAAAGTACAGAAGTAATGTTCAGTATGAACAAAGAAGGGAGAGAACATGAATATAACTGAATGTTTTGAATTACCCATACAATATGCATCTATAAATTCAATTACCATATTAATTCGAATACCATAGTTAAACTAGTGGTGCTACGAATCGCACATCGCATTTACCGTAGTTTTCTATTTCCTTTGGTCTCGGCTACCTATTCGGACTTGCCACACTTTTGCCAGCTGCCATCTATCGCCATGCGAAGTATATTTTTAAGAAATTTTACCAAATATTTAGGTTTCCTGACAGAAGAATGGAAGTATTATTTTAAGAATATTAGCGAACAGTAAACCCACGCACTAAATAACAATTTTCTTTGAACAATTTGGAACAGTTTTAAGAGTATGGCGTTTAACCGTTACTGTAAATTCGAAATTTGAAGCTCTTTTCACAGGAATCTTTTGAGTTTTCGGAAAACTTCATTACAAGTCATTTGAAGCACTTTAATTCACAAATACAATAGCGTTTACAAATTGGTGGAAATGAGCATATTAACGGCGTTAGGGAACTATTAAAAAAATGTGTAATTTTTTTGGAGAAAACAACAAAAAATATCCCCAAAATAACTTTACGTGATATGAAAGAGTGCAATTAGTACTATCCGTTCAACAAATTTGAAAAAAATGGAGCCATTTTTGAGAAAATGGCATTTGAACGTTTCTGAAAATGCGGGTTTTTGAAATTGTTTTCACAGAAAATGTTGAGTTTTCGAGTAACTTAATATGACATTATGTAAAGCACATGTACTCATAAATATAATTAGGTAAACAAATTGCCGCTAGTGAAAATATTAACATGAGAGATAAGTAAAAACAAACATTTTTGTAATTTTTGAAAAAACAACAACAAAAGAATAGAGCAAACTGATGTTTGTTATCTCATAGAGTACATTTAGCACTATCCCTCCCAAAAGTTTTAAAGAAAACATTTGGAGCCGTTTCTGAGAAAAATCTTGTTTTGTATTTTTTTTAAATTGCACATATTGCAAGCAATATTACGCGAAAACTAATAAAATTTTCAAAAAAGTGTATATGATCGTAATAAAAGAAGTCACTGGAGAACTATGGAGAACAAATTTTATTTGAAGGAAAAATCTCTATCTTCAATTTTGTAGTTGTAGAAAAATGCCCAACATTTTTTTAAAAATTTTCAAAATTTGAAATGTGCCACCTTTACATGTGTATGTTATTTTATTCTTACAAGAAATTGAATGAAAAAAATTGGAGCCTTTGTGAGAAAATTCTGAAGATGTCCCAAGGGTCTCATGTAACGTAATAATGATTTTTCAAAATCTCAGATCTTTGACTCGGGTCAAATCGACGAGGGTTTTTTCAATTTGGAAAAACTTCTACGCATGGTTTAGGTGCTAGTGTGGTTCCACACACCGGATGGACGGACTTTTGAAAAAAACAACACTTTTTCGGCATCAAGGGACCCCCAAAACGCATATATCCGGTGAAATCTCGAAATCGAGTTTCCACATCTTTTTCTATACCACGTATATTATTTCGTATATGCGTAAGCCTACGAGAAAGTCAATTGATAATTTGGCACTCCCTGGTGTGTTTTAATTTTTTAAAATATTTTTTAGCAAACAATTTGTCAACGTGTTACATTTCATGTCTTTCGTCATATTTTATATTTACGTAGATTTTTCATCATTTGCACTTTCTCGCTCTTACGAAGGTACTTGCGTAGGAAGCGTACATTTGAAAACTGTAAATTTTCAGCAGAAAACATCCTATTGCCGGGCCCTCCTAAATGGATAATTCTTGTTTCTAAATATGGAAAAAAAATCCTCTAACGCGTAGTGTAGCCAGAATCCGTGTTTTATAGTTCCTTGATACCGAAAAATCGATTTTCGGCAAACGTATGTCCGTATGTGGTCAACGGATTTTCCTTATGTGGTCAACGGACGCCTAAACCGATTTTCATCAACTTGATATTCCTCAAACGATCTGAATGACTCGAGGCTTTAGGAGTTTCAAACGGATTTGCGAATATTTTACATAAAGCTTCTAAAACTTTTTCAGAAATGCCACCAAATATTTTGATCAAACTTTGTCGTTGATAACGTAAAGGACGCTTAAGAGAATGGTGCAATTCTCATGTTCGTTGAAATCCCAGATTTTTTAAAAATTTCAAAAGTGCAGTTTTTTTCATGTAAAGGTAATTGAAGTTTAGCTGATCCCAGCTGTTTCTGACACTAAAACAGGCTACTACATGAACATCCAAGTGCGTATTTACTAGGCTGTCCGGGTGACGCCGCGTCCATGGCGAAGGTGCCTTCGCAGGACGCGGCGCCACCCGGACAGCCTAGTAAATACTGACTCCGGCCGCGGAAGCCTACGCTCTCATCCAAGTGCGTTTTCAACCAGCAATACAGATTTTCCGCGCTGAGTTTCTAACTCAGGTCCTTGTAGTTAACACGCCGTCAACTATCCCACTACGCTAAAGAAGAAACGTAAAGTGCCAACTTGGGCCGACGCTTAAAAATGTAATTGTCAACGCAACATTTTTTTAACACATCATGTTTGCAATTTTCGCAAATACGGAGAGCTTGGCAAAATTGGAACTAGCACATTTTTACATCTTCGCCCCTACGATGGTACTTCGTAGTAGTCGTTTACTAAACTCTTTAATCTGGACTAGCTTATCGATTCTCTTCCCAGCTGCCAATTTTCCCGCTCAAAGGACATTTTTTCACATTTTCTCAAATTTTCGACTTCTTGAACTGAAACAATCATATCTTTAAGAATATTATAGAAGAGTAAGATACGGGTCGATTTCATTAGTCGAGATGGTTGATTGCGTGAACCGGCTCAGTGCTTCGGTCTGAGGGGTCGCGGGTTCGAGTCTCGCCTTGATTGTCCGTTGTCGTGTATATGTTGTCGCGAAGGGCCACATATTCTGCTGACCCTAGATGAAAGAATCACACAATAGTTTCGTATACGATCGAATATACGTCCCATCGGGTCGAAAAGGGTAACGGGCTGTCGGCTAGATAAAATCTTTAGTAAAATAAAACAACGTAAAACCTTGTCATGTATGCAATTTTTTGTTGAAAAGTTTGGAACCAATTTTGAGAAAATATCGTTTCAGCTTTTCTGAAAATGTGAAATTTGTTTCTCATTTTCACAGAAAACTTTTGAGTTTTCGAGAAACTTTAATGAAAATCATTTGAAGCGAATGCAATCAATGCAGATAAATACTCCTGAAAGGTCTGTATATGATTTTCGAATTTTCAACTTTCTTATTCGATTGCTAAAACGTATCTCACGACAAATCAATTGTCTGTCCGTCTGTATGGTCCTATTTAACTAAAAACTACTGAATCTGCCAATGTAGACACTACCAATGGGACCGACTTAGTTTTTCGGCCTTGATATCCTTAACGTTTGGGATTATTATTACTTTTTCGCTCTTTCGAAGGTACTTCCTAACAAGAGAAAGTTATGCAATCATTCGCCGGAAAACGGCAAATTTTCGTCAGAAAATATCTGATTTCCGAGCCCATATAATAAAATGTTGACAAATCCAGTTGTTAAATACAGAAAAAAAAATCCGCTAACTTGTGGTGTACTCAGAATTCATGTGTTGTGGGTCCTTGGTTCCGAAACATCGATTGGCGGCAAAACAGCTCTCTGCCCGTCCGTGGTGAACCCTAGCGCCCAATCTGTTCAGCCAATTTTCTCCAAAATTGATTTTCCTTGGTGGATCTGAACGAACTGGATGATGTGGGAATTTTAAACGAATATTTTGATTTTTGAGGGGGTTTTACATGAAGGGGACATTTACATTTTTGTGTGTCTGCTGCACCCATACGGTGCTTCTGTGGCGTAATGGTATGAGTGTAGGCAAATTAGGAGGACCTGAGTTCGGGTCTTGGAACGAGAAAAAAATTGCTGATTGAAAACATTTTTGCATGGTTAACTTGTAGTATAACGGAGCAGTTAGAAATAATGCGAAAAAGTCTGTGCTTTTGTAGCACCACTATTTAGTTATAAAATCTTGCAACCCGTTGTTTCCAACCACCCGTATTGTGCGCAATGCGATGGAATTATTGTTTTCAGCCATTGATTTTTTTGGTGTGTTTTGTGCTATCTTCTGTGTGTTATGTACTTCATTTTAATGTATTGTTCTTTTCCAGACTCTGGATTTCGACCGCGATGGCCTCACGAAGATGAGAAAAGCAATTAAAGCTGTGCATAATTCTGGGAACTGTAAGTTTGAGATCTGATACTCCACTGTATTTAAACATGCTGCGTAGATTTTAGTCATATTACTATTCGAACACTTCACATAGTTTTATATCTGAGAGCCGAGTCTAAGGAAGGAGGCATGATGAATGTGGACATTTATTCAAATAACGGACTTTACACAAGTTAATATTGCATTTCTTTGAAGCGTGAAGGATTTGTAGATTTCATGAAGATGTAGTCTTTTGTTCGAGTGAAGAGCTTGCTGCGAAGAGGCAGTCAACCTGAATAACTCCGAATACCTTGTACGTATTTCAGGCAGGGTACATTTAACGCAATCGTTATTTTCAATGCAGTGCAGGGAAAGGTAAAAGTCATCACCATGTTTCCCAATCCTTCCCATGGGAACACTTTTAAATTATTCATGCAACGACGCCAGGAAAAGATGTTGGTGAGTGATATTGGAAAAGTGGGTATTGATGACATTGAAAAGGAGGATACTGTGATTTTAGAGCGCTGGTTGAGGTAAGGAACTGTAGCACCCCATGATCCCCTTTGGCAAACCCGCCCAATGGTATACGCTTGCCGGCATCATATACATTTGTATATGTATAGTTGCATACCGAGGAAGTTGTAAATAAATATGTAGATACATTTAAGAATGAAGAATTTCGCTTGAACATGCCATGCGAATGTGAAAAATTAGGAATTTATTTCGAAATGTCACCTTCGCAGGTCGAAATAAGTAGGACGTATGGGGCATTGGTGTGTAAGAATGAAGAATCAGAGAACTAGAGACATTGGAGAATGGTTTTTCAACTTATTTAGAACCTTTTATTTTTGTGAACTTTGTATTTAGGCTGTCCTGGCCTTCCGATGGACTAAGAATGACGGCTTGAAACGAAATCTTACGCGACGTAGGCAGGCAAAGATCAGAGAATGTCAGAGAACTCTGACCTTTAGGAAATCTTTTGTACTTCAACGATGTAGTGCAACGGAATGGAAGGAAGTCACCTGATGTTTACGGGACGTCGATCGCGCTCGTCCCCATGAGGTCGACATTCATTATATGTAGAGCCCGGCTTTGTATGCAGTTGCATTTTTTGGTGCTAATTGTTACTTGGAAAATGATCACACCAATCTGAATCTGCCTGAAATACATGATACGTGATCACACCAATGAATCTGCCCAATTTCCAACAGAGCATTCCTATCAAATTGTATTTTGCCTATTTTTGTACATTTTGCCATATTTTACGGTTACTGTATGTTTCTGCATTTCGGCGTAATTTTGGAAAAATAAGGAGAAATAGTAAAAATCTATTGAAATCAAACTTCTTAAAATTGGTGAATTATGATTTATAGTTTTAGTGGTACATGTAACAGCTCACCTGTCACCATAATGAAGTGAACCATTGTCACCGTTAAGAACTGGTTATTAAGTAAGTCATTGTATTTGTTTCGTAATTCCGTAGAAGTGAATGTCTTTGGGTCTGTTTTAAAAGTTTTTTGTCTTCGTCTCGTCTGTGTTTGTTGAATTGACGGTGTATTTGTCTCTTCAGTCTGATTGTCAGTATTATTTCGTCGGGGAAGGTAGGGTGTAGTTGTTGGGTGTGAGTAGTGGTTCATTTGTAGGTGTGAAGAATATGGTGGTTTAGGTATTCAATGAATTTGTCTATGGAAGGGATTGTTTGGAGGTTGGTTGGGACATATATATTTTTGCCCAGGATATGTTTGTAAGCATTCCAGTTGGTGTTATTAATGATTGAGGGTTTTGGAGAAATGTAGGCAGTTGTGGGTTAGGAGGTGACTATTATTAGGAAGTGGTCGGAGAAGTCATAGAGGTCATAGTTGGGATTGGGTATTGTGATATAGAGTTGGGAAGAGTGTAGGACGACGTCGAGGGTATCGTGAGGGTTTCCGTTAACTGTGTGGGTGGGTTTAGGGTGACATTTGATGTGGATTTGGGGATTGTTTTTCAGGAAGCCTTCAAGTCTCAATCCAGCTATGTTACTAGTCGAGCTGCCCCATCCGGTGAATTTAGAGTTGACATCGCTTGCAAGGATAAGGGAATGGGATAGATTGTTAAGGATATTCAAATCAGAGGTAGGACACGAGGAATGGGGTCTTTTGTAGGCTGAGATGATAGTTACGGGAGTGGTGGGAATTCCAAGTAGGGTGGCTGTACATTTTAGAGCTGTGAATTGAAGTTGGTAAGGAATGTGTTGGAGGGGTCGTCGTATGAGGATGGCCGTGCTGCCTCCGAGGGCAAAGATCCTGTCATTCCGGTATATGATGTAATTTTGGATTATGGAGTTGGTGGGGATCTCTTGAAGTAGTAGGATCCCATTGGAGTAGTCTTTTAGCAACTGGGTAAAAATAGTTTTTTTCTGTGCTAAGCCGCCACGTGCGTTCCATGAGGAAAAGGTTAGGATTCGCGATGGGGGAGTCATTAATTTAGTATTTCAACAAGTTTTTTGCGTACAGTTATTAATTTTGTGAGGATGGCCTCTGGGCCGTTAAGGATGTCGATGAAAGTTCTTAGGTGAGGAGGGAGTTTTTTTGAGGGTAGATGATTGGAGAAGGGAGAAGAGGTCTTTCATGTCTTGAGTGGTTGTAGGTTTTGGGTTTGGAGGTTGGTGGTTGGGATCGCAGGCAGAGGAGTAGGATTTATTTTGTTGTCTGAAGGATGGGAAGGACTTTGTTGACATGGGACGGGGTGCTTGGGTAGAGGTGTTTGGTTGTTCTCTGGTTTCCTTTGCTTTGGTAAGGTAGGGGCAGATTGAGTCGTAAGCAGGGTGGTTGCAGTTGCAGTTGCAACAGGCGGGAGTAAATTGATTTAAGGAAAAGGAAGGGCATTCTTCGGTGGAGTGGTATTTGGCGCAAAGGGCGCAAGTCACTGGTCGTCGACAGTATGTCCTCGTGTGGTAAAGTTTTTGACATCGTTTGCATTCGGGAATTCGGTCAGTTTCTGTAGTTCTCGATTGTAGTGCTGTAGTGGTCTACGCACCTCGATTTGTTTTAGGTGTCAGTTTGGTGTCCTTTCTTGTAGTATTGTAAAAATGTTAGGGAGTACTTTACATAAAGCCCCAAATTTTAAAAAATTGCTCCAATGTTTTTGATTAAACTTTGTTGTTGGATAGTGTGAATGACGTTTACGGGGATGGCGCAGGGCTCGCGTTCGTTAAAAATACTGATTTTTTGAAAATTCAAAACATTTTTCGGCGTCTTCCTACAGCTACAATAATGAAAATAAACATTTTTTTCATAATGAAAAGTGTTTCTGAAAAACAACTAAAAATTATGTCATATTCAATTTTTCAAAAACATTAGTATTTTTTGTCAAATATAGGCAATTTTTATTTTCTTTAAACTATTTATTCTTAAAAACGGCACATGTGTTGAGGCTGCGAAATGTTGCTTGGATGAATTGGGAGAGCTTTAGCAAAAACTGCCACGAACATCGCCTTCTATGTTCTCATCAGACAGAGTTCTAGAAAAGAAACGACACATAATTGACAAAGATTATTACTTTGCCGAAAGAATCAATGAACTGGGCGCCAACACACACACGCACACATACACACACACACATTTAAAATTCGCGTAGCTGCTCGACGGAAATCCTCAGATAATTTATTGCTAATTCATTGCCACGATTTGGAATTAATTGCGACGTATCTTCGTGGCGAAAACGAATATGAGCTTGGCGGCAGCACACACAAGTTAAATTCGGGCCGTAGCTCGACGGAAACACTCAGATATTTGTATTGCTAATTAATTGAAACAATTTGGAATTAATTGCCTCGTATCGTCGTGGTGAAATCGGGTTTTGAGCTGGGCGCCAGGTCACACATAAGTTCAATTCGCGTCGCAGCTCGCCGGAAACCCTCTGATGATTTATTGCTAATTAATTGCCACAATTTGGAATTAATTGCCACGTATCTTCGTGACGAAAACGTGTTAGCTGGGCACCAGCACACACAAAAGAACCGAATCGTAGATCGACGGAAACCCTCAGATAATGTATTGCAAATTAATTACAATTTGGAATTAATTGCTACTTATCTTCGTGGCGAAAATGGATGTGAGCTGGGACCCAAAACACACCTAAGTTAAATTTGCGTCGCTGCTCGACGAAAACCCTTAGCTGATTTATTGCTAATTAATTGTCACAATTTGGAGTTAAATGCCTCTTATCGTGGTGAAATGATCTGAGGGTTTCCGTCGAGCTGCGACGCGAATTTAATTTATGTACTGGCGTCGCGTCACGCCAGCTCAAACTCGTTTTCGTCTCGGAAGTACGTGGCAATTAATCAGCAATGAATCATTTGACATGTTTCATTCCGCAGACATGGCTGTTCCAGCGTGAATCCCGTAACTATTGACGAGTGTGAAATTAGGAGTTTTAGATCTAATTTCTGGTCTTCGTTTCAATACGTTATAAATAAGATTTATCCTGCGAAGAAAACATTCTCCATTTTATGCTATTGAGTTTCTCATTCCAGGGACCCTATTCTGAAAACGAATTAGTAAAATGTTTATCGTGTGGCATTTCGTAAAATATTTATCATGAATACACTCTGGCCAGGAGAGTACCATGCTTTAGCGATCATGGCTAAATCGACATATGGCAATCGGAAATGAAACACTTGCTTATATGTTTCGTTTAGGATGTCTACTTCTGTTGTAGAAATACAAATTCACAAAGTATGGCAAAAGAAGCAAATTTGAACAAAAATGGGCGTCCTCAAATAAGGATGCTGGGCATTACGGGGTTAAGAAAATCTCGTTTCTCTCTGCCACTTGCATTAAATTAACAGGAATTTCATTTTGTTTTCCTCCTGTATGACATGAAAAACCGTTCCGTTTCCTCGTGGGACAGGTTCCGTTTTATGCTGTATGAAATACCATTCAACTTCGTCACGTGCCACTATTTCCGGTTAAGGCAAGTTTCCGTCATGTAGAAATTCCGGTTTTGACAGATTTTACTGCATTAGCTTTTCAGTGAAGTGTGGACAATTGCGATAAATGTATTGTATAAGATGGCATAAATTCCATTTTGCTGTATTCTTGTACTCGTTTGTTTTTAGTTTGTTAAAAATTACATAAATATATTATTTTGGAAATATCTCACGTCGCTAATACTTACAATATATTTTTTAAAATAAATTAATGCATTTATTTGTGCAGTGGTATCCAATGATGTTCTACAATCTTTCTAGAAAAATCATAATTTTTCGGAGAAAATTAGCTCAAAATTTCGCGATTTTAGAAACACTGAAACACTATTTTCTCGAAAACGCCTCCAAATATTTCATTGGAAATGCACGCACATATAAGGCGAGGTTTTACCTTTCTAGAATAGTCTTAGACATATTTCAATTCAACTTTTAGTGATCCGAAAAATTAAGAAACGTGAAAAAATGTTTTCTAGGCACAAATAGATGGCATCTGAGAAGACTGGAACAAAACTGAAAAGTTAACTTTGAGTAAATAGATAAGGAAACGAACTTGAGGGGGAAAGTATTGCTGTGCCATTCAGTAGTAGTACGACCAATTTGCTGTTGTTGTCATTTCTGGACATAATTCTCCCACATTCAAATGCGGCTATAATTAATTTAATATTTTGGTGACAAGTAATTTGGTAATTATATAAGTTTTTACCGCAAGATAGCATCAACATATTTCTGAACATGACCCAACCTTGACTAGGTGTTGACAAGGGCCCTCATTCAAGGGCCCTGATGAGGTGCGTCGTTTGCATCAGTCTAGTTGCACCAACATCATCTTTCTGTGAACAGTTTAGTTTATAGAGAGTAATCAGTGTGTGTATAAAGTATTTCAATAAAGTGATTTAAAATATTATTTCTTTATTATCTGTATTTCCAAACATTGGAAAAGACATTTTTGAAATAAGAGACATTTACACTGGAGTTACATTGCACCAAAGTTACAAGTAGACAGCAAGTAACAATTTTTGTATTTTGTCGGAAAAAAAATATTTTATTAATTTTTACAGCTCATGTGGATAATGAAATGTATCTATCACGTTCTCTGGAGCGTCTTGGAGGTGCTGCTATGAATAAAGATCAAGAACCAGACATTGGTGCTGCATTTATCAAGTTTGCTGTTGTTACTAAGGAGTTATCTGCATTAATGAAAACATTGGTATGTATTACAACATTCTTGTGTCATGGGTAATATGTTTGTCTATTTCTTTCCTATGTATTTTTAAATTACTTTGTAATGTTATTGTACTTAATACTTAAATTACTGTGCAATGTTATTTAGCCCAGATACTAGTATTCAATTTCATTGCATACATTACTGTATTAAATCTTTAGAATTGCTTGTTTTTCTTTAAGGACTCTCATTTATCTGTACTTCTCAAGTCAGTCATTTAATATGTTATTTATTTGTTGAAATGCAAAACTATGGCTTATAATGTGTGCAATAAACATCTGTTTATTACCAGAATTCTTGAAAGATAGAGTTTATATATTTGTTGAGTTTTTCTTGTTTCTTAGTTTTTTCTTCTCTCACTTCTGTTTTTACATACCCTTTTGTATCTTGATATTATGCATGCCTACTTATGTGTTGTAGACTTTTCTTCTTGTAGTTTCTGTGTCAATTATCTGATACTTCCCTGTTCTGGATGTTTCTGTTACAATTTTCATGTTCTTTCATAATTGTGTGGTATGTCTAATTATCATAGCATTTCACGCTTACTTATTGCTTTTATTACAAGGAGTACTCATTAAAAGACTAAAAATATTCCTCTTAATTAATATATACATTTCATTCTCCAGAAGTACCATGATTAAACATGTTTCTATTGCAAGTGAACTAACATAAATATGCATTTTGGGGACTTTCAGATGCAGAATATAAACAACATCGTGATGTTCCCCTTGGACAGTTTACTGAAAGGAGAACTTCGTGGTGTACGAGGTGATCTCAAACGGCCTTTTGATAAAGCTTGTCGAGACTATGAGGCCAAATATGCTAAAATTGAGAAAGAGAAGAAACAACAAGCAAAAGAGGCTGGACTCATTCGCTCTGAAGTTACGTCAGCTGAGATAGCTGATGAAATGGAAAAAGAGCGAAGGGTCTTTCAACTACAGATGTGTGAGGTACAAATTTTTAGTTCTTGGGTGTTATGAAAATTTCATTTATGTTAATCTCAATCAACCAGAAATATATTGTAACTCTATTTTTAAGCCATCTTAATTTAATATTGTTTATTTTTCAGTATCTCATTAAAGTAAATGAGATTAAAACGAAGAAGGGCATTGAATTGTTGCAGCATTTGGTAGAATACTACCACGCACAAACAAAGTAAGTGAGACAGGATTCCTTTTATGTGTCCTTTTCTTTTTTGTATTACATATGTGTTATACACAAAGTATTGTAATGCTATAGCAAAAACGCGGACTCTACTTTTCGGAGGGAAGTGCCGCTGGTTCAAGCCTGTCTCATTGATAATTATTTGTCGCAAGTCTCTGGTGGTGCTGAAAACTGTTGAGTCTTTCAGAAACTTTATTGAAAATCATTTGAAGCATTTCTACTCTCATATACAATCTGATAAGATTCGAAATAAATTGAAAGTTCTGAATTTTTGTATTTTAAAATTTTAAACAAGTGTACAACTCCCTTGTTCTATTTTTAAAATGTATGTCACATCAAATCAATTGTTCAATACAATATGCAAATCGCTTTAATATTTTGGAGAGTTTAGATACATAGCGACAAAGTATGTGCTTTGGCAGCACTACTAGTTTTATTATAAGTTTTCTGATTTTTGAAAACTACAGTTTTACAAATGTTTCTTGTATGTTTTTGCAGGAAGGGTATCTAGATGTATTTCTTCATTTATATGGATTGCATAATCAAGAGAAAAGTGAAGGGAAAGTTTTTTGAAAAATTTGAAATATATCAGTATATTGTCATGTCAGTTTTTATATGGAATCTTTCATTAAATGAAAAAGTGTTAGTAATTGCATTGAATTTAATGAATGTAACTTCTTTCAAATTTGAAAAATTATTTAATTCAAAGGAAACATGCAGATTTCTTAAAAATTGGATCTGGTGTCGGAGTGAATTGAACTACTTCTTGCCATAAATACTCATATGCTGTACTTGTTATGTATATTACTTTGTTGCATCACTAGAAGAGTAAAATTTATACGAAATGCTTGTTTAGTTATTTCCAGGATGGTCTTAAGACAATTGAGCACTTTGGCAGCTATGTGGCTGACTTATCAGTTAAGTTACAGAAGATTCGACAGAAACAAGATGAGGAACGTCGGCGATTAGCTGAGTTGCGAACACTGCTGCGCAGCTCACCAGGCTTAGATAAAGAGGTGAATAATAATTCTATTTTGTAATTATGACATTCCATTTCATATTTTGTTCCATTCCATATATTTGTTATTGTATCATTCCATTTGTTGGACAATAATATAAAAAATGATTCTTATTCATCTCGGTTTCAACTCAGCATAAGTATACATTAATATTAATTGTGATATAATACTTCTCTGAAGGAGGGCAATAGTGATAGATTACTTGGAAAGTCATAATGTCATTTTTTACCCATGAAAACTCCTAATTAAATTTCACCTGATTTTATAATTTTTATATTTCTATCAAATATTACCACATACTGATGTTTGCCAATAATTTGTCATATCAATGATATATCATTTGATATATCATTGTTGTCAAAAGTTGAAGTTGCAATGCTTTCATTGTACAATAGTCATAGTATCTTATGAGAAAGCCGTCACATTAAAAAAACATAATTTTTCAATATATTTTGCCTGACTGGGATAAAAAATGAATTTTTAAATAATTAATTGTTAATTTTCAGTCTACTGCATCGTTAAATACAAGTGGAAGTGCAGTCTCTGAAAGAAGTGGTAGTAGTTCTGGTGGCTACTCATTGCACCAGTTGCAGGGTGATAAACAACATGGAGTAACACGCTCAGGCCATTTGTTAAAGAAATCCGAAGGAAAGATGCGTCGTGTGTGGCAGAAGAGACGCTGCCGTGTTCAAGCTGAAGGTTTTCTGGATATTTGTCATGCTGATGAAAGCAAGCCACCTACTCGTGTTAATTTACTTACATGTCAAATAAAGATGGTGCCTGATGACAAAAGATGCTTTGATCTAATTTCCTGTAAGCATTTGAACATTTCCATACTTGTGGAGTGTGTTTATTTTATGATAAATTCAGTTAAATGGTAGGAAATAATTTTTATAGAAAGTATTTAAATGCTCACCTGTTGCTAAGTACTTCTGTCAATCTATTTCGGTATCTTCTGTTGTATTATATAGTATAGTTTTTTTAAATATTTACATCCTCTCTTTGATTATACTGGTGATTCTTTATAGAATTATTTTATATGATAAGGTCATCATTGAATGATAGTATTTTGTTGAAAAAGCAGAATAGAATTGTGTGAACAAATGTTAGAGAGTCATATTGTAATCAAAATGCTTATATGTTGAGAGTTAATAATACGTGCAAGAGATAAATGTTACATGCAAGGTTATTCTCATTAACAGATAATCGTACATACCATTTCCAAGCAGAAGATGAGGCAGACCAAAGAGCTTGGATGTCTGTATTGGTTAATTGTAAAGAAGGTGCTTTAATGCGTGCATTTGATGATAGTGGAAGAACAGGAAGTGGAAAACTCAATCCTAGTTTGCTGGAACTACAGCAAGCTATTATTCGCTATGTTCAGAAACTGCCTGGGAATGACCGATGCTGTGACTGCAGCTCTCAGAATGGTTAGTCTGTTTTAAAAAAAATTCCTTGTGCTATTATGTATTTAATTTATTAAGTATGTACACCAATTTGTATTTACATTGATTCTGTGAACAGATGCAACATGGTTGTCAACCAATTTTGGAATTATAGTATGCATTGAATGCTCTGGTATTCATCGTGATTTGGGAGTGCATATTTCCCGAATCCAGTCACTAACACTGGATAACATAGGCACATCACAACTTCTTCTTGCAAGGCACATGACAAATTCAAATTTCAATGAAGTGATGGAAGCAAACCTCCATTCAAATAAACCAACACCTTCGAGTTCCATGTTAGTAACCCTTTTTTTACATTTGTTAAAAAGTTCACTTGCATGAACTTTTGTAATTAATTTCAGTAGTCCTGTATATCTTCAGAAATTAAGACATCCAGGGAGAAGGCGATATAAGCCACAAAATTCAAAACATTGATTAATGAATACATTCATTTATAAAAATTTTCAATATATTAATGAATCAGTGTTTTGAGTTTTAAGAGCTAGAGCCCTCTCGTACTGGAGAGAATTGTGTGGAATAGTATTAATGTATTTGTTTTTGTTTCAGGGAAGAACGATACGAGTTTATTCGTGCTAAATATGTTGAAAAGAAATATGTAGAACGAACATGTGCAGATGAAAGAGATTTACTCAGTGACTTGATGCATGCTGTAAACAACAAAAATTTATATCATTTGCTTCAAGTTTTTGCTGAAGGAGTAAATTTATGTGCACCCTTGCCAGCTAGTGTATGTAGAGTTGCTTTTTGTCTTATGTTATAAGAATTTAAATATTCAATAGTAGTCAGTTTTAAATTGAAGAAAATAAGTAAATATTGTATTCTGCCAAACACTGTGCAGATGTTTATGAAAAATTGCTGTGTGGGCAAGATTGTCATTGTAAATCAGTGTGGCAGACTGAAGGAAGACATTATATTCATTATAATTACAGATTATTGGTCTTGAACTAGATAAATTGTATATCTGTTATGAAGGAATTAGTCTGAATTGATGCTTGTCAGAGAAAGTTGAATTAGCCTTTATGCTTTTGCTAATTATTGATGATACTGCTGCTTTTTGATCATGTGGGAGAAGTCAACATTCTTAGGTTTTGAAGAATTATTTACTACAAAAATGCCTTCCCTCCCCTCTCTGCCCTTCTGAAACAATTATTTCCTGTATTGTGGATATTCAGAAGATGTCATTTTATCACTTGAAGAAACTTTAATAATGCCATCTTTCATTGTAAATTACTTCAATGAATTGAAAGTTGTTTGTTGTCACAAAAAATAAGACATATAGTTTTGATATAAATTAAGAGTATTCCATACATATTTTGTATTAAGGGAATATATTTTTCTTCTTCTTCTTGAATATGCCCTTAATGAATATCATAGAAGAATTGAATGTTAAGCAATTGTTGTTTTGGCCAATATTAGTATCGTTATACCTATGACTAATTCTTGTTTTGTTGTTAATTGGCTGCAGGATTGTGGAGAAACTGCATTGCATTTAGCAGTAGTTCGAGAAATGGGAGACACTTTACATCTTGTTGATTTCCTTGTTCAAAACATGCCAACACAAGCCTTGGATCTCACCACATCTCCTGCTAATGGCAATACTCCTTCAGAAAATGCTGGTTGCAACACTGCCCTTCACCTTTGTGCCATGCATGACAGACCTGAGTGTATGAAACTACTTCTACGTTCTGGAGCAGATGCAACTTTGCGTAATGGGCTAGACAAGACACCTTTGGAAGTTGCACAAGAACTAGGCCACTCTTCTTGTGAAGAACTTGTAAGTTTAACATTATGCACTTATTTACTGTCGAGAAATAACTGTTAATATTTTATGTATTTGTAAATTAACTTTACATAGTAGACTTCTTTATTAATTTGTTATATATATTTAATGAAATACAGAATCTTGGCAAGTATTATTGGGCTCCAGAAATATGGGAATGATTGTATTAGAACTATCAATTATTAATAGAACTATTATATAGTTGTTTTATAAAAAGTTCTAAAATTTAGGTATTTGGAAGTTGCATGTATTTTTATGTTACTTTTTCTTCATAATCTGAATTTTCTTTACAGTTACAACATGCATTACAGAGGCAAAAGAGCCATTTCGATAATGTCAATGTAGATTGGAATCTTTCTCATGATGAAGGCTCTACTGACTTTTCTGATGATGAGACAATCATAGAGGATAGAGTAAGTCTTGTTTAAGTAATTGCTTCCATTCTTTCTTTTTCTCTTCAAATTCTAGCACTTCATTTTCAGTCGTTCTGAGTATTCCATTTAAATTTAAATTCTTCTAGTTGTGTTAGCACTTCGCACAAGTTGAGAAGATGAGATTGCTATTTCACAGCAACTTAGAAAAGTAGATGAGTGTTCATATTTTACTTTCCATAGGCTAGTTATCTCCCAACATGACAAAGAAATCTTGCCCTTTTCTTTTTCATATCTAAAATTGTTCTTTTATGAAAAAATAGAAAAGAAAAAGAAAGAAGAAAAAAAATAATACATATATATTTTTTAATGTAAATTTGTTTTTGAAAATCATCACTTAAGATTTCAAATTTTATCATTTATAAGAAGAAACTGTGGAACCTAATAACTGATGAAAGTTATTCAGATAAGCCTTCTATTAACAGTAAGTCCCACGACTTACCAATGCGCTCTAGAAGAGGCAGATCATAATACTAAGCAGTGGAATACAGCTGCCAAAGAAATACTGTAAAAACCTAAACTATTTACTAGTCCACTACCAAGACCATTTATGTTTCAGAATGGTTCAATTACACCTGAGAAGAAAATGCGATCCCGACCACCAAGCTTTGCAGGGGGTGAGTCTCCTGTTAATTTGCGGTCACGATCCTCGACATCAGATAGTCTCAAGTCTTCAAGCCCTAACAATAACTATCGTCAGATGCCCCCTCCACCTCCACCTCAGAGCCGCAAGCCCAACCTTGGTAGTGAGTACCCTATTGTATTGCATGCTCCTAAGAATTACAGTTTTCCTCCACCATTATGCAGTCATAACTCCATATGAAAAACTTTTACAAACTGAAAAATTTTCAATTTTTTACTACACTAAATGCCCAGTGTTTACTTGGTGGCAACACTTCTAAGTCATGAGGTACCAATTATCAGACTTAATTAGATGTTTCATGCATGTGTAATTTTTTCATTTTTTAAATAGGTTTTTTAATGGTTTAGTGAAATTTCATATTAATTACTATTATATATTTTTAAAAAAATCTTGTTTAATGAAATTAAATCTTTCAAAAATAAGCTACTATAATTGTGTGGAAAAATTGAAGATTAGTATATTGATGTTTTGTAATATTTTATACTTGGGTGTGTCTGTGTGTGCTCTTGGTGTTTGCTTACATGAATGAGGTATTAGTGGCTGTGTGTCAGTAAATTTGGTGTGTTTAAATGTGGTATGTTGTAGAGAGTAAGCTTGGCAGTGGGTGGTGATGGGCTTTTGTAAAAAATACCAATAGAAATGAAAATTCAATAAAAAAAGATATGTTAAATACAAAATGATAATTATATAAGAACGTATTCAGGCTATACCAGATGTAAATACTGTTGCCTGTAAATTACTGAAATAAATTTTAAAATTAAATAAATAAAAAGAATACAGAAATTCTAATTTCCAAAAATCTTGGTATTCCATTTCTCTTCTGTATTGCTTTTTATCGTTTCAGATTATATTTAACTAGGGGACAGATTAATGAAATGTCAGTTTTTCTGTTTACTTGAGAACAATGCATTTTTTAGTAAAGACATTAATGTTAAGTTATGGCAAAAGGAAATAACCCATTTTTAAATGATTTTTTTGCATTTTTCATAGATTTCTACTAACAAGTCATTTTTTTATCTTTTCCCGCCACTTTCAAAGGATTTTCCCTGATTTAAACAATTTTAAAACCATTTTAATGGAACTTACTTCAAGTAATGATTACGTGCAACAAATATTCTCCACAAAATCCCTGAGTAAATTATTTGATTTCTTTACTCTTTACAAATTGTAATGTCAGTTGTTGTGAGTATGTAATCTAAAGTTCCTGTGATGCTTAACAGTGCCATTGTGAGTTTGGCCGATTTCAGGTTAACTAAAGACAGATTTCCTGGTAAAGAACAGTTCAAACCAAAAATTTGCAAGTTGAGTTCACTTGAACAAAAGGAAGAAGTCTCGATTTCATCAGTAACATACCATACTGCTTGAGTTGTTCATCTGAACTGGTATTGATCAAATGTTTTGTCATTTTTCTTTTCATTTAAGGAATTTTTAAAACCTTGTAAGAGCATTATATTGAACATTTTTGGACTGATGTCTTTTGTCATCAAAATCCAGCCCCTATGTATAACCATTAGAATTTTTTTTGTGTGTGTGTTTAGTATTGGGTTTTTCGTGCAATGAGCTGACTTTGTTACTGGTTGGAAAGTGTTCTTGGTGGTACACCTTGTTCTGGACCATTTATCTTGTAGCATAAATGTTGTTCTATCTTGTCATTCAGACCTCTTTGATATGCCTCCTAATGTGGCATGCTTAAGTTAATAACCAGAACCTGTCTATATGACTGTATAATAAAATTAATACTTAGATTTAATTTATGAAACTTCATTATCAACATTATTTAAAAATAGGAATGTCACAAACCTTTCAAAGCTTGGAAGAAAAACAACTTTAAACCATATTTCATTTTAAACTGATGAATGAATAAATTGGATTTTGTAAAGAAATAAAAAAATCTTATTAAGAAACCATAATAATTACAAGAATATTTGGATTGATGCATTTCCTGAAAATGCTCCTGGAATAACACTTGGGAAATAATTTTATTGACACAAAACTTTGCAAGCTTTTTTGATAATCCATTTTGTGGAATTTACTATGCTCTAAAAAATTCATGAAAATAATGATTCAGGGAATTCACTATTTTCTAACAAAATTCCTTTACTTTCATTTCATGCACTTCTGTAAATTAATTATAATTGACAATAAATATTAAATTTATTGTGTATCTTTATGGCAATATTAAGCTGTAAATTTTACAAAACTTCATTTGGTTTTTAAATTTGTTATGGCTAACAACTACAACAAATACTTGGTAGATGAGGGAGAATTGAGAATATTGAGAATTGCTAGTGAATGATGGTACACATATCCATGGTTCATGATTGTTATTGACAATGAGAGTAGCTGGGACTTCCTGAATAGCCTTTTTTCCTGAGTTCAGATGACTATTTGAACATTTCCATAGTCATTAATATTTGACCCTAATTTAGAGTTGTTTTGTAGAGGCCTTTCCATATTATCAAATCCTTTATTTTTCCAGAAGCGTATCTTAAGAAAATAGTCACAAAATAGTATTGATGATGGCGTTATACTTCAAAGCGTTGAATGAAGCCATTTCCATGTGTTACATTTGTTTTATTTTCTGACATTAATTCATGTTCATTGATTGAAACCATTATTGACTGTTATTTGAAAACGTATACCATTATGCTATTGATATGTCACAAGCTACCTTCTTTACAGTCTTATTGAATCAGGTTGCTGTCATATCAAACATTTCGTTTTCCTTTCTTAAATTAATGGAATGGATGTGGAATAACTGCTAGAAGGACAGACTCTTGTGAAACTGCTCAAAATTACTCTGGCAGTTTTGTTTCTTTGTTGCACAATTTAAAAAATATTTATGATAATAAAATAATAAATTAAATGAATTAATATAATGCTGAATACATAATATAATACGTGAAATTTATGTACATAAATATAAAATAAATAAATTAGTTAAAAAAATAATTTTATGGAGCAAAGTGGTGATCAGTGACTCAGTTTTCCTCAGAGATGCTGCTATACTGTGATTGTAGAGTATCTTGTGCTTCTATCAAGAATTATAGTCATTTTATTTTGGCTGAACATAAAATATTTTTTCTTGTCAGTGGTTAAATATTGTCCTTGCAGCTAGTAGTTATCTTTACTCTTCCATTTCAGACTAGTTCAGTGTAAACTATTTTGTGATCTAATGAAAATGTTGCTCTCTGAGTTAAATTGTCATATTGTAAGGTCCTAAAATGTAAAATTTTAATAAGTATTCATTCTAATTTTCAAAATAATTCTGTGAAACTAAAACAGAAAAAAAGTTTCTTACGAAAATACATGTGCTCAATTATGTTATTTCTAAATTGTACAGTATTTTTTGAAGTGACATAAAGAATTTGTATGTTGAAAAGACTCTAAGCACAACTTTGTCAGAGAAAATCTGAATGAATGGATAAAAGAATGACTTAATGAATGATGTAAAGAATGTTCAAGAATGCATGAATTTGCGTAGGTTGTGTTCAATGCATATATACAGTAATCTCATGTTTGCGGTGAATTTTGGAGTTCCTTAAAGCCAATAAGAGAGAAGAGTTGATGAAACTGATCCTTATTTCCATGCACATTTTCTTGATTCAGTAGATTTTAGATGTGTCTGTGAATATTGTGTAATCTAAATATTAGAACGTGCCTTTGTCATTGAAAAAGTATTCCCTAATTTGTAGCAATTTTTTAATTAATGCGAATTACAAAAATATTTTAATGAAATCTTGTATTAGTAATAAAACGCATCTTAAAATAAGAATAAATATAGATAAATTGATAGTGTGATTGAGAACAGTTATTGTAAAACAAAATTTTTAAGAATTTTTTTTTTATCTCGCATAATGAGAAGCCAAATCAGAAACACTTCTTGAATTTGAGGAAGTTTTCAGAGATTCAAGAGAGAATGCACAATATAAAGCTGTGAGTTAGTTTCTGGAAATAATTTTCTCGAAGGAATGCTTTTCACAATACACATTTCTATGAAGGTTATTTGAGATATAACAATTTACTTACACATGTATGTAGATCTCCATCTTCAAAATTAGATGGAATTAAAATTATGAAAATAGCTTCTGGATTCAAGGAGTAAATTATATATATTCATATTTATCTTGAAATTAATTTTCATGTAACATATTTCTTGATAATGAACTTTCCACAAAAATGAGAACTGAAGAGTGAAAAGATCTGAAAATAGTGAAAATAATATAACGTATGTCAAGAAAACAATATCCCCCATAAATTTGTTTTTGAGATACTCTGTGTATATGCATAATGTGAAGAAAGATTACAAATAAATTCATTTTATTTGTTTTGATAATGTAATTGTATGATAATGAAACAATTCATATTAACGTGTTAACTCTGTGTGTGCTGTAGTAACAGCATGTGGACAAACTGTAAGTAATGGGCTTTATTGAGAGATCTGTTATTGAAACTAGTTTCATATTTTATTTGGATCGACTTCTTACCCATTGACTGCATTCAATGTAATAGATCACTTTCGTTGTAGAGAACCCAATAACCCTTCCTGTAATCCTAAACCTTCTGTAGTATGGAATTCTGATATACTGTGACATTGGGAAGGACTTGGTGTCTGATCCTTTCTGAGCATTAAACCTTCATCTCTACCCTTGGAAACGTATCCCGGATTCCAGCATGCTTAATCCCTAATCAACTTCTTTTTGCTTCCTGAAGTAATGTTTTTAGACTTTGTTGTTGATTCTTAAGAATGTTTTTCTGCTTCTGAGAAATGTTTTAGTGCTGTGATAAGTTTCAGAAGTAAAGTGTAAGAAGCAAAAGACAATCCTCCTTTCTGATAAACATTCTCTTTCTGTTTAATGGAAAAAAGTATATTTACAGTATTACAAAAATGATGTCTCAAGTTTGTTACTTTAGTGATTGTAAATTGTTCATGTCTACGTTTGCATTGTGTTCATTTTCCTGTTTTGTGGTGTCTTATTTATCTCATTACCTGCACTTTTTGTTCAATCTTCATTAATCACTGCTTCTGTTGGAACTAAATACTCATCAATATGTGAAACCTCCAATTTTTTATTTCACTAACTGTTTTAACTTTTATTATCATTATTTTCACCATATTCCAGAGATCGTCTTTGTTAGTAGGAAGTTTTGAACAACTTCCTGTGCTCTTGCAGTTTTCAAACAGAAAAGTTCTGTTTCTTTTCCATTTTTGTTTCATTAATTTCATCTGTCCATTTTCTAATTACATTTGTACAAGAATTTAGCTATCTTTGTGATGCATTTTAAAGTTTCAACCTTATGTTATTTACAGTTTCAGATAACTTAGTTTCAAAGTGTTAGTGTGTTTATATTTCTACATCTGATCATTTCAACAAATTTATTTTTACTGTTCCTCTCCAACAGATCTTGAGTGTGTTCATAGGATAAATAAATAATTTGGGTAAAGTAGAGATTCTCTTCTGCAAGGCATTCTGCATTAACCTTTATTTCCTGAGATTTTTTACTGCACCATGAAGACATTTTGCATCTTTAGAATCTGAACACGGTTTCTCTTCTTTGGGTTTGTTTTCGCACAGTACACTGCTAACGACATCCATCAGAAGTGCAATTCAAAACCATAAGTGAATTGTTTGCTAAATGCAAGAGTCCTTGGTGCCAGAATGATTGGGAAAAACATGCCACAATTTAAGAGCAAAATTATTACAAGTTCTATGATTTGAGCTTTACTGGGAATACAGTTCAATGTTTTGCATGGAAAAGATATTTCTTTGGGAATACCTCTATAAATGTGAACATCAACCAATGTGGTGTTTATGTTCCTTGCGGGATTTGAAGATATTTAAGATACTGTTTTAGTGAGTTTTTGTTTTGATTTTGAGGTTGAATATGTATTCATTTTGTTTGAATTTTCATGTAATAGTTAACATTAATGGCAGAATGTATTGTAGCTTACATTTTAAATTCATTTAGAGATCATTTTAGTTTCATTGGGTGTAGAAAGATCAGTAAAAAACATTGTTCAATGGTGCCCATACTATATTGTTCTGACAGTATTCTAAAGCATACTTATTAGCTGTGGCTGGAATAACTAGATACTTCAAACCAGTGTTTGGGATTTTATAGTCATATCAGTGGTTATCTCAGTCAAAACCAAATAATGTCCATCTCCTAGAATGAAATCATATTGATTTTCAGCTCCCTCACCCAATGTCCATGGCAGTTTGAAGAAGCGTGCTGCACCATTACCACCAGTGAGCAATATTTACAGTACGTTACCAAGTAGCCACAGCCGCACACCGTCTGATCCAATACTCCCTAACACCCACAGTGGTTACAGCACCCTCAATCATCACAAGCGCTCGCCCTCAAGTGACTCAGGTGCTGTGAACACAGGAAACAGAAGCAGTCACATTTTGCGTGAGTAAAGTTTTGCGTGTGCAGTGAACATTAATTACTTTAGAGTGTTGAAGTATGATCTCTATGTAAAACTAAGATTTTGAACGTCACTGTAGCTGTAGTATTTATAAACTAACAATTCTATTTGTGTGTAGAAAGTCTTTGTTTGAGAAAATAATTTTTAACTTTATAATAATGAATGCAAATAATAGATTTTCTAATCCTTGTCTTAAGTATGATGTTATGCTGTGATTTTTGTTCCTGTCTTTGATTTTCAATGGAACAGTTCATGTTCATCCTGCCCATGCTTGTTCTTTGCACATGCTGGTTTCTTATGCATGATTTTAACATACTTAATATTCATTATATAGTGTTCTTCATATGGGTTTGCTAACCAATTGAGACACTTCTTTTGAAATACTTCTATTTTTTTGTGGCAATTACTAATTCTTTTATTCTTTGGTAAGGAACATTTCCTGAATATACCATGTTGAAATATTTCTTTACCATTTTCAATTGTGAACAAGAAAAAAAATTGTTGGTGCAAATTATTGAATACATTAGTTAAAGAAACAAAGTAATGAATGTGGTAGAGGATGGTAAAGATATCCATTTTGAAATTTGAAGTGTAATTGATAAGAGGGTGCTGAAGTAGAAAAGTTTGATGGGTGTTGAATTGTGTGAGTTATTTATGAATGTTGCATTTCAAAAACTGGCCATTGCTTACTTTTATTTCTAATAAAAGGTTAAGGAAATAATGAATTGCACATCCTATAATGTGTCGCACATGTTGACTAGACTATAGCCTGGGTTACAGGAAATTGAGGCTGTAAAATAGAAATGATAGATTTGAATTTGGATTATACATTTAAATTGTGAAAGGAACTTTTCACAAGAATTGATAAAATTTGGGTATGCTAAATATCACAACACTTTTTCTCATGATTTTAAATACTCAGATAATATAATTATTATTTTTAAAATGTGTTTAAAGAAAAATAGAAATTAGTTTAAACTTCATTATTAATATTACTATTAATAATAGTTTTCTAACTGATAATAGTAATGGTGTATGTGCATGTGAAGAATTTAATATTAATTGAAAAAGTTATGTGAGAGAAAGTCAAGAAATCCCTGTGGTGGGTATATTTGGAACCTCGGGTGTGCATGCCAAAAAGTTACTTTACTTTCTGAACTTATAAAATAAATTTTTGGCGAAGAGATCTTACCCTTCATTTAGTCTTTTCTTTACTACCAATTTTCAGTGGCCTGTTATCACAATTGAATTAGCATGCACTTTTAGTTACAAATGTTCATTTCTCATTGTAAATACTTCCAAATTTCACTCTAGAAATGCTTTCAAACAGGGTCCCATTAATGTTATTGAGAAGATTAGAAGGAAAAACCTTTTTAGAAATAATTATAAAGTGCTTCAAACCACTTGGTAATTAAAGTAGTATTTTTTGAAAAGGTTTTAAGAGATCCCTCCATTAACAAACTCCATGTTATTTGTATGTGGTGCATCTATTATAGTACTTATTTAATAAATTGTTTAAATCTTACGCATAAGATAAATTGGGTGAATTTTGTGCTTGTTTTTTTCTTTGAAGAAAACAAACAAACAAGTGAGTTTGCATGAGCTTTCTCTCACTCTCCCTTCCCCTTCCTCTCCCTTCGTTTTCCCTCACTCTCCCCCTCTCTCCTTCTCTCCCCATGTCCTATCCCCTCTCTTCCTCCCTCTCTCTGTCTCTTCCTCTCCCTCCCTCTCCCTCCCTCCCTCTCCCTCCCTCCCTCTCCCTCCCTCCCTTTCCCTCCCTCTCCCTCCCTCTCCCTCCCTCCCTCCCTCCCTCTCTCTCCCTCCCTCTCTCTCCCTCCCTTTCCCTCCCTCTCTCTCCCTCCCTTTCCCTCCCTCTCTCTCCCTCCCTCCCTTTCCCTCCCTCTCTCTCCCTCCCTCCCTTTCCCTCCCTCTCTCTCCCTCCCTCTCTCCCTCCCTCCCTCCCTCTCTCTCTCCCTCTCTCTCTCCCTCCCTCTCTCCCTCCCTCTCTCCCCCTCTCTCACTTTCTCTCTCCCACTCTCTCTCCCTCCCTCTCTCCCCCTCTCTCACTTTCTCTCTCCCACTCTCTCTCCCTCTTGTATATCAAAACTCTCCCTCTCGAGCATCAATGGATGTCACTGCAGTGTCTCTGACCGAGTGGTCCTAAGTTTCCACTCCCTATGGTGGCAGGATTTTAAACTCTGGCTAGATAGCGTGGTCGAATTCAGTCGCTGCCTGGAGGAGAATTATAGCAGCTCAAGATCAGCAAATATGCTCTGATCGGCAGTTTTCCCGTGGTTTCTCCGACTAATACCAGGCGAATGCCTAAACAGTACCCTAACAAACTGGCCATGTATCCCGCACGATCTTTCCTTGCACTTCCTTGTCCTATCCACTGTTACTTACATACTTACACTATAATGCCCTACACTATCACAGATGCCGGGAGACTGGTTAGGAGCTTAAAGCTTGACCCGGCTGGGGCAGTGCCCCGCAGATGGGAGATACCTTGTTTAGGGAAAACCCTGTTAGCCAACGGTAGATTGGTGCTGGATCTCACGATTAACGGGGAAGAAACACCAGTCAATCTCCGTCTCTTTCTCTCTATCTGCTCTCCTCTTATTTATCTCTCTCTCTCTTTCTTGTAAAGAGCACAGTTAATTTAATGGGATGTTTTTTCAAAGAAATCATATAACTTCATTTAGGTCTGTATGTTGTTTAGATCTATAATTTTGTGTTACTCCATAGTTGAGCACTTTTATCTTATGATGTATTTTGTATGAAAGGGGTGTAAGATTTGGAATTGGCAGGTCATTTTGTGGTATCTGAAAAGAATAACCCTCTGTGCAATATAATTCTTTGTTGACCTTACTCGGGCAACTCGGAAAACTGTTGTAGCAAACAAATTGAGGGAGGTAGAGGCTTGCAAATTTCAATTTTGCATTAAGGACGGATGTTCTCATCTTGCTGTTGTGTCATGAAAGGAAATGACAAATTGGATAAAACATGAAAAACAAATACTGTTGCTTGGATTCTGGTTGCCTTCATTCCATGAGAAACATGACATTTAGAAGATGAATGGATACAAAGATCTGAGTGGTTTACTGAGTCAGGTAGCAGAATTTTCAGCCAAGAATTAGTAAATCAATGAAATACATCAGCTTGACATTGTCTTTATCATATCTGAAACTATTAAGGATTGAAGGCAAAGGTTTTAGTTAAAATTGCATTTCGTTGTTGAGGTATAAAGCTACTTTCCTATCACGTTGAAGGAACATATGGCCCATAGTTTTTATTACGGGTGGGTTTTGTTTCTCTACCTGTATTGCTCATCGTTGAATAGCCATATCTGACAATGCCATTTGACCTCTGGAGGAATAATATTTTTTTAAATGGTACATTTATTAGAGATAGGATTTTCTTGGACATCTGTAGCATTGCAATGAGTCCACATTGTTTGAAATGTCGAAGCACCCAAAATGGAAATTGATTCAATAAGACCACACTTATTCACATTATTCATTCTTTGTGTGGGATTACAAATTATGCATGATATGATATCTGAAATGCAATTTCTTTTAGTGCTTTGTACTGTTCTGAAATCTTTTAACTTGCCTTCTAGTTTTCACTGTTGAGAATAAAAATGCAAAGTGAACTTTCCTGTTATGATCTTGGTTTTGCCTTTTGTTCTCAGTTGTCTCTTAGATGAATCATCTGTTACTTTATGAACTTTTTTGAGTTATGAGTTTACTTCATTTCAGTTTCTATTGTACATTTGTTGTTGAGTGCAGATATGCAGATGTGCAAAACATTTTTATTAAAGATGCATTAAAAAAATCATAGTGTGAATTTCAAAATTAATATTGCAAATTTCTGTTTCTTTAATGCAGCTGGGGCGAAACAAGTGCTGCCTTTAGGGGAGCCTCCTCCTTTACGTAGCCTTGGATGTGGCTTTGACAAAGGTGGATCTAGTGGTAGCATTCAGCGACCACGTGGACCGCCTCCGCCAGCACCTGCACCACGTCTTTCCAATGGACGCTCTACAGAGAGTATTTCATCCATGTCATCAGATGTTGAATCCACTGGAAGTTTGCACAATCCTGTTCCTCCCCCTAGAAAGGTGAGAACTTACCTCATTAATTCTAGTGATTCAGGCACACCTCCCATAAGAATATGCTAAAGCAGGTCAAAAGGTCATATTTGTGCCACTATTAAAGAGGGGAATTTTCTCGGTACCTAGGAACTTTGTAATGTAGGTATGATTTTATTCATGCATTTTTAGTTGCAGGATTTAGGGAGAAGTAATTGATAACTCACTTAATAAAGCTGTTCTGTAACTTATTTTACCTAGGAAACCATCATTCTGAAATGTATGTTCCATCTTACAGAGCCTCCATTTAGAACAAGAAAAATATTTGTGTACATTCTAATAGAAACTGGTTTTGTTTAGAAATTCAGTACTGAAAAATAATGGAATCAAATTTCAAGAAATTTTGGATGTTTGTGGAATTTTGAATTATTCATATTAGTCATGAAAGTCTCAATCGATGATAATGCCATTTCATTTTATACCTTATTTTTTCTATGCTTACATTGTAATGTATCATACTAACCCCTAGTAGCCATACTTTGTGTGTCCACTGCAGCCTCAAGGTGGTGGGAGCCCGCCCTCAAGGACATCTGGGGGCATGGTCAACACGTGCAGTGGCGTTTCCGGAAGCACTGCAGGAAGTAGTAGTGTTATGGGGAGCACACCAGGAGGAGGACCTCCAAACCTGCCGTCCTTGCGACGGTGTCGTGCTTTGTATGATTGTGAAGCTGATAACGAAGATGAACTGTCATTCCGTGAGGGTGAGATAATTATTGTTACCAATGAACAAACAGATGATGAGAATTGGATGGAGGGTTTGGTGGAAGGAGATCCATCACGTTGTGGAATGTTCCCCATTAGCTTTGTTCATATGCTTTCTGACTGAAAAAGATGAAATATTGCACCAGCATCAGTTCCTTGATGTTACTTCTGACAAGAGTAAGTGGTCTCTGTCACCAACATAATTTATTTAATGTGTGTGAGTGTTGAAATTTCTACTTAGAGTATTGAAATTTCTACTTATAGTTGGATATGTATGGTACTCAATTTATAGATTGAACTACAAAGCACTTATTTGCAGCAGCACATAAAAGAGAGAGTGGATGAAGTCAATGAATCAGTTTTATTTTTTAAGCCGTTGTTCTGTACTACTATGTATAGCCTCCTACTATGAATATCTTTTGCATTGTATAATACCAGCGCACAGTTTCTTTTAAATTTTGTATGAATGTTTCATTTCTGTATTTCCGTCAAAAATAACGTTAGAATTAATCTCAGCCGCTTAAGTCAAAAATCATTATGCTATTTGACAGAGAAATACAAGTAACTACAACTCACATAAAGTGCCATAATGTATACAGTGAGTTTCCAGTTTAACTAGTCTTGTGATTGTACAATTATATAGCAAATGGTTTTGCTAGTAATTAGTAATGTATGCCATGAATGTGTAACTCAACTAACGAGCCTACATGACAGTAAAACATTTTAGTATGAAAAATGTATTAATATATATTCTTTATTTTTCACTATTTTTGTAGTGGTGTAATGAAGTATTATGTAATTTAATTATTGTGCAGTAAAAATTTGTGCAATTTGAATTGGACAGGTTTTACACACTTTTGTGTGTAACACAGGGTTTATCATGAGTTATATGAAACTTTGAACCCAGTCTCATCACTCAGTATACTTCAAAGTATGTCTTGTTAATGTCTTCTAAACAATGACCCGGTGACTTAAAGAAACTACTTTATTTAGTATTTTTCTTCTCACTTATTCTTTCTTTACTTTATACTCTTAGTATTACAGTAACAAGTCTCTCTAAGTATATTTAAGCAATAATTGAGTCTTTTTCTTTTGTAATACTACTATAACATAATTGAATCTTAAGCAATGTATATATTTTTTCTTTTCAGTATAGTAAAATTTAACTTCTTTCAAGACTGTTACTTTGAAACTTTCTCAACATGCCTAACTTTATAATTGTATTAAATGTTATAATTAGTGCATACTTTTTTAAATCAATGCATGAGTAATGTGTTAAGAATAGTATTCATGGTTATCAGTTTTAAGAGAAATTGGTGTTGTGTGTGTTTCTGAGAAACTAAATTATTAACTTAAAAAGATTTGGGGGGTAAAGGACAATCGTGAAGCATGTATAAATATTCAAATGATGATCTTCATACTGTGTAAGATGAGAACTGGTAATACCACACACGATGTATTTGAATAGACAGTTTATATTAACAGTCAAAAACAAATCAAAATGTTTCATCTCCTTACCCCCCCCCCCCCCTAAGAAATATCTAAGTAAACTATTTGTATTTTTAGTTTTTTTTCTTTTTCTTTTCTTTCAAAGACAATTTAATGTATATTCTCTTAACTTATACTATCAAAATTAGATTGAGTTCCTCAATCATGCTCATAATGATAAACAAACATGCTGTCCCTGCACTATCTGGTCCAAAAAAAAAAAAAATTCTTTCTCTTTCTCTTAGACCAATTCAGAAAACAAATCTACAACTTTGTCTGCAAGATATTGGCTTGTTGATATTTCTGTGACATCTCTATTAAAAATATTATTTTTGGAACCAAAACTAGGGCTGAAATTATTCATATCCGAATCATGTTAGGTCACAAACAAATGGAGTGGTGGGTGGTTGAGGAACAAAAGAACATACACAGTTCTAAAGTGACTGAACTTGCATGGAGGAAGAATAGTGTTTGTGAAAGTATGCAAATGTAGAAAATTTAAAAGATATAGCCAGTTAATTTGCATTAATATATTTTGTTAAATTATATACTCGGATATTGTTTGCTAACCGCCCTCTTTTTAATTACAATTCCTTTATATCCGATTGAATATTTCAAAATTAAACACAAATTAATTTGTTTTGAGAATACAGCAAATTTTGCTTCTGTGAATTAAAAGAAAACTGTGTGAAAAGAGACTTTACTTAGGGTAGTAATTAGCTTGTAGTTACAGTTGTATGCATTGTTAAATAAAGTTACATCAACAAGCTTCTTTTCCGAATTGTAGGAAAATTCATAATCAATACGTATCAAAATAGATGATACTAAACATTTTCTTTCCAAGATAACCAAGAACATGTTCACCCAACAATAGTTTTGCTTAATGTTGTCATTACTGCTCTGGCCTCCAAGGAAGTCAGTCAACTCAAACTTGCCATCAGTACAAAACTGTGTAGCATTATGGCAAGGGTAGAGAGCGGTGAAAAATGTTATGCCTTTAAATTCTTATAAACGTAAATATTAGAATATGTATTATTTGAATTTATTTTTAGAATATATGCAAAATACAGCATGGTTTCATGCACAAATAAAAGCCTCAATATTGTAGAACCATATAAGCCAAAGAAAAATCATTTTATTGTATATGAAATGTAAAGTACATTTTAGTACCATGTAAATAAATATATGAATTATAGAACAATAGAAAGATCACTACAAAGAAAAATAAATGTATTTTAAAATATTGTATATAGTGAAAATAAAAGAACATGTTCAAACAGAAAGTTCTGTAGTGTATTAAGGTTGGCTGTTGAGGGCTGACTTGAGCTTATTATTGTATTATTGAAAATCTTAATTTATTGTTTAGAATATACTTGTACCAAATACAACTTCCTTGAAAACTTCCATTTGTATACCACTCTTTAATGCAAAAAACATTTCGAAGGAAATGTAAAATAAAATAAATTAAACAGTTAAGCATTTGATACAGCATACAGACATCATTATTTTATTTGATTTCTTTTTCCTTCTGTGAATGTCTTGGAATATCTTTGCAGTTGTTCCTAGTGTGTTATCCTAATCAGTGGATTTCCCTTCTCTTTCAACTATCCCTTCTTCCTTGTTTATTACATTTCCAGCTTGAAAACCTTTTAGAAAACTGGAGGTGATTACAGGCATTCATGTTTTTTTATTGCACAAGTTGTTTTGCATCAGGCAATTAGAGATTTTTATTGTAATGATCCATTTCTCCGCATTCTCTAAACTTTTGCTTCTTTTTTGGGCAGACCTAGAGAATTTATTAGTCGATAATGTGTCTGACAAATGAGAAAATTACTTCTTCAAAAACAGCATTTGTTTGTTTTTATATCACTTTGGTTTTGCAGTATTTGCATCAATTCTATGTCCACAGTACAATGCTTTAAATTAAAAATAAAAAAACTACAAAAGATCAAACAGGAAAATTCAACTATAATGCCATTGTTAAAGTGCCTCAATTCCTCGTTTGTAAGTACTGCTGTTGAGTTGCATACTGCTTTATCACAAACTGTTCCATACATATCTTCCTTAGTTGTTGGAAGAATAAAAAAAAATAAAAAAAATAAAAAACAACGAACTTTTGAAGGTTTAGATTGCCACTGAGGAATCAAAAGAGAGAAATTGTGCAAAATATTCAAAAGTTTTGTGAATTGGTAGGTAACAGTGGTGAAAAAGTTGAAGTATACTTATTTGTTGAGAAACTACATTTGTCAGGTAAAATTCAGAATGTATTTTTGAACCACTTCTTGGACAGAGGAAATGTGGAAATTTTTTTTCAGTTGAATTTTGTTCATTGTTTTTAATTTTCAAACTATTTACTATTTCTACAAAACATATAAAGAGGATTACTTTATTTTTGTGTGTATCAATGGCTCAGTTGTGAAAGGCAACAACGTAAAGTTTAAGTTTTCAGATATTGCTGTTTTAAAGTTAAATATCACTCTGAAAATGTAAGTTAACATCATTTGAATTTGAAATTTATTAATAATTTTGTACTGTTATATCATAAATTTCAAATTCAAGTGATGTAAATTGACATTTACAGAGTGATATTAAATTGAAAAATGGCAATATCTCAAATCAGAATTGTGAAATGCCTTTTGGAATGGGGTCATCGATCATTGGTATCAGGTGTATAACAAGAAAAGTAACAAATGTATTGAATATTTGAAATATTCTGTGATCTTGCCAACACCTACATTGATGTAGTGTGAGAAAATCGAAAAGGTAGTCAGAAGCATTAAGGCAATCATTTTTTCAAGTAGTAATTCAGACCCAATTATCTCATAGTAAAGACCTGGAACATCATAGAATTGCATTGGTTGAATAACTTAAAACATTTCTTGATATAATTATGTAGTAAAATTCAAGCTGTTATTTAAGGTAAATAATCCAGGTTAAATTTAAAGGAATTTTTTACACAGTAAAAACCTAAAATGTTCGTAGATCACAAATTCACCACTGTTTAGAATGTTTGTCCTAGAAGAGTTGGATGTATACAATAATGCTATAATTTTTATGTATGCGCACATGTGTCAGTATTACTGACTGTCTGCACATACATATACTCTCCAAGAATTCCCTAAGGAAGATGACAGTTTTGTACCAGAAACCGGCAGAGACCATTGACATAAAATACTTGTTTGCTAGGCTGGAGAGATTTAGATTTATTTAGTCAAAAATAAATAAATAAAAAGAAAAAAGAAGTAAAAACTTTGTGTCGTATGGGGGAGAAGAATATTTGCACATGTTTTCTTGAGTTCCAGAATCCCTTCCCGTAATTTAAACTAGAAAGATGAGTAAAAGTTAAAAAAATAGACATTTTCGCTTCCGAGTTATAGACAACATTTGCAACGGTAAACAATTTGCAAGTATGATTTTTCTGCATTGCTAACAAAATAGTAACTCGCCCTTACCTCTACTCTTACCATTAAAAGTAAAAAGAGACTTCAACAAAACGTGCGCGTAGTGAAGCTACATTTACGTCCACAAGCAAAACAAGGGGCCATCTCAGCATTTGCTCAATGGATCAGGGAAACTGGACAACAACCAGATCGAAAGTGAATTACTCTTCCCCCTCCCCCTTCATGCCATCTTCAAACAGATTTTACTGTCTCGAATATTGCAGTACTGCAGCAAACACGACGATTTTTTAATAGAAAAACTCGTGTTAAGGGTACCTTGTACCGAAAAAGTGAATCCTTACTCGTGTACAGTGGCGTAACTTGAGTGTTAGCCGTCCGGGAAGGAGGAACATTTCCCTGCCCCCTTATTTAGATATTTGACTTCAAAAGACTAAAATATACAATCTTGATCAACGTAGTAACATACAATTACATAAATAAAAAGCGTACTTAAAATCAGATTCAGGGGCAAGTGTCCCCCCCACCCCTCTAATGTTGGGACAAATTTTAAAAAAATATTTAGATATTTCATTTAGCAGATCTTCAAATTTATATTATAAAAGATGTTCTTTTTTCTGTGTTTTGAGAAAAAATCCCTATACAGTGTTTGAGTAACTGCGTGTGTGCGGATCTGTCACTCACGATTAGATTAATAATAATAATAATAATAATAATAATAATATTTATTGAGTCACATATACAATTACAATCGTGTATGACGAGTCAATATGATGCCTTGGGTGGAGAGAGCGAAGTTATATTACTGTTCAGGAGCAAACAAGGGACCATCTCAGCATTTGCTCAAAGGACCAGGGAAACTGAACAAAACCTGATCGAGATGGGGTCATTGGCCTAGAAATACAATACTTGTTACAGTTAGATTAAGATATTACACAGTAGATAAATTATCTGCTAATAATTAACATTAATAATAATAATTGCATTAACAATAATAATTACATTAGCAATAATAATTACATTAACAATAATAATAATTACATTAATAATACATATCAATTATGTTTGCAACTACATCAAATTTTACAATAGTAGTACATTCTATATTTATAACTTGAAATGGTGAGGAGGCAAGTTTTGACCAGTTTTTTTCTTCTTCTATTCTCCTTCTATTTCACAGGATCAGGATCATTTTCAGCTTGAAACAGTTCATATGAAACAGAAAGTCTAATGGAATAAGAAATTCTTATTTATTTATATTTTTTAAGGGAAATGTTGTAATTTGAAAATTCCTTTACACTGTAGAACATGTTGTTAAGCAGGAAAGCTTTCAATTTACTTTTAAATGTATGAATTGTGTTTATGTCTTTGATATCATTGCCTAGTTTGTTGTAAAGTGTAATGCCCTCTATTAGGGTACTTTTTTGATAAAATGTAGTTTCAGAGTGGGGAACGTGTAGGTTATCCTTTTGACGGGTGTTGTAGTTATGTACATCAGAATTTAAAGTAAAAGTGTCTTTGTTTTCCATGAGAATTTTCTTTGTGAAGACCACTATTTCAAATATGTACATGCATGGTAGAGGAAGAATCCTTAGTTTATTAAACAAGGGTTTGCAAGACTCCAGCTTATGAGTGCTGGTCATTGTTCGCAGTATTCTTTTTTGGATAATAAATGTGCGAGTGCTTTCAGGGGCATTTCCCCAGAATATTATTCCATATTTTAGGTGTGAGTGCACATTTGCAAAATACATTGTTCGAAGTGTCTCAATGTTGGAGCTTGACCTGAGGGTGTATAGGGCATAGCAAGATTTGCTAAGCTTCTTGTTAAGATTTGATATGTGAGTGTTCCATTTTAGGTTTTCTTGAATTGTTAGTCCGAGGAAGGTAGTTTCATGAGATATTGTTACAGGGTTATTGTTTATGAGCAAATGCTGTGAGAGTTTGTCTTTACATCGAGGATTCATGAAATTTAGAGAGACTGTCTTGCTGGTGTTTATGATGAGTTTGTTGTCTTGAAACCATTTTACTAGTGCTTGCAAAGTTTTGTGAGTTTCTTTTTCTAATGATTGCTGTGTTTTTGCTTTGATGATGATGTTTGTGTCATCTGCAAACAAAATTATTTTGTTGTTCCTTAAAGCCAAAGGCATGTCATTTATGTATATAAGGAATAGTATTGGCCCAAGGATGGATCCTTGCGGGACTCCACAATTTATTATTTGAGGACAGGAGTAGTATGAGGAGATTTTGTTTTCTTTAGTGTGTTGGAGGGCAACTATTTGTCTACGGTTTGATAAATATGATTTGATCCATTGGCCTGCAATGCCTCGAATCCCTAGCATTTCTAGTTTTCTTAAAAGTATATGATGGTCAATGATGTCAAAGGCTTTTGACAAATCTAAGAAAAGGCCAATGGGAATTTCCTTCTGATTTAGGGCAACAAGTATGTCATTTAAAAAGGAGAAGATGGCTGTGTCTGTGGATCTATTACTCCTGAAGCCATGTTGTGCATTTGTAAGGACATTATTTGCATTGAGAAACTGTTTGAGTCTATCATTGAAAAGTCTTTCCAGAATTTTTGAAAATCCTGATAACAGGGAAATAGGCCTGTAGTTCATTGGGTCATAACTATTGCCCTTTTTAAACAATGGTTTAATTTTTGCTGTTTTGAATATATCTGGAAATATGCCTGATTTTAGGGAGTAATTGCAGATGTGAGAGAGTGGTTGCACTATACATGGAGCACTGTGTTTAATAAGAAAATCTGGAATGTTGTCCATGCCTGCTGAGAATTTATTCTCCATTTGTCCAATGATTTTAAAAATTTCAGAGGGGGTTGTTTCATATAAAAATATGGAATTTACAATTTGTGTAATATTAGTGTTTGTTTGGTGTGTTCCATTGTTTAGAGAGTGTTGAGAGATTAACTTATTACTAATTTGTGAAAAGTGTTCATTGAATATATCAGCTATTTCTTGTGGGTCTTGTACAGTTTCGTTTTTGTAGTGGAGCTCTATGTTGTTTTTTTTATTATTAGTTGGTGCTGTAGTCTTTTTAATAATGTCCCACATGGCTTTTGTTTTATTACGTGCAATTGCAATGTACTTATCATTTGTTATAATTTTTGCTTGTTTGATTACTTTTTTTAGGATCGAGTTATATGTTTTGTAATATGAAATGAAGTTTGAGTTACATTTGTTATTTATTAGTATTTTATACATGTTGCGTTTTCTTTCACATGACACTTTGATGCCTGTGGTAATCCATGATTTAGTTTTCTTATTTTGGATCTTTTTCAGTTTTTGAGGGAAAATGGCATTGAAATGTCTTAAGTATATATTTATGAATGAAGATTACTTCCCGTGCACCGATCGAAACGTAGGTGTCATTCTATGCATTTCAGTCTTCTGGTGGTGAACTGATGTTTTTGGATCCGGCCAGAAGGTTTTTTAAAAAAATCCAAAAATGTGTTCTAGCGCTACCATTGTAGTGAGTATGCCGGGAATTAAACCAACGCCAGCCAAATAGATCTGTGAAGGATACGTTGAATGCGACAAGGGAATCGCCCCAGATTCCATTTAATTTGCATCCGTATTAACGTATTTTAAAAAAGACATTTGCAAACACCGACGAACAGTATTGCATTGGAACTTGAACTTCAGGTAAATACAGAGAAAACCAAACTGTGAGTAATGCTACAGAAGCATATTTACATTCTTACGTTCGACTTCTAACATTTACATTCTTAAGTGTGCAAATACCGATTTGCAAATAAATGTGAGTAACAACTTATTCTTATTAAAACGTAACTAACACCTTATTCACATAAACATACAAAACAATTGTCTTTTAATGTTTGTATAGATTCGCCTACAAAACGATAAATAGAGCAATTGCTGAAGTAGAAATGAACACAATTAGACTGACTTTGTGGAGTTTTAATCTCTTCAAAAATTAGGGACAAAACTATGAAAGTGTTAAGTAAATCTGGAGAAGAATGAAATGTAATTGTAGAAGATGTTGCGACAGAATTGCCGAGAACAAAGGAAATAGATTACTAGTATGGAAAGTCTCTGCCATTCTGTAGCACCACTAGTCTTTTTACGCTTTATTAGCAATTCTGAACATCTCATAGAAAGATACATGTTATATGAAAATAAAACTCCGTAGAAGAAACAAATATTATACATAGTTTCATTTTTTTATGCAATCATTCCGGTGGGCTCGCCTTTTTACTCACAAAAGCGGGCTCTTAGGAGTACTGCATGCTGCCTCGAGAAAACAGTCGTTTGCAGTTCACTTGCAGTGGTTAGCATTTCATCAAAATTATTGCGATGTCTGAATGTTTATTTTAAGAAGACAGGACCGTTTTTAGAACCCTTGAGGCTCCCTCATACACACGATTCGAAAAATGAGGCCCCTACATAGACACACAAAATATATTTCATTCGGTGATAAAGGTATATAAATTGTATCTGAATTTCTACCAATAAATAAGTAACTTCAGTGCTAAACCAAGAAATGTAGTGGTTGTGTTTTGCTGGAATTTACCCACTGTGTATTACTAAATGGAAAATTAATATCAGTTCAAATATTTAGAGCAAAAAATGTACAAGTGCGCTCAGTTTCATTTAGTTAGTGATAACAAAGAATGAAGTATTGTTTCCCAAAGTTGCAAAATCTAATGGTCATTTCGTAAAACGGTGTCAAACAAATCGCTATATCTCAAAAACCATTTCACCTATAAAGCTATAACTCCAAAGACGTTCCTTTGAGATATGTGGGAATCGGCCTACAAACTTGCATCTAAATCTAAGATGGAATCGCAGGGTACTTTTCTAAAATATTCTTCAATTGTCCATTTTTTTACGTCTAGACCAACGTTTTACTTCGCATATTCAAACAGTACACTCAGAAACGGTAGGAGATATCACAAAGTGGGTAAAGACGTATCTGTTTCAAAATTATGATAATTTCCACCATTTGGTGACACCTTTCACTTTCACATATGCTTTCATAATTAAGAATGAGAAGTGAAAACGCATCCGAAAGCTTTTGAGTGCTTGTGTGCCTCTACTCTAAGCAGCGCAACGTAACTTTGGTAAAACTAAATGTACTACAATAGCTAATTCAGAGACTTCGCGAATTCCTGGATGGGTGACGTCTAGAATACCCGGGATCTAACGGCTCCGAGCCCATGACTGAAGGGATAAAAGGCACTGATTGCGCCGTGACGAAACTTGATAAAATAATAACGGGTGATTACTCTTTGCTCAACGCCCAACACAGGCGCTCAACGCCCAACAGGGGTTCAGAGGCGCGTTGCGTCGGCAAAGACGAAACACATTTTACGAAATCGAAAATTCAGAAATTTAAACGAAAATGAGAAATGCACTATTTTAAGTGTTCTTTACTGCGCCTTAGAAGAAAAAATGAGGGCCGTTTTTGAGAATTGTGTTTTTATAAATTGCAGTAACTTCAATCACAAATTATAAAAACTACTCGTTTTTACAAATAAGTATGACCTTTTGTAAAAATCCAGCTTTTAGAACTGATTTAATTTATGACAGATCTCTACCATCGACACTGTACATTTGCAATGTTATTTTTTTTAAATTTTCGAAAATACGAGTTTGATTTTGTAATGTGCACCGATTGCGAAAATGTGAACAGCTCCATTTTTACCTCCCTTTGCTATGTGAGGAAAAAATGGAGTCTCCTTTGAGAAAACAATTGTTTAATAATTGCTTATATTTTAGGCAAAATTTCGTGAAAGTTACTCACATTTTCTGAAAAATGTACTTGACCGTATTTCAAGATGTTTTTCAACAAGATTTTCTTAAAAAATATCTACTTTCAATATTGAAGTTGTAGAAAGTTGCCGAAAAATGACGAACTTTGGCAATTCTCGAAAAAACAGGAACTTAAACGAAAATGATATCTGCGCCGTTCTTTTAAGAGTTCTCTATCAAAGGACAATGTTAATTAAAAAATTGAAGCCATTTTTTTCGAAAATGTTGAGTCTCCATCAAAGTACTGTAAACAATTGAAATATCCGTTACAAACTCGTAGGGCCTCGAGTTCCTCTACATTGATGAGGTAATATCAATTTTCAAGGAAACAATCTGAACAGTTTAGGCGCTAACCTTGACCACAGACAGACGCTGGGACGGACGGAACAATGTCGCACAATAAACTATTCTGTTTATTTCATGTAACTGGAGAAATATGAAACTTTTTGTACCTATGGTTATACTTCTATGTAGTTTACTAACTCACAGGGCTAAATTGTATTGGTCTTTGATGTATATTACAAATTTTGATTTGTTTCACTCAACGTGTTATATAATTATTCTAATTTTTTGCCGCCCTCACATTTTGCCGTCGTGGTTCAATGTACCTCTCTATCCAGGATCACGACTGCGCTGGATATCAATCAAAACATGATTAAATATTTACTTTCTCCTCACCGAGTAGAGAGAAATTTATGTAATGCTGTGCGAAAAAAACCGGTGAATTTTCCTCAGAAAAACTCTTATTACAGAGTCCTGGTAACGAAAAAGTTAATAATAAACGGTGATAAATACATGTGAATAAATCTAGTTGCTAAATTTAGAAAAAAGAATCCTCTATCACGTGGTGTAGCCAGAATTCATGTTTTGTGGGTCCTTGATACCGAAAAATCGATTGACGGAAAACGTCTGACTGTCCGTCCGTTCGTCTGTCCGTCTGTGAGCAAACCTACAGCGGCTAAACCCTTAAGTTGATTTTGTCCAAAATTGATATTGCTCTGGCTGATCGACCTGGCTGATGTGGCGGCTCCTTAAATTTGAAACCGATGAAATTTTGGGTGGTACTTTACATGAGGACCCTGGAACATTTTCCATTATTTAAAAAAAATGCAAACCCATGTTACCATCGTGCATAACTCGAGAACAATGCGTCATACCCCCTTAAAATTAGGTCCCTCACATGAAATAGTCTCTTATGCCGTAATCCAAACAAATGACACTTTTTAAATTTTCAGTTACATTCTTTGGAGTTTACTCTGAAGCATGGGTTTCAACGTTCGAAGTTAGGTTGTAACTATTGTCACATTTAAATCCATGATTTAAAAAATGCGATCGTACGAATATTGGGTATTCTTGCTTTTGTCAAAGAAAGGAACATTTTGAATTTCTATTACACTTTTTTCGGCTCTTCTTGTTTCTCTAGTTATTCGGAATTTCTAGTTTCGTTCTCCAGGGTAGCCAATACTCTGTTCGCCGCTATTGTAATGCTTTTGGAAAATATTTGTAATAAAACATAACTCAAAATTAATTTCTGAATTTTCAGTTCAACATGCGGGGAAAATATGCTAGAAACATTTGGGGAACCATGATTTTGGGGAAATACAGCAAAATATACAGAGGACCAAGACGCAGGGTGGGAAAGATGGAAGGAAATATATGGGGGACAGGTAAGTGTAAGATATGTGTAAGCCTTATTTAAAAAACATAATTAAATTTTTTAATACATTCATAGAGGTTTACCTTTTCACGGGTGGTGAAAATGACCAGAATCTCGAACTATACGTAAAATTAAATTGACCAGGGATGACGTGCCCAAGATGGAGACCCCCAGAGGAGGATTGCTTGATTGATAGTGATTCCGGGGGCGTCAAGGGCTAAGGTATTTAGTCCCGTAAGTGTAGTGCAGGCTTCTTCATCGGGAGGTGGCGGTGATCCTCCGCCGAGTGAGATCCGGCGCCGACCTACCGTCGGTTGGCGGGATTTTCCCCCAACCAGTTGATGTTGTCAGTGGCGAGATTTTGGACACTAGCTTGTCAGCTAGGTCGAATTCAGTCGCTGTCTGGAGGAGAATTCTAGAGGCCGGCTTCTCCGCGCGCGATCTTCCCTACCTCTTTCTTCACCTATCCTCACCCTTCACACACTCTTACACTAACATCCACTACACTAGCACACATGCTGGGAGACCGGACGAGAGCTTGTTATTACAATTTAAAATGTAGACAACACCAAATTATATTTTAATTTCTCGCTACTGCTTACGCAGTGTAGAGAATATTTTCCCCGGTTGGGGAACACTCCACTAGCCGGTGGTAGGTCGGCGCCACATCTCGCCATTCAGAGGGGGAAGATCATCGCCAAGGCCCGAGGAAAACAACATGCGCTACACTTACGGGACTAATGACCTCATCGCCCAGAATCACTAACAACCAACCACACATATCCATTCCGACAATTTTCTTTCATATTATATTTAAATCGTATTTTTAAAACAGAAAACCTAATTAGGCTTACTTTATTTAAGGTTGTTATACATGACTGAGAACAGTTTTATTATATTACATTGATACTGCCTCAAACGAATCGCAGGAAAATCGAATTTACCATTTCGTTTTACCATTTTCCCCACTTTTTGAAAATACGGAGAGTGCGCTGAACATGGGACCAACATCACTTTATTTCCTGCTTTTTGCTACATACGTGAAAATCGTTGAAGAAAAAGAATAGGAGCCGTTTCTGACAAAATAATTGTTTACAATTTCAAAAATTGTCTACGTTTGACGCCAAATCACGCAAAAAATAATCATATTTTTGAAAATTTGAACATTCCTTATTGGAAGATTAATTTTTGATAAACATATTTCATTTAAAAAATAACTTTTATGCTTCTAATTGTAGTTGAAGGAAGATGTCGAAAATATTTTGAATTTTTGCAAGTTTCGAAAAATCAGATATTTCAACAAACATGAGACCGGTACCATTCTCTTAAGCTACGGGAGACCAAAATTCAATCAAAAAATTTCGTGCGGTTTTTGAGAACAAAATTGTTTAAACAAAATTAAAAATTGCCTATATTTCACGAAAAGTATTAAAATTTTCGAAAATTTGTGCATGATCTTATTTCAAATCCTGGATATAGAGAACAGACTTTATCATAAAAAATCTCTGTCTTCAATATTTTAGTCGTAGGGTGAAGTTTGGACCTTTGCAATTTTCAAAATATCAGGAATTTAAAGGAAAATGAGATCTGCACCATTTTCTTAAGCGTGCTTCACCCAACAACGATGTTTAATTTTAAAAAAATTGTGCCATTTTTTTAAATGACAGAGGAGCTTTGTGTTAAGTGCCTTCTCAATTAAAATATCAATATCAAATCCAAGAAGCCGCGACATCAGCCATTTCAATTGTGAAATATCAATTTTGGACAAAATCAGCTGAACAGTTTAGCCACTAGCGTAGTTCACAGACGGACAGACGTTTTTATCTTCAATCTATTTTTCGGCATCAGGGATCCACAAAAGGGATTGTGGCTACACGCGTGTTAGAGGATTTTTTTTCTTCATTTAGCAATTTTTTTTTTCACTTTTTAGTTACCTGTTCCCGGCAATAATAATTTTTCTACCGAAAATTCGCCGTTTCCCCCCAGCATTACATAATTTTTTCTATACTGCGTAAGCAGTAGCGAGAAATTAAAATATCATTTTGTGTTATCTACATTTTAAATTGTAATAAGATAATTGAAACATACATTTTTAAAATTAATACGGAAAGATAAAATGAAATACAATAAAAAATCACAATTTGTTTCATTATTCAAGTGTATTTTTCGTCAAGTTCAAGCCCATATATATTTTAAAATTAATTACCTAGTAACTAATTAAATTAGTAATGAAAATAATAGTTTTAGGGGGAAATTATATGAATGATGTTTGATCTGCTGTTGGCCGTCTGGGTGAATGAAAAACCTAAAGATGAATTAGGAAGAAGGGAACACGTGGCAGAGTGAAGCAAAAAATATATTTTAGTTGTATTTCCACTTTTTTTATTACAATATTATTAAAATACAAAGGTAAAATAGATACATGTTAGCACATTGTAGAACACAACATACAGAGATTAGAAGTTCGTTTACTATCTGTTTGAATTCAACGTTACACTTGTTTCCCTAAGTCCCATGTAAGGGATACACCCATCAGTGATGGGGCACGAGGAAACAAACATTTTTAACATTTTAATTTATATAAATTATCCATATCTACCCTAAAACAAATTGTTATAACAATTATAGGACATTATCACTAAAAATATTCTCGTAACCATGAAATGATAAAACTACTTACGATTTAAATATAAAAAATTGAATGATTCACAATAGAAGAATATAAAGTACACAACTACCAAATAAATTCAAAAAATTAATATTTTGGAAAAAATACTCAGTGAGAAAAGGCAATTCCAAATGATACGAAAACTTTGAATCTTTTTTTTTTTTTTGCTAACTTTGAATAGGTTTTGGGAGACAGAAGATTTTAGCATCAAATGCCATTAACAGATTTTAACTTGTTAAAATTATTTTAAAAAATTAGTATTTTTACAATAATATTTGTATTTTTAAAGCCAATGGGGCAGACTGAAACGTTTCACTGTGCCTCAATGATTCATGTTTCAGTATGTCTCACATACTTGGGTAATCTAAACGAAGTTGTGACATATCAGTAAAAACGAACTGATGAAGTGACTGTAACCTGTCTGTGTTAGTACGTCTGTCAATGTTATTTTCAAATATATAACACAATATTCTGTAAACACCCGTAAAATTACACAGCATTATTAAGCAGCGTCAAACTTTTACTTTCTTCTAGGCCACACAAAAACTTTGACCTATCGTATTCAATTACAATCATTTGAAGACATAAATCAACAGCTGGTAGTTAACTCAAGTATTTTTTCACTATGAGTGCCACTAGACAGATTAAAATATTTTGCAAGAACTGTTTTGTTTCACTGTGTCCTACGGTCCTCTGGAGAACAAGTTCTAAGAGTATGCGCTTCATACTCTTCAGAATGCCAAAGAATAATGAAGAAAATTTTACGTGCTTCATTTGTAAAATTATTATACCTTCTGATTTTTTATCATTAAAAGAACTTATTAGAGTGGCCAACATTGTAGTCGATGTGATAGCAGTGAGAAGTGATTCTGAGATTGTAGAACCGGTGAACTCATTTCGCATGAAATGTCGGATCGTTGCTAACAAGTTCGTCCATGAGAGTTTATGATGATATTCAAAGGTATGAAATTAATATACTCACTTCTGACTTTAGAATAAATTATTGAATTACATGGAAGTCTGATATTATGGATATACCACTATTTGTCTGTGAAAGGTGTAACAAAGTTAAATTTCATTGAAATTTGCAGACGTATCAAAATATTTCGAAATCAATTTTAATCGAAATATTCTTAATCTTTTCGTAAAATTCTGAATAACCTACTAATGAAAACCAAATTTACATGAATATGGCGAGTAATTCCATATCTATTAATCTTATATAAAAACACAATTTTGAAAACAGATATTACGACAAATTCTGAAAAATTAACGAAACATAAATGCAATAGACTATGGAATGCCGTTCAAGATGTTTGACAATGTTTTCAAAATAACTAATTCATTGTCGGAAATTTGAAGTTCAAACTGATCACCTTCATGCAAAAATCATGCTGACCATCTTGCAAAACCAATTGTAATAAGTAAACAACCAAGGAATGAAGCTATTCGTTACCAATAAACAGCTGGCTAAGAGAGCCCGTGATTGAGTATCTAGTATTCTCTCGGTCACAACTTCTTATCTTTTAATTGCCACAGTATCATCAGTTTGGCGTTGATTCATTTGGTCTTGCTTTATCGTGAGTCGATCTCGAGATACATTTTCGATGGCGCCATTGAAATTCTCGCGTTCAGAATTGGTAGATATGCATCTAGCGCTCGGCGCAGCCCACGGTGATACAAAAAAAGCAGCACTCATTTATGCAGAACGCTTTCCTTCCCGTTTCCATCCACGGCATCGAGTGTTCCAGTGTGTTGACGGAAGACTGAGAACGACTGGCAGACTGTATCGTCGCCGGTCGCAAGAGCTTCGAAGATCAAAAACTGTACCCGCATCATTTCAATTCTGCCAAATTAAGGTAGGGGGAATATCACGGGCAACAAATCATTGAAAGGAAATGGCGAACTAGATTCTGTAGCGTTACGAGTTGTTTTGAGCTCGTGTATCGCTATCTCAATTGTTACTTGCATTAAAAAAAACAACCGACAGTCGGACAACTTTTGTTCTGTTTCTGTGTTTGATAACACTGGTCTACAAAAACCTTTTATCTTTCTCAAGAATGAAAATAACAGATTCTATAAGTATTTTTCATGCTGAATTCAAATATCATTTCAGTTTTTCCCCAACAGGGAGGAGTTTTGTGTGATATTCATTTGAACTTTTTGTAATTTATAATACAAACAGTTACTAGCTATCCAACTCTAAATGGTATACTACTCGACCTGACTTACATTCTGACTACTCATCTGCACCTAGAAAGTGGTAATGTTAATTCACGGGCTTATTCTGTGTCTGGATTATCTCTCTTCTTGGTCCAACATTGGTCAGCCAACATATTAGAACTGCACTTGCCTTAGTACCAGTTTTCCATTGTAGAAATCTGATGAAAACGCTCGCCATGGTCATCGCTGATAGAGTCCTGATTTACCCTGAGGTAGTCAGAGTCTAAGAAGTGAAGTTTCAAAGACTTGCTATATCCCATAGTTTTTATAAGAATGCAAAAGATCAGCCATTATGTCCGACAGTTTTCTGCTTTATGGTTTCCAAAGAAATTCCAATATAAATTTTTCACAGACTGTCAGCCTGCTTTTGCCAGTTGATTTAACAGTTCTTCAAAATGTTTAACAGCCATTAACGACCACATTTGTGGTCCTAAAAATCCCCTTTTAATTTAGCTTCACTTACTGTGGAAAATTTCGATTTCAAGTACAAAAATCCACCAGAATGTTTATCCTTAGCTTTCACGAAATTTTTCATTCTTCATAATTTAATATGAAATAAATATATTTTTCAGGGTTCACTAAATGGACACTTGACACATTTTTCTGGCAAGGGATACAAGAATCCTTTAATTCGAATATTTCTCAAACAGAAATAACAACCACTTTAAGATGATCCTTCGGCTCCATCCAAATCATAGGAATTGAAAATGGTATATGATGTGTACCATTGTTCTATCAAGACAGTAGTCTTAACATGCAAAACATATATTTCGGGCCCAGCTCTCGTAAGAATCACCAACTTGACAGCCAAAGTAATGTTGATAACACTTTTTCGCAAGTGGCGTTAAATTTCGCCTCCGTGTGTCTTTCAAGTCAGCTCACCACACACACAGCAAAAATTATCTGCATGGTTTATACATGTTCTTGGCATGATGAAAATACAAAACACTAAAACACAACTTACCCAAGACATTTATAAACACAAAGGAAGGAAATATATCACTATTGATATTCGTGCTTACAATTTAGTAGACACCTCAAAACTGACACATCACAATGTCTGAGCATGTCAAAACATGAATGAACATACACATGATAATCTGTTGGTGTTTTAGCATTATATTTCATATAATTTCCTTAAATACAGCTTGAATAAAAAAGCTACATATAAGGTAAATATTCTTATGACAGTTCAAAGAGAATTTAAAATCAGATTTAAAAAAATAACTGTCACAAACAAACTGTGCCTGATGAAAAAAATCTGAGTAAATAACTGAATTCAGTATGAAAAACCGCACTAGATTCACTAATGAGATTTATTGTGAAGAAAACCTTGTCGACCTGGTAATTGATGTTAGTAGAACTTCAGTAAATATTCAAGATTTTTATTAATAAATTTATCGAAATTACAGCGTTATGTATCCGAATTATTAGATTAATAAATGTAAAATTGGCAATGAAAAAGAAATCTGTTGAATCCAAGGGTGGAATTTTTTCTCAAAACTTTTGGCAGGGTTATTCCAAATTTCTGTATCAAATGATATAAGCGCCATTTTACTTTTTTCTTTTGTTTTTTTTTTTTCAGATAGGACTCAATTATATTATTTTTGCCATCTCTCTCACGTCGTTTATATTTACACTAGCTTAAGTACCCGGCGTTGTTCGGACATTTATTACAGTAAATTAATAGCCAGGAATAGGAATTCTATTGTCCATGACCTACTTCTATTTCATTGTACCCCTGCTGTGCCCTGCCCCGCCCAGCAACACCCGTCATGTCTTGCCCCCTATTTCAAATTTACTGTCTACCTCACTCACTTTTCCACTAGAAAAACTAACATAGATTAGTTTTAATATGTAATAATAATAATAATAATAATAATAATAATAATAATAATAATAATAATAATAATGTCTTTATTATTGACGAGGCTCAGGCCATAGGGCCTGCTCTTCAGCTTAACCACTGAATTTACATACATACAGATACATTTACATACATACATTTAAGAGGGGAGGACAAGCTGTACATTTACGTCTGAGACTACAAATCTAGGGACCATCCCGGCATACGCCTTAAGCGATTGAGTAAACCCAGAAAAGGATCATTGCTTAATTACATACTATTGAACTAATCTCTTGCACATATTGAAGAAACAAGTTCAACGGGTTTGACCCAAAATATTCAAACATCTTCTATTTTACCAATGTGAACATGAGAGCTCTGTAAATTGTCAAATTCGGAGTCGATGAAAGCTGTCCAAAGTCTTAGAGAATTATTAACATTTCCTTTCCTCCTTGCAGTATTATTTTTAAAGGTGCCTGCATGTACTTAAGCAAGTCGCTCTTGCTTCTGAGTAGCCGATTCAGTATTGTATATATACTGCCCATCTCTTAACACTTGTAGAATGTTTTAACAACCCTGACTTTCGTTTCGGCATTGTTTCAAACAATTTAGTATTCAAAAATTTCTGTAAAGAAAAGGTTGTTTAGAATGTATACGATATCTATATATTGTACATTGCACATTACTGTACATTGTATACTGTATATTATTGTAATTTTTACTCTCACAACCTGCCTCAATTTTTAAACACTTTCAAACTCACAATGTTTTCTTGCTACTGTTTGTATACATCAGGGACTAAGGACAATACAGGTGACGTTCTTTCCTACTTGGGTTACGGCTTTCTGTCAAATGTTCCACCAATGTCCAAAACTAACAACTTACCAACGTTCACACGGACATCACATAGCTTTATTCACCCCCCCTGAATTTCGTAATAATTCTGGGTATTGATGAAATCAGTAGTTGATCTCAGACGTCATCTTCTGGTAGTGCTCAGCTAAACTATTGACATTGATGCACTCTTGAATCACTGATGTAAAGCTAGGCGAAAAATGTCCAGAAAAGTAATTCTTCTTCTTCTTCTTCTTCTTCTTCTTCTTCTTCTTCTTCTTCTTCTTCTTCTTCTTCTTCTTCTTCTTCTCCCTCAAGCATTAGACCGGTTGGTCCGTTGCGCCTCCTTGATCTAACCATCTTCTCCTGGGTCTACCAACGCTTCTTCTTCCTTTAGGGATGTACTGAATCACTTGCTTTGGAATACGGTCGTCTTCCATTCTTTCAAGGTGTTTTTTCCATTGTTCTCTGTATTCCTTAATTTTTTCGTTTAAGTTGTAAATTCCTATATTTTTCCGGATGGTCTCGTTTTTTAATCTGTCCATTCTTGTTACTCCCAGGACTGATCTTAAAAATCTCATCTCGGCTGCTTGAAGTCTACTGTGTGTTCTGGAGTTCATAATCCAGTTTTCGTTTCAGTAAAGTCCGCAAGGCACTGCCATAACTTTATAAAACTTAAGCATTGTGTCTTTACGGACCTTTCCTTTGAGCGCTCTTTTGATGGTGCCACACATCATATTGAATCTTTCTATCTTCCTTATAATATCAACTTCGCCGAGATATGATACATCACATCCTAGAAATCTAAAGGTATTAACCTGTTCAATAATTTTGTTTTCTAATATGAATTTACATCTTAAAGGTTGTGAGCCTTGGAATGCCATGGATTTGGTTTTATTTGTAGATATACTTAGATTATATTGCTTTGTTATTTTATATAGTTCATATAGTGCCCTTTGCAGATTATCTTCTTTATCTGCAACTAAAAGTAAGTAATTAAATTAAAGTAATTATTTTGTAAATATATTAAGGTTTATTATTGTAAATCATATCCTATAGTACTCCAGATCTTTAAAGGAAGCTAGCTCAAAAGTGTCGATTGGTTCAGTAGATTCAAAGATTATCGCACTGTAAGTCAACACACTTTTGTCTTTATATATTAGTATAGATTACCTGGAATTTGTATACATTATTGTATTTGTGATTACAATTACTTGAAATAATTTCTAATGCATTTTCGCGACAACTCAAACGTATTGGATGAAAATGAGATTCAAAATGCACATTTTCATAAACGGTCAAAAGATACGTTTTTAAAAATCTCTCCAAATGTTTCAAGGAAAATTTCTATATGGGCCAATGTTTTACTCTTCTAGTCATTTTTCAGTTTTACCATTAGGGAAACGAAAATTTGAAACAATATGAAACATGTAGTTTGAATAGACGGGGTTTGGAAAGATAATGGTGCAAAAACGAAAACCGAACCCAGACCAAAGAAATTATAAAACTAGTTCAAGGAAGTGTGTGCCATTCTGTAGCCACTAGTTTAATATTACCTCAATTATTGTAGTATAGTAGAATAACAAAATGAAGCGCGACAAACTATTTAATTAAACAGTAGATGCTTTTCAATCTCATTGCGGCACGAATGAAATTGAAATCTCGGAGATTGATAAAGGAGCTGGAAAAGCACATCTTGTTAACATTGCAGAATGAGCTGTGGTGAACTCAGTTTCCATTTATTCGTACTATAAACGTACGAACGTAAACGGCAATATATGAAGGACAAATACTGTTGAATGCAATTCTTCCTACTCGGGCGTAACAAGGGCTGCCTACCGATGTTTGTCGCAGGCGCCTGCTATAGATGTAAACAATGTCTGGCTTGAAAGCTTAAATATGCTTCGATTTTTTTAAAGTGGTCAATTACATTAGGTTATTTCTTCCCTCTTTGCCTTATAAAATGCATATTTTTAATTAATTCGCGAACGCACTTCTCAACTGGGCTAGTGGCTTCAGAAATATGCTAACCACTGTTAAAAATATTCATTTTATAAGGCAGGAGATGTAACAATGACCTAACGTCATTGGCCGCTTAAAAAAATCGAAGTGTAGTACGGTAGGAGGGTGGTTAATGTTAATCGTAGCGAGCGATATTCCATCCAATGGTAATAATTGTATATCTGTATTATTATTTTCTACGCTGCGTAAGCTCCACTTGGCTGCTCCACCGCTCATCAGAGCAATTAATCGCTGAGTTTAGCTCAGAGCCACTGTCTCTACAGCAACTCTGACCGGGAGGACTTAGGGTTCGAGCCTGGACGGCGGCGCATTTTCGACACTCGTTAAGCTGGTTGAATTTAGCCGTTGTCTTGAGAACTGTAGCGACCGGCTTCTCTGATCGGTAGTTTTCCGTGTTTTTTTATTAATACTAGGCGAATTCCGGAGGGCCGAAAATTCCTTTCTATTAATACTCGTTCATTACGATATCAGAGGTATCATAGGGAACACTTGTTGACCTGATCCGTCTTAGCCAGGCGGACTGATGTAAGAATTAAAGCCTGAACGCGACCAACCTTGGCCTCCCCCAAAACGTGGGTAGGACCTGCATAAAACAAACCTAGGTAACTTCCCTCTAAATCTGGGCAAAACTTGGTCGAATGAAAAGATAATCACTCCAATCCTTCCTTGGTTTCTCCTATTTGAGAGATCACTGCCACGGTGAACACGGAACCGAAATAGGGAGCACGGAGACAAAATTGAACGGTGTGGACTCTGCCCTTTTCCTACTGCGCGATATAGAATACAAATCATCCGTTTCTGCGTGATGTGTTGTGATGTGCTCAGGACAAATACTAAAAATGTTGCCTGTCAGCATTCCTTAATCCTAAGAGATTATCATTGACAGCTTGGAAGCATCAACTATGCTGAAGGGCAAGACTCGGATCCCGACTCTCAGAGGGCCCGTGTTGTTCCCTTCGACTTCTATACTGTACTGTCCATAACTGTGTTCTTCCAAAGCCGGTGGTCCTGTAACTGTTGGTACTAGAAAGTCCCGCAGTCCCGCTATCTACTCCGTCGAAGCACGTCCTCTGGTGGAGAGGGGGGGGGAGACGGTAGGATTCTTCCTTCCCATGAGGTACTACACTTAGAACCTTTACTAAGTACTACATTTAGAAACATATTATAACCGGATATAATTATGGATATTCCGCGATCAATCCGGTTGATCCGGATCAGGGCTCCCTGAATTTGAAGCGGATATTTTTATTTTTGAGGGAAACTTCACATGAAGCTCCTGCGACGCTTTCGAAATTTTCTAAAAAAATGACCGGAGTTTTTCTTTAATTTTTATTTGCTCCAATAGATTCAAAAACACTTATAGAAAAGGCACTGACACAATGTTCAGTTTCACCTCTAAAATTTCAAAGGTTGCAAACATTTTAAACATTTCGATGTCCTACAATTACAGTACAGAAGTCACAATGTTTTTCTTAATTAAATTATGCTTCAAAATTAGATCTTTAAATAAAGCAATGTACATTTTTCTTCAAAATATGAAGAAGTCGCTTTCGTGAAAATTTTGAATGAGATCGTAAAAATAAACTAGTGGTGCTTCAACAGCACGTACTTTCTCGCAATATTGTTAATAGTTAAGTAATATTGTTATACACAAAATTTCTGTCTGACACTTCAAAAGCATTTGAAAAATTCTTAAAGAAACGAAGCGAAAACATACTTAATTTTTTTAAAAATTCAAATACCGTTTAAACGAAAACAGCTTTCTGCTATTGAATTCAGAGTATTCACGACGCTCAATGCGTATTCTATCCGTAAATAAAATTCATAGTTCATATTAATGCGGACCAACGGCTGCCGCCATTATAGCCTCTTGATATCAGTGCAATTTAAAATATAGTAAATGATAACGTATTATTAAAAGTTGTTTTTTTATTTTTTTATTTTTTAGATTCCAATGAAAGCTTCCAAGCTCTTTTCACCTTACCTTAACACCAGAATGTACCAGAATATTGTACCAGAATACATTAACATCAGAAATACAAAATTTAAATCCAGTATTTACATACACTATGTCCTGGTTGTCGATACCACCGTACTTCAGAAGAAAAACTCTTTTAGAAGCACCATCTGACAATGAGAGATTATTCTGTAAACTTCACGCCATATAGCAACGTTCCTACAGTTAGATTACAACTTCATAACCAGGGTGGCCAGATAGCTGAAAAGTGAATATCAAAGTATCGTACATTACATAAAAGTTTGCACAAAATTATGTTCAATAGATAATTATAATTAAAACAATAATTATAATTATATGAAGTAAATTATAATTAAAATTAAAATAAAAGTCGGCAATACCGCGTGCGTATTCATCAAGATAAATCTTGGAAATTAAAATGGTTTCAAGGCTCTGAAATAAACGCTTAATCTAATAAATGTTCCAAAATAATCACCTGGATATTATTTTGTTGATTGAGCAAATGGTTGCGAGAAATCATGTTCTTGCACTTGTTATTTAACTCTTATGTAATATGCATTTTCATTGCAACCAATAAAGATATAAACCTTTTCGCACCTAATGTTCTACGATTTGTAATATTAAGTTAATTAATATTAAGTTAAACAACGAGAAGAGATTTTCAGAATATCCAACTGCCTCTGCCTCTCAAAATACGTTTCCAGGCTGACGCCGCCTCAAAAGAAGCTCTGGAAATTCGAAATTCTTTTCCAGTTTACACAAAAATTACTCACAATTTTGGAAAATAAAACATCACCTTATTGGAAGATGTTTTTGATTGACACATTTCATTGAGAAAAAAATGTATCTTCATAATTGCAGCTGTAGGAAGACGCCGAAAAAATTTTGATTTTTTTCAATTTTCAAAAAATCAGGATTTTCAACCTTCATGAGACGTACACCCTTCTCTTAAACGTCCTTCAGACTATCCTACACCAAACTTTTATTTAAAAACGATGCAGCCGGTTTTGAAAAAAAAAGTTTAAACAAAAATCAAAAAGTGCCTATATTTCACGCAAAATTACGCAAAAAATACTGAAGTATTGGAAAAATTGTATATGTCTTTAAGTCAAATTGTACATGACCTTATTTCCAAATTTTATTAAGGAAAAAAAACTCTTATCTTTCATATTTTATTTGTAGGAAGAGGCCGATTTTTTATAATATATAGAAGAGTAAAACCTCGACATAAATGGAAATTTTCGTTGAACAATTTGGAGTCAGATTTACGAAAATGGCGTTTAAGCAGTACTGTAAAAACAAAATTTGAAACTTTTTCACAGAAAACTATTGAGTTTTTGAAAAAAATTATTGGAAGTTATTTGAAGCGCTTCTACTCCCAAATACAATAATGTAAACAAATTTCTGGAAATTAGCATAATAAAGGCTTGAGAGATATATAAAAAATACATTTATATAATTAAAAAAATAATAAAAAATTAACTTTAGGTCACCTTAAACAGTGCAATTAGCATCACTATCGACACGAACAGTTTCAAGAAAAAATTAGAGCCACTTTTGAGAAAATGGTGTTTGGGGGTTTCTGAAAATGCAAAACTTTGAGCTCGTTTTCACAGAAAACTTGAGTTTTCGAGAAACTTTATAGAATATTATTTAAAGCACGTGTACTCTTAAATGCAATAATGTGAACAAATCGCTACCAATGTAAATATTATGGTCTAGTAAAAAAGAGGCTAACAAATCGCTACCAATGTAAATATTATGGTCTAGTAAAAAAGAGACTAGTAAAAAAAACAACACATTTTTGTAATTTTTGAAAAACAATACAAAGCAGAATGGCGTTTATGTCATCTCATAGCGTACACTTAGCACTATCCCTATCAAATGTTTAGAGAAAAAAATTGGAGCTGTTTTTGAGAAAATCTTGTTTTTTTTTATTTTGATATATTGCACAAAATGCACGCAATATTGCGCGAAAACTACTATACGTTTCAAAAAAATCTACATGACCTTAATGAAAGAACTTCTTAAGGAAAACAAATTTCTTTTAAAGACAAAAATATCTATCTACGATTTTGTAGTTGTAGGAAGACGCGGAAAAAAATATAAATTTTGCAATTTTCGAGTATTTAGAGTTAACCGTGCTAATTGTACATACCGAACGTTTATAAGTGTATTTTACTCTATTCTTACAAGAAATTTAAAGAAAAAAGTTTGAGCCATTTTTGAGAAAAGTTTGAAAATTTCCCAAGGGCTTTACGTAAAGTACCCCCAGAAATTAAAGGATGTTTTTAAAAATCGCAGGGCTTTGAGTCAGGCCAGATCGACAGGGGTTTCTTCAATTTAAAAAAAATCCTACGGATAATTTACATGCAAGTGTTGTTCACATACACCAGACGAAAGTTTTGCCGTCAATAAATTTTTCGGTATCAAGGAACCACAAAGCAGGGTTTTTGGCTACACCATATGTTAGAGGATTTTTTCTTAATTTAGCAATTGGATTATTCACTTTTTAGTTATTATTAGCCCTTTTTTGTTATTTCTTTCTGCCGAAAATTTTCCGTTTTTTCGCGCAGCATTACATAATTTTCTCTATTCTACGTATATTACTCCATATATACATACGTATACGAGCAAGTAAAAAAGGTTCTTTCAATTATATGACATACTCGATGATGCCAGAATTCAACTTTCTTTTTGATGCGTTCGAGCGTAGTTTTGTTCATAAACAACCAGGCGTACCTTGGATATGACGGCTGCTCGCTGAATTCATTCGCGTATGCACAGGAAAATACATCTTTGCAGGTTAGAAACACTTTTACGTGTTGACACTTTTACGTAACAAGTAATAAAGAGAGTGTGTGTTGCTGAAACATTAGTATATATACATGATTAATACGAAGATTAATATGTTTAATACGAATGTTTAATACGTTTGACAAATTAATTATTGACGATATGTATTTTTAGTTTCTTGCACTTACTAACGTAAGAAGAAAAAGTGTTCTAATCGTGCGCCGCAAAACGGCGAATTTTCAACCCAAAATCTCTTATTGCCGGGCCCTGGTAACGAAAAAGTTGATAAAATCCACTTGCTGAATATAGAAAACAATTCCTCTAACAAGTGGTGTAGCCAGAATCAACGTTTTGTGCGTCCTTCTTACAGAAAAATCGATTGAAGACAAAACGTCTGTCTGTCCGTCTGTGCATACCGTTAGCGCGTAATCCGTTCATCCGATTTTCTCCAAAATCGATATTCCCTTATCGTTCTGGCTGATGTCGCTGCTCCTGGAATTTGAAACCGACATTTTAATTTTACACGAAACTTCCCTGACATTTTCAAATAAAATGGCTTTCAATTTTTTGATTAAATTTCATCTGTTGTGGACGTTTAAGAGAATGGCGCAGATCTAATTTTGGTTGAAATCCTTGATTGTTTTTTCTCAAAAACCGCTCCAAACTTTTTCTTCATATTTTCTACTCTTATGTAATAAGGGACGGTAAAAGTTATGGTGCTAGTCCCATTTTCAGGTATTCGGTTTTTCGAAAATTACAACAAAAAATTAAAACTACAAAATTAAAGATAGAGATTTTTGCCTCAAAGTCTGTTGTACAAAATAAGCTCTTTGAAAGGTTGTATACAATCTTTTGAAAAAACGAGTAGTTGTCGCATAATTTGCGCTTGAAATTTACGAATTCTTTTCTCAAAAACATCTCCAATTATCGAAAATTTTTTCTTCACATATGTAATAAGGGACGGTTAAAAAATTGGTGCTACTCCCATAGAGTTTTTTTTTCTTTTCGAAAATACCAAAAAATAATTCAAAACTACAATATTTACCAAATTGAAGATAGAGATTTTTGCCTTAAAAGTCTGTTGTAAAAATTTAGCTTCTTAAAAATGATCTTGTACAATATTTTATATAAGTTGTTAGTTTTTGCGTATTTTTTAAAATTAATGAAGCAATTATGGGTTTCCATCGTACGTAACGATAATATTGTAATATTGCGAGAAAGAATGTGCTGTTGTAGCACCACTAGTTTTCTGAAGAAAAATGTCGGGAGAGGTACCTCATGGCATCAACTGGTGTCCCCGCAACGCCTGTGACCGGGAGGTCCTAGGTTCGAGTCCCGACAGAGGTAGGATTTTCCAGTCGCTTTCTGGAGGAGAATTCTAGATGCCGCCTGTTCTGTTCGGTAGTTTTCCGTGGTTTCTACGATCAACACCAGGCGAATGCCGGAACAGTGCCCTAACAAACGGGCCACGGATCGGGCGCGATCTTTCCTTCCCATTTCTTGTTCTATCCTCACACCTTACACACACGTATACTAACATGCACTATCCTACCACACTGGCTGGGAGATCGGTCCGGAGCATAGAGTTTGTCCCGGCTGGCGCGATGTCCCGATGGTGGGAGATTAGGTAAAAACCTGCTAGTAGACGGTAGGTCGCCGTTGGATCTCGCCTTCCATCACTGCCACCTCCTGAGGAAAAAATGCAGTATGACACTATTTGCGACATCCTAACACACACATTTCACGCGCCCCGAATCAATAACAATATCTCAATCTGTACGAAGAAAAACATTGCATGTCTGCAGTACTGATTACATCGAAAAATATGTTGTCTTTTTTAAAGTGGTTGTGAAAATGTGTTGATTTTTTGTGTCTTAGTCACGCAAATTTTGTAACAGCGTTTTCTCGAAAATATTGATTTTTTTTCTTCGTGAAAGAGTAAAATTACTTATTTACGTCCATATTTTTGAAGAAATTGATGATTAATTCATCCCTCACAACGTATCCAAAATTCAACAAACCGAGGCTTTTATTACCATCTTCGACCCACGCCTAAAAAGACATACAAATATGATGTTAGTTTCTAATAGGGAGTTATTATTGTAGACAATTTTATAGCTTAGCTATTTCTAAGGAATATTATGTTCTGTCGTCTCTGTAATTGTTTAATATCCTTTTGATGATAGTATCAATTTTAACTGATGTAGAATATCACCAATACTTGCGCCGTGAATCCTATTCAATTGCGAAAACGGTCTTTGCACGGACAGTGGGCAGAATTAGTGGTGTTACAGAATGACACAGACTTTCCCGTATTAGTTTTCTTTTTCCTTTGGTCTTGGGTAGCTATTCGAACTTGCCATATATTCTTGCCTGCTGCCATGTATCTCCGCCCAGAATACATCTTTTTTTCTTTTTTTTTCCTAGTAGTAGAGCGCAAATATTATTTCAAGGTCATTAAAGAACAGTAAAATCTCGCCCTAATGGCAACTTTCTTTGAAAAATCTGAAGCCGTTTTTAAAAAACTGACATTTAAACGCTACTGTAAATTCGAAAATTGAAACTTTTTTCTCAGAAAATTTTTGAGTTTTTGAAAAACTTAATTTGAAGTCATTTTAAGTACATTAACTCACAAATGCAACAATGTCTACAACAGAGAGTATATATCTACAAATTGCTGGAAAAGTGCATATCAATGGCGTGAGAGATATTACAAAAAATTTACATTTGTGTAATTTTCGAAAAAAATACACCGAAATTAACTTTACGTCATATTAAAGAGTGGATTTACCACTATCCTAATGTTTGAAGAAAAAATTTGGAGCTATTTTTGAGAAAATGGCGTTTGAGCGTTTCTGAAAATAATGAGTTTAAAGCTGTATGTATATAACCTTAATGAAAGAACTCATATGGAGAACAAATTGTATTTGAAGAAACAATCTCTATCTTTAATTTTGTAGTAGTAGGAAGACGCCCAAAAAATTTTGAAATTTTCGAAAATACAGCGTCAAACCTGAAAATCAGCCTTATGTCATGTTTATAAGTGGATTTTACTCTATTCTTACCAGAAATATAAAGAAAAAATGTGGAGCCGTTTTTGAGAAATTTTTGAAAATGTCCGGGGAGCTTAATATAAAGTAACCCCAATTTTAAAGAATTTATTTCAAAATTTCAAAGATTCGACTCGATCCAGATCGACACGGGTTTCTTCAGTTTGGAAAAAATCCTACGCATGGTTTAGGCGCTTGTAGTGTTCACAGACATCAGACGGAGGGACGGGCGTTTTGGAAAACACACACACACACACAAATCCACACACTTTTTCGGTAGCAGGGGATCCCAAAACTTGTATTTCTGTTGAAATATCGAAATCGATTTTCCGCAGCATTACATTACTTTCCGTATAGTATGTATATAGGTACGTATACGGGAAAGTAAAAGCGAATGTATTGGTCGTTGTACAGCCCTAGTGTCCGACCACTGTGCAGTACCCGACCCACTTTTGAGCTCGGACATCGTGACAGATTCTGGTGCACTGTTATGTCTACACTTTGACAAACGTTGCGTTGAATGGGGATTGGTGTGAGGGGTGTGAGTGTGAGTCATAGTGTGAAGGGGTCTCAACTATATGTCAAAGACGTGATAATCCTGATATTTTCGACATATTTGCCAATTGCTCACCCCATTTTCGCTCAATAACGTTTTTGCGCGTGCTGTGCCAAACCCCGAGAATTAATTTAATAATCAGTAAATATGCCTATGGTAAGTCATAAAGTTAGATGTTGGGTTAAGTGGTTATGTTTACGTCTTAAAATAGGTGTCCCGTGAATGTATATTCTTAACCCAATAATCTCTTTATATTATACGGTACAATATACGTTAGCACGAGGCCAGAAATGTCAGTAGCCTGAGAGTTATCAGGTAGGATGATGACCAGCTAGAATTAGGTGCATTAGTGCCTCGATTATCAATCATAATGACTTTCTGCAGAAACGGAATTGATGTATTTGTTTCTGAGTGTTGGATAAGTTTCAATTGGTACACAAAGCAATATATTCTAATTGAGATAGATTTGATATGTGAATAATTGTAGTGCTTAATGTGTGAAAGACTGTTCAGGTACATCAAATGATGTTTCTATTTCCTATGTTGTTAAATATATATTAAATAGATTATGTGTGTAGTGACTTGAGAGAAGAAGCACATCATTGCAGTGAATGCGTACTACATTTTGGATATTTATAGCTACTTTACCATTATAAAATGTATTTTGTAAAATACACACATGCCTAGATTTTTCAAGTTTCTCATTAAATTTTAATCAATTATAAGTGTTGTCTCTATTGTATTGGACGTTGAAATACAAGTTCAAAGTTTTTGTAAAAATAACATTTACATTAGTCACTTTCTTTTGGAAATTGTTTGCATAAAAATGACAGTATTGGGTAGATCAGAGGACCTCTAAACACTATAGAATAGTGAACTTTTGTTGCCATAATTATGCTTTCTTAAGCTTTCAATTTTTGTATTTTCAATAATTATTTCTAGTTTCCGCAAAGATATTTCATTGTAAGGATGTGGCTGAAGAAAGATGTCATAATTGTTAGTAATAAAATATAAGTTATTGTGAGTAAAACTGGATCTAAATTTGGTTTCATAGGCGAAAGAGTTCTTCCAAATGCTGCTATGTTTTGTTTGAAAGTTGCAAGATTTAAAAAACATTAAAATATGTAGAATACATCTGAATCTTAAGTTTTATGATTTTTATTCCTTCTGCTTAAAATGTTTATTTGTGCATCTCTAATAATACTAATAAAATTCATGCAATATACTTTTAATATAATTCTTGAACTTCTGAGTTACCTTTGTAGATGACAGACTTAGTAAAAATCAATTTATGCAAAATATGTGTTAATTTGTTCATAATTTAATATAACTGTAGAATGTTAAAAATCAAAACATTCAATAGCCATACCATGTTGCTAGCACTTCAGCTACCTTACAGATAAATTCTAGAAAAATATTTTGTTTCCAGAATCACACAAGTTCTGCTCCTTTGGAAGATATGCCAACGGCGCGAACTGCAAATAATACTGGTCAGTGCCTGAAAGTTTTTGTGCAGAGAGACTATAATGAGGGAACATTAGTTAAATTCCAAACTCGGTTTCCTGCAGAATTAGAAGACAGAGTAAGTATTTTAAAAATAGAAATTTTAAAATAATGTTTTAGTCTTTCCTCTATCAACAAATATTTTAGTATTTTCAAGATCATTCCTGTTAGGAATAAGGTGTTTGGTCTCTCAAATTTTGTAGTTTTTGTTATGACATTACTAGTTTTTGTCTTTAATTTTGCAGATAGAGCGCCAGGCATTTGAATACACTGTTAATCAGTTGAATGCCATCTATGCAGAAGCAGAAAAGGCCAGCTGTAGTACATACTGTAAAGGATGTTTGGCATGTTTGACTGCGTATCTTATTTATATCTGCACAGAAACACATTATGAAAAGGTTAAAAGTTATCTTTTGCAATTGACTTCAGAGAGTATTAGAGATTATTGGTTAAGTTTCTTCTTCTTTGATGAAATTTGCTTTCCAATTGTCTTGTCCTGCCACCCTGCAATTTTTTTGTGTGTTTGTAGGACTGATAAAAGTTCTGAATTTTTTCTAGAAAAATGATTAACTGAATGTTTTATTTTTTATTAAAATAATAATTTTCTACTTTTGCTTTAGTAGCAAACTTTGCATTTTAAGAACTATTATTTATCGACTGATCATATTAAGATTTGTTTTGGTGCAAATAATAAATGTTGTTTTAATACATGAACAGTTATTTATTATAATAGGTAGCATCTGAAGGTAATGATGTACAAAGTTTGCCATAATAATACACAGTTAATAATCAATTAATGACCCACAATTTATTTTCATTGTACAGTTCCATATTTTCTTCATGTTTGTTTATCTTCAGTTGTCTGCTGATATGACTTATAAGATTTACAAGAATTTGGGTTTGACCACGTGGGTCCTTGACCGTAAGCTACTTGATTGTACTACTTCACCCAGTTTGAAGCTCAAGTTGTCTGAACGTTCACTCTTTATTACAATTCAAAATACCTATGTTTTCTTCTTCTTTAACTTAATTCTTGAATCATTACATTTACTACGGAAATTAATGTTGGAGTTTTAATTGCAACTGTATTTTAAGTCCATCTTTTAAGGAGAGTTTAACTATATAAGGATTGGGAAGAATAGGTCAAGCAGCAGAGCTAAGGTATTCACTGAATATTTATTGATCATTTTATATGATTGGATGATCACAAAAATCCAATTTGAAGGGGGGGAAGGATATAAAAAAATCATGAGTTTTATCAGTCCCAAATTTTAAACATTGTTCATTTATTTTTTTCTTCATTCCAGTTGACATCATTGAATGTGTGGTTGAATTTTTAGTTTCAATTTAATTGTTTGTGTAATTTTTAATAATCATATTTGTGTTATTGAAAGATTAATGCATTTGAAGATAAATGGTCCTTAGAGACGTGTTAACTAATACATGTTGCCTTTTTCTTTATCTTTCACTTTTGCAGAAAACACCAAAATGTTTGAATTTATTGAAATCACTAAAGCAACATAGAATAAGCCTCTATTTAGAGCAATTTTATTATTTAATTTCATTGACTCATAAAATTGTGTTTTCGCCTTGAGTATTAAACCAGATATTTTATTGTCATTTTGGTGATTATAGTATTTTGTTGTTGGCTCACATAATTTTTTATTTTTTAATTGGTAATTGTAATCTTAGTTTTCAAAGATATGAAGTGAGTTGAATTTTAGCAGTGCAATTATTAAATGTCATTTTGGTTTCATGTTGATAATGAAATCTCTTTTAATTGTTCTAGTGTCTAAGAAAAGTAGCAAAATTTGTGGTGGAGCAAAATGAACGTGTATACGCGCCTCGAGGACTCCTCATCACAGATCCCACAGAAAGAGGATTGCGAGTCGTATCCTTTTCTTGAACATTATTTCATAAATTTTAGAAAAGGACTAGCATGAGAACTTCCAAAATTTCTTTTTATTTATCGATTTCTATTTATCAGTTTGCAGAGGAACACTTCATGGTAAGAATTTTCCACATGTTTTAGAAGAGCCCTGTATCTGCTCAATCACCTTGTTATCTTGTGTGGCCTTGACATTGTGTCTGCTTAGAACCAGGTTGTTCTAACTCAAATTTTTTTATAAAATCTGTTTTTCGTGTTCATTGTTGTTCCAGCTTCTTTCCTGTTTCAGTTTTATATAGAAAACGCATGCTTTATGATCTTAAGGTGTTAAAAATTACTGTTACATTTTGTTCTTACTCCATTTAATAGTTTATGGTTCTTTCCAAATTTTTCTTACTTCTTCAACCAATGATTAGCCAATTACATTATGGTGTGTATATGTCAGCAAAGCAAATCACTATCAAATCAGTTATAGATGTATCTAAATCTCAAGATATAAAGTGTGTATATAAATATTTCTCAGGGGTGGACAAAATATTTGAGATTCAATGCTAAAAATTAAGTTACTATGCATTAATTCTTTACAAAGAAGATCTTAAAAGGAGTAAGTACATTGCTTTGTTTAAAATCCACAAGTATCATTAATTTAACTCCAACCAGTTTTTCTTAATTTCATCAAACTCGGAAAGAAAGAAACAAGGTTATTGTTTAATAAAATAAGCATTTTCAAAATCTTGTTTCTTGCATTGAAATCCTTTACCTTAACAGCAATGGTATGTATTAAGATTTGTTTAGTTTTGAAACTTCAAAGCACTCTCCTGAAAAATTTACGAAAATGGAGTTAGAACAGCAATTCTAAACAAGTGATATGGCACACACAGGCAGTACAGTGAGGTAAAGGTTGTCAAAATATGAAAATTATTTAGAACATACTCTACGGATGACTGCTCCTCTGAGATGGAAGTAGTTAAAAGCTTTTACATAGAGCAACTTGATGGTATTGCTCATTGCTTTTCTTTCCTGTGCTGAAGTTTTGGATGCACTTCAACATTAAAATCACAAATTTTTGGTCGTAAAATCCATATTTAAGATTTTTTGAATTGTAATTTTGTACACGTATTGAAATTAAGGTATATTAATACTGCTTTCAAGATAGTTACGATTGGTGAGGAGATACACACAGTTTGGTACCCCAAAATCAAAATGTCTGAGAATGGTAACCTTGTTATAATAGAAGCTTTTGAGCTCAAACTATGTAAACACTTAAGGGGTGGGCTCTAGTTGTGCCGTTGTGGAAATCCTTAAGATATTGTAGTTTTTGTTGGTAAATTACAGGAAAAATCTGATGACAATGCAAATTATTTTGGTATTTTTGTTTGAATAGAGGAAACATCTACAAATATGGTTAGTTTCCATTTTCATTAAAACCTCTGAAATTTTAAAAATTGTACAAGTTCAAAAATTTTTCGAATCTGCCCTACATCCTCAATATTAATTTCTAAACACTAAGAGAAAGTAAAGTTTTGGTATGCTTTACGTTCCCACTAGTTGACTTTCTCTGAATTTTTTTTTTCGTATTAACATTTATTTTCAGTTGTCTGCTTTAACAATAAACTGCTAACAAAAGGTAAATTGCATACAGTGAAAAATTAACGATTACTTTTTTCACATACTACTTTAGTGTAAAGAAAAAATTGTAATGCAAAAAATGACAATTTTCCAACCGAAAAACTTATGTGGGGTCCTGACACCAAAGAAATAGATAAATCTTCTTCCAGTATGTAATAAATTACTTCCTGTAACAGTTTGTGTAGGCAGCATCCATGTTTTGTGGGTCCTTGATACTGAAAATTAGTTTATGTCAAAATATCTGTCCAGATTTCTGTATATTACATTAGTTGTATTTGAAGAAGTAAATGTTATTGTACACAGGTATCTTCTTTTATCTGGGCTATCTGGGATGAGCAACGTCACTGACATGGTGGATAACGTTTCGGCCAGCTGTACCTGTAAAAATATGTATTTACTTGAAAATTCTTTCTCTACTCATAATTGTATTTATTGGTTTTTAATCCTTAATCTAATTTTAGATAGAAATTTCAATATTAAATGAACCTGCGGCAGCTAGGACGTGACTCTCTCTGTCAGAGTCAACAGAAGAATTCTTCATGTGACTGCCGCCTAGCTTGAGAATGAACTGAACATCATCAGGGATGCTGTGAATGGAATGTGTTTGGACTGGTAGAAAGCATGAGTTTTTATTGGGCAAACTATTGATGTTTGCTTGTGATTTATTTCAAGTACTTGTTAAGTAAGGTGAAAATGGGTACTTTTGATTGTGACATTTATCATCATTTAAATTAACTTGGGAGGTGTTTTATAATATAAGTTTCATCAATGGTGCCAAAGTTTATTGTTTTGTGTATATATAAAATAATATTGATTTGGTGTGAATGTTTTGTGGTGGCTCTGGAATAATTGCAATCAAAGTAATCAAGCAAATACAATGGATAAAGGCACAGTCTAATTATAACATGCATTTACTTATTCTTATGCAAGTTTTCCTATTAAAACTCTTTAATGGTACAAAATATGGATTTCTTTGTGATCCCTAAACATAAGTGTGTGTATAAACCTAGACCTCCCATGTCGAATCAGATAAAAAAGCTTTGTTCAAATAGTTTTGAAGTATTTGTAGTAAAAGAGGTGTTGTACATGAGAAAGGTAGATGAGCGTAGTAGAGGTCACCTGCCTCAGCAGGAGCATTTCAGGAATAATGGTGTTTCAGAGCAGTCTGATGCGTTGTTTGTAAACTTGTAAAATAACGAGGACCAATAGAATATTTTTGAATAACAATAATGAGAATCAGGGCCATTGAGGCAATCAATCACAACTGTATTTATTATGATATTAACAAATGTGCTTACTCAGTAAAAATATATACATGATGCTTTTCTCTTTCTTTGTAATATATAATTAAGGCACCTGAAACATTTTATTAATACTATGACAGTGCTTGTGCACCTTCAATGAAATTCTATTTGTTCTCTAATCAGGATGAATGTGGTATGACTTGTATTTATTGTGAAATTTAGGAAAGTGGTGGAGATGTGGCATTGGTTCATAGACAGTAAAATGTTTTTACCCTTATATTAAGAATTGGAAACAAAATTCAATAATGAAAATTATTTGGACATTAAAAATTACTCTTTCATAAGCTTCTCTTGAAAGTACAGAAAAATGATTTTTAAAACTGGATCTTTTCGTTACACTTGTACTGTAAGAATTGTATAAAATTTCTTTTATATATATTTTAACAGTATTTTTCACATCAGCCCTTCCAAACATTGGGTCCTTCCATTACCATCCGAAACATTTTGATAAGTTAAAAATATTTGTTTTCTTTTGATTGTGAATTCAGAATTTTATAGGATGTTATGTTCGTAGAGTGACATGCATATCTTTGTATATTACTGTTTTCTAATTCAGATTTGTTTATTAATTTTATTTTTCAATTTTCCTTATTCCTTTTTCTATTTTTGAGTTATTAATTCCACTCGAATTCTGTAGTTTTAAAGTGAAACCGTACCATATCAAAATAGAATCTGATTTAGCAGAGCATGTTATTATTTTATAATTCTAGACATGTCATTAATGTTTTGTTTAATTGCATCTTTATGTTCTCTAAGTTACATTATAAATCATTCCTCTGTCTTCAGAGAATATTTTTCATTGGGCCAGAAATTGATATATTTTCTTTGATCCTTCCCAGTATTCAGTACACTTGAAATAACTTGTTAAAGTGAAGCATGAGGCAAAGAGCCTGTCATAGATCAGTTTGTTCTCGATTAAGTAACTTGTAAAGCGTGATTTAGTAGATTTTTGTTTGTGAAAATGAGACTGCAAGATTGCCAACTGTAAACCTTGATGTCCATTTCTCCTTCTGTCTCTAAACGGTTTTAGATTTTAATCCACACTTTGGTAACTAATTGGTTGATAGTGTGTTTGATGTGACGCAACTTCTCAATAATACGTTTGATTAATGTAATGAGTTCCCTATCACCCAGGTGCCATTACTTCATTTTTTAGGACGTTTTGATTGTAATTGAATGATTATCAGTGAGACCTCCACTATTTTTCTTTCCAGCATATACTTTGAAAAAGGAGAATACGTAGTGTTGGAGGTAGAGCGAATTTGTTAACAAAGTTTTGTGGGTCGTGGGTACTGAAAAAAATTATTTTTCTTGCTTTTGTATGTAGTAAATTTCTTTCTCAAATACATAGTGAAATGAGCCCATGTTTTTAGGGATATAAAAACATAAAAATTTTTTTGGCATCTTCCTTTAAGTACATAACTTATGATTCATATTTTTTCTTAATGAATTTTTTAAAACAGATCTTTAAATGCCCTCAAACATAATTTTTTTAAGGCAAGTTTTCAGGTAATTTTGAGTGAAATAGTAAACATTAAAAGGATATTCCATAGACAGGGTTTTCCCCTGAACAGACTCCAAATTTTTTAAAAATATTTGTTACTCAAATAGTCATGTTTTTGTAATAATATGGCACTGGTCTGATTTTCGTTAAAACCACTCAGATTTATATTATTGCAAAAATTCAAATTTGGTTTTGGTGCATTGGGAGTGTAAATAGGAGGATAAACAGTGAGATTGTCTATTGTCTCGTGTTCTTGCACTTGGGCTCAAATTCCAGCCAGGGTAATATGTTTTGGATTGCACACACTAATGCAGGTTCAATTTGTATTATATAATAATCATTACAAATAACACGAGATAGTATGTGTTGTAGTATGCTACTTTGATTTGACAAGATATTTTAAACACTTTTTATTTTCCATCACATGGAAGGTTATTCATTTTTTTACTGATTATTGTTTTATGTTGCAGATCACATTATAAATTTCATAAGCAAATGCAATTCACTTCTTTTTTTCTTGTTCAAATTAAATGCACAAATATTGACATTTTTGAAATTTTCTCATCTTCACTTTTTTGTAGTAGAAGATTTTGCAGTAAACTATAGTTTCACATATCTTTGCGGAAATCAAATTCAATGCTCCTAAACTTGTCAACATACTTATGATTTTTGAGAAAATTAATTTAGATCTGGCTTGCTAAATGTCATTGCCACAACAAATGCAATTATTTCATCCCGGTTTTAGAATGAACGATCCCTATACATGTTTTCACAAAATTAGGTTAGCCTATATATTATTGATTTACTTTGAAGGATTCAGGAATAAATATTTGTTAATAAATATAAATTGTTAAATTCAGATCGGAAGGAACCTGACTTAACATGTGTAAGTAAAAAGAAGAATTGAAGTTAGAGTGGAATGTTATTTACAAACTTATCTACAATGTGCTAATAAATGATAATCACTCACGTTTTGAGGCACTTTTATGACCGTCGTAATAGTGCAAGTGCTTTTATGGGTCCAGAAGAACACTAGTGCTTTTCATGACATTTTCCCTAGAAAAAGTAATGAAAATAAACAATGTTACTATCTTAACCAATATATTTTATGTTTGATGATTTTTATTAACACGAAATCAAGTACAACTAGTTTTTGTCATTGATAATGGTTTGATTGGTCTTATTTCATACAACACTAATAAAACGTTTTTCACGTTTCAGTAGACGTGACGGCGGGAGGTAGCGCAGGGATCGATCGTGGAGCTAGACCTTTGGAATGTCACACTCCAGATAAAAACGGCCGAAGACAGCTCCGAGTATGCCGATGACATTCGTGCGATCGTGTTGGCACACAGGGCGATAGATTGCAGGGGAAATGCAGCCAACTCTCGAGACGTGCTTGATGGAAGACCACGGACTCGACCTGGCTTCAGAGAAGACGAAACTCGTCCTCACTAGATAGCAGATAACCACGCGGATCTCCAGGACTGTCGACTCGGAAGTTAACGGGACACAGCCGTTCGTGAAATATCTAGGCTTACCTTTAGACACCACATTCATCTTTGGTGAACGTTTGAAACCAGCGGCAGATGTAGCTTCACGAGGGGCCGGGCCACTGAGTAAGCTCATGACAAACATTGGAAGACCAAGATCGGGCAAACGATGACGACTCACTCCATCGTGTACGAAGCAGTTTTTTAGGCTGAAGCACTCGCAATGCAATGTCTTTGACGACACAAGAAAGAAACACGGATTCTTTTGCTCCTACAGAACCGTTTCCGAACGTGCATTGCTGTAGGTGTCGGGAGTCATACCCACCGCCTCCTTACGCAGGAGAGGAATATAATTTGCCAGAAGACAACTGGGAAGCCGTCGAGCCCGTAGAGAATGGAGCTCTCTCAATGCATCGCTGGCAAAACGCAAGATGAGAAAAGTGGACAGCCAAGCTCACCCCGCGGTTAGCAACTTGAGCCGGACGCAAGCACGGCGAAGTCTTTCTTCCACCTGACTTCATTCCTCTGGTCACTAATATTTACACAAATGTCTTCAACGTATGATGAAACTATATGTGTAGTGTACTGACACACACAAGGCGACGATGCCCAGCACATTTTATCCGTCATTGAGCGCGGCTGATGACAGAAAATTGATCATTGGCGATTTAGCTGATTATGACAGAGCAATGTCTATCACTGGCGGTTTCTCGGGGGAGGGACGGGAGATATGTCATAAATATTCTTCTTTTGAATGTAATTACCAAATATAATATTTCATTTCGTGTAAGAGGGAAAGTGTATATTTTTTAGTTCATAGTTATCAAACATTTTTGTTGACAAATTTTTTTAACCGCACGCTTTTTGGGCGTCGCGAAAATCAGACTCGCTTATAGGAGGAATTCTCGGCATTTCCTCCTCTCATGTAATAATGACCCATGTAGCACTGCGCAGCGACGCCAGGAAGAAAAATAATGCAGCAATCCGTCTTGAGGGGAATTCCTCCTGTAGAATGGGGTCTACGGTCAGCTATTGGAATTAAATGATCACTCGGCGGCCGGCTGCTGGGAGCTCACACGGGCATGAATCATAGGCCAGGACGTAGGAAGACGCGCTGTAATGCCTCTTTTTTTCCAATTCCGAGGCATTGGTATTGGCCATTGGTATTCAGTCAATGAAGAGGGATTGCCTAGGAAGTGCTTCGTGCGCTCCCTTCATATGATTCGTCTAATTACTGTCAGCTGTGCTGTAATGTTCCGGCCTCCTTTCCTAGAATTGTTACTTTCCCGTAACGTATATGTACGTATATTCGAAGTCATATATGAAGTATATGGAAAGTTACGTAATGCTGCGGAAAATCGATTTCGGGATATCAACGGAAATACACGTTTCGAAGTCCCTAGATACTGATAAAGAGGTTTCTTCCAAAACGTCCGTCTGTAAACACCACAAGCGGCTAAACCATGCACAGGATTTTTTCCAAATTGAAGAAACTCATGTCAATCTGACTCGAGTCGAATCTTGGAGATTTTGAAAAACATTCTGTAAAATTTGGGGGTACTTTACATGAAACCCCCCGAACATAAAAATTTTCTCAAAACTGCTCCAATTTTTTTCTTTAAATTTCTTGTAGGAATAGAGTAAAATACTCTTATCAAGGCGGCATAGGTCCGATTTTCACTTGTAACTGTGAATTTTCGAAAATTGCCGTAGACTGAATTTTTTCGGCGTCTTCTTCCTTCAAATAAAATTTGTTCGCCATAGTTCCTTCATTAAAATCATGTACATTTTTTGACAACTTTAGTAGTTTTCGCGCAATACTGCGTGCAATTGTAAAAAATACAAAATCGAGATTTTCTCATAAATGGCTCCAAATTTTTTCTTCAGACTTTTCGAACAGATAGTGCCAATTGCTCTCTTTAATATGACAATTTACAGTTCATTTCGGAGTATTTTTTCTTGTTTTTTTTTTTTAAAAAAAATGACACTAATGTAATTTTTCTCTTACGCCGTCAATATGCACATTTCCAGCAATTTGTAAACACTATTGTATTTGTGAGTTAAAATGGTTCAAAAGACATTCAATAAGTGTTTTTCGAAAACTTAAAAATTGCCTGTGAAAAAGCTTCAAATTTCGAATTTACAGTAGCGCTTAAGCGCCATGTTCTTAAAAACTGCTCTAAATTTTTTTAAAGGAAATTGCCATTTAGGACGAGGTTTTACTGTTCTTTAATAATCTTAAAATATTATTTTCGTTCTTCTATTAAGAATACGGAAAAATTAAGAAAATGTTAACAAATGTACTTTGGGCGGCGATGGATGGTAGCTGGCAAGAATATGTGTCAAGTTCGTATAGCTAGCCAAAACCAAAAGAAATAGAAAACTAATACGGGAAAGTCTGTGCCATTCTGTAGCATCACTAGTTAGTTCTTTTAAACGTGTAAAAAATGAGTTAATTTTTATATTCTGGGCAATTTAAATGGTCAGTTTTCAAGAACAAATGGCTGTAGGGCACAAAGGACGCCCGACTCCGCTCCTATCGGGCTTTAATGCGGCACCAGCAAGGGGGAAGCTATTTACCACTTGGGTTACCACACCTACGTATGATAAAGCGTCCTGGTTAATTTGTTTGCAACAAAGACAAACTTTTTTATTTTCCAAGCGCTCTAGTTTCAAATGCGTGGGATGTTTGTTCGTGTACTGGTTGCAGTGGTGTCAAATATCTATGTCGTGAAATTCAGAGGCTCGAAAAATCACGGTGAAATTTGAGTGTTCGCTAAAAGTAAACTTTTTGGTAAAAACGAATATCGTATTTATCTAGTAATTTAATTTGTTTTGGATCGTTTCTTTACTCTTAACAATCCTACACGAGCCACCACTCATATCAACGTACGCGCATTGTCCTATTGATGATTCTCTGCCATCAAATATTTCATTGATCGCTATGGTAAAGAGCGTGCCAGTCAGAGGACGACTTTGCGGTACATCATTCTCTAGTATGTGACCCTCTAGATGGACTTCCATCTAGAATTCTCTAGATGGACTTCCTAGCGCAAACCTAAAAGGGTCTGCCATGAAGAAACCTGGGATGAATTTGATGGTTAACCTATGATTTGCCTAACCCGTCTGATAATGTTATGTCTCCAGGACTCGTTGAAGGTCATTTTCAACTCAAATAAAGCAACCGTGTGTTTCCTTTCAATAAAGATATTCTGCGTTGCGTTTTCCAAATATACTAGGTACGAGTAGTCAATAGTGGGGTCAAGTCTCAGTATCCTCACTGATGAATATTCAAAAAGGTTGAATCTCTCAAGACATGACGTTATTCAGTTCGTGACCCCCCTTCTCATTTTCCGACAAGAACACACTAATTGACACATAACGATTTTTTCAAGTTTTAGACAATCTTTGCTAGGTTTTAGACGTGGCATTACCATCGCTTCTTATCCGACTTTTGCATGATTACCTTGAATCCAGGCGTTATATATTATATTTTTAACGAGGTGGTCAGTGTTTATTTCTGAAGTTGATGAAAGGAATATGGTCTGGTCGTGCTGCAATGTCTCCAGCTGCATGTATAGTATGTAGTTATTTCCATGTGAACTACGCGTTATGTGGTTTATCTGTATCTATTGAAAAGTCTAGTTCTTTTTTTTCCAGAACGTCATGGCATTTATTTGTATTACTGGCCTTCCAATATTGAGGTCATAAAATAGACGGATCTTCAGACGCTAACAATGCTCGTTACTAGTTATATTCAAATATTTCTGCCAGCTAAATAGTTACGCTGTTAATATCTTTTTGCAAGCAAAGAGCTCGCAAGCCCAATAATGCAATATTGACTTGGGTTGTTACTCCGTCTTCTATTAAGAGCTCTACTTTCTTCCTCTCATCGCTTCTTTGGTCTCCGTGTTCTTGTCTTCATCAAAATCATGATGTAACTTCCGTTACGATCGGAGTATAGTTTCGTTCACATATTGTGGGTGTGTGCTCTGTGGATGTTCTTTGGGGATATACGAATATACTGAAAATATTCTCTTTGATCGGGGAAATTTAGGAAGTACATCTCGTATTACTTCGTGAAAACTCTTGTGTGTCGACAGACATTTTAAGTAATGTCTCTAACATCTTGAGTTTACAACTCATAAAAGCAGTTACAAATAATAAAGGTATCTGTTTGGAACAATTTGAATCGACTGTAAAATGGCTCCTCACATTCAAGATATGCCTCCTGAAGGAGGCTATCAAAAAATCATTTTTGAAAGAATTCCGGCCAAATCATATTTTGGTGGTAAGTAAGAGAACGTTACCCTATTCATCATCCTTTTTAAATGTGAGTGTATGATAATTTTTTGTGTACAGGTTATGCGATGATTGCGGGCTATCTTGGGATCACTGCTGGTGCCTGTTATTTGTTTTATTTGAATAAAAGGAAAGTAACTCGAGAGGAAATAGAAGCAAGAAGTGCAAAAATAGCAATTCATCCTTTGCTTTTGGCTGAAAGAGACAGAGAGTAAGGCTTTTTTAGTTTCCTTTTTATATTGCGTTTATATTTTATTGTGAAGGCTTTTGGTGAATTCTAGAAACTTTGACATTTGCCATCCCTTCCTCATTGTTTTTAACATCTATTTGTTTGTGTAGTGTTAAGAAATATATGTGTATTATGTTGTATTAAAGAAATACTGGAAAGTTAATGACAGGAATTGACATATTCATGCTGCACGCTATTAAATGATTTGCTATTGTTATTAAAAATATTGCTATAATCACTTCAGTAATTATAATGGATTGAATTTTTTTTTGGTTATATTGACTTAATGCCACCAAACAGAGGAATGAAAAGCTACTCTTACCTGAGGGCACCCATTTTGGATCTTAACTGTTTGCCTTCCATTAAGGAAATTCAAAACAGATTGGGATATGTAAAAAAAATGAATCGTTAAAAACTATTTCCAAAGCTCGCAGAAATTAAAGGTAAACTCGAGCCGTGTGAGAGGTGTCTATGGTTTTGTTAGATATCCAGGAACTTAGGAAAAAGTACCAAATCAATGAAATAGTTTCAATTTTGACAGAAAGATGCAAATACTTCATTGTGTACTAAGCCTATTCTCATGTGGCATGTACTGACTGGATTATCACACACAGTGTGTCATTGTTTACAACACAGCTGACAGTATGGGACAGCAAGCTTCGAAGTGGAGGGTGCTTGCCATTAAATGTTTGCTAATTAAGTCTTGCATTATGTAACAGCAACTACTCTTACAGTCTTGCTATGTAAAGAATTGTATGGTATAAATATGATACTGGTTGAAGTCTAGTATAAGTACAACCTACAGAAGTTGTTTAAACCGGCACTTCACGCTGCTCCGGCGGCAACTGCGCAGTTTGAATTCTGGAAGCTTTCTTGAAAAGTGCTTTTTTATAAATGTGAATTGGTAATTATGTGGTGGGTAGACTCAAGGATATTTATAGTGAACGCGAGGGCTGAAGACTCAAGCCTTGCCGTGTCTCGGATCCGGGCGAGCGAAGCGAGGAAACTTGCCTTTTAAAGTAAATTTGCATTACAATGCGACAGGGACAAAGCGTATGATGGGCGAGCCTTGAAAATCGCCTATCTGTAAGTTTTATTCATTTCTATCAGAGCTCGAAGTGTAATTTAAGGGAGGGCTCAAGGAGACCCCTCCCCGCTGCCATGCTTCTCTGAGGGTGTACTATGTCCCTTTCTTTAACCATGATACTATGCTTTAGCCATATTTGCGAAGACTATTAAAATGTACAGTTCATTGTAGTATTATAAGAGTATTTTATTTCTTGATCATGAGCAGTGTGGGTTTTACTTTTTGGAAATTGATTTTGTTGGGGTTGTTTGCTTTACATTGCCCTAAGAATGTTAATAATTTTCGTTTAGTGAAATAATTATACTCTTTTAATTCCATGAAAAATCATAGATTATCATTATATTAATTGAGTATTTGTTTTACATGTAAAACATTTGGTCTTAGCATTTAACAAATGTAAAAATGTCAGTTATGTTTACCCATTCTAAAAAGTACACCAGCAAAACTTCTGAGTCAGAAGTGACTTTCGTTTTACCTTCCAGCATTTATGCGTGTTGTTCTCATACCTGTCTTTACATTTCATAGGAAGTAATGCTGTCACGTCTTTGTCAGCTTCTAATATTTCATCCAGAATACATTCAATATCTTCCATTTTCAATCATTTCTTTATTCTCTTAAAGTCACTATGGTGACAACAGTCATATGGTACCCAAAGCTAGGCCCAATCAAATAGGTCTTTTTCAGGAGCAGTACAATGTCATCAAGTGTATGTCTCTAATTCTTCAAAGTTTATATTATTCTTAAATGGTAACGAAAAAATATTGAACATAATAAACTTGAACCCTATGTTATAATTGCTATAACTGACTTTACTCTCAAACGAAAGAACTACGGTAGCTAATGCCTCTTGCTCGGGACCCAAGCAAGCTTTACTGAAGGTGGGCAGTGACACTGTCGCTTAATTCGTTTAGCCGATTTTCTAAAGAATTATTCCCTGATTGATCTAAATGTACGCAAGGCTTTGGGAGCTCCAAACGGATATTTTAATTTTTGAGCCTATATGCCTGAAAAACATTTCCAAAATTTTTTCAAAAATAGCACCAAATTTTTTGATTTAACTTGGTCTTTGGACGATCTTGCTTTAAAAGGTTTCATGTTCGTTGAAATCCTATTTTTTGAAAATTGCAAAAGTGCAATTTGTTTCGGGCATTTTTCTACAACTATAATATTGCAGACTGAGAGTTTTTCCGTAGTGAAATCTGTTGTGTTAGACAAATTAAATTCTTCTGATTCAATATTCTTTTGAAATAAGGTCATGTTCTATTTTTCGAAAATATTAGTAGTTTTTGTGTAATTTCACGCAAAATATAGGTATTTTAATTTGTTTTAAATATTTTTTTGTCTAAAACAGCACCTTTTTTTCTTTAAATTTTCTCCTTGTATGTATCAAGGGATGGTAAAAATTATGGCGCTAATAGGCTTACCATACTTTCTTTATTGAAAAAGAGGATAATTCTTACGGAAAAAGAGGACATTTCAAGTAAAAAGTTTTAAAATAATAATTTATTTTCCTTGTAGACAGAATACTTAATAAGGTCAAAATAAAAACTTAAATATGTCACCATTTTCATATCACACAAAACTATTAGGTCTGCTTCATTATCATTTCTATCTTTTCCACGTTTATATCAGAATTGTTTCGAGGGTGATGAAATCTCCCTCAACAGTGTTTATTTTCAAATATGTATTCGTAGAAATTCGTACAGGTTAGATGCTTCAAGTTGTATTGAACACACACTAAACCATTAATATTTCCAATGTTAAACCTGTTTGTGTTTTGAATACTGTTCATTTATTAGAGAGAAGATGCATTTTGTGTTAGCACTATGACTAGGGTTGCAAAATAAAATTCGCCAATTTTTAAGAGTTTGTAATGCAACACAAGACTTGGACACTGATTGAAGTATTCATATCACTAGCTGATTGTTGTTTTCTTTCATGAGTGTTAACAAATGTAGTACCAGGTGATGACAGTCGTAGTTCTTGGAGTAAAGAATGTAAATGTTGTTATAGTTGACCTATGGAATTTGGTGGTTGGTAGGCCAGATAGTTGAAGTTAAATGTCAGATATTTATACAACAAAGAAATGTTATAATGTCGGAGACTCAATAAAGCACAGTGTATTTCATATATCATACGTCTATGCTGTGTTTAAAATTAGTTCCATTTTTCCAATAAAAAAAGATGACATTTTATCCTTTTCTCTAAAATCCATTCAGACAATATTTTTTACTTCATAAAGAGGAACTGTCTGGAGAAAAGAGGACATATGATAACCCTAGGTGCTAATCACATTTTTGGCAAACTTTGAAAATTGCAAAAAGTTAATATTTTAAAACTCCAAAGTCAATGATTACAATTTGTGCCTTAAAAGTCTGTTATAAAAGAAAAAGTCTTTAAAAACGGTCATGTACATTTTTTTAAAAAAAATTAGTTTTCGCATAATTTACTGAAATTAATGAATTTATAAAAATAACATTTTCTCTAAAACTGCTCCAAATTTTTTCTTCAGTATTTTTAAGGATAAGAGAAGGGACGTTAAAAGAATGGCACGTATCTCATTTCCGTTGATCTCTGAATTTTCTAAAATTGCAAATTTACATATAATGCAAGGTAGTACGTGCTATTTTGGCCACACCAGAACAGATTTTGTGTAAGGTAAAACTATTTTCAACTTTGTGGTTTTGAAATGTTAAAATTTTGCGATAATGGAAAATTAAAAATGTTTGCGAGAAATGAAACTAGCACCACTCTTTTATTGTCCTTCGATACATAGGAGGAGGAAAATTTTAAGAAAAAGAGAGAGAGAAAAATAAAAATGATTCATTTCAAACAAAATTATGTGAAAACTGCTTAATTTTTGAAAGAATGTTCTTGACCTTCGTTCAAAGTCTGTTGTTAAAGAACAGTTTCAACGAGGAAAGACATCTCTTCCTTCAATATTGTAATTGCAGGAAGACGCTGAAAAAAAAATCAGAACTTTTGCAATTTTCAAAAAGTCAGGGATTTTAATAAAAGTGAGACCTGCACCATTAACTGCCCTTTATGCTATCTGAGGGTAAAATTTAATAAAAAATCTTCTTGTGCAATAATTCGATTGTTGGACTATTTTGAGCCCAAAACTTATGTATTGTTTTATATATTTGAATCTCATGATATCCTGAGTGAGTTTTGTTTGTAACACCCTTGCATTTTATGCTGTGGGAGTTGTAGTGTAGAAATTACAGAATTTTGAGTCTACTTCATGGAAACACTATTTCTATGTCAGCATGGCAAAGCTCTGCTAGTTCCAAATGAAGTTTTGACTTAAATGTGTATGAAAATTGACTGATGGCTGGTTCATCCAGGAATTACTTTCACTTAAAAATTACCAGCTCACCATTGATTGAGAGTATATTGAATTTTGTGATAATGAAATTAGTGTGTTTTCAATAATATGTAGGGTTTATTTTATTAATTCACAACAATCAAGTTATACTTCTTCCAGTGGTGCAACCAGAATTTTTTTGGGGGGGTCTGTAGGTGTAGTCTAACTACCTGGATGTTATTCTTATAAAGAAAATGTATTTATTTTGAATTTAAAAAGAATTTTTATATGTCGATTTATTGTTGTTTATAGGGTATTGTCTTTTGTTTCTGACTAGTGCATTTAAGGACCTTTAGTTACTACAGAAAATTAGCATAAACAACATTTTTTGAATGTTCCATTGTAATGGGGGAGTGGTGCAGGCTCATGAGCCTCCACTGTTTTTTTGCACTTCTGACTTCCACTGTTTCAGTATTTCTTATGATCCAGTGTTTGATTGTTGCAGGTTCTTGAAGCAACTAAGGCGCAACAGAGATGAGGAGGAAAAGTTAATGGCAAACGTAGATGGCTGGGAGGTTGGTACTTACAAAGGAGAGCCCATTTACAAAACAATTCCAAAAGATAAATTTATTGACCCCATGTATAATGAGTACTACGCTCATTCTTCGTATTGGGATTGGGCTAAGAGAGCTCATTTAAAGTTCTGGACATAAGCTGTAATTTATGTAGTAATGACGTTGCAATATTGTAGCTTTATGATGAGGCTATTGATGTATAAAGGTGAATTATTAGTTATTAAATTATGAAGATTTTTTTATTTTACTTTAAATAACTGTTCCCAGTCTATTCCTGTTTCTACAAGATTTCTTTATTTGGTTACAAATGTTTTTATTGATAGTGTCTGTATTTTGTGGAATAACTATACATGTAGGTACTAATGTAAAACCCTTTAAAAATGCTTGATATCAAATAAATTCTGAGTTTTTAAAGTCAAAACCTTGATTTTACAATATTGATCAGATGTATGCAAGTATTCGTGAAGAGAAATCAACATGAGCCACTGGTTATGCAATACCCAAGCTTTTCTGAAAACTGTAGACAAATCTCAAAGTTCAGATATTGGTATTTTTATCTCTATATTGAAATCACATAATGAAGGCATGCAAATGTTCATTTTTACATATGTAAATGTATTCATAACATATTTTCTGCAAACACAATTTTTAAATTTGAAAGTTTGTAACCTAATTTTGTGTTTGAAAAAACACATTTTTAAAAAGAAAACCAGCAGTGTTACAACAACATGTACCACTAATATTTCCAGTTCCTTATTTGTGAAGGTTATGGAGTATTAAAATACATCTTGAACCTGCAGAAATATTAACTAAAGTATTACCCCATAACATATTTGCCCGCACTGGGCAACTCAGGTGCTTTGGGTTAGTAAGCACTTAACATAACCACTATGCTAACCATGTGAGTTGGAATATTTCAGATTATTGAAAAAAATATGTATCTTCAATATTTTAGTTGTAGAAAGACTGCAAAAATTTTAGTTTTGCAATTTTTAAATTAAGAATTTTAAAACTGACCTGCTCCATTTTTATGAACTTATATTGCCCTATTTTAGAAAAGAAGTAGTGGTGTCCACCAACATCACGTACTTTATTGCACTATTTCCAACTTTAGCAACTATCAAAAATTTATTTTTCAACAAAAATGAGACACACCATTCTTTTAAGTATCTGTTGCGTGCGCGTGTGTGCGCGTGCGTGTGTGTGTGTGTAAAATTAGAAATTAGCTGTTTAAAAAATACATGTACATTTTTTTAAAAACGAGTAGTTTTGGGGTAATTCCTGCTTGAAATTAATGAAATATATACAGGTTTCACACCAACTACGGGCCACGAGAAAAATTGAATGAATGATATGGAAAATAATTTATTTTATTTATACTTTACTATTGAAAATGCCAATATTCTATTTTTCTTTCACGCACTTTTACTTTTTACTCAATTTGTATTCTCAATGTATTGATGTATTTCTTTTTAAGCAATCCGCAAAGCTTAATTGAAATTTCCGCAACAATGCGAATCGATATTTGAAAAGCTAACTGTTGTTGAGCGTCGAGATGGTGGCGGAGGTAAGATACAGCTGTTTTATTTAGTCGAACTGGTGTTTCCAAATAAACCTTTCAGATGTGAATCGAAACCTACTTGATAACCCACATTTTTTTGTCGCGGTATTCTCTCGTGCCCTAAGAGAACCTGTGCTGACAATAGCATTAGTACTCCTTGGTTGAGAGCCAATACTTCCGTTTGCGATGAATTTCGTAGTAGTTTTTTTTATAAAGTACTCCTCAGAATGCCCGGTGAGGTTATTAAATGTTATATACCATTTAATATCATCTGACTCATAAAAAGAAATTACTGCGTATTGAATAAACTGAAAAAAGGTACATTAACTATAACTTCAACATATTAAAGAAAACTATGTCCACGAAAGTTTTTCCATAATATCCTGTACTAATTGAGCATTTTATTAAACAATTCAGCCCGTAAGGGCCAAATTTTTTCTTACCACCTTGAAGAGATATTTTACTTTCATTTAAAGTAATTTTTGTACTTGGATTCTCCACCGTGGTCGAACGAATTAAATTTTACCTTAAATTTTTATTTTCCTGCACTTCGAGGCAAATGGCAGAATATTCGTAATTTAATTAGTATTAGAGTTACTTATCAACTATGTATGATGGTCTATGGCTAACCGATAAAGAAGTTGAAATCTGAATACAGATGCAAATAAGCGTTTTGCCAACAACTGATACTATTCGCTAAGCGAATAGTTGTGACAACGCTGCACTGGCAGCTCGCTTCTTGTCTGAATTGGACGTTTTCAAGTAATAGCTGAGGTTTTAGTAGCGTAGAAAATGCAATATTTCAATATTACGTAGCTGTTTTCAATAACACAAAAAGGTAAGTGGTGGTGTAGAACCACTAGTTTTCTTTTGTGCGATATAATCGCAAGGTTTCAGATAGTTGTCGTTATAAAGCATTTTCGAAACGAATTGAATGATCAATTGGTTAAATATACACGGACACGTACTACATAATTCAGCAAGTAGTATATGACCCATAAATATAAACACAGGTTAAAACATCTTTGTAGAATATACAGATAAAATTGTTACAAGACTTGGAAATTTACATATAATATCACTTCTGGTTTAGGGAGATAGGTTTAGGACAAATTGCAGGTAGAGAGTGAATACGAGAAACGTTGTGAAATTTCATAGTACTGCAATTTTTCTGAATAACTCTGCGTGTTTGAGTTCTATTGTGATATCTGTTTTCACATTTCTTTCACAATCATATTTCAATAATAAGCGGTAATACTGTAAAACTATTTATTAAAAAGGATTCATTGGAATTGTACACAGGCGAAATAACTTTCGAAGGCCATGAGTTTACAATGAACAGTTTGAATTATTATAATGGGTGTTTAGCTGAAGTAACAGATCATTAACTTTTTCTTCTTTTCTAAAATGCAGTTTTATCTGAATGGATTTTCTTCCATAATTTCATTGAGAGGTGTGGTGAAACAGCTTCTTCGCCTAAATTGTGACACCGATGGTCTTTTACTTCGTTCTTGCCAAAATGATTTCCCAATGTCAGTGTAAAGTGGGAATTTTATCTTTAGCTGCAAAACAAGAAAAAAGTTTCAAACATTTAAAAAACACAATTCTTAAGAAGTCTGTTGTTTTGTTTGTATTTGACATCACTTTAACTTCCATCTTTTATAGAAATATGCCCAACATTTTATAATTACTAAATAATACTGCGTGTAATGAGTAAAGAAAATACTTTTAAAGATTTGAGGATCCAAGCCGTAAGCACAATGGCGAGGTGAGAGGTTTCTGCGTCAACCTCTGCCCTCATAAAAATATTCTCTTGTCACTGGGTATTTGATTACAGGTCCCAATTAATATCTTTAACAAACCTGAGCATGAAAAAATATTGGGCATCCTAACAATATAGAAAAATTAATTGTATTTCATTAAAAGAATATAAAATTATTGCATGAAATTGACTTGAATGAAAACTAACTAAAATACACTTGCTTCACGAAAACATTAATAATTAATTAAATATGTTTTTACACGTTTAAGAACTTATCTGAATTTTATTAGAAAACAAGCAGGGGCTTGCATCCAGTAGTGTGGCTGTAAGTGCATTAATCCACCGCAAGTCATTTCAAGTATAAATTATCACGATTAAGATGTTCTGTTAAATGAAACTGCTGTATTTTGGAAAAACCTCATCATTGCTATGAAGCGATTTTGGTTGTTTCTGAACGAAAACGTGCAAAACGTGTTCGGTGATTCGAATTGGTAAACATGCTTATTAGTGGAGAGAACATCTAGTACATATATTTTGTTGAGAAACTAACAAAATAAAGAAAAGAAATAAAAGAAAAAAAAGCACATTTATGAATTGATAGAATTTATAAATATTGGTATTAGCCTTTCTTCCCCTTAATAATCTTCTGAAGAACGGGATCGCGTCACAGTACTGTCAGTGTCTCATATTAAGGAATTGCAACAGCGCTTCTGCCAATGATTAGTCTAATTCACGGCAGGAAAGTATGTGTGTTTTCTCATGTTCTTTTTTTCCGAATATATATAATTTCGCAAAACTTTTCGTTCAATATCTATACCTCTGAAGAACAAACTACGGATAAATTAGATATTGAATACATTAAGAGAAATATGGTATTATGTATTGGGAAAAAGACTCACTCTGTATTGTAAAGTTTTCTTTAAAAGTCAGATGAATTGTAAAAAATATTCCTTTATTTACAAAAGGTAACTATTGTAGTTAAATATGATGGAATCTCCTCTCTATAAATATACTAAGAAATGATGACGGTTACTATTTTGAACCTTTTATAAGAAACTATCTTCGACACAAAAACCTATTACGTGCTAATGGGGGAGAGAAAAATACTCAACAGTCCTGCATGAGACAGATTGAAGGCGATAAAAGTTCGCGGGCTCAGTGGTGTAACGGTTAGCTTATCAGGCTGTTCTACCCAAATTTGTTGGTGCGGGATCAGTACGAAAAAATCCGTCGCACGCCGTTCTCCAGAGGGGAAGTAAAGCCGGCTGTCCCATGTAATAGATTTACTGTAAAGGATCATCAATCCTAAAAGAAGCATGTAAGCTAAATTCAGATCGCCTGTTTCGTGATACCTGACATGATACCTTCTTCTAGATGGTGAAATTTGCGTTGTTAGACGGAAGAGCTGACCTAATGGCCCAAGTCTCGCCATGTGAAAATTAACTAGCAGTTATAGGAAAAAAAGAGCAAGTGTTCATGCGACCCGCAACACAGATTACTTTGCTGATCATCGTGCTTAACAAGGTCCTTGCAATCAGGACCCTAAAGGGATATGAGTTGTTTCACCTGCCGCACTCTACAAAATGAGACATTTTTTGTATGTTTTTACATTTTTGGAGGGTACCCCAACTTTGTAAGAAGAATTGTCAGGAAGGTTCGATGTTGTTCAGTATGAATCTATTTTCACTTTTAAAACAATGATTTACAAAGTGCAGAATGTTTGCACGGTATGAAATTTATTGTTATTATTTACCAAATAATGTCAAATAAAGTTTAGTGCCCTTAGTTATGGGTCCGGAAAATCTGCCCGTCTCTAGACGTGGCTTTGAGCGGGGAGCAGTGGCAGGAAAAGGATGGGGAGGGGGGGCGTTGACTCCGGCCTAGTATTCACTATTCGATATTCCAAGGGAAATTTCACTGCTGACGGGTCCCCTTAGCCATATAGCCTCCGAGTCTTCACTACTCGCAACAGCAAGCCATACATTGCCGTTAGGGTCACGACTACCCGTAAACTTCAAGTTTTTTTTAGTTGCTGTGGACCGATCTATTGTTTTTGTATTGTACTGATGTAATTGTTATTTATTCACATAATTTAAATTACGTTTGGTACAAATCAATTCAAGAATCGTGCCGTACGAACAACTCGAGGCAGATTATGTTTTGCCGACGGCAAAGTGACGACTGAAGAAATGTTACCTGTTCTAAAATTTATTTCATGTCTTAAAATAATCACTGATAAGACTTCCTTATTACTACAGCAAATATTTTTATTTATTGCTACAATACTACAACAATTCAATTAGAGGCGAGGCGAAATAGCTTCTTCTTCTAAATAGTGATACAGACGGTCTTTTACTGCGTTCTTGCCAGTAAGATCTCCCGATGTCTGTATAAAGAGGATATTTTATCTTTAACTGCAAAATAAGAAAACAGGTGTCAAACGAACTTCAAAAACAACTTTGCAAAAAAATTGTTTTGTTTTATTGTACATCGCAACGATACCTTTTTGTATGAGATGAGTATGCTCAAATGTATATGAAAATTATATCTACATAAAAACATCTACGAATAAAAAAGATAGCTTATAATTTGACTGAAACTTACGAGTTAAGTCATGGAGACTAAAATGACAATTAATTATGAAAATTTGTTTTTGTTTTTTTTGTTGAGAAAATACATTTTTTGTTGATATATTGGTTGTTATATTGGCCGAATAAACTTTCTTTTATTTATTATAACTTCATTCTGCACGAAAGCGATTTTACTCATCTGGACAACGATCAGCTGGAGCCGTGCTTAATTATAGCAAAATGGCACTTGAATAATAATAATAATAATAATAATAATAATAATAATAATAATAATAATAATCTGCGCTAAAATGTAGATGATGTTTTAAAAAAAGATGAGATAACGCTTTCGTATTCCTCCAGAGGACATGTCTATTTTTTGCTTACAGTGCCTACTTCTCGGCGATCTCTTGCTGTAAAGCCTAGTGGTTTTGTTTGTCAGTAGAATATGGCTTGTTAGAGCTCCTAGAACCACTTTGAAGTGCTGCTAACCCATAGTGAACAGCGGTTTGCAGTTCGAGGTTTGCAGTTCGAGTGAAATGTTGACATCGCAAGAGTTTCTTCAAGGTTTCGAGAATGAGATGGAGTGAAGAGAGGAGAGAGCGGCGTAGAAGGCAGTGAGTGCTTCGAAGCCCACCTGTAGTTCACCGCCGAGAAAGTTCTCGACAGTGCGCTCGGGCACTATGGCAGGCGTATTGCTACAATGTTTTGGGCAATATATTCGTTTATTGGTTCGAACAGGGAGCTTCCATTACACCCACCACCTTGTTGATATATTATGCAGATTGCGTCCCGCCGTTCAAAGTGAGGGAAGTGTGCGAAAGGCGCTTTGCTGAAGGACGATAAGAGCTTTCCGAAATAAGTCGTTGAACGTCCAAGAGAGTCGTAGAAATGGGCTTTGATGTGCCACATCACCTGCTTTACTCTCCAAAAACCCCGCCTGATTGTCATCTGTTCAGATCCCTGAAGAAATCCCTTCGTAATCAGCATTTTCCGAACTTTTCCGAACTGCATTCTTTGACGAGGCATGGGTGTACAGCATTCCAAAGAGGTCATTCAAGGAGGACTTCTTCCAAGGGCACATCTTTGGAGAAAAAGCATTCACCTCAAAAGAGATTATGTGAAAGAAATGGATCTAATTGCAGATTCAGAACAAAGTGGAACTCATACGTAAAAATATTGTATTCATGTAAATGAAGTGTGATTTCTGAAACAATTAAAAACAATATGTTTCAAATTGCTGTATTCTTTCGTAGAAGGAAATGGAAAACCACCACTGTTTTCAACTTCGCAGGAAAGACAAGGCATACTCAGACAGACATACATACTTATACACCACCTTCCTCACTCAAGATCTGCAAGCGAGCACATCACTCAATTTTCCTTTAAATGTAAAGATTGTTCCCGACTTTGCAGGCACTCCAGCCGAACCTACCTCTGGATTTTCCGAAGTTGGGTATACAGAAGGTACGAAGTCTGGTATGTTGTAATCACATCGGTATCTCGTGCAATAGTCGCCTTTAGCTGGGTGTGGTAACGCTTCAGCGAAAATTTCCTTGGCGCAATGTTCGTAAAAGAAGCGCTCCAAAAGCTCTCGTCGGCGACCTGAAACCAAAGGTGCATTTTAAGTCAGAGGCACTTCATCAAATCTGCGTTACAAGTTTAAATGGAAAACTGGTCGAAACTTCAAACTACGTGTACAATGTTTTGCCTGTGAGTAAAATTGAAAAGAAACTAGGCAGTCTCCGGCCATATAAGAGGTATTTATGGTTTATTTGAATACCTAAGAACTTGAGAAAAATCCAAAAACAATGAAACAGCTCCATTTTGACTGAAGACTGAAAGAGTATTTTATTTCTTGTTTTGAGCACTGTGGGTGCTAGTTTTTGGAAAATCATTTGTTTGGTTTGGTTCAGCAGCATTTTTGTTGTTGCAAGGCTCTAGTCATTATTAACATCTTTAGGCTAATAAACAGCAAAAAACAGCCGCGGTTGATGTCTGTAACCGTGGCAATAGCCGAAGTTTATAACTAACCAAGTCTGTTATTAGTGTTATTGATGGTGTCTCATTCAACACTTTTCGAAATCCCATTTTATAGTAAGACATAATCATATAAACAATAAATATAATTTCTGAGAATAAGTACACCCACCCGCCATCATTAGCTAAAGTCATTTGTTCGGATTGCGTTTAACGGACAGCGGATTGTTAAATCCTTAAAGGACGCTGGTCATTAAGAATGGCCTTTCGCTCTTCTGTTTGATTGTGTTAAGGCGATATAACAGTTTAGAATTACGATACTTGTTTTTGAACGTATGTATCAATTGGCGCGACAGCCTGTGAACGGGCTCACGGCTTACCGGCGAGGTCCCTGCCTCGCGGCCATGGGTCTAAGGGGTACGTGCGGTTAGCACGTAGACATCCCCACGCCGTATTCCGGTCTCCTCAACCTGCGATGTGAATTTTCTTGTCGTCACACAGTAACATATACTGGGACATTGCAAGGAAAACGCACACTATAGTCTTGGCTCGATCGGCAATCGAACGCGGGGCCGCGTAGTGGAAAGAGAGCACGCTGACCAAGAGCTAGCCAGGAGCCAAGATACTTTTTTAATCTTTTTTTTTCGTTATATCGTTTAATGAGCGTTAATTTTTTTTTAAATCTGTTTTTTGTCGTGAAATGAACTAACTCACCGACGGTGCGCTCGGGGGCGGCGACGGCGGCGTCGTAGACGGGCTGTCGGGCGAAGAAGGCGGCCACGTGCGGACACGCGCCTGCCTCGCTCCACGCGCAGCCGCAGTGCCAGCCTCTCTGCGCCTGCGCCACACACCGGTCGCCGTCAACGCGGCCCTGGCCGGCCCTCGCTGCGAGCTTCCCCGACGCTCACCCCGTTCCCAGAGTTTCTCCACGGTACCCGCCTCGGTGGTGTCGAAGGAGGGTGGTATAGGAGAATTTTCTTAACGTTGGGATGATTTGACAGCTAGTGCTGGCAACACAACTGACGATTCTGTGGTCGTTGTGTCCTTGAACTTAATAGACTCTCCTTCCTCCATTCGTTCGTTTGCAGTTGGCTAACTTGTAAAAAGCCACGACGCTCCCTGCTGTGATGTCCTCGTCCGACGAAAATATAGTGCGCCACGAGAAATAATTGAAATTAGGAAGTGCAGAGCTTTGTGCTCTAATGTAAAAATTCTTTTTTTTTTATAAAAATTATATTGAATTTAGTTTTTATGTGATAAGTATTATGTTTGTTTTAAAATCGAGTCTTGAATGTGAGATGCGTAGTCGAGACGGTGCAAGGGGAAGGATTAGAAATACCCACCCGCGTTTCCCGAGTGTCTTGGTGGGACCCGTTGCATTAATGCCAAAGGTGTGCAGGGGAGGGGGTGAGGGAGATTAGATACTTCCACCCGGATCCCCCAGTTTTTTTGGTGACACGTCGTGTTTGCTGAAGGGGTGCAGTAGAGAGTGGACATACGGGCAACATAGTAGTTCTGTACATCAAACTGAATGTGACTGAATTGGAGAGTCACTTCACATTTATTTACTCGTATAAAACTCAAAAAAAGAGAAAAGATATGTCGTGTGTGTGTGTCTATACTATGAAAAAGATGAAATAAATTTGCTAGATTTACAAAACGAACTGCATATATTAATGAAGTCTATTTTGTTTTTATAACCAATATGGTACTAATTGTATAAAACCGATATACAATTGAAAATATTTCACTTGACATCAAAATTTCTCTTTTGACTATACAATTTTAGAATCGTATTGTAATGCGCTAAAAAATTGTGTTGGCATACAAGAATTATATGTTGACTCTTCTTGTAATCACACCGACACCTTACGAATATGATCCCTTCGTCTGGTGCTACAGTTTGCTAACTTGCATGAAAAAAACTAGTGGTGCTACACAATGGTTCACAATTTTCTTTATTAGTTCTTCCTTTGGCCTCGGGTAGCTTGTCGGACAAGCCACATACTCCTGCCCGCTGCCATCAATCGCCGCTCAAAGTAATTTTTTTTGACATTTTCTAAATTTTTCGGTTTCCTGATAGTAGAACGGAAATATTATTTTAAGAATATGAAACCACAGTAAAACCTCGTCCTATATGACAATTTTATTTGAAAAATTTGGAGCAGTTTTAAGAAAATGGTATCTAAGAGGTTCTGTAAATTCGAAATTTGAAGCACATTTTCACAGAAAAGTTCTGAGTTTTTGAAAAACTTTATTAGAAGTCATTTTAAGTACTTTAACTCACAAATACAATAGTGTTTACAAATCGCTGGAAATGTGTATATCAACGGGGTGAGAGATCTTAAATAAAATGTATATTTCTAAAATTTTTGAAAAACAACAACAAAATACCCCGAAATGAACTTTACGTCAGATGAGAGAGTGTATCTAGCACTATCTGATCGAAATTGTAGAAAAAATTGTAGAAAAAATTGGAGTCTTTTCTGTGAAAATGGCGTTAGAGCGTTTCTGAAAATGCGGAATTCGAGCCAGTTTTCACAAAAAACTGCTGAGTTTTTCAGAAAGTTTATTTATATGTATTATGTATATATATATATATATTAAACATATTGGCGCTAATATAAATATTAACGTGAGAAGCAAGTCAAAAAATTAAATTTTTTAATTTTTGAAAAAAAAACAAAAAAAGAGAAATATGTCGTTTACATCATCTTATAAAGTGCATTTAGCACTATCCCTACTAAAAGTTTAACGAAAAAAATTGGAGCCGTTTTTGAAAAATCTTGTCTTTGTAATCTTTAAAAATCGCTCACATTGCTCGCAATATTGCGCGAAAACTTGTAAAATTTTCAAAAAAATGTACATGACCTTAATCAAAGAACTCACAATGGAAAACAAATTGTATTTGAAGGAATAATTTGTATCTTCAATTTTGTAGTGGTAGGAAGGTGCTACCAAAAATTCAAAATTTTTCAATTTTCGAAAATACAAGAGTTAACCATGAAAATCTGTCTTATACCAACTTTGTAAGTGTATTTTACTCTATTCTTACAAGAAATTTTGGAGTCATTTTTGAGAAAATTTTGAAAATGTTCGTGTGGTTTAATGCAAAGTACACCCAAATATTAATGAATATGTTTAAAAATCACACAGCTTTGACTCATGCCAAATTGACGGGGGTTCAATTCGAAAAAAGTCGTACGCATGGTTTAGGCGCTAATGTTGTTCACATACACAAGACAGACGCACGGACGTTTTGCTGTCAATCGATTTTTCGGTATCAAGGACCCACAGAAATATATATATATATATATATATATATATATATATATATATATATATATATATATAAAGTCCATGCATACGGGAAAGTAAAAATCGTTACTAAAAAGGCAAGGAAAAGATAAATTCGACAAGAAACAAAAGAAGACGCAGGAATTTATTCAACAAACTGCTCAGAGAAAGCCGCTGGAATTTCTGACAGAATTGTTAATATGATGTACGTTGCAGGTGGCCAAAATTACAGTAGTGTCAAAAATTTGGACGTCAAATATCCGGACGGTTTGTAATTCAGATTCGATTTTAGCATAAAAAATATTGTGCAATATTTATATTACTGTGCTGTACAAACTAATTTTGTAGGTCTCGATTTACTGAACATAAAATAAGACAGTCTTGTACATGGCAAACTGTATACAACACAATATTTTTCTGTAATTAAAACGTAAACATTTTTCTACATTAATTATTTTATCCGTTCTACTTATGTAACCATAAATATTGAATTATGAAAGAAGTTTTCTTACTTTGAAGACGTCTAACAATCGTTCTGTTCATTTCGAATATATGTACAATTTGGTAGTCTTCAAGGGGTATTTGAGGGGTCCCAATTAATCGGAATTATGGACGTTGTACTGTACTTTCAAAATTATTTCTGCATAGACTCCGAAGTCTTTCATTGACATTAGCGGCTGTTTTCAGGGGAAGTATAAAACGTCCCTGATATTTGATAATAATCAAGTAATGTGACATCGCTTTACATCAAAATTAGTTTTCCCTTAGCCAACTCCATCTCAATGTAGCTTGTAAGAAATTAAATTAAGTTACAATAAAAAGGAAATAAATTTAAGTTACAATAATAGTGAAATATCGTATTAAAACACGAAACTTTGAATAAGGTACCAGTGAAAACTGATAGTTCTCTAAGATAAGCGAAGTATAAATGACTGGCATACATCATCACAAAGATAATTGATTAAACTTACCATTATATGTCAAAAAACGACCAAAAATGCTAGTAAATAAAATTCTACTCTGAAATATTTTCTTCACGAAGTGAACGTGTACTCTTGCCATCCAATGTTTCCATAGTTACCGATGAAACTTCGCGGAATATATACATACACTACAGGGAGAATAAAACCCCGGCGATTGACACGCTTGCAGCAGTTCCTGCGTCGCTCGACAGATAGAGCGCGCGTTCTCAGCCTGCCTTCCTGCACGTTCCAATATGTTCGAACCAACTCGAATTGCGTGCATTTTCAGTGTTGTATGCTGATATTGATACCTGATGTATGCGATTCCTACGTCGTGTATTATAATGTATTTGTATCTGAATTGCATGAGAAGATGCACCCTCTTTTGGAAAACGTCAATTTTGACAAAAAACATCTGCATCAATTAAAGAGGCAAGGGACATATCATGAATTACACAACAGTTATAACAAAACTATCTTAAGGTGGCGCACTAGCTTCTAATGTGACTAACTAGTGTGACCCCCGGGTTCGATTCCTGGACGGGGCAAAGTAGACTTCAAATCCTTTAAAATCGTCTCAGTTTCTGTAGCTGAATGACGAAGAAAAGCTCAGGCCAGCGGAGTTTGCCAGTTGCCATGAAGGGATTACGTCTTGTTCGACACAAGACTCTCTACTCCCAGAGGTGGATTTACGCATAGGCACAGTAGGTACGTGCCTACGGCGGCAAATTTTCAAGGGCGGCAATTCAAAGGCGCAAAATTTTCTTGATATTTTCTAAAACAAATTTAGGTTCTCTAAAAACTATAACAGCATAAATCATACTTTTATTTTAAAAATATTATATTAATATTTAATACAAGCTATTTATTTGTCTACTTCATTAGAGTATACCTTATGATTTCAGATGTATATGAATCTGAAACTAAGACCCGTTGACGAAAGAAAACATGTTGCAATTCTAGTTGTCATGTTTTAGTTTCCTTTTAATGTTAACGTTTCAGGGTTGAAACGTCCAAAAAAATATTTAATTTATGAAAACAATGTCCAAAATATAATGTTATTTTTAAAGTTAAAACGTTTAAATTAATGAGGAATTGTTACTGAAACGTTACAATTTGAAATGTAACATTAATTTTAAACAGGGGGCGGCAAATTTGATGTGCGTACAGGCGGCAAAAATATTAATCCGCCCCTGTCTACTCCCACGCGTGGGGGTTAACTAGGCCCAGGCATGGGGGCACTCATTGTTAAAACTAACATTTGTAATTTTACTTGTGTCAATTTTAGTTTGTAATTTTTGAATTTTACCGCGTGATATATAATATAGTTAAACATGATATAAATTATATATACGAATACACAATCCGATATTTGTTATCATGTATTAACTACTCATTACACATACATGTTATTTACAAAAGTCAAAGCGAAATTTAAAAAAATGCAAGACCATCCATCAGTTTAAAAAGAAAGTCTGTTCTTTGTTAACTGCTTTGTCAAAACCATTAAACGGTTTTTGAAAGCTGACACACATAATAACAAAAGTAATAAAAATAATAACAATATTAGTAATAATAATGACCATGGTCGTAAGATGACATCTTTTATTTCATCTGTACATCCTGTTAATATTCTTAATTTTGGCCATAATTCCTACTTCTTTTATCACTATGGCACGTCTACATACATCTAAAATTCGTCGTTTTTTGGGCACACGATTACATAAATTTCTTTTCTTACCAAGTACTTCGCAAGGCAAGAAATAAAACAAAGCTAGTTGCCGTCAAATTCGAAATTTGTTTATTCAAGTATATCGGATAGTCCACGATTCTAGAAAAACATAAGTTCCATGATTTCAGACTAAGTCAATACATCCCTCAATTGTAACATTTAATTTAAAAGTCTCATTCATTGATTTCACAACCTGAAACTAGTGAGAATGATGGAACTCTCGCTCCTGTAGTGTCAATAGTAATTTTATTCAACAACTAGTAATTACTCTTTTAGTAGTAACTCAACTAGTAATTAATTTTTTAAAGTGCATGGCATCTTTTAAAGATATAAAATCGAAGAATAAATTGTATTGCAAAATAAATCTTTGGTTTTAATATTGGAGGTTTGTGAAAGGTTCGATAATAAATTTGAACTTTGAAGTTGTTCAACTTTCATAGGTTTCAATGAAAAACCGGAATCAGGTTTCTAAATGCACTTTCTACTATTCTAGCAAAGAAAAACCAAAGAAATTATTAGATATTATTCCTGTCGTATTTACCGAGTTTCAGATATAAAGATTGTAATTTGACGGAGTTATGCGTGACATATACTTCCACACACACATTCTGATTTTCGCGTATAGAATTGCCTGAATGTTCTTGCGACTTAAACCTTACAGTACTAGAACTTAATTCTGAAATGTTTGCGAAGTTTCATCCAAAAATAACCTTAAAACATGGATTTGACGACAGTTCGAAGAGATCGTATTGTTGAGGTGATTCCTACCAATACTGCAGAATAGGGAGGAAAAGTGAAAACCACTGTTCACGTTGGTTACAACCCAAAGCGAATTCACGATTATTTAATTATGCCAGACAAATATTCATCTCATTTATACCAGTTCTGGATTCGACTTTTGAAGATCTGAACATGTTCGTCAAATTTGTAGCAATATTATCTTTTACAATCTTCATGTAATGTATGGAGAGCAGATTTTACCATCTATGCATATCTTTTCAACGCGAGCGAAATATATGCTTTATACAAGAAAGTACGTTTTTCAGACTACAAGAAGGGGATTTACGGAGTTTTGAAGTGCATATTTTTGCGTATGTTCGCAATAGGTGCATATCAGTAACTAGTGCATATCGATGCCTGATTTGGTGTTATTGACTATCTGAAGACTCATTATTCTCATTACCAAGTTTTTTTCAGTTGGTTGTAGTATTATATCGTGACAGTGTGACACGCGGAGAAATGACAATAATTTTAAGAAATGTCATTTATAAATGGCAGCAAAATTATTTACTCACCGAAAAGGAAAGATTACGATCTTTCCTCTGTGGATTCAGTCAATCGTATTACTCGCGCTACTTAACTTGAACGATGACCTTACTTCCCCCTCTCTGACACAATAAACAGTTGAAGACAAAAGCTCGCAGCGTGCATTGATGACAACATTCCAAACACATCTTCACTGGCGCAAAATAGAAAATATTTTCTGTTGAAGACAAGACATTGTCCGTGATTTTCCCCAAACAATCGAAATAAATGACTGAAGGAGGTGAAGATTCATCACAGGAGATACCTCGAAATACTGAGAAAGTTAGAATGCAAATTATTGAGAAAGTTGCGAAGGGATGATTGATTCTCCAGAGATTGGCATTCCTTCATAAAATCTAGTGACTGATGAAGAAACTAATACCTCCACTCTACCCGCATTTCTTCAATCCATCGTTCAAGAAAAGTTGCGCAAGCTGATAGATGCTGTATCTGGATTCAGTAGCGTTAGCGATGTTAAAATTATAGGGAGGATTAGATGTGCAGCACAGAAGATAATTTGAAGACTTGGCATCGCTGAAGAGAACTCAAATTAATCGTCAATTCATTATACACTATTTAGAGTGATTGTGGGTGTACAAGCATATCGTAGTCCTATGAAGTTGGACTATTCACATGGCAGCAAAAAATGAACCTTCCAGAAGGATTTTGCTGCAAAAATTGATTCAAGGGACCACCACTCAGTGAACTTACAGAAAAAGATGTTTCTGTCAAGTGTATAACATATATGTTAAAAGAATGGAAGGAACAAACGTGGGAAAATCAAAAATGTGTTTATTTCCTAGACGAGCTAGGGAATTTTTAGGTTGAAGTCTACGGTGTTGCAGACTGTATGTTCCTAATAAGCGCACTCTAATCAATTTGGAAAAGAGAAAACATGCTTAACTATTTTAACTTTTCCTGTATACTTACACACGAGTATTTCAGTTAGTTAAAAATCAAGCAAAAATATGACAATTTCAAAGTATCGTGCTTATTAACGTATACATGATTCAGTTCATATGTTACTGAATCAAATCAGGGCTTGAATCTTAAAAAGTTACGATTCAATCTCGGCGATGCGTACTGAAAACGTAATCATTTTGTCATTATTGTTCATTTAAAATCGATCAAATCTTACACAATTTAACAGTTTTATTATCTTATGACCATTTATTGCATGTTTCGTATGGTCATGAAAAAGCCAGAATATATTTATATTTCCTGAATTCATTTTTTAAATAGAGTAGCAAATTCTAGCCACGATTACCTTACCTCAATAGCTGTTGTACCTCTGCAACGGGCCTGCTCCATGACATTTGTGTATAGCATGGCATTTGTGTATGCAGGACCGTGACGAGGCATTAACCCTAAGCCAGGATCTGCCAGAAAGCCGTATCGGGAGCACGGTGTAAGATTTATATCTTACACCGTGTCGGGAATCAAGAGCACATTCCCGCAGCCGGATCAACTGGCAGGGGTTAAAGCAAGACGTCCATGATCAAAATTGGGAAATGAAATATCTGCAAGCGGGCCACTCAGCAGAAGTCACAGTTTGAAATAATGAAAGTTAGCTTTGAAAATACGAATACCTGAAGTACGCTTGGAAACAATGTAAAACCAGAAAAAGTTACCTTGTAAATAACTTTACAACTGCAGGAATACGTATATGCTTGGTGAAGCTTACTGTATTTCAAACAAAGAAGCCACTATCTCTGAAGGCGTTGGAGATAAAGCCACAGAATATATTGATGGAAGAAAACATCAACAGAACCCAACGTCAGTGGCAACTACAAGATTAATGACAACAAGATCATCACAACGTACATCTACATCAACATTAAAAACACGAGCTCTAGCAGCAACATCACTTACCTCTTCAACACTTGCCGTTATCATCAAGTCAATTCAAATTAAATTTTTAAACCCGCAACATGACGTGGCTAATGTCTAAAGTGACTGTAAATTAAATTCACTAAAAAGAAAACTAACTGAAACACAGCTGAGCAATTCGCTAATATGACGGGAATAACTTTAGAAGCCCGGAATCACAAATCAATCAACCAAGCATCGAAGCTGAACCGCTTCCAATTTTTATTCACAACGTCAATTCATCCGACTTTAAAATTCGGATTAATGATATTGAATATACAGCGGGTTTCACTATTGAATGAACATTTTTACTGTTAATTTTAAATGTTAGTATAATATATTATTCCCATATGAATATTTCTAGAATTAAAAATTGTAATTTAAATATTTGAGTTTTTGTAGGACAACTGTAAATAGAAAACAGAAATATCCTTTATTAGAAGTAAAAATAAATAATGTTTATGATATCTAAAAATATGCGTTACATAGAAATGAAAGCACACCATCAGAAATACTCTATGAAAGTCTCGTATTGAAGAGTTTGCTGTACGCAAAGTAGTGACAAATATGCCAGTCAATTGTCAGATATGCAGAGGGGAAAATTGAATTGAAAATAGTCCAGAGAGGGGAAACGACGGCGCAAGAGCGAAGATTAATTGTGAATTTATGAGAGTAAGATAATTGCGAGCTATTGCGATAACGGAAGACCCATTCAACCATTTAACATACTGTAGATAAATTTATCACGAGGGTAGATGAACAAATAAAATAGTACAGGTCAAAATACGTTATTCAACGAACGAGATAAAAGAACTAACACCAGCAGGAATTCTCGCTAAAGTGTTGTTAAAATAGCTCCGTGTGTTGCTTTAATAAAATTGAAGAATATATCCGCAGAAATCGTCCGAAGGGCACTACGACGTAGGATGCAATGGGAGAATGTGAAGAAGAAGCAATGAATTAGTAAGGCAAATCGCAATAATCTGCATTTTGTAAAATATTACAGAAATTACTCCTGCAAATTCAGAAAAACCGTGATTTTCAGTGACGACTGCAAATTTAACATAAATGGATCTGGCGAACAACAGAGCATGTGAACAGGTTGACGCTACCTCATTCTCTGTGATCAAAAGTATCCGAACACGTCCAAAATGGTGTTATAGTGTGGTCGTGATTTTCATGGAGGGGGCTTGCACCCATCGTTGCTTGGTGTGGCACCATCACGGCACAGGCCTACGTTGATGTTTTAAACACCTTCTTGCTTCCCCTGTTGAAGTGCAATTCGGAGATGGCTATTGCATCTCTCAACCTGTGCATACTGCGCGGCCTGTGGCGGAGTGGTTACACGACAAGAGCATCCCTGTAGTGGACTGGCCTGCACAGAGTCCTGACGTGAATCCTATGGAACACCTTTGGGATATTTTGGAACCCCGGCTTCGTAATAGGCCTCACAGACCTACATTGATACCTCTTGTCAGTGCAGCACTCCGTGAAGAATGGACTACCATTCCCCAAGAAACCTTCCAACACCTGATTGAAAGTATGCCTGTGAAAGTGGAAGCTGACATCAAGGCTAAGGGTAGGGCAACACCCTATTGAATTCCAGCATTACCGATGGAGGACGCCATGAACTGGTAAGTCATTTTCACCCACGTGTCCGGATTCTTTTGATCACATAGTATATAAGGTTAACGTACGTGCCACTGTGAAACGGCGGAGGATGGTTTGGGGCTGCGTAAGTCAGGTGTCGAGAATCAAAATGCAGATTCTCGACTTATCCGTTCGATTTCACTTCCAACATATTTGGATATTTATTGATTTTGGCGATGTCAGTGTCAATGTCAAACATACTGCAGCGTGTCATGGACCGGGACCACCAAGTTACATCCAGTTGCTACAAGTTGCCACAAGTTACATGCGTCCATTCACACGGCGCAGAATGTAAAATTGTGGTTGCTCTATAATGTACCAAAGCATCTTGGAACACGTCTACAAACACATTACGATTGAACACTTACGATGCGAATTAGAAAAACGTGCCCAGAAAAATAGTTTCAAAATATCAAGAATCCAATTTCTTTGGTGAAGAACGGATGAAAATCGTGCAAGAAATTACTTTCTGCAACTTCGTGCAAGAAATTACTTACTTTTCTGCCAGCCGCCATCTATCGCCACCTTCACATCCACTGCCAGCTTCCATCTATCGCCACCCAAAATACATTTTTTTGTAAGTTTTTTTTTAATTTTCCGTTTTCCTAATGGAAGATTCGAAATATTACTTTTAGAATATTAAAGAAAAATAACGCCGTGTCTTATGTGGAATTTTTTTTTGAAAATTTAGAAGAGTTTTTAAGAAAAAATCGTTTAAACTCAAGTGTAAGTGCGAAATTTCAAGCTCATTTTACCAAATCTTTCGAGTTTTCGAAAAACTTCATTGGACGTCATTTGAAAAACTTCCACTCACAATTGCAATAATGTATTCAATCGCCGAAAATGTGCATATTGACGCTGAGAAAGATATTAAAAAATACATTTGCGTAATTTTTGAAAAAAAAAGGATATCCCAAAATGAACTTAATGTCATTTTAAAACAGTCATCTTCAATGCAATAATGTGAACAAATAGCAAATGTAAATACAAACGACGTGAGAGACAAGTCAAAAAATGACTTTCTCGTAATTTTTGAAAAAAGAAAGGAATAGAACAAAATGGCATTCATGTCAACTAATAGAGTACATTTAGCACTATCCCAACAAAAAGTTTAAAGAAAACATTTGGAGCCGTTCTTGAGTATATGCTATTTTTATTGTTTTTTTTTAAAATTGCACAAACTGTACGCCATATTGCCCGATATACAGATATTAACGGAAAATCATCTCCAGTCTTTAAGTTTTCAAGAGTTTAATATTTCAGATAAGACAGGCATTTTAATAGAGGTGGTAGTGTTATGCAATTCTCATCCGTAAAACTATATATATAATGCCTCTTCGCCGTTTGCCACTTCCGAACTTGAAAACACTTCGGTATCTCCATCGCGAGTTCAGAATCTGAGGTTATAATTGGCACTTACAAGCCTCAAATCATTCTAATATACCCCAATCACCTATTATTGCTTTCCCTTTCCTCATCCCAACTCTAGTAATTGGCGATTGAAATATCAAGCACAACATCCTGGATCTGTCATTCAAACTCTTCTAATGGTGCTCGATTATTCACGTATTGTAATATTTATCAAATTAATGTATCCGCCTCAGCTGGACCATTATACTTTCAACAGCAGCATAACCCATCATTACTTTTGCAATAGTAACATTCCCCCTGACATATTGGAAATTATTCCCATACAGTCTTTCATGAAACAATTTTTCAACAGCCAATGTCCAAATCTAATTTATATCACTGTCCGGTATTAATCTCCCTGCGTTCACTCTCCATCCTTACAAATCATCCGTACAGACTCCTGCAAGGTCCAATAAACTGGAATATGAATAATCTTCTCAATACTTCGTCGGTCATTTTATAAAACCCCATCGTAATCAACATCCTCACTTGTCCATTCAAACTGAATCCTGCTCAACAACGTATAAGCCAAAAAAATCCTATAAAATGATGTTCTCCTTTCATATACGAAGTTAATATTCAAAAAACGAAAAGCAAGAAGAAATTAGCAAGCGTTAAAGCTTCAAAATTGCACGAGAGGTCTAGGTAAGCATATCTTCATATATGATGTTGACCTTTTCACCTATGATGATGTGAAAAGGTCAACATGTAAAGATAATGAATCTTGAATCTTGAATCGACACAACGTGACTTCGTGGAGAGTAGAACCTTCAGCACTTTAATGCAATAAAAAAAATGTCAGCACAGAAAAGCATTAAATATCGCCTTCGAGGCTAAACACGCCAAGAATGGTGTCAAATATCATCTGAGATACTCGCGCGTGGACTGTGGCCCGCTTTTTTAGGATACTGCTCCGGCAGTAGCCTTGTTATCCATTGGAGAAATCATAGAAAATTAACGATTAGAGCAGCTGGTCGCTAAAATTTTTCTCCAGACAGCGACTGACTAATATAGATGTCTAGCTAGTGACGTCATCTAGCTAGTGCCGAAAATCCGCCGTCATTGGGTCTCGAACTCAAGAACCTCTGGGTCCGAGGAAACAGCTGCACCATCTCAACCGGTCTCATCACCAATCTCACAGGGCCCCACCACTCGGCGGTGTAAATCAATTTTATCATGCTTAGTAAACAATTTGTATGATATTATGATGTGAATCTGGGGAACGATCCAATTAATGACTTCGTTTAAGATAATTCTAGCAAAAGCCGCATTTTTTCGTTATTTTTTTAATGGAATAATGTAAATCGCATCAAGATATATTTGATTTCGAAAACCTCCCAAATAGCCACTAATACTTAGCCTGTAATATGTATTTTCCCAATTCTGTACTCTGGCCCCTTCCCACTGAACAAGGTACTCACACGTAACGTAACGCACACACTTCAGTCCTAGTGCATCCTGTCAACAAAGGGGAGCTCACTGCCAAGGGGGAAGGGCTGAGTAATACGTATGTACAGTCTTGGCATTGGGATATTGTACGAGCTTTCCTAAATATTGAAAGAACACAAGAAAGAAAACAAGTTGTACGACTGGATTCACAGCAGATTGATGATCAGCTAGAATTAAGTTTTGGAATAAAAACTTCTAAAAATATTTAGAGAACAATTATCGCTGGGTATTGATTCTAAAATTTATACATTTTGTGAAATCTTATTTTTCTAGTATATAATATTTTAATTGAATTTCATGTATATTTCAGCAATTGGAGTCAAATTGACAGGCCAAGGAAACAAAACACATCTTTTTGTATTAGAAAGTTTAATGTAAAAATGTTGGTAAGCTGTATCTTAGAATACAGTTGATTATTGCTCATCCTCAATAAATTGAGCCAATAGACATAAATCGAGATTCGATTATATGTACTCGACATTTCCTTACATTTCCGTACTTCGAATAAGCACATTATAATAACACTGAAGATAAATTAAACAATAAATAAACTCGACAAAGCCAACTCATTTATTAAGGTTAACATACGAATAGTCATAATTGCGAGAAAGGTTACTAGAGAATAAAATTACTCTTTGAAATACAAAAATGAATACAAAGAATGCGGTGTCTAATATACGCATCCAAAATATTTGCTTGTGGATTGCAAAATGGATATTGGGAATGCAATTGAGTATATGCTATTTAATTAGCGAGTGGCTCCCAGCTGCTGGTAAAAAATCCAAATTTAATGATAGGTAAACCGATCTCAAAAGTCGAATAATTAATACGGTATTTCCAACACCTCACCGATCTCACCACAAAAACCTGTACCGGCACTTTCAACTTCTAATAGGGTCGCGGGGCTATTGGAAAATCGCGAGCGAGCCCTCGCAGCAAGGGTGAAGGGCGCCGGGCGCACAGTGACCCGCGAGGGCGACAAAGGGGAGCGCCGGCGATAGGCCTGTCGTGTGTGCGCGACAAAAGCGAGCGACAGCGCGCGGTAGCGATAAGCGAGTGGAGCGGGGCGGGGCGGGGTTGGACGGAGCGGAGCGGGAAGGGGCGGGATGGGACGGGGCGGGACGGGACGGGGCGGGACGGGGCGGGGCGGGGCGGAGCGGCGGAGGCGGGGGAGGGCGGCCGAGGGGTCCGCGAGGGCACCCGTACCGATGCATTTCGCGCCGGCTGCCGGCAGCGAGGGCGTCCAGGCGATGCGACGCTTCGAATGCACGTCAGCGCGCGCGTCAGCTGCGTCGGCTAATCAGAGCATCGCATAGCATCGCATCGCATCGCGTCGCGTCGCGTCGCGTCGCGTCGCGTCGCATCGCATCGCGTCGCGTCGCGATGAAACGAACTGTCAAGTGAGGGGCGAAAAAAAAAAGTCAGCTAAGAGAAAAGGAGAGCACGATCGTGGTTGGGAAGTTGGAACCATCCGAAAGTGAGTGTTGTTCACGTTTTCGTGATCGGAAGTTGTTCATTAATCGTAACAGAATATAGTAATCACGACAGTAGTTGGTGGAGAGGTAGAGGTAATTCAATATATTAGACTCAGTTATGACGGAAAGCAATGTTATGAAGAATATCGGGTTTTGACAGAAATGTCTCCACACTCGTCTTGACGATGAACGGCACCGGAAAGAAATTTGATGAAATAAAACTTCGACACCATGACATGCATTTATTAAAATTAAGTATTGAGTATGGCATTAAAATATGAATAAATAATTATAATGTCCAATCTAATACATAAAAATCAATCTTTGTTTGATGGCTCGTGCTTAATGCACTGTACCATACAGTTCATTCGATTGCGATAAAACTTTGTCAAATTATTGCTTACACTCTGGGTAGGATATAGGCACAAGATGACGCTTCATTTGAATACAATTCACAATACACCTGAACTTCATTGTTGCTGAGCGTCTCCGTGGGATGTGGGTCGAGACAGAGAAGGATAGGAGGAGCAGGTGATGCAAGAATAAGAGAAGAGAGGAAAAAGAGAGATTAAAAGAGAGAGGGAAAGAGAGAGAGAGAGGGAAAAGAGAGAAAGAAAAAGCGAGAGAGTGTGAAAGAGAGGGAGGAGCATTAATTAATTCTTAAATAAGCAAAAGAACAAGATAACTCTTTCAAATTACAAACTATATTTTCATACTAATTTCTTCTGCGGCAGAAACGCGCCGGGTACTAGCTAGTATATTATAATTTTTATGAATGTTCCTTAGATATAAATATTCAAATTTCTAAAATCCCATTCAGGTATGTGATGCAATTCTAATTACTTTTTAAATTCTTTCTAGGTAATCGCCTGGCGTTGTCCGGATATTTATTTACCGCTCCGCCCGCTTCACCCATTGTACCCATTCCGAGCCCTCTCCCTACGCTCTGTGCCTGATCGGCCCGCTCAGTACCTCCCCTGCATCGCCTCAGCACCCGATCCGTGACGCTTCATCCGCTTCCCCACTTCGTCCATCACACCCTCTCCGTTTGCCCCGCCTGTCCGCTTCGCCCACACGCTTCGCCCGCCCGCTTCACCCGCCCGCTTCGCTTGCCCGCATCGCTCTCACGCCTGCATCGCCTGCCTGCTTCTCCTTCCCGCTTCACCCGCCCGCTTCTCTCGCACGCTTCACTCGCCAGCTTCACCCACCCGCTTCACTCGCCTGCTTCGTCTGTCCGCTTCGCTGGCCCGCATCGCTCTGTTGCCTCGATCGCTCTCCTGCCCGCATCGCCTGCCCGCTTCACCCACCCGCTTCGCCCGCCCGCTTCGCCCTCCCGCTTAGGCCGCCTCACGCCACTCAGCAACGCCCTGGCCCTCCAAGGTCCCTCACGCGTCGCCGACCATCTAGACGCGTTGCTGTTTACAATAACACATTTGAAATACAAGCAAATTTAGGGTAATGTTTTGGGATCGCAAAGCCGCCTATGTTTTTATCGCCTGCAAAATAGTGCTGTGGAAACATCGGGGCAATAATTTCAGTGGTTCAAACGCTTTTTGGGGAACATCCACACATACTTCACTTTTTATATTTTAATATAATTTTCAATTTTCATTAATTCACAACGACGTCTCTCTCCAAGACACATTGAAATTTAAGAAGTGTTCTTCAATGTCGTGAAAAACTATTTTTATTCTTGATTAATCGTTTCATTTAAAAATTATTGATTTTGGCAATCACATACGGAGGGACATCCCGCGCATCAAGGCGCACTGGCTGCACGTCAACGCGCGTCAGCTGCATCAACTAATCGGAGCAGCGCGTCGCGTCGCTTCAAAACGAACGCTCGAGCTCACGTGCGACGGCGAAAGCGGGTGACGGCGAAAGAACTCGAGGTTCCGAGGGTGAAGTGCGATGGTAGTTTTGCCGCGCAGTAGTACCCCGAGCGAGCGCAGTCATTCCTCGACCGAACTGGTCGAGAATGACAATAAGTACTGCATTACACTTTTAATGAAAAAGCATAGTACACTGCAAACGTTGTTTCAACACTCAGATTTTTTAATTCGAACTTTGAAAAACTCAAAATGCAAATAGTTTTCCAAAACGAGTAGAAATTAGTTAGGGTTGGGTAGTTAAATTCTTCTTCTTCTTCTTCTTCTTCTTCTTCTTCTTCTTCTTCTTCTTCTTCTTCTTCTTCTTCTTCTTCTTCTTCTTCTATCAGCTCTTCGGCACTCATAGTTTTGCCCTATCTTCTTTTATTATAACAGCCCAATTTCTTCTATCTTCTGCTTTTCTTCGCCATCTTTTAACACCTAGGTCTCTCAAATCTTTCTTCGCCTCATCATTCTGTCCTAATCTAGGCATATCTCTTCCTTTCTTAGGCCATGCTCTCAACGTATACCTTTCTAACGGCTTGAATAATTACTTTTTGGAGTGTTTAGAAGGTAACATATATAGTTGAATGTGTGCAAGAGCTCCACCACTTCACCGTCAGCTCTACATCACAGATTTATAATGGTTTATTCATAAAAAGAATTTCAGTGTAGATTACATACATGATTAAATGTCGGTCTCCACAAGAGTGGCAGAGTTGTTTTTTTTGTGTCGGATAACAGGAATTGTTATGACACGATCTCCGATTCTTTCGGTACCTTGGGACTTATGTTAATGAGGGTTTTCTATATTTCAATTGTACGCAATGCTATCTTTGAATGATATTAAAGCTGCTTTGTTTGTGATTTTTGTCGAAAGGCATATCAGAATACAGCTGAGGCTCACGTTTCCTTCGCTGTTGCGCCAATTTAGCATTCGATTAAACAGCTACGCAAATATTCCAGTCTCATGTTTCCGTGTTCCGCTGCTGTATTAACACCGAAATCGAACTCAGTGTTGGATCATTTGACTTATCCGAGACTTTAATTACCTCACTTGCCACTTGCCTACCATTCTTACCTTTTTAGTTACATAGAACACAATGCACATGCCAGACCCAATCTTGATACTTATCAGCCATTTGGAAGACACTCTATGAGTGTGGCATGACCTGCAGGTTTCCCATTACCTGTGCTGCATGCGAGGTAAAGCAACGCTGAAACAGTCGGCATCTTGACAAGTTAACAAGTTAATACACATGGATTGGCTGATTATTTCGTGTTCAGATACTTTCCCCAAAACGGCATCACCTTAGCCGGGACAAACTCTACACTCATGAATGGTCTCCCGACATGTGAGGTAGTGTAGTGCATGTGAGTGTGTGTGGTTAAGGGGTGAGGACTGGATAAGGAAGAGGAATGGAAGATCGCGCGTGGTCCGTGGCCCGTTTATTAAGGTACTGCACCGGCATTCACGCGGTATTAATAGGAGAAACTACGGAAAACTACCGATCACAGAAGCCAGCCGTTAGAATTCCTCTCCTGACAGTGCTGAACTGGACCTGCCTATCTAGTGTCGAAAATCCTGCCATCCTCAGGACTCGAACCCTAAAACCTCCCGATCAGAGACACTGCAGTGATCTTATTTGATTAGTTGATATAAATGGAACGAATCCAGTCTATTATCAGATAAGGAAAATAGCAATAGATGTTGTAAATTAGTTAAAAAAACTTCTTTCTTTGAACCCATTGACAAATTCTAGTGAAGTGATATGTGTTTCTCCGTCGCGATACTTCTGTGACAAAGTTTTCGTGACGCAACGAAATGAGTAAAAAAAAGTGTTTATTATTAGTAGTATTTGACTTTTTTTTCTTTTAAAATATGTTGTTCCTCAAAACTGTAGCAGACTCCAAATCGAGAAAATATTTTTGTACTAAGAAAGGTACACATTACATGGAGTTAACACAATATTGCTGTTTTATACTATTTTTTCTAATGTATTTTACATTATTTGGTATAAGATACAGGTTAAACAAAATTCCTTTATGCACAGTAAATTAAAGAATGTTACGCATATTCAAGTTTTTTTACACAAAATAACTTCTTCTTTTAAAAAAATCCATTTGTCTTTAGGTTTTACTAAAATGGATTAAATCTATCAATTACGTCTTTTATAATATTCCTTATTTCAAGACAATGGACCATATTAACAAGATCTCCTCGGTTATGTGTAATTTGAATGAGAAAAAATATATAAGTGTCATATTTGAATACGGAATTTAGAATTAATGCATTTAAATGCCGCTTTATTGATTTAACATACAAACTTGTTAGCTTCGGGATCAACATTTGTATTGATGGTCCTATGTCGAACACAAAGTGTAGGATATAAGAAAACCTGACATATTAAGTTATGAGAATACGAAATGTTAGGCAATACTACAACTTAATTTAAATAACATTATCTAAACCCCTTGTTATTAGTTGCGTAAGCTTTATTCCTTAACAAATGTGTTCTCAACGTACACATATTCAGAAACATTGGAAATTAATAACGAAGTGAAACCTAACGGAGTTCACAGTTTGCAGATTCACTATTTTGCACGGAATACATCTTCATCTACAAAATACAGAACATGACTGATACAGTCTTGCCAAGAAAATAAAGACGAAGGTTATTCAGAACAACTTTTATTGTGACTTACTTGTTATCTGAATGTCAACGTTTTGGTCAGTGTTGACTCTTAGTGCACTTTAGCTTCAATAGCATGTTTTCATGAGATGCTTTTGAAATATCAACGATTCTTATTATATTCAATGCTACAATGTCGATACTATTACTCAGTTCATTTGCAGCGAGCATTATTTCATTATAGGGACGAAAAGTGCCCCAAAAATCCTATTTTCTAAATAACAAATATTTTTTGAGTTCCTTCGTTATAAAAGATCTTTTTTCGTTTCAAGAAAGTGCTCATAAAATGTCATTTTATGGCACAGATTCTGACGTATTAGCGTTTATGGCACGAATAATTGCGTTATCTCACTAGTTGCATAATGTACTATTATGTAATTGATAATGGGTTAGGGTAATTGTTGTAGACAATGTGGGACATTCTTCGTATAGAGAAGCAGACTTCCATTAATCAGTGATCGGACGTGCGCCCCTGCCGTGCGTCGAGGATCTCCATTTTGTCCAGCACCTCCACCTGGGGTCATTGTGCATTTAAGCGCGTGAGGTGGCGCCAATGTAGGCGATAAGCAGCCTTCCCGCACGGGGCCTCGGAGGCTCTGCTTGAAGGGGATCGCTGGAGCTTTGTCGTGCACAGTGCAATTCACAAGTGTGTCCTGATGCACGGAATCATTTGTGTACTACTTAGGCACCGGTAGGTAATGGACAGAATTCAAAACATGTTATCTCCTAGTTTGATACTGTCGTTCGGTTCAGAATCTATATTTAGACTTAACAATTTTGGGTATTGGATCCATGTTACATTGAATTTGTATTATGTACGGACACTTAGCGTGGTAGTTTTTTATGAGTAGGCTGTATAGCAGATTTACTTATTATTAATTGTCATATCTCAAAATGACACTAAGTTGGGATGGTGTTGGAACATCTATTGTCCCGTCGTTCATTTATTATTATTATTATTATTATTATTATTATTATTATTATTAGCATATATACCATTAATGTCCACGCTACACGATTCACATGTGTAATTTTTTCAGGACCAGCTTTTCAGCTGTATGCCTCAGGGCGACAAGATTGTTACGCCTTGAAGTGTGAATTATGAGATGATAGGATGATGATGAGGGGTGAAGGGACAATCACAAATACGACCATGTCTACGCAGAACGCGAACCTGCAGCCTGCTCGGCGCAGACAACGGCTGTCGCAACCGGGGCCGACTTTGTTGTTGTTGTTATTATTATTATTATTATTATTATTATTAATACTTACTCACGCATCCACACTAATAAAATCATAGTTACTTGCAACACACCTGTGAAAATAAGATGATATTATAAGAAAGGTTCTTGAAAAAAATTCGAGTGTCTTTAGAATTTGTTTTTGTGAGAAATATCTGGCTCATTGTTTTCAGAACATCTTTTTTCGTCAGTTCGTACAGCATTTGTTATAGAACGATCAATTCTCGTGGTTCTTAATTTATACAATTTTACAGTAGCAGCCGTATGTTTAACTAAACACTGCAGCTTTTTATCCTCTGCCATGAATTTTTGAAAACTCGTCGACTTTTCTTATATCACACCGCCCATAGTAATTTTTTGAAAGTAATAGACAATTGAAGACATAGAGTCTGTTTCTCTTTACACAACCCGTCAACAATGGCTTTATGTCGTGCCTTTTTTGAAAATAATTTTTTTTCCCATATGCCTTTTTCCAAGTAAGATTTGGCTTGAGTTGTAACTTCTAGTTGAACCCCTTGGCTTAAATGACTGAAGTAAGTACGTTGGCGATTGTAATAAAATATTTGCGATATTGATACTTTGTGGTAAAGCGATATTTCTAAGCTAGCTCTTTTTAGCTAAGCGATATATGGCTAAACTACTATTGATGTAATTCTAATTTGAGCCAAACACAATGAAGTAATTTCCCATCTGTCAGATCGAAACACCAAAAATCTTCGGATTTCAGGAACTGGCTCATACCACATTTGTAGTAAGATCTATATTTCAGTGTGATCTGCGAATACTAAGAACTCATGTCACGTCTCTTAGCTCACGAACAAGTTACTCGAGCAAACATTCGTAGTGAAAACAATCTCGATAATCTTAATGGAATGTCAGCTGAATGGGCGGCCCTTGATAATTCGGGACAGAACAGTTTTCTTAATAATGATCACACATTCTTTCACAACCTTTGCAGTGTTCTGATCCACAACCATCCCCACACAGATGTCCTAGTGCTCTTCCATCCTCTGGGACCCTTTTGGCTCCAAATACCTTATCCACTGAACTTAATCCATGCACTACCTATCCCATTATTCATTCCTCTACATCTGTTGCGCCTTTCAACGTCTTACATTTCAATAAGAGGTGAGTCAGCCAGATCAGATTTCTTGATAATGTTCACTCATTCTTTCACAACCTCGGCAGTGTTCTGCCCAACAGCCATATCCACCCACATCTCCTAGTTCTCTTCCATCCTCCGGGACCATTTTGGATCCAAATACCTTATCCCCTGAACCTAATGCTTGTACTACCTCTCCCATTATTCATTCCTCTACACCTGTTACACCTTTCAGCGTCTTGGATATCAACAAGAGGTTAGTCATTGCGAAAAGCTGAGTTAGTGTATGTGTGTGTGTGCCTGTGATGTTGGTGTAGGTGTATGAACCTGTGGCGGAGGCCACGAACGTGCTCGAGGATACCCGATAGACCAGCCTTCGACTGTTTGTAGCTGACTCGAGTAACAGCATATTTGCATCTCTTGAGCCCACCTATTGCGCATACGTTGAAGGCTCTGAACGCTACAGTATTCCTCCTGTGTCGTGCAAGTTCACAATTAAGCGGAAAGTTCAAGAGGCAAAACGTTGAAAACCGGACGTGAAACCTGATGAATCGGAAAATTATCAAATAGCACATTATGAAGTAGTGAGTGTTTGTTTTGCATTAAATGTTTGGGTAGGCTCCACCTTTCAGTAATGGATAGCTAAGACACTGATTACGTAGTGATGTGCACAGATTTGCGTGCTCTAGTAAAGCGATTGTAGTGCTCTGGTAAGCACTAGGACGTTTTTAAATTAAGAAACCTGGCATAATTTTTAAAACTTAAACCAATTATGGGGAAAAATAAATTTGATTTTGCTGCTTACTGCATTATCAGGAACATTTATTTTTCAGAATTGCATTATCTTAAATAGATAAAAAGGGAATTATGCAATATCATAGGGGAATTCCAAAATATAAAAGAGAATGGTTCATTTTAAACGAGAGTCAATTGCCCCTCAATACTCAAGGATAAAGTGAAAACCTATTCGCAAACAGAAGCAAATCTTCAGGGAAAGTAAGTCAGATACAAAAGTAAACAACAGTGACAGTATAAAATGGACATTTTGAAGTACTTAAAAGTTCCAATTACTTGTGACGTAATAATCATAACTGGCATTATCATCACCAGCAAAAATGAAAAAACCCAAGTTAACTAGGGTACTTGTCCTTGCAATACAACGTGCACCGCAACCCATATATTCCCCAAGTCTTCAAGGAAACAAAGAAGTAATATCACGAAGGAGCATCTCCCGTCGGGGCCACTCCACGCCCAGAAGAAAGAAAGCAATTACGTTCCGACAACCGACAATTTTGTGCGACAAAAGAAGACTGTCATGACCAGTTAATAGAAGCAGCCGAGGCATCTACTTTGAGAGCAAGTATTGACGAAACACTTTTGTGCAGGAAAGAAGTATACGAGAGAGGCAGGTTTTGAGCTAATTGGGGTGAGGAGGAGAGACGTGACGTCTCCGCGCTTGCATTTCTGAGAACAGCTTATTGGCAATCTCTCGAAAAACATCGCTCATTTTTATTTTCAGATGAAATGCGTCAGAGAAGGCATGTTGGTAAGTCATGCCATTAGTAGTCTCTCCGTGAATAATATTAAAGATTGTAATTCTAATACCTGGAGTACAGGCAGGGCAAAATAAATTGGATTATTTTGTGTGAAAGAGCACATATTTGCATATAAATCGTAGGAGTATAAGCACTATTTCATGGGTTCTGGCGATGAATCTATTGAATTTCGTGCGATGATTCGTTGAGATATTATATTCAAACAATTTCATTAATTAATTAATCGTCAAAACAATAAAAATACTTTTGGTGTGTGGGTGAATACGGTGTACAATGTGCAAACGTTTTCTTGAGCTTCAGAACTACTCTAGTTTTTTACATTTTCTGCTAATATACCTAAATTTTAAAAAGATTTACATCGAGAACTAAAGAATCTACACTGACAGCCATTACTGTACATAACAATTACAAACCAAAATATCGGATAAAACAGTCATAATTTTGACCTATACACGGTGGAAAACACAATTGTTTCCCTCCCTATCCAAGAGAGTAAAACACAAAAGTATACAGAATACAATTAACGTGGTTAAATTACATTTATGTTTGTATGAAAAACAATATGAAAAGTGTTTGTTATCAAATCCTTTCCGCCATGACATGAAAACTAAACGTCCTGAGATAAGTTTTACAAAACAAATAATATTGTGTATACATTTCTATATTCAGAGCAATTTATAACAGCATATATGAATAAGCAAAATATTTAATGTACTCGTAATGTGTGTTCGAAACTAAAAATGTTAAATGTTAACCACAATGATCCTTTATTATTTTTATTACATTTCAAAGAAAATTAAGGCTTGAATTGTATATACTACACATTACATAGAAATAGGACACCGAGAAAAAGTACCAATTTTAGAATTACTAAAAAAACTTAAGGTATTATATCTACACAATTGCATCATAACAATTTAACATCAACGAGTTATTTAAAATAATCTTTTTGTGTCTCTTATGGGAGGGAAAGGTTAGGGTAAATTACAAACAATAGTGAACGGACAAAACAAAACGGATCAAAACGGACTCTAGTGGAACACCTAAGTCTATGTTTATTTCATCTGTGATAACATATTATACTTCACTTTACGCTTTCTATTCTTAAGATGTGAAACAAACAACTTTAAATGTCTCCTTTGATTCCATATTTATATATTTCCTAAAAAATCATTGTCTTGTTAATAGTTCTTGAGATCCAAGAAGATAACTGCTGTTTTATTTCCTGCAAAAATATTAATATTTCATCTGATTGTATCCAGTTTCACATAACTTCTTCTATAAAGACTGATTGCTCATTTCCTATAGTTCCTATTTTATTTATTTCAGTATAGATGTTCAATTAAATTTTAATATTGCTTCTAATATTTTTCATATATATGAATAACTTATTTATTTACTTAAATTCGGTCGCTTTATTTGTATTTGTCTCTATAAGATCTGAAAACCTCGAGAAAACTACGGATCTCATCTTAACAAACATATCATTCATAATGTTTCACTTTCTCTCGTAGAGTCCACAAATAGATCATCAGGATAATCTGAATCATGATTAATTTTCTACATGTAAACGGTAAACCATTTCATAGCGAAACACAACAAACATTTGTATTTATACCTCTTTATTGTAAGCAAAACCCTGTTTCCATCTCACTTTATTAATTATATTATGTGCAGAAAACGCGGAGAAGATTCGAACGGTTAACATTACATAATTAAATGTAAAATAAACAACCACTCACCAGGGGGAATATACATCCTCAGTAGTTGTACCAATATCATTCATAGAAATAATTTTCATTAATTAATTATTCGATTACGAGTTATACTTAACTACATTTCACAGGACAGCACTTAGATAGTTACTCTTGGCTCACGTGTTTCGTATATTGATTTTGTCTATGGTTAAGCTAGAACAGACTACGCATACTCCAAAAAATGTTGTATTTTTGTAAAATTAGCACTTGTCGGGGCAACTTTTTAAGTTGCAAAAACGCTGGTTTGATTCTTGATTGCCCCAACGTATTCATACCAAATTTGCTTGCAATCACTCTAGTGTTACTAATTATTTTGTGTTACATTGTGTTGTAAACAATTTCACTTTTATAAAATATATTTTTCACCTTATATTAATGCATATTGATGTGCCATCATATTTTAACTGGTATATTTATTTAAGAATGCATGATGGCGAATTGTTGAAGTTGCATTGAATTGATAAATGAGTATCTTAAAATACAAGGAAGAAAAGTTATTAAAATGCAAGGAGAAAAGTCTTTTCTTTAACTTATATTTTTCAACACTCATAAATGGAACCTAGTACTTCCCAACATTGTTGATTGTTTGAAAAGTGTAACTTCGCAGTACACATACGACAAAATAGTCCATTGCCATGCTCTTACCGCAAAGAAGTCAGAATACCATATAAAACAATAAGGTATCCACACAGTTGACGGCGGACCGCGTAACTATCAACATCGTATGCTCCGTTCGCGTGTGCTTTCAACAGTGTTTCTAATACCTTATTTGGTGTACATATAAACAAAACTGTGATATAGTTTCTTCTTCAAGTGTATTCTGTGTGTGGCTGCTACTCAAAAGAGTGGCAACTACCGTCAATATGGATACACTGAACAACGAGGAAAACATAACCTCGAACGCCCAACAACAACAACAACAACAACATGGGTCAAACTCGAAATCTTATGCTGGAGCTGCGATAATGGACATTTTCCCGTCAAAGGACCAAGCAGCTCACGAAGGACTTGCAATAAAAGATTATGTGAGTAAAATATCGACCTTTATCAATTCAAGTGATATCAGATTTGTGTCGCGCACCGCGAATAATAGGGTTTGTGTGTTCTTAAGTACCAAGAAAAATGGCTAACTACGTAACAGATAACCATCAAACTTTCACTATTAATGACATTGAAGTGAGTGTTAGACCCCTATTAAGCAAACCTGTAAGAGTTATAAAATCCAATGTATGTCCAGTTATCCCACATGATGTGATAAAAAATGCTCTTCAATAATCGAATATTTAAATTTCTTCTAACATTACATTTATTAGAGCAGGTCTTCCTGAACAAGATATGTCTCATATTATGAGCTTCAGGCGACAAGTTTTTGTTCACCCAGATGAAGTACATAAATTACCACAATCACTTCTAATTTCATATGGTGATACAACATATAGACTATTTTTCACAACTGATAATATCACCTGTTTCAAATGCAAAAATCAAGGCCATATTGCTAACAAGTGCCCAATTAATAACATTAGCCTTTCACCAATTATAAATAGAGCAACAGATAACAATAATGATAATATATTAATAGAGATTCCCCCTACAGAACCACCAGGTGATAATCCATCTGGATCGATTGCTATGGATTATACAAACTTCCCTCCTATCAACAAAAGAAGCCTCCCATCTGAATTATCCTCTACACCTGAGAATACATCAACTAGTGATGTAAAAGCAAAAGACAAAGGCTATAAACCCTCAAAGAAAAAGAGAGTAAAAAATGCAAATGAAGAACCTGCCTCTCAAGACAATTTAGTTAACAAGTCAATAGAAGACCTTTTTCTCCCAACCAAAACCTATATTGACTCTAACCAAGACAAACTTCCTCTCTCATACACCCAATTCAAATCATTCCTTGAAAACTCTCTTGGAGCACCTGACCCCAATCCTATAATGAAAGATTATTCAACTGATTTTAATGCAATAATTGGTATGCTGAAAGAAACTTATAAACTATTGAATGAAAGATCTATAAAGGGCAGATTTACAACAGTTACTAGAAAGTTAGAAAAAAATATTCCCAGCAGAGAGACCTCAGACTCAGAATTCAGTTTAGACAGCACCTAAATAATGTATGTACTTTTTCAGATCATTCCATAGAATTTAAATCATGCTGACACATCTGAAAGTAAAATATATACAAAGAAGAAGTTATGATAGTTCTGCAATGGCTTTTAAAACTTACAATATTTATGCAAACTACATAGCCCTGATATAATCTGTATACAAGAGACAAACTTTAAAGGAAAAACACATGGGAATATAACTGGATATACTTCACCTTCAAAAATAGAAGTAATCCTGAATATGCATGTGGTGGTGTGGTAATATATTCCAAAAAATCGATTACCATTAAAATTCTAAAAATTCAAACTTACATGGAATTTGTGGCAATTAAAATTAATTCAACTAACCCCATATGTATTGGAAATGTTTATATCCCTAATAGGTACTCACTACAAGAAATCGAAATGAATGATATTATAAACCAGATAAAAGAGCCCTTCATAATTCTTGGAGACTTTAACTGCCACCACTCTTTATGGGGATCGTACAAAATTTATAAAAGAGTCAGACTATTGGAAAAAGTAATTGACGGCCATGACAGCATCATCCTCAACTGTGGTGATCCCACACATATTAATATCAGTAACAGTAGACTAAGTACGACTGATCTTTCAATAGCTTCTCCCACGATAGCACAGAAATGTTCCTGGAATGTTATGGATTTCCCCTATGATAGTGATCATTTCCCAATACTGATTGATATCCATGAACCAAGTGTATCCATCAATGGCGCAAAGCAATTCCTAATTATAAGAACATTAATTGGCTGGACTATCAGAAAAAAATCGATGAGCACCTCAATGAAGATATTTTCAAGGACGACAACAATATTGACCGGATAGTAAAATCATTCTGTAATATTATATCCAATTCTGCTAACTCTATAACACAAACGCACCATGGCCCGTTTAAGTTCAAAAGCGTTCCATGGTGGAATTCTGAATGCAAAGTCGCTATTAGAACCGCTAAAAAAGCATTTAACCGGTATAAAAAAAGAAGAGATAATGATAGTCGAATTAACTATAAGAGAACTAGAGCTATTGCCCGCAGGACTGTATAAATAAACAAAGCTAGATCATGGACTGAATATATTTCCTCAATAAACTGCCAATCAAACTCAGCTGAGAGTTGAAAAAAAATCAAATCCATACGTGGTATGAAGACGAACAGTACTATACATTTCTTGCGTTGCAATGACCAGATAATTAGCGACCCCAAAATTATTGCTGATGAATTTGCCGAAACCTTCATGAAAAATTTCAGCACTTCCAATTGCCATACGGAATTCATGGCATATAAAGAAAAAGCTGAATGTGAATCAAATATGACATCTACTGATGACATCAACTATGATAACGACATGAATTCTCCAATTTTTCTGCACGAACTACAACAAGTTGTAAAAAAGATCAAAAACTCAGCTCCTGGCACAGACAATATTCCAAACTGCCTAATTAAAAATCTCCCAAAGAGTGGTATTAACCGTTTTAAAAAATATATAACCATATATGGCTAAATAATGTTTTTCCTGAACTCTGGAAAACTGGAAAATAGCTATAATTACCGACCAATCTCACTGACTTGCAACCTATGCAGAATATTAGAAAAAAGTGTTAACAAAAGAATAAGGTGGTTCCTCGAAACTCGTCTTTTAATAAAAGACAACCAATTTGGATTCGGAACTGGTCACTCCACCACTTCGCATCTTAATCGCAACGATAATCCAAGAAGCCTTTCTTCATGGATAGCATGTTATCTTAGTAAATATAGACATCGAAAAAGCATACGATATGGTATGTACATACCGTATAGCTGCTAAATTACTTAGTATTGGTATTAAGGGCAATATGTTTAAGTTCCTTACCAACTTTATTAGCAACAGATGTATTCAAGTACGTATAAGTAATAATTTATCAACAATTAAGAAACTTAATAATGGGCTACCGCAAGGATCAGTGCTCAGTGTGACTCTATTTTTAATCGCCATAAATGACGCCGATGATGATATTGTAAGCCCAGTTGTCGCGCGGAAATACGCCGATGATATGGTGTTACTATGCAAAGGAAGAACCTTCGATTCAACCAATCAATTAATGCAAACTGCTGTAAACTGTATTTACGAATGGTCAATGAAAACTGGTTTCAAATTATCGACAGATAAATCTGAATGTATGACTTTTTCTAAGAAATTAAGCCCCTTCTGCCCGAAATTATTCCTGGGCAACAAAGCCATTAAGACTGTCACACATACAAAAATCTTGGGCCCTATATTTGACCATAGTCTCACATGTCAAGAACATATATCTAAAACATACGCAGAATGCAAAAATCGACTTAATATACTGAAGTGTCTTAATCGAAACAACTGGGGATCAGACAAAAATACCTTACTACTTTCATACAAAGCCTTAATAAGAAGTAAAATAGATTACGGACCTATTGTATATAATTCAGCGTGCAATTCAACTTTCAAGAAACTGGACAATCTGCACAATTTAACACAATTTAACGACTCAGGATAAGCACTGGTTGCTTTCATACAAGCTCACCTGGTAATATTCTCATCGAATCGGCTGAAACTGCATCTCGAAGACAAACCCTGTCAATCAAATACGCAATTAAAGCCAAGACATCCATAAACAAGATAATACTGTATGATAATCATGTATCTCCTGGAGATAATCATGTATCTCCTGGAATTAGAAGTGAAAATTCACAGTGTTCTACACATTTCTAAAATGAAGTAGCTACGCTATTCAGCTCCCTCAACATTTCGAGGCTCCGTATAGAAAGTCAAAGGATCACCGCTGTAAATCCCTGAACCATTAACATCATTGAATTTGACAAATCTCTGGTTGAAGTTCAGCATAGCAACCTTGACCCAGGCGAATGGAAACTCAAATACCGCGAAGCCTATGATAAATATAAAAATAACTACAATATCTTCATTGACGGACGCAATAATACATTTTCTGAGGCCATTGTGAAGGATCCCAAATCACTGGTAAAATTCCGGTTTATGAACATTGCTAGTCAAGAAAACATGTTCAACCATGCAATTCTGGAAGCGCTTAAAAAGATAATCCATAACTTCACCGATACCACTATCCATAATAAAATTCCTAAAGATATCTTCAAAATATATGATGAAACACATTCCAAAACGACGGCTCAAATTAAAGAACTACTTCTTATGATTAAACTTCAAGGCTTATCCCGTTCAGCCGACTTTATTAAAATTCATATTCCTCAATCGATCTTCAAAATCCTTTGAATACATTTTCAGACTATCAATTCCTCAGCACAATTTCCTGCTGTAAAGTAGTTGAAACTAGTGGTGCAACAGAATGGCACAGACTTTCCCGTATTCGTTTTCTGTTTCCTTTGGACTCGGCTAGCTGCTCGGACTTGCCACATACTCTTGCCAGTTGCCATCTATCGCCGCTAAAAATACATTTTTTTTACATTTTATTAATTTTTCGGTTTCGTAATTTGACATCGGAAATATTATTTTAATATTTTTAAAGAACAGTAAAACCTCGCCCTAAATGAAAATTTTATTTGAAAAAGTTGGAGCCATTTTTAAGAACATGGTGCTTAAGCGCAACTGTAAATTCGAAATGTGAAGCTCTTTTTCACAGAAAATTTTTGAATTTTCGAAAAACTTCATTAGAAGTCAATTTAAGAACTTTAACACATAAATAAATAGTGTTTACAAATTGCTGGAAATATGCATGTAAACGGCGTGAGAACTCTTTCAAACAATTTACATTTGTGTAATTTTTGAAAAAACAAATGAATACAAGAAAAATTAGTTCTATGTCATCTTAAACAGTTTAATTAGCACTATCGCATGGAAAAAGTTGAAGAAAAAATTTGTAGTCGTTTTTGAGAAAAAGGCGTTTGAGTGTTTTTGAAAATGCGGAATTTTGAGCTCATTTTCACAGAAAACTGTTAGGTTTTCGAGAAACTTTATCTGACATTATTTAAATCACACGTACTCATAAATACAATCATGTGAACAAATTGCCACTAATATAAATATTGGCGACATGAAAGACCATACAAAAAATACAATCTTGTAATTTTTTGAAAAACAAGAACTAAAGAATAGAGCAACGGCGTTAATGTAATTGAATAGAGTAAATTTATCACTATTTACCAACATTTCATTGATACACTAACGACTCTTTCTAAATACTACGTTCATAAATATATACTTTTATGAGCAAGATATCTGGCTAGGTTGGTAAGTTCTCTACTTTTCCCATTTTGACGTTCTGTTTCAATTTAGGTCCGTTACGAGTATGAGTTCAACCGTTGCTTCATTGAAATATTATCGTAAATTAAATTTTATAATGTTCAAAATGAATTTGTTATTTTAAAGTAGTGGGAGATGCGCTTTTATTGGAGTTTTTTCGTTTTATGTAGTATATATTTATGACATCATTTGGATAATGATAAATCCACTAATAATTATTTAAAGAGGTGGTTCAAAATCGTTTAAAGAGAAATGCAAGTGGTAATTCTGCTCTCCGCATCACGCATGCAGGCAATTTCTATTGTCTACATATGAAATAATTAATGACAGTGGAGAGGCATTAAAGGGAATTGTACGTTATTTGATGTGCGAATGTGACATAATAGAGTTATTTGATATTATTACGTTGAAATGAATAACTAACATAATTCTAATATTTTATTTGCGCCACGCAAACAGAGTTGACAGAATGTGTTACAAAAAGAATTGTTGACTGGTTTATCAAGGGCTTTGGGTTCGTTTGTGCATTCAACACCCTGCGTAATATAACTACTGAATTTCACGCGCATTTCCTCATCCTTATACCCTTTGGAAAATTATCTGGCGAACAAAGGAACCGAAGGTGAAGTGTTGACACGCGCAAAACATTTAAAAAGAAATCCATTAGCCGTCATTCTTTCGGTGTCAAGTTTTGTTTCTTTCAGCAAGAATTTTTTTATTCATTACTACTGCTTCGTAGTATTCCCTGCCACATCTTCAGAAGCTTACTAATATTATATACAGATCACTGGTTTGTTGAGATAGTCATCATTGGTACTAATTGATATATAGTCGCGTATTGATATTGTTGACACATTGCCGGCCAAATTACTTCGAATTTGGCGCCTTGTCTTTTTTAACATGGCGTTTAATGTTCTTTGAAGGCGTTTCAAAGGAAAAGATCATACATTTTAAACTTGGCGCCTTCGAGATAGTCTTAATTTTCTCCAAAAAACCCGCGTGAGTTTCTTCTCTGGTGTCCGAACATTCATTTCTTCGTGCAAGTTCCTTGAAGTCGATTTCAACTTGTGTTATTAGTGCGGAGCGTCACCGAAAGATCGCACCAGCTCCTGGGGAAAGATTCTCCACTCCCGCGCGTAAATTCGGCAAGGGGGAAATGCTGAGAATTTCTATATCAGACAGCTGATCGCCTTTGTCATGACAAGGAGTGCGGAAAGCTTTGTAAAAAGCGTTTCGGAAAGTTTTCAGAATTCGACCCAGAGTGTGCCAGGCACTGCATGTAATTTAAACACGCAGCTAAACGCCACGAAATTCGTAAGGAAAGCGCAGTTTTAGTCTGGGCAGAGGTAACTGTGACAACTTCAATACTCTTTATTTCTTTCGCCAAGTAACAATACTTTTAAATTGTGTGTCATTTATTTTCCAGAACATTCTTGTCTGACGAAAAGAACTACTGCGACAGAAGAGTCGATGTTCCATTGTCATTTTCATTTTTCATCAACAATGCTATGCTCTCCCAGCCATCCTTTCAACTATTTCGCTGCTGAACAGATATATGGTCAATAATGCAATGTTAATATTACTCTTTTTCGTACCTAATATCCCTTCCGTACATCATACGCTAAGGTACGATTTCGGATTTGTACAGTTAATACGAAACCAACGGTACAAACTCTAAAAGTGAACTCTTGATGGATCGGGAATAACTCCCAGTTATACATCAAAGAAATTTGAGACGCAAAACATATCAGATTATGACATATGTGCAGTAAATAATAATCACACTCAACCCCACTCAACCCGCAACACACATGATGCCGGAACTCACTTTCCCATTGTACGAATACCGCTATTGATTTCTATTGGCACTTTAAAATCAAGTACGAAAAAAGGGAGAGGGTCAGGTATAGTGATCACTGTAGAGATGTGCGTTCGCGAAAGCCATTCCCAACGGGGCTGGTGGCTCAGCCATGAGATTACCGCGTGCTAGCGTGTTTGGCAACACAAAGTAACTTGACCTTGAGGTGTCGTTATAAATAAATCGAAGTATAACTCAGAAACCATGCGCCTTAGAGAACGAAAAACCAGATATTTGCAAAGTCTCATTTTTGGATGTCCTATTAATCCGTGGACGGTACTACGGTATTGCTTCGTAGCATGGTTTACCAGGAATACTGGAAGTTAGATTCCAGCGTGAAGCTATTTACACTTTTAATCGTAGATTACAAAGGCGACCTTACCAAACATTATTACAAAGACGCAGTCACTCAGACAGATTACTTTGAGGTAAAATAAAGAAAAAAACTAATTTTTGCAATGAAACGCGAAATTAATGGATTGAACATGTATTATATCGAGTTACAAAATTTACACATTTTAAAAGTTTTTGTAGATACATCCAAATGAGTTGACTCTCACAACAAACACTTGCTTGGTGCTGGCCACACATGGGAACCGTCCGCAAAAGTACCTTTTGATGCGACCTTATTTATGATCACCATCGTCCTATTGAGACTTCTAATGTTCAGAACAAAATTTAAATGCTTCAAGACAATGGGTTTGTAGTCATCACTTACAATGTTCGCAAATATAGCGCCAAACATATCACTGACGTATCTAAAAAGACGTAGTGTTCTGGACGACGCTTGTTAAAATTGCGCATACCAGAAAAAGACAGCGCACAACGTGACATATATTTCATTGGCTAGTCACACAGTGAAGGTACACAGAGTTTCCACAACGGTGAGTAAGGGGAAGGGGGTGGGGGATGCTTTCGGCACCAGTTGCGTCGTCAGACAGACTAGACTGTAATCTCGGGGTAAAATATTGATTTTAAAAGAGCTATTTTTGGAGATTGGATTTGTTTCCAACAACTCTTTTGGACCCTTTTGTTACATTTTTAGGGGGCCGCTCATCTAGTAGATACTCTTAGCTATTCCGAACAACCCATTTGAACAGCAACGTTTATAGAAATATTTCGTTAAAAAAAACGCTTCAAGTTGATGAGCATCCAGTTTAATTTCCAGAATAACATGTGGGGAGCATGAAGACAACATGTGGTAAACGTGTGGGAGCTATGTGGAGAGAACTTACTGTACTTACCTTACTAGCGCATAAGCTGTAGATTTCCCCAAAATTGATGTTCCACAATTAATCTGTCTGTCTCAGTCTCTCGAATTTGTGACGGATCTTTTGGTTTGGGGATACTTTACATGAAGTACCAACGACATTCTTGCAGTTGAATAAAGCAAAGTACTATTGTAGAGGTTTCATTTTCAATAAAAGTCTCAAATTGGATAATTGCAATTTGTACCTTTCTTTTTTAAGCGTTGGGAGACTTTTTCTTGTGTAAATCATCAGGTCGTCCGATAAGTAGCGTGTTTCCTAAAACTATGCGCGTATGTTGCCATCTAGCCTATGTGGCTCTAGCAAATACTTTCGCGAGCTGGAAACAATTTTGCGGGTTCAGCTAATATTATAGTGTCACAGGATCGTTAAAAAAGAGAATGTGTGGTGTTGTAACCACACTGTAGTTTACTTGTGAAAAGCAAAACACCAAACAAAAGTATCCTAATAATCATTTTAATTAAATGAAAATCACTCCTTAATGAACCTATCATACTCTGATAAAATATTTAAAAATTTCTATAATTTTGAATTTTAGAAAACGAAAATGTGAAACAGATTATTTTGAAAAGAGTCAATAAAGTTTATTGTATGTATTTTAAAATTTTAAATCTATTAATTATTTGCATCACACAACGTCATTGTATCATTGACACTTTGTCTAATTTTCGAATTTCACCGGAACTTGGTCGCATTGTATATTAAGCAGCCTGTATATTAATGATATGGTTATTGAAATTCGATTGACATTCAGACTTTTCGCGGACGACTGCATCGTGTATCGAATAATTAATGCGAATCTGATGTTGATCAATTGCAAAAAGATATTGACAAATCATTGAAATAGTCAATGGAAAACGAAATGAAAATAAATCTATATAAAAAATTAGTTTAACGTAGGTTCGATCTAAGGAAACACTTCAATATAAAACGGGTCTAGATGAAGTTATGGAGGTACGTAACTGTGTATATCTTAGTGTAATAATTCGAAGCGACCTCAGCTGGGCTGATTATGTCATATATAAAACACCGAAGTCTTGAAGGACTCTTCATTGTTTACTTTCTCGTATACGTACGCATATACGGAATTATAAAGGTAGTATAGAGAAAGGTACGCAATATTGCTGTGGAACATGCTGTTTTTGTACGATTATTACTTGTACGACAAGATACCAGGCTTACACGCCTTTTGTTCGTCTCTTAATGAAATAGGAAGGACTTGCAACCGATTCTTAATGGAACCGGTCAGAGCAGACGGTCACTCGAATTCTCCTCCAGACGTCGGTTGAATTCGACATAAATATCTAGCTAGAGTCGAACATCCTGCCACCATCGAGACTCGAACCCGAGGACCTTCCAGTCAGAGGCTCTCCAGTGATATCAGTTGATGCCTGGGGTCAATTCAATCTATTTTAACTAGCATACTTTTTTTACGTATATATTAAACATAAGTTGTGATTTTATAGATTCTAGTATGATTTTATCCTGGGAATTAACACACATCGTCGTACTGTTTTTCAACAAACTCAGTAAAATTCTTAATGCCTCCTTACCTTAAACATTATTCTCCGGTGAATGACGTTCTACGCTACGAACAGCTTCGCTATTCATATGAGCGAACGGTCTTTGGAGCTATTGTTTGCGCACGTGCACATAATTAAAGCTCACCGCTCATACAATGGGAAATAAAGTGGCATGTAAATTACGTTTCATTAAGCGCTAGGGGCAGAGAATAATGAGAGAACTTCGCCAAAAATATAATGAAGGCCTCTCAGTTTCCTTGTATAACTTATTGTCATAATTTTGAATATAATAAAGATATTTTTAATTTGTATACGTACTAGCTATGAAATGTATGAACTGCTGGATATTTGAGAATGTGAACTTCTGATAAAGAATATGCAAGATCCTTTATGGATATGCAAGTTAATGCATTAAGGAAGCTTGTTCCAACAACTATGTCAACCATTTCAAATCCTTCCATGGAATTCCAAGACATGTGTAATTCAACTTCATATAACTTTAATAATTGTGTTTTTAATAAATGTTCTTGTAGGTAGTTTTATTATAATTGTTTTGTGAAAGTGCTGAAATTGAAACAGTCGAAATCATTTTCTGCATTAAAGTGTTATTCGTATTTTCCTTGTATATATGTTATTCCAGAAGACAGTGATAACTCGGAGCCGAATAAAATTTTCCCGCGATTCCGTAGGAGTTTTGCGTAATATTTCTCTTTTTCGTAATTCCGGTGATTTTAAGTGTCCATTCGATTCATGCAAAGTGTTATTTCATGAAATAGTCACTCTAATTATTACACGAAGTGCTTTGATATTACTTATGATATTATTATAGGAAGTTGTCAAGATAAATTGTAAATGTATAATCTATACAATAATAAAAGTCAATTCAACGACATCTAATCCATGTCCATACTACAAAACGTAGTGTATGAATAGATACGAATGTTTTACAGGCTTTTATTTAAGATTGTCGCAGTGTTCTTGCAAAGTTTGATAAAGATAAATACAACGCAATTGTGGAAAATAAATATTTTAAATAATATGTTGCACCACAATCATTATTATTTGCTCTCGCTAAGAGCATGTGATTCCTAATATATTCCGCCAGAGGCTAGAAGTGATGCAGCAGAACTGCTGCCTAATTGACTCGCGAGAGGCCATTAGCAGTGTATAAGAAATTTTTAATGTAATAGAAATGTACTGTGAAATAAAATGAAAGAAAATTAGAGGAATTTAATAAAATTTGAACCAATTGCATTAAAAATAATAATCTTAAACACCGTGGTTTCCATAAAATTGATCTTAAATAATAAGGTATGAACAATATTTTTTTAAAATGTTCATTGTGAGAGTAGTCAAATTACCTTTCAAAGTTTTTTTTCGAAAATAAAATTAAAAAATGTCGACAAAATATCATGGGTAGGTTGTGTAAATGCAATGGAATAAAATTAAATCTGAGACATTTTAGACTCGCGCGTAGAGAATATGTGAATAGAATTAAATGATCGTGATATTTTGAATAATAGAAAAATAATTATTTTAGAAATTATTTACCTAAGACATTGTTATGAACACAGATGTGCTAGAGAGACACGATAAAATAGCAACGAAATTAGGTAAACAAGGAAAAACAAAGGAAGCTGTGGGAGTATGAACAGCTAGATTTGTGTAAATATAGACAGGGAACGTAATGTGATTTGAACAGAGCCGGATGTTTGCCGCTGGCATAAAAAACGTTTACAAATTTGTAAAAAAAGTCAGAACGTGTTGTAATAGACGCCAATAGTAGGTCGCGAGATACTTGTATTTATGTTAACAAATTAATTAAGTCGAGTAATAAGCGGACATTTTGAAATATGTTGAGATAAACACATAAGTGTGGAATATCGCAAAAGATGGAGGAAGGACGACCCAAATCATTGCTATGGAAACATACGTGGATGATCGGGAATGGAATTATCCTCGTCGCACCGCCAAGAGAACAGTTCTCCTACGAACAGGAAAGTGTAGCACTTAAGAATTTAACAACTATTCAATTGTTGAACAACTATTCAATGTTCAAGGTCAAGAATGTCAATAGTAATTATGTTAAATGAAACAAGTTATCAAAATTAATTTTAATAAAATTACGATGACCATCTTAGGTAGGAAAATAGAGTAAAATAAGATTCAATTTGTTAATGTTGAGTTGGAAGAGAAAGAAAAATCAGAAATAAAAGAATGATTGGCAGCTGACACTTCTTGTTGCTCTATTGTCGATTCATTAATGAAGTTCTTGTCATTTAAAGCATAATAATCATCAGAACAATTAATTCCTCTCATAAGAAAAGGTGTATTTACCAGCCGTAGTTTCATATGAGCGGCCAATTTTCAGCCAGGAGAAAGAAATAGATGCAGCCCTGAGAGTGTTAGTATAGTAATGCCCAATGACCACAAAAAAAAATCTTGCTAGCCAAATAAATAATTAAATTAGGAGTAAAAATAAGTTGAGGGAGAGCATGGGCATCGTCACAATCAATTGTCAGAAAAGAAAAAGGATACAAGTGTTAAATTATTGAAATTCTTATGTTTCCTCTTTCAGAAGGATTCGATATGAAGAAAGCCCGAGAAAGGCCGGGCATTTTGCTTGTATAGTGGTAATTACACCTGCACGAGAGAGGCAAACAGGAAAGCAATCAAAATACATTCTTTTCCAAAAGTAAAAGCTCGAATCGGTCTGCACCTAACAATTTATAGATCATCGTACATTCGGCATCCTTGTTCTACTTCCACCTCGAATTATAGAACCGTGAAGGAAGGTTTTATTTGGACATTTTTAATAATAAACTTTACAAATTAGTATTAGAATGCGCATTTCGTTTTATGTTCTCTTGAGCGCAGTGAAGGAAAATAATGCAGAAACATTATGCGGAAATTTCCACATGTATGCATCACTTGAAAGCACTTCGAAAGTTCCACGGGGTGGCTCTATCATATGCATTTCTTTTTTCGATTCATTTGCTCTTTCTTTCCAAGTCTATTTGCCTATCTGTTGGATTCCAAATGCAAGGAATGTGAAGAAAATGTTGATACCCCATACTTCAGAAACATGTGAGTTTTATGCGTGTAATAGTAAACGTGGAGGTAATTTAGAGAATCAAGAAGCTTCTCGATCCATTAAGAATATTGACCAACTCTAATAAGTCGTATTTCGGGAATATTTGTCACTTTTGATTCCGAAAAGATGGTGATTATCCGTCATTTTCGGAGAAGAAATAAGATGTAGCAATTAGTTTTATCTTGCATAAGTTCATATTTTACGGCTTACCTTCTGCAGTTATGTAAACATTCTAAGGCGTCATTTCATGTGGTCATAATGCAACATAATCGAATTACTCGGGATGGAAATGTCTTAGTGTGCAATGTGACTGTTGAATAGAGTTTTTTCGTTTGTAAAAATGTTTATTCTGCTATTTGTCGTGCATGAAGAAGCAAATTGTAATACGGGACAAGTTCATATAAATTTGAACTTACGAAGTTTATTGCTGCTTCACTTTAAAGAGTCTTTTAAACATACAGCTATCAATATTTTTGCATATTGTAGTGAACATTAATATTGGCTGGTGCTCATAAACAATTTTTTGTCAAATCGATGAAATTTCCTCTGACAACAACATAGCCAGAACGAAACAATATTTTCCGTTCAACGACCGCGAGACTAAATAGCTGAAAGAGGCCATACACTAAGCAATATTTTACAGTTTGTGCATGATATGTCAATTTTTGAACTCGATATGTTGTGAAACCCAGATGGAGTAGCAGGAAAGTCACCCTATAGTCTATAAAAGTCAATATGTGGCAAACCAATGGAAAATAGGAGTTTGATACACAGAGTAAGAAAAAATCTGACATTTGACTCGACGGTGCAGGAGTCTCCGGCGGGGTTGGAAAATTAAAAATGCAGAGGCAGCTTTCGCACCAGAAAAATTGGATAGGGAAATAAATAGTATGACCGGCATGAAACAAACCAACAACAAAACGAAGTTATTTATAAACAAAGTAAGAAAAAAGTGGATAACAACTGGGCCGACGACACAAAAGAACTCAATCCACCGTGAAGGCACCAGAAAAGACGTCATGGGACTAAATATTATAACTGACATGCGGTAAACAAACGGACAATTTATAACATTTTATGATAAACAAAGTAGAAAAATAATGGTGGCCTCTGATTCGACGGTGCAAGCTGCTCAGTTAAATTCAGAGGCGCGTTGACATATGGCGCGTCATAAAACATGATTTGAAATAGTTAATATTCTAATTGATATGTGACAAACCAACATCAAATTAAATTGTATTCTGTAATGATCAACGTGTTTTTACAGGCTGTAGGGCAAGCCATTTTTCATCACTATAGTTATTGCCTTGGGGCAATAAAAAAAATCTTTGCAAGGTTCTTAGTTCTCGAATGTGCCGTTGCCAGACCGGTAGACTAACAGATATTTTTGTTTAATTTACAAAATAAGAATTATGGACCATTATACCAGTTTTTCTGTGATATGCAACCCGTCAAACACAGCTGTATAAAGAAATCCTTGTTGCCTAACTTATTCCCTTGAATAAATGATTCCCTCTTCATCTTCACGTTGCTCGTGTATTTCGCACGTTTTTATACAATGAATCAGGTATGACGAAGTTTCTTGAGTACAGTGACTAACTCAAAAATAGAATATCAATTATCACGTCATGCAAGGCTAAACTTACGGTTCTCTCCAATTTTCTTTTGTGGATTTACATGCTGGCCTTGATTATGTACGTGTATTCGTATACAGGAGATCTATATTATGTACGTGTATTATTTACCGGAAGGGAAAATAGCACAAAATAATAATAATAATAATAATAATAATAATAATAATAATAAATGAAACTGTACTTTCATGATTTTTACTTGAATCCAATTCCACAGAGATTTAAAATGTTTTTACTCGTACTCGCTTAAAGTAAAGAATTTGAACGACAAAGGATAAGAAGGTACACGTAATTATTACGATGCAGAAATGTACATATTATTTTCCTTGTCATCGAAAAATGAATATTTGCAATTGCGTTTGTCCTGTTGTTTTTTTTTACTTGAAAGAGGAACGCGGAATTTGTGAAAGCATTTAAGACGTTCCAGAAACGGGGCTTTTTGCTCATCCCGCATCCGCTGCCACGTCTCCGGAGCAGAAGAGGGAGATTTTAGTACCCGAAAGAAATTTGTATGTGCTCGCGCGCCGTCTGCGGCGCCGAATCCCGGGCCATTCATCAGGCGCTCGTCTCGGGGGCTCCGCCGCTGACGGGGGCCCGTCCCGGGGACGTCGCGGGCGGCCCGTCGCGGGGCGGAGCGTCCGTCGGCCGGGCGCGTCCTTTTGGCTGCGTGTGTACGTGCTCGCGCTGTGACGGAGCCCCTCGCCGCCCCCAGCCGCCGCCTCCGCCGCCCCCGCCTCGCGGGGATCGCGCGGCCGGGGGCGCAGGCGCGGCGACCGCCCCCGCTTCGCTTCGTGCCTCCCCCGCCCCGCCCCGCCGCAAAGCTCCCGCTCCCGCGCTCTGCACGCAGTGGGCGCGATCGCGCTTCTATAGGGAAACGCTGTTCATGCGCGTTTGGTGAGTTGGATTGATTGATTGATTAGTGATTCGGGCGCATCACCTGCTAAGGTCATTACTACATTAAGTGCAATGCATGTTTTTCCCTGAGAAGTGACGGTGATATTACCTCACAGGTTGGCGAAATTCGACGCCGGCCTACGTCAACTTCCGGGGGTTTCCCCAACCAGTTATCTCCTTCCAGCGTGGTAGCTTCCGAGTCGGGACAAGCTCTAATCTCCAGACTGGTATCCCGACATGTGTGGTAGTGAAGTGTATGTGAGTGTGTGTGTGTAAGTCAGAGGGAGGGAAGGACAAGGAAAAGGAAGGAAAGATCGCATGCGTTCTAGGACCTATTTGCTCTCGTAGCGTTCGCCTGATGTTGATCGGAGAAACCACGGAAAGCTACCGATCAGAGCAGCCGTCCGCTAGAATTCTCCTCTAAAGGGGGATAGAACTCCTCCCAGCTCTCTAGCTAGTGTCTAATATCCTGCTGCCGTCGGGACTCGAATACTATGTCCTCTCAAAGGCAATGTTGTGATATACGTCGATGCTCTGAGCCATCTTTGCCAGTTTTGGTGAGTTGGACACTTCCACGGTATTTACACTTCCGGTCTTTTTTACACACGGTCTTTATTGAAAATAATAAATGACTGGACGTCATTCTCGTCATTAGGGTTTGCGAAATATAATCAGTTTTTTGCGGATACTAACGCTTCTTGTCGGAAACTGGCGAATGAAAGTTTGATCTACTTGTCATATGGCTCTTTTGCAAGCGAGAGCATTGTTCTGATCTCAAAAGCGGTACAAGCATGTTTGGTGTGGGGGGTATATATCTCATTTGCGGGCGCGAGTGCGGCTGTTATTGGAATAGCGCTGCAAGTTTGTGCGTTGGGCATATTGCTAAACTAAGGATGCTGGTGGTGTTCTAATCGGAAGAGAGGTACAAGCATGTTCATACTTCTCATTTGCGGGCCCGAGTGCACTTGAGATGGGAATAGCGGCATATACGAGTGTGGTATTTTGCACATATCGCTCGTTGGCTGTGGAAATTACTCAATTCAAAAGTCGATATTAAGTAATTATTAGCTGGAAGTTGGATTGTTTGGAACTCTGTACTGGTGTAATTACATATGTGTGGTTTGCAAATTTGAATACTTGAGGGATGTATGAAATTAATTGCTTTATTATTCGAATTTGATATTTCATTCAAAACTACGAAATCCGAGATATGTTCTCAATTGAGATACTTATTTTCTATAATGGAATATTAGTTGAAAAATCACTTAAATCGTGTTCTATTTTGGAATTTGTTATCATGTTATAATCATTCTTACTCAATCGCAAAAGAAATTATCGTGATGGAATAATTATTATATTATTAGAACAGTATTTAACTGGACATAAAATAATTAAAATTCAAATAATTTATATATTTTAAACCTTTTTTCATTTTACAAATTTATAAAATTTTCCATTATTATTATGCGTATATTTTCAGATTTTCTGCACGACTATACTTCATACGCGAGCTTGAAATTTCAAACATGTTTTTTGAAGAACAATTCTTTTCGTCAAACCAAAGAAATTGGTAAATTTTGTGGTATACTTCGTGATACAAATTGAGAAGGTTTGTCATGATGATTTTGCGGTCGAAGCCTTGGCTACTTACCAGTCGCTAGAATCGGCCAACATGGCTGTGCGCAAAATCATCCAAAAAATAAGCAGCATCTTCCAGATCCTCAATGAAAAGATTGTAATTGGCACATCTGAAAAAGGTGATACCTCATCCATACCTGTTCATCTAATATATTTTCAATGCAATTAATCTGCTCGTGCGAAACTTCAAAATAAAGTGAATTAATGTTGTTAATAAGAAGTAGTTAACATGTTTAATAGGCAGATGCCCCAGGAAAAAACTGATTTTCCTGTAGCATCTCAGAAAGGACATAGACTTTCGGTCGTGGTGTTGAAAAGGATCTAATCCACTGTCTAAGATTTCCAACCCTGAAATTTGTGAGAGTAACTTAATTAAAAAATTAAACCTTTCATTTTTTACGGGCACGGATTCATTGAAGTTTGAAAACGGAAAATTATGAAATGTTGCTTGATTCTAACTAAGCTATTTTCCTAGGTTGTTTTGAGACTTCCTTCAGTTTTAAAAAACTGCAATTGGGTTGAAACGGAGGTAGTTAATTATAATATAAAAAAATAAAATAATACTAGCAAAATTGGTAGTATTATAACAATAATCAGTAATAACAATTATAAAGTTAATAATAAATTTAAGTAATTTGATCAATTGCGATGATAAAACTACAGACTTATGTAACTTAAACCCTAAGTGATTTGCTTATTGAAATCATCGGAAATAATTGCATCATATTACTCCTAGATTTTAATTATCCTTCTCCTTTGGCACCCTGCTCTAAAATTCTTAACAACATAAGACGGTTATATGTAACATATAGGTCAATCTTTTTAATTAAGGTTAACACTTGAATAACTAAGGGTTATACCGAATTAGTTTCTTAAATTATGAAACGATTAAATTATTTTTATTATTCCATTCCGTTATCGTTTGAATTTAAAAAGGTAAATTCGTAAGGTTTTGAAGAAATGTGAGAGAATACATTTAAATGAACTTCATAGTATTTATATAATTTCAGAAATTTTTTAAAACGAAAATGCATTAATTGTTTTATCCTTTATTATTGACACAACACCTGAAGTTCATTGTTCAACTAATATTTTTGGGCGAATTTGTGTTGTTTCTATATCATGTAACATATTATGTTTTAAAGCAACAGGGTATGAAAGTTCGTGGTTTAATATGGAGTCTCAAAATATATATTAAATCTGAAGATAGTTGAAATTCCCCCTCCAAAATTGCAGTAATGCAATTAGAACTTCATATTGCTTTCGATAACATCTTAAAAGGTATTAGAAAGTGCATTTCAAAATTCTGAGAAGAGATATTTTATTTTTTTCTATTAATATTATACAATGGTGTAATGGAAATTTAAAAAAAAATTCAAGCACATAAGGGTTAATACAAGGTGGCTCATTCTTGGAGCATTGCTATCGATTGACGTCAGCTGTATCGTAAGTAGAGATGCGCTCAGTCGGTAAGGACAGTCTGAGAATAGACGGCATAACCAAATAATATTTTCAGCCAAAATCAAAACTTTCATGGTTTTCGGATTTTTCTCGAGTTCTTGGTATCTAATAAAACCATAGACTCACACGTCAAATGGCAAGAAGCTGCATATTTTGCTTTCAATTTCTGCGGGATTTAACAATTTGTAATATAGATAAAAACTTTGCCCTGAACTAGAACCAACTTTGTTGTCATTAAAATATACGTTTGCTTCAATATTGTTACATGTTGAATAATTTATAAAATAAAAAGGTATTGTATGTACTCTGTAACTGCATATTGAAGGTACTAAAATATTTAGCGTCTTCATTTGCATTTGCCAGACTCTGACACAATCGTGTATTTTAACCCTTTCCTTCCTCGTTTTCCTCGTTTAATTATTATCGGATTATATGCGCACAGCGTTTCCTCTCTTGTTGTAAAATGTAGATATTGCTTTCTCGCCATTTCTTTATTTCATTGTGCACGGTCGGTATGTTCTTTCAATTGGGTGGTTTTCGTTTTGCGCTTGCAGCAAGCAACTCCGAACAGCGGGCAGCTAAGTTTTATTCGGAGTTCATTACGCCATTGAATGTGTTGCAGAGGTTTCTAGAAACGAAAAAATGAAAATACGATACAACGCTTGGAATGTGTAAAACCATGTATGTAAAAGGAAATAAGGAATGAGGAAGAATATTTAAATAATAAGATGATACAGTAAGAAGTAATTAGAGTATGCCGAACAACTGTAAACACTAAGTTAAACAAAAACCTGCGTGGTGTATTAAGTTCGAAACGCAAGGATATGAGAATTATAGCAAAACAAGACACGACAAGGAAATGGGAGGATTGTATAACAGCAAATGGAAATAGTGAATTGGACAAAACTGAAAAAGACGCAGCCATAAAATAATGAATGCCTATGTACGATTGTCTGTGAATGTTCCTTATGTTGCCAGAATCACACACACGTGTCACAACATTACTTGGGGTTTCGCGTATGGTGTAGCATACCAACATCGGGTAGGCAGATTCACGAGATTTTTAGCGATTCTTTTCTTTAGTGTTGTATTTATGAGTATATTGCGCGGTAAAAAATCTGCAAGAATATCTCCAAGGTAGAAAATTCTCTATTTCTGTTTTTTTTCGCCGTTTTGACTTGTAGTATTAACTGCCATGAGCGGTTATCAAGCGATGTTGAAACTATATTTCGACGATCATAATCAAGAACACTGAATTATTCCTTCATTACAAAATCTCTAGATTTGTGAGGCAAATAAAACTTTCCAGACCTATGCATTTAAAGGCAAAAGTATATCAGCTCGGAAATGCCATGCGAAACCCGTAACTTCATTATTTATAGAAACGTAATGTAAAGAAATTGTTTCGAACCGAAGAAGCTTTTGAAGAAAGCGGACTTTCTTTCATCACAAGAAATATATAGATTTTATTCTGGCATAATAACACAGCATTATGTTTCATGGAAATTTTGACGATTGCAACATGACTGTCAAGTTGCAATGTTAGTGATTGTCCAGTGCCACCCACAACGTTTGACTCCAATAAATGGAACTCTGAGAGTACATTATGGACCTTGAAATACGTCAAAGACTTCCCAGGGTTAACAAAATCTCCCCACCCGCAGGCAGAGCAAGAACGAAACGATCACAAGAGCGGAGGACGCGGCCGGGGGAGGAAGTCTCTTTGTTGTGGCGGCGGAGAGCGTCATAATGCTCGGAGAGCGTCGCGCACGCCCACTGCGCGGCGGCGGCGGCGCAGCGGCGGCGGCGGCGGCGGCGGGCGGCCGGCGGCGAGCGGCGCGGGCGCGGGCGCGCCGCGTCGGGGCGCCGGGCGGCGGCAGTGCTACGCGGGGAGCGGCGGCCGCTGCTGCTGCTACCGCTGCCGCCGCCGCGACCGACGCCGTCGCGCCGCGCGCCGCCGCCGCCGCCGCCGCCACGTCCGCGGGCGCCTTGTGCGCGGGGCCGCCGCTGCATCGGGCCGGGGCATGTAGGCGGCGAAGAGGCGCCGAGGAGGCGGCGGGGAGGAGGAGCAGCCGGGAGCGGAGCGGAGCGGAGAGGAGCGGGGCGGAGCGGGGAGGCCATGGCGCCGCTGCTCGCGGGGCTGCTGCTGCTCGTGGGCCCGGCCGCCGCGCTGCCGCCGGTCGTGCGCATCGGTGAGTGGGACGCGGCCGAGGGCGGCGCCGGGACCTCGCCCTCGCCCTCCACGCGACTTCGCCGCCGCCGCCCCCAGCGACCCGCGCCGCGTGCGCCTACTGCCCCACATACCGCCGTTGCACTTCCTCCCTTCCACGTTCCACGTCTCCTTCTACGTCTCCTGTGGCCGCAACGACTAGTGCTTACTGCAACATGCTTTGCGATTTCGTGGCAATAGTTTCCCTTTTGTTCCTTTCTGTCAGCTATCGTACATACTCTCCAGCGAACTTTGTTCGTTCTCTCCTCTTTCATCTGTCCTTTTCTTGCCTCAACCCGGGATATATCTAGTGTTTAGGGCATCGTTCTTTATAATTTCTTAGCAGCAGTGTGCTATTTCACATTTGTGCTTTTTACCTCACATGTTGGTAGCTGTCTTTGTTCGCTGCCTTTCTTTTCTTCCAGCTTTCCTCTTATTTTCTCAACTATGTATATATCTAATATTTAATACAGCAGAAATTTCTTGGCAACATTTTAGAGCATTTCCTACGTAGTGCAGATAGGCCTGATTGTTGCTTTTATTCTCTTGAATTTAAATCGTTTTATGTTATAGTCTCAACGAGAAAGAAGAACCGAGTTTATGACAGAAGTACTTGGCATTTTTAGTAAAATTCTGTAGCATTAGTTATGAAGCAATCATTTTTCATTTTGCAATCATTTTTCATTTTGCTTCAACTGACTTATTTTCCTCTCGTTGCCTCAAAAATCTGTAAAAGCGTTCGCTTCAGAATTTCTCATAATTTCGTAGTGGCGTTTACACACAGTAGTTTCAAGCTTCCTCTCTTTCTTCAACTTCTTTCGTACTGTGTTATTGTGTTCTAAACAAATAATAAAACATAATTCATTGTATTATTTGTCTTCGTAAAGCGCTTGCCCTCGCATTTTTACTGCCATTCAACGTTTTCTTCTTGTTTTCGTTCACTTTTATTTATTTATTTCTACTTACGTGAAGAAGTAAAATAGGATGTGTTATTTAACAATAATTTGCCATTTCTAAGCAAATTTCTCTAACAACACATATGGCAAAGTCTATATATTACCTTACTTTGCGTTGATTTGTATTTCTATTTTGCTAAAAACACAGTTATAAAAACGGCGGTACTTTGCCATTTTCTGAGAAATATTTTCTAGTTGCACCTTGGATCAAGTGGATTCACTCCGTTCTCTCAGCTTTTGAGTTTCGAGGAAGCACCTTGCGGCGCCTTCCGTTTCCCTACGGCGCACCGGAAGCCTCTCACTGGGCCGGGGGAGAGCCATGAAATCTTTATGAAGGCATCCAGAATACTCGCGCTATATTGCTTCATTCTTCACAGCTGATTGGGTGACGTCAGTCTAACGCAATAAGTGGCGTTGCTAAGCTGGCTCCTTTTCATTTCAATGGTGTGTTTACGACAGACAATTACGCTCACAAAATGACGTAAAGGCTGAACAAATGTTAAAATTAAATTTTGACAAATGATTTATTTTATTTGATAGATTTTGTTGCTGCCTCTCGGTGTTTCCTTTCGTTTTTCTTATTGAAACAAGTTGACGGGAAGATTTATTGGTACATTAACAATAGGCATATGAAATGTTTTCAGATTCTTTCATTTGAACACTTGTTGAAAACATGTATGCCTTGCACCGATCCACAATCTCTGCTGACTTTGCTCTACTAAGTATTATTATCAATGTAACTTAAACATTTGTTTTACAGATCCAAATAGCAAAGAATAATATAGCATTTGAAACATTCTAACCTGTTATCAAAGTGGAAAAATATTTTTCCTTATTCGTCCAAGTTGATTGTTTACTATTTTGACAGCTTCGGCGAAAATAAACTTCCTTACCCCACAATGAAATTTCTGTTTGTTGTAATATCTCTTCGCCTACATAAGAGACGCAGTCATTTGCATCGAGCTTCATAGAAAACTGTTTGCTTTAGCACTGATAACCCCGGCGGCCCCCGGGGGGGGGGGAAGCAATGCGGTAAATGTCAATGAAGCGGCCGCGGGCTGAGTTGTGTACTCCCCCGCGGCGCAGCGCCAAACTATCGGCGCCGGGCGCTTTGCGCAGCGGCCTGGCCGCCAGCCACCGGCCACCTGCGCGCTGGGTGCAGCGGAGCATATGCGACGCGCGCGGCGCGGCGCGGCGCGGCGGGTCGGATGGCTTTCCGGAGACCCATAAGAAACCCTGGATGCGATCGGGCCGGGTGAGGGTTGGGGGGGCTCGCCGGGTCGGAGGGGGGGGGGCGGTAGTCAGAGCAGGGGTTGGGGTCGGGAGCCTGGTGTTGGCGGAGGCAAGACCGGGGACTGGGGTCGAGGAGCTGTGACGGTGTGAGGGTGCAAATCGGGGTAATGAGCAGGGCGAAGGCTGGAGTAGGGTCGGCAGGCACCTGGAGGGGAACCGGGTAGTGGGTACGGTAGGGTGGGAGGGGGGAAAGTGCTCGGGGGGGATAGGGGGGCAAGGAAGGGAGCGAACACTGCTGGAGTGACGGGGGCGGTGTGTGCGGACGGCAGGGGCAGGGGTGTTGGTTCGGTGGCGGGGACGGGCGCAGCGGGGGTAGAAGGGCTGGCGAGGCCGGCGGGGACGGCCAGGGCGCGGGTGGCGTGGCGTGGCGGGGCGAGTGGGCGTGCGTCCGCTGGGCTGGGGAGACGTGGGCGTCTCGATTTCCCTGAGCGAGGGCCGCCGCCCGCCCTTTGTTGTTGATTCCTGGCGCAGCGCTGCCACCAGCGCGACCGCCGGCCGTTGCCTTCGCGCGGGCACATTTGCATAGCGCTTGCCCCGGCCCGAGCTGGGGGGCGGTGCTGCGATGGACCGACGGGCAGCGGCCGCCGCCAGAGAGAGAGAGGGGCGTGGGCGTTGGCGTCGGGACGATGGAGTCGTGCGTGGGAGGCGGGGCCCTGGAGATAGAAAGGGCCGGTGAGGTGGGAGAGGCGACGGTGTGGTCAGACTGGCGGCCCAAATGGAGTCGGGGCGTGTGCAGCCGGTGGCGAATAGCGTTGGGAAAAGGCCGGGGGCGGGCGAGAGAGACGTGGGAGCGGGGGGTGGGAGTGGTTGAGAAAGACGGTGTGTGGGAGATTGTGGGGTAACACGTGAGGGACGTGAATGTGTGGATAATGTTGTGGGAGCATTGTGTGGAGAGAGCCGAACAAACCGGGAGCGCGGCGAGGTGGCAGAGAGAGAGAAAGCGAGAGTCGGCAGCGGAGCGAGGGTGGTGGTGGGGGGGGGAGAGTTGGCAGAGGGAGTATTGTGCAAGCCAAGCGGCTGCGGGAGGCGTGAGGGGGTGCGGTTGCGTGAGCAGCCGCGGGGGAGGGGTGGCAATGGGAGGGGCGGGGCTGGAGCTGAGCGGGGGGCTAGCGGTGGGGCTTCGCGGTGCCGCGATAGCCGGAACGCGAGGTAGCGGAGCGATGAGGGCTTAGGGCCGCGGGGGCGGAGGGCGGAGGGCGGGGGTCAGGGGGCAAGGAGGCGCCGCCCACTCTGCCGCGTCGTCGAAACCCTCCCTTGAGTGCCGCGCGCCCTTTTCGGACCGAGTGGGCCCTTTGTGTGTTATTCTGAGATAGCATTTTCTTGGAACGCCTTTTTGTTATGCGTTATGAATTTTGCTCTGCTCTATGCGCTCTCCGCTATTCTTCGATTCCCGCGATGTGCCGTATTCAAAGTACTTCGACATTGTTGCTGCTGTGGGAATTCACGCCGGAAGTTCGAGTCGCAATATCGGACAACCTTTGCTTTTGCAATATAAATGTCTGGGCGCTCTGTTATGCACTGCTGCCTGAGGATTGAATTGTACCGATGCGTTATTTTTTTGACACCCATGTATTTTAGCGAAAACTTTAATATTCAATTTGTTCTATAAATATCAGTGTTATCTTTTAACGAAACCATAAATCCTATTTGAACAAAACCAGTTAGTAAGAGACCTTTCAAATTATTCAACCATATTATTTTTCGAACTTTTTTGTAGTTGTCTCTTAATTGTTTAGCAGCAAATGGAAGTCATCTCTCGTCGGAATTTCCCTTGCAAACAATTTTGCATATTTTCATATTTTTCTTATATTCTTTTTTTTATTTTTTGGATTATCTGTGCGTGCTCTTTAAATTCTACTTATCATTATATATCAGGACTGTTTTTCCAGGACTGAAATGCATCCACGGTTTTGATTGGCTAACTCATACAAAAGGCCAACAGAAACATGCATGTATATTGCAGCATCTCTCGTAATCAGTGTAGATTTAATTAGGGATGGTTCAGTGTACGACCATAATGTACACTCTTCTACTTGAACAATTTTCTGAGAAGTTTCAAGTTTTATGTTGCAAATACGGTTTAATCGATTACATCTTCAGTTATTCCTTGGGAGTAGCGATAATATCTATTTGCAATCACATATTTTTTAAAAAAATCATTATATTATTGAATGCCTATTGCCAGATAGATAACCTTGTTATCTAATGTTTATAAATGAGTTTATTTTACCTACACACTATATGTCAACTGCTCTAACATGTGTTAAGTTCTAATTAAGTTTGAAAACTTTTTGGACAGAAAATCATTCGAATATGATACATATTTTTTACTGTGCCGCTCATGCATCTTCCATGCCGGCGTTGTTACAGATATTTATGTATACTCTCTAGAAATTATGACTCTTTCTTGAATATTTCAAATGTTTAAAATATCTGTAAATTCGGTGACCATACGCAATGCCCTTGTGTTAATTTTGAGGGCTGCTCACACATCTCTCGTCTAGAGTAAATAGACTTGTAAACATTCTTAAAACTGTATAATAACTTCGCTAATCCTTGATGGCAAAAAAAGAAGATTGTGTGGGCGGCACCGCGGTTCCGCGCAGATGAAAATTAACAATATGTTTAAACAAATATATTTCATGATTTATTTTCAATTTTATGTCCACTTCATTTAATCAGATTTCATATTCATTTATGATAAATGCTTCATAAAATGACTGCAAACATTATTATGCTCAACCCCGGGGATTCGTTAAATGGTCAGTTTTACATTTTTATGAAAGTATCACTTGGACTTTTACTGGCTGAATTTAGCTCAGAGATTGCTCACTGATGCTGTCTCTGCAGCGACTCTGACCGCGAGGTTCTGGGTTTGAATCTCCCAGTTGATCCTGGGTGGATAGCTAGATTGAATTCAGCTGGTACCTGGAGAAGAATTCTAGTAGCCGGCTGATCTGACCGGTAGTCTTCCGTTGTTCCTCCGATAATCACCAGACAAATGCAGGGGAAGTACCGTAACAAATGAGCCACGGATTGCGCGCGATCTGTTTTCCTCTTCCCAGTCTTAACCTTTCCCTTACTTAAATGCACTATTATTAACACACATGTTGGGACGCCAGTCGGGAGTGTGTCCCGGTTGGGGTGGTGCCTCGCTGAGGGGTATATCTAAAGGGGAGAATTGGACGTGTATGTCGGCGGTGGATCTCACCATGAAGCGGGGGAGGAAATCCGCGAACCCCAGGCATAGAATGTCATGACACTTACGGGACTAATGACCAAAGCGGTTAACGTGTCTCGAAACATTGAATCAATCAACGATTCCACCTGCACAAACCATTAAAAAGCTATTTATGGAGAAATTGCCCGACCTTAATTGAATAGATGAGTTAATATCGTTTGATGAGTTAATATCGTTTCATTATATCACATTTACTTTTCTTCGAACCTGCTAACCTTGGATTCTCTTGTCATTTTTTACTTTTCACTTTAGTTGTTCGTAAGTGGGCTACGCATTGTAGAGCTCTGTGCTGGGAACGAAACGAACTCTTATGTCTCTTCACCGCCTTCGCCGATTGTTTTGATTCAGTGGAAGCTGATGGGTTTTTTCCCATTTATTTTCTTTTGAAAGTGAATCTTTCACTATCTTTCACTGCGAAGTCCACAAAAGCAGTGTGCGTGTGTGTGTGTGTGTGTGTGTGTGTGTGCTAGATAATTGCGAAGTTAGAATGTGTGCTAATATGAAGTAGATTAAATTATCGTATAAAATAAACATTTTGGGAATCTTGCCTATCTTTGGATTTAACTTCACAGATACATTTTCGCTAAGAAGAAAGAATTTTAAACATCATTTATGGTTATACATGTTGTACAATATAAATGTAAACTTACAATATAGACATTATTGATAAAATACAATGCGAGTATAACTGTAATGCACAAAACTACTAAACAGTGATGATCTGGAGGGAAACAACAGAAAATAAATAAAACAGAGAAGAAATCAAATAAGAAAAATAAAAATTTCTGAAAACAACCCAAACATTAATTACAATTCGAATGTAAAATAAACTGAACGACTTGCATTCCTCTAGACAAATAGTAAACCACGGTGAGGAAATATCATTTTGTAACAAAGAAATAATCACCAGATGTCTCAGAAGATGAAGGAAAAGAAAACAATTTGAAAACAAAGGAAGCAATTTCTAGTAAGCGTTAATTTCGTTCTATCTTGTCAGAAATTAGTGTCCATATTTTCTCACAAAATCAAGTAATTAGGAAAGCAATAAAGCGAAATCCTTCTAGTTAAGTTTGTTCAGAACGCAATGTACTTGGAGGGCGCCCGTTTCACCAGCCCACATCATTGCGTCGTTTTTTGGTTTTGTGGAGAGGCGGAAGAAAACAGTGATTCTCTCGCAGCCCTTTGTGGCGGGCGGCGGGCGGCGGGGGAGGGCGCCCGGCCGCAGAACAGAGAGGTCATGTTCGCTTGGGCGTCCGAAGGCGGCCAGTGTCTAATTTCCTCGACAGCTGTCGGCGCCGCCGCAGCCTCGGGGCCTCGAGCTGTTCCTTCGCCCGGCCGCTGCGCTGCTTTCTCTTCACAGCTCCCCTTTCGCCTCTGGCCGCGCCGGCCATCGAATTTTTCAAGAAGCGGGGGGGGGAGGTAAAAATATTGAAGGATATAGTTTATTATGATAATAACTATTTAATACTTTTATATCACCTGAAATATGTGTACTTTAATTTATAAACAAATTGGTAATTGTACTTATAAACCGTAATAATATAATACTACACACTGTAACAACACCAAACACAAATGACATTTTTATGATTTTTACTTTCTCGCTGTACTCCTAAAGGGACAAAGTTTTGAATAATGCGTCGGAAATGGGCAATTTTACGACGGAAAAACTAACAGGTGCTGGTACCGAATAATTGGATAAATCTTGATGCTATAAGTTGTAAATTACTTTCTCACGATGTGTAGTCAGAATCCATGTTTTTTGGATCTTTGATACCGAAATAGTTTATAGAATTAATTTATAATGTTAAGCTTTATTACATGAGTACATGTTTTGAAAAGGAGCGACGTTGGAGCGAGGTTTCAAATTTGTACGAATGCAATAAAGCAACATTATAAACGAGTTACATACGCTATTTTTTGTATAACAGCATTATAAATTTATAAGTTAATCAAACTTAATTTTGCGAAACTACTTTCTTGTGGCGTCACGGGTATTCGTCATCTGGGTCAAAAAACGGTGGTCAGCTGTTCCGTTTTCCTCTACCACCCCACGATTCTCTCGCTGCAATTGGCTGAATGTGTGATGACGCATTCGTACCCAAATGCTAATACGTCATTATTTCTGTCGTAAAATGGCCGATTATGAATGATTTCTTAGTATAGAAAAGGTCGTTTATAATGCTGATATACAAAAAATCAATTGAAGACAAAACGGCCGTTTGCCCGTGGTCAACGTTAACGCCTAAAGCGTTCAGAAGATTTTCTCCAAAATAGATATTCCCCAATCCATCCGAACGAACTCGAGGTTCTGCGAGTTTGAAAAGATATTTGCGAATTTGGGGGTACTTTTCATGAAGCTGAAATAACATTTTAATGTTTTCTCAAGAATGGCTCCGAATCTTTTTATTAAAATTTGTCCTCGGAGAGCCTAAAGAACTCTTCAGTTAAAGTACAAGTCTCATTTTCGCTGAAATGCTTAATATTTTGAAAATGCAAAACTTAAAAATTGTTTCGGACGTTTTAACTTCAAACACAATAATGAAGACATATTTTTTCTGAATGTAAATCGGTTGTTCATAGATATCATGAAATCTCGTACAATGTTTTCAAAGTATGAGTAGTTTTCGCGTAATTTCTTGTGAAACATAGGCGTTTTGTAAACACTATTATTATTTTCTCTAAAACAGCTCCAAATGTTTCCATTAAATTTTATTCTCGTGCGTTTCAAATTACGTTAAAAATTTGGTGCAGGTTCCATTTCCAGAAACCATCTGTGTTTTATAAAATTGAAAAATTATGAAGATTTCAAATGTACAATAATGAAAATTGAACGTTTTGTCTTAAATTAAATCTGTTCTAAAATTCAGATATTAAAAAAATATGTTAACAGTTTTGAAAAAGTATGCGTTATCGCACTTCTAGTTACTATTGACACTACTTCATCAATTAGTAATGGTTTAATTTGAAGTTGAAGACAACCTTTGAAATTATACATTTAAGTATATGTTAATATTTAATATTATGGAATACAATTATAAATAATTTAGATAATAGTTTGAAACATCTAAAAGACTGCTTTCTTAGCGGGTGTGTATTTTCATGTAAAGTTTCTACCAAAGTGTAATATTCTAGATTTTTGCACTTATTTGCGGGAGTTTACCGTTTTTATACGAACTTTTGTACACAGTTTACTTTGCAATGAGAAACTAATTGGTTTAAATAGACTTGAAATTGCATTTTTTAGAAATTTATTCGTGGAAATAACACACAATTTGCAGTTTTATTTGTCATTCAATTTGCAGTTTTGATACCTGATTAATTCGGGATTACTACATTAACGTAATTTTTATCTACAGTTGTATTTTAAAGCAGGTACTTCAAAATTAAAAACTAATTATCTCCTCAATACGGATGATTACTTGAACATTTTACCCTCATGCCTCTTGGTCAGCGTGCTTGCTTTCCACTACGCGGCCCCGCGTTCGATTCCCGGGCAGGCAAGAGTATAAGGTGCGTTTTCATTGCAATGTCCCAGTATATGATGCTGTGTGACGATGAGAAAATTCACTTGTCAGGTTGGGAAGACCGGAATACGCCGTGGGGATGTCTACGTGCAAACCACACGTACCCCCTTAACCCATGGCTGCGAGGCAGGGACGTCGCCGGTTGGCCTTGAGCCCGATCGTGGGCTGTCGCGCCAAGTACATGCATGCATGCATACATGAACATTAAAATAATTACTGCCGATAGTTGTATATTAGTTCTTGACTTACTATATCCATTTATTGGCTTCGTGATTATATTATTTAAATGATAACGTGGCCAAGCGAAATCAAGTTTAAAAAGTCATCTATTGAGATGGTATTTAGAAATAAATTAGCATAATTTGAGCATAATGAATAAACATAAGTATAAAAAAATACATGTAATTAATATTTTCACATTTGCCCTTTGCTAAAACGCTGTAATTTTATCATTTCTTCGAAGATTAAACGTGCATTGTAAGCAATGAAATGTTCTTCAAATGGGTTAGAACGTAATAATCTTTAATAAGTATTCACACCTGAATTCATTGCTACTGTTTTTCTCTCGGACTGGAACTTTAAATTTCCTTTTGTAATGCCATAAATTAAGTCTAATTAATTGAAAAGTGCGTAGTGGAAGGCACCTGAAGGGCATAGTACAGTTGCTGGAAGAGGCATTAGAGGAAGAAAAACATTCATGTTATATAAATTTAGGTCATGTCTCTCCAGTATATTTTTCCATGACAGATACAAGAAAGAAACACAGTTCTGAGTTATAATGGTAATTTCATTGTGATAAAGACATCAGGAAGGAAAAATGAGTACTCCCAGTGTTATTCAAATAGGAAGAAACAATGAACTCGGGTAATATTTTAGAAAAGTTACCTTCATTAGTAGGACGTGTTTTAGGACATAAACCGAGCAGATATTAAGCAGACTGGTTTAGTCGTCAAATTTCGCTCATACATTCATTGTCCCCACACGTCTTTTATCATCCGCTGCCAAGGACACACCCTCCAATTTTTGGGCGCGTTTGTCGCGCTGGGCAGTGCATGTCACACGTTTGCTCGTGCATTTACACATGACGGGTGCGAATTAATCTTCATTATTGAGTATTAATGGCTCTGGAGGGAAAACATGTGCGTATGTTGGTTATACTGTACTGACTAATTTAGGAAAACTTTTCTCATTTCTCTCAACGGTTGTTTAAAACTAATAATAATCTTCAAAAAATCAACTTTGGTAATGATATGATCTGGACAAAAGCATGGGTTTATTAACCTAGAAAGTTTCATTTAATTCGAATTTTAAATAAATTTGTTATTTGTATTAACATTGTATTAACTAATGAACTTTGCGTATTTCCAGTGTAATTATTTTTTCAGATTCATATTTAAAAATAAAGCGTGTCCTGCTTTCTTCCGTAGACGTGTTGATGCGTTTGCATGTACTTGATGAGGGCACGAAAATGTCGAAAATACATATCAGATAATAATTATCTACTTCAATGATTGTATTAATTAATTAATTTAACACTCCGCGGGTCCAGTAGGAACGAGTTAATTCACTTAAGTTATTTGAATACTCCAAACCAAAAACAAAATATGAAGAAAATAATATGCCTAAATGAGACAAAACCAGCATCTAATGTGTTCCAGCAATACGTTCCCTCAATGTAAGGTAAATTATTAGACAAAAGAAACAATAAAACTATAAGGAACATTCTAAGTAAGAAACAAAAAAGTATGGAAGTAGATACCTTTATAACTGTTTCGTATTGTAAACATTAGGATAAAAAATATTTTTTTAAAAAAGGTCCTCTAATTAATAAGTTATTTCTCATATCTGAAACTGTCTTGCTCTTATACATATATATTATGAGACAATCACCCATGCTTTACCAAAAGTACATTCAGACCCACTTAAAATAATATAAATACTTGATTTTCTCTAATTACTATTATCACTTCTATTTACTATTATCACCTATAATGGATGAAAACAACACGAAACATAAATTAATCTAACAACAAAATGGCCGCTACATCGCGAACTTTTCTGCATTCCTCTTTTACCAATATGATCGTTTGCATTGTAAACATACACACTCTGTGTAAAACCACATGTACGTATGCTGAGCAGAAGAAAAGGAAATAATGCATCATTACACAATAATACGGCGGTAGGGATTCGCCGGATGTTACCAACAATCACCGATGTATAGACAATGGCCACATTGGTTTTGTAAGTATAGCAACTTTTCTAGACTGATATAACTTTTCGCCAAGAAGCACTTTCTGATTAGAAAGTGAGAATGATGTTTACTGAGATGTGACGCATTCGGATCCCGCAGTTTAATAGCCATAATTCACAAGATATAGTGGACTACCAGTACTGATCTTACTCCTCGCAAGCTCAGTGGCGGGCGTGCGTGAAGCCCATTTCCGAGAAGTGACAAACACCAGAAACATAGACTTTGAGGAAACCAAACACCCCGCGCGAATACTGGCGTGTCAATACAACATTACATCAGTCAATTTTCTCTGTATTTTCTGTATTCTGGTTCGGAAGTTTCGAAATTTTAAAGTACTCATTATCTCAACGACCAAAATTGTTAGGGAATTTCTCTGGATTAGTTAATTTTAAATAAGGGGATTTTTACTGATAATTAATGCTTTTAAAGCTCTCATTTTTAACGTAGGTAATTTTTCTCCCTTAAATGTAGCCAAAAGGAAGCCCGACTTCTTTACTTACAGTTTTTATTTTCATGTGAATTAAGAAACGAAATGATCATAATCAGAATACGCAGTTCTATCTTGTACAACTATGCGATGAAGTGGATACTTTTATTAAAAAAGTCTCACATTCTTTGAGGACTTCTAATTTTTGTTTAGAACGTGGGAGTCTTTCTAAGAATTTTGAACAAGACGAAGACAGTACGAAATGTAATTTTGGACATCTTTCTCACATTTTGTTCGATGTAGTTTGCATATTTCTTCAATTATGGTCCTTCGGCATGAAAACAAGAACGTAAATACTTTAAAAGTTTGCTCTATCATTTTCTCTAACAAATATTCCTAGTGAATCAAAACTAACACCATTGTGCACTTTAGTAATTGTAAAAACAAATAATATGAGATTGTATAAACCAAAGTTAGAATTGTAGAGTGTTCTTTTGCTTGTACAATTTTAGGTTCAAGAAGAAAATGTGTACAAATAAATGTATGCAACTTATATCTAAGTGTGCATAAAGTAGTCATTGTACGAACCTTTTAAATTATACCGTATAGAATATTACTCTTTGTTTTACTCAGATACAGCCGGGAAAAAAGAAAATAAATGAGCGAGAGGGTTGTGCAAAAACTCCAATGACGCATGCAGAGCCAAATTACGCTCCTATTGCTAGAGCATAATTCACGCGTGACTTGTTTGTGCACGCCCAAATTGAATTCAAACTAGAACCGGAATTGTTTTAATTAAACTATTTGACGACTCGCAAGAGTTGTAAATTAGCGATTGTGAAGAAGTTTCAAAAGTGAAAATTGTTAACACCAATTCTATATTACTAGAAAAGCAATAATGTAATATTGTTATAGTTGCTTTTTAATGATTTAGTATCTTCATTATTACACTAGTGTATTCCACTTGTGAAATTAAAACCAATAGTGTCACACATACAAAATACCCCAATCACGGCGGTGTATCAAACAAGGTTTATCACCTTTCCTATCTGATTTTTCTTACCGCTTTTACCTACTGGCCAATCACAAACTGTGACTCATCTATCTGAGGAGACAGTATACATTGATCGCTATGTCGATGTGCAATAAACAGCGTACGTACTATAACATAACCTCTGATTTTAACATACGCTTTCAGCTATTTTCAATATTTGACTATTTTGGGACTTTCGTAGGTAATTTCATTCGAGGAATAGTCCTATTTAATACCACTCGTGCTTTGGAAATTCTCAGATAAATCCCTCCTTGCTTTGCGAGTCGGGAATTTATAGACAATTTTCAAAGCATTCGTGGTATTACCTATGATAGTTTTTTGGTTCTTCGATGTGAACTATTTTGATTACATTTTCTCTCTAACTTCATTAATTGTGTTAATGATTTCATGTTTGATTTTACTTCTAGATTATTTCAATATAGTTAATACTTTCCACATTTGTATTATACAGTCTAAATGTAGTTGTCAGAATCTTACTCTGGTAGTTTTGTTTAGTAATATGGTAGTTGTTCTGTAATATTTAAAACAAAGATTTTGCTTAAAAATTTGATCACTTTTTTCAGTGGAAACCTCGAACCAAGTTCTTGATTTTTTGTATCAGCCTTTTAATTTTGAGTTCCCTCGTGTCTTCCCTGGCCATCTTTAATAAAAAATCGACTTCAGGGCTGGTTGGCACTTATAATATTAGAGTTGCTTGCCACAGTATCAACGCGCATCATCCTTTGGCTGCCAATATTTTCCATAAATGAAAAATAAATATTTTGACAATTTATTCACACCGTGCTTAAAAGCATCAGTAGGTATCATAGTATATTTGTGATTTTCTCAAGTGGTTTGGTCTTCTATACTAAATTTGTTAAGATAAACTTATCTGGGCAATTAGCAGACCTCTTTATGAATATATACCACGATTAAAATATCCATTTTAATTAATTTTTTAATTCATTTATTTCCAAACAACAATTTTGTTCCAGTGGAGGACACTTGAAATTGCAAAATGTTGGTATGTGGTCAGATACTTCACTTGGCATTGGCCAATTGATATTCTACCCCTGAACATGTCTGAGTCCAAAAAAGTACGACAAAGTACCTTTCATGTTTTTTTATTGCAATGCCAATGTTTGTAAGATGTTTTCATATAATCTTTAAATATAAAATGAGCGAAGATAATTTATCTTCTCTTTAACCGTCATCACTAAAAGACATATGCAAGTGGGAAGCCCACAATTATCATTTTTAAAATTTTGTGTTTGAAATGGCCATTTGTGTTTTTTAATAGTGTATCACTGCCTACCATTATGATAAAATAAAATTTCGTATCACTTCTTGAACATTTACAAAAGCAGAAACAAGTCTTTTCTAAAAGTGCCAACCGTTTCATGGTATTTCAAGTTAAGTGCTGTGCTATAGATCTGTGTGTCTGGTCTCCCCACGATAACGCACTGTCTCACTGTGTGGGTGAGGTGACTCGAGCGAGTGACACATGTGAAGTCGACTGCACACTTCGGGTTGTAGCTACAAAGGCTTTCGAAGAATGGCTTCACCTCCTGTCATTCCTCTTACGATAAGGATGACTTGCGGACATTGATTGAAAGGTGATCTTTAGTTTTGTAATGAGTTATCGTTCACTTATTTTCTTTCTTTGTAGATTACGCCTGAAATTTTGGATTTCTCGTCTGTCACAAGTTTAAGTTTTCTCCCAATAACGATAAGAAACATATTATTTATAAGAGAAGAAAGACTAATTTAATCAAATGAAAGACTGTTTTAAATCTTTCATTTTGAAACTATCGAGACTACTGAAGTTGCCAAAGGGCTGTTCTGTAAAACCCAATAGTGATAAACGCATGGAGTTGGTTCGTACATCTTCATTTGATGATTTTTAACGATTCTAAAAGTCAGATAGTCAAACATTCACAAATAAAAAAAGTGCTACAGGATAGTCTAATGAATTCAATTTTTATTTATACAATCAAATTTCTCAGAACTAAACCGGGATTGTGTCTAAAAATTAAAAACTACCAACTGGCGCTAATCAGCTCCAGTCTCTTACACTAAACGGTAGGCATTATTAGGCATGGCCTTATTTCATCTGCCTTATTTGTGACCAAATGGACCGCTGCGCCCTCGCGCTTGGATAAGACGGCTTGAGCGCCGGGCGAGGGAGGCAAACGAGCCCGATAGGAACTTTATTGCTCTCTCGCACTCTTTAGAAAAGGAGCGCCCACTAGCCGTGACGTCATGCGCTTTTGCCTGCCGTTGTCGCGGCGTATCGAAGTTTCTGAGCACTCCAGACTTTTGTGAGTGGAGTTCACAACATTCCGCAATTGGAGAATGTTTGCGCGAATGGGCATAATGCGCTTACTTTAACTTTCAACCTTTTGTTCGCCTTCCTTGAGTGCGATCTTATTTTCTCTTGCCAACTCAACGTTGGTAATTGGAGCTGGAACACTCTATTTATGAGAAACATTAATCTTCTTTATGTCATTTGAGTTAAAAAAAAACTACGATAGAAGTTCCGTAGGCGTTTTAAAAACTTCGTATGTAGATTATCATGTTTGAAAACTAACAGAGGTTTATTCAAATAAACCAGTATGTTAAATATTGAAAAATAAGCTATTTTGATGAGAGAATGGTAATTAGAATAATATTTCATTAGAGGAAGAAAGAAGGTGGCGGTGAAGCGGTTTGCCAGGCCGAGAGATAGGAGAGTGAACGTAAAAATCAATATACGGCGAATGTGTTGTTTTTTCTGCAAATAGAAACTAACGTTATTTCCCATCGTGTTTTTAGTCATTAAACGAAACTTGTTTGTTCATAATAACGAGAAAATTTTTAGCTCCTGATATCGACGAGTTATTTTTATCCGTACTACTTCACATTGCAATTAGTAACAAAATGTAGAGTAAAAATAAATTATAAAAAATAAATCCATCTGTAACTTCCAACACAAATGTTCAAAGAATCACGTTTCCGCTTTCCACCACCAAATTAACTTTCGCCGATGCATTAAATTTTTATTTGACTCCCTAATTTCTTTCTTCGCATTAAATCAGCTCCGCCTTGCTTAATTTCCCTACCAAAGGGGAAGATTCTTGTGGGCGGAACCGCGCTGTGTACCTTGGCGTGGAAGTTGAACAAGTGCACGCCAATCAACGAGCAGTGGCAGAATTCTGCGCTCTCCTTCCGGGAATTGCAACTCGGATCGCGCGTTCTCATTTTGTAGATTACGAGCTCAACTGCCCCTCCGCCGTCCCGCCCTTCGCCGTTCCATATCCTACCCCCGAGCCCGACCACTCCTGCCTCGCGCCCGCCCACCCACCATCGCCTCTGCCTTGGCCCTGTGTGGCGCCCTGCCCCCCTTGCCAGCCTTCGTGCCCCCCCCCCCCCGCTCGCCGTTTAGACCCCGCGCCGGACCACACGCCCACCCTCACGCCAGTCCTCACACTCGCAATCACGCCCGCCCTCACTCCTGCCCTCACGCCAGTCCTAACACCCGCCCTCACGTCCGCCCTCACACCCACCCTCACGCCCGCTCTCACGTCAGTCCTCACGCTGCCTCACGCCAGTCCTCACGCCCGCCCTCACGCCCGCCCTCACGCTAGTCCTCACGCCCGCTCTCATACCCGCGCCCTCACGCACACCCATACGCCCGCCCTCATGCCCGCCTTCACGCCCGCCCTCACGCTCGCCCTTACGCCCGCTCTCACGCTCGCTCTCACGCCCACCCTCTCGCGCGCCCTCACGCCCGCTCTCACGCCCGCCCTCTCACGCGCCCTCACGCCCGCCCTCACGCCCGCCCTCACGCCCGCCCTCACGCCCGCCCTCACGCCCGCCCTCACGCCCGTCCTCTCGCCCAGCCTCACGCCCGCCCTTTGTCCTCTGCACCGCCTCACCTCCACCCCGCCTTCCCTACTACTCCTCGCGCCCACGCCATCTTCCTTCGCGCCGCCCCCACACCCGTCCGTCCATTCCCCTCGCACAGGGCTCCGCACCGCCTCCACTCCATCGCCTTGCCCCGAAGCCCGTTCTCCCACCCTCACCCGCGCTCGCCCACCCTCACTGCCCGGCTTTCCGATCGTTCGGCCGCCCGCCATCTGCCCGTGCACCAAATACGAAAGGGAAGCTGAACTCCAAACGCCCAAAGCTCGGCCTGCGCCACTATGGGCGAAATGAAAGAACCCTTGGACAAAAGCGTCGGGCGTGTGTGAACGTGTAATACAGTTCACTCTGCAACGCCAAGCTTAGGGTGGGTGAAATATTACACCTAGTCGAGAGAAAGGAAAATCGTGGACGTCACCGCGAGTAGTAGTAGGCAGCCAGACCAGTTCAACACCCTGGGGGCCCTCCATCTCCACACATCTTGCTCCAAGAAGACAAATATATTGACATCTAAACATGGATACCCGCGAATAGAGATGAAAGGAACGTTATTCTGCATTGAAGAGTTATACGATCTAGGGCTTCGGGTAAACCATAGTACAGGTTTTACAGTTACAATTGATCATTCGCGAACACTAGGATGATGTAGCTAATCTCATACTCTTGTTGTCAAATTGCATCTCCCAAATAATTTGTGTAGTTTATAGTTATGACTGAGGGGGTGGTTATGCATTTCAAACATATCTCGATTGAATAGTGTCACACGTCTCGTATCATACAGTATCACAATTTACAGGAAGCATGTCTAGCGATTCTGAATGACCATTATTTGGTGGGCTACGGATTCGCATAATGCAACTTCATTTATGTAACTAATAATTTGATGTGATATTCTTCAAACATGCTTTGTCTGGCCAAATGTGAATCATGTAACTGAGCTCTTTGGAGGTTAAGGGATTTAATTTGCGATCATCATTTCTCTCTGATATGTGGAGGTGAGATGTGAATTTATTATCCTTGGATATGTAAACGACAACTACACTGATTATGTGTCTTTTAGCATATTATTTTTATGGTATGGCCGGCTCTAGGCGGGAAATGAGTTTTAATCGATAGTCTGCGAAACTGACAATGAATACGTAGTTCCCCCTTTTGTCTATATGTATTTCAGGGAATTATATAGATTATTATATTAGTTAAAAGAAAAGTGAATCATTGCACAATCACTGTGGTGACAGATTGGAATGTCAGTTTCCACCTGAAGCCAAAAATCCTTGTGAGGCAACATGAACAATCTCTCATTTGACTGGAAACGTATGAGAAAAGTTAGAGACTTTTGTCTTAAATACGAAACATTGTATTTCTCGAATGGTCATGGAAGATGGGACATGGGTATATTTTTGGTAATCAGAAACGAAACAAGAATTAAATAAATGGAAACAAAAGGGTTCTTCAAATACCAAAAAGGTCCGGATGCATTCACTATTTGAGAAACTCTTGGCCACCACTTTTCGAGTTGCAGAGCATTTTGCTTATAGCGACCAGGTTTTCCATATATTTTTGGGGTCCCTATCTCCGAATCCGGTGTTTTTTACTCCATCAGATCAGGTTTAGGATATAACCTCAAAAATATAAAAAAAAATAAGATATTTCTAACCGAGGGCTCAGATCGCATTACCTATATGTTTTTGGAGTTGCTGAAACCTAATCTTAAGTCCTTTTAACTTCATCACATCAGATTTTTTAATTCAGATAAATTATAATTGATAAGGTAGCATCCACATCTTGAAGGGATAACACTCATCACATTGTTGAACTTCACTGTATTTTTGGCGCCAGATCAATAGCCTTCTCTCCAAGCAGACATTGGGTTTTTAAACGTTTTTTGAGGTTGTGTGAAAAAATCTCATGTGATGGAGTTAAATGGACACCGGATTCGGATTTAGAAACCCCAAAAATATATAGGTAACGTGGTCTGACCCGTCGGTTACAAATATCTTTATTTTTTAAATATTTTTTAAGATGATGTCAAAAAACGGATGAGATGGAGTAAAATGGACTCCGTATTCGGATTTAGAGCCCCCAAAAACATATTGAAAACACGGTCTGATCTCCAGACACGAACACAATTTTGTGTGTGGCTGAGTAATTGGTTAGCAGGAAAACATCTGTCTGTCCGTTCGTCTGTGCCCAAATCGTTCAGATGATTTTATCCAGAACTGATTTTCCCCAATCGATCATCTCTAATTCTAGACCTTACGAGTTTCAAACGGATATTTTGATTTCTGGAGTATTTTACATGAAGCCACAACATTTTCAATTTTTTTCCAAAAAGACTTTGAACTTTTTATTGAACTTTTTCCTGGCATATTTCCGAAAATTCAAAGAAATTTACAACGCAAAACTACCATCTTAAAAATGTAAATTTTTCGGTAAAGAAATCTGTTCTTAAACTACATCTTTGAAAAAAGTCATATACAATTTTTAGGAAATAATAGTAGTTTTCGTGAATTTTTGTGTGAATTATAGGCAAATGTAAATCAATGATTTTCTTAAAAATATCTCCTATTGTTTATTTTTTCTCGAACGGTGCAAAGTACTCTTATAAAAATGGTAAAGGTCACATTTTCGGAAAACTGTATTTTCGAAAAATGCAGAAAATTAGCACGGCAAAAATTATGTTCATGATTTGGAGAATGTTTGGGTTGATTTTACGCGTTCATAACTATATACAGTTGAGAATGTATTTATGCTTCAGTGAAAATAATTTTAACATTCATCTTCCTTCGAAAATGTATTAATGGTAAAAAATCCATTTAATTGTACACTTGCGCATGTCATCATTGTAACCACTCTCAACTAACTGTCAGCTACTCTATTGCAAGCATTGCCTTCCCTCAAGTTCATTCTCCAATCCCGCCAGTTCACTGGAGCCCCGGCCCCCAAAGGCCAGCAGTAACTCCGCCTGCTCCCCCGCAGTCTCCGTGTCGGGTTGATGAATGCGCGGGACGCAGCCCGGACGCGTCGTGCATTCCGGAGGAGGCGCTCCGGAGGAGGCCGCGCAAGCTGCCCCCGGAAGCAGCGACCTCTGGGACCCCGCGCGGGAAATTGGGAGTGGTCACGCGAGGACGAAAACATCCGAGGAAACCTTGGCGTGTCGCGTGGTCATCTAAAATGAATTCTGAAATGTTTTGCGCTCTGCTCGCGTACTTTTAAGAAACAACAAAATGGCACTGAGTAAAATACCAATAGTTTCACATGATAGTATTTTATTTATTTGTAATATTTCTACAACACAGTGATATATCTTCACCAAGGAGCTCGAAAATTGATGATGAAACGAATACCAATCGTTTCACATGATAGTATTTATTGTGTTGTAATATTTCTACACACTGTGATTTATCTTCACCAAGGAGCTCGAAAATTGATGATGAAACGAATACCAATCGTTTCACATGATAGTATTTATTTTGTTGTAATATTTCTACACACTGTGATTTATCTTCACCAAGGAGCTCGAAAATTGATGATGAAACGAATACCAATCGTTTCACATGATAGTATTTATTTTGTTGTAATATTTCTACACACTGTGATTTATCTTCACCAAGGAGCTCGAAAATTGATGATGAAACGAATACCAATCGTTTCACATGATAGTATTTATTGTGTTGTAATATTTCTACACACTGTGATTTATCTTCTCCAAGGAGCTCGAAAATTGATGATGAAACGAATACCAATCGTTTCACATGATAGTATTTATTGTGTTGTAATATTTCTACACACTGTGATTTATCTTCACCAAGGAGCTCGAATATTGATGATGAAACGAATACCAATCGTTTCACATGATAGTATTTATTGTGTTGTAATATTTCTACACACTGTGATTTATCTTCTCCAAGGAGCTCGAAAATTGCTGATGAAACGAATACCAATCGTTTCACATGATAGTATTTATTGTATTGTAATATTTCTACACACTGTGATTTATCTTCACCAAGGAGCTCGAAAATTGATGATGAAACGAATACCAATCGTTTCACATGATAGTATTTATTGTGTTGTAATATTTCTATACACTGTGATTTTTCACCAAGGAGCTCGAAAATTGATGATGAAACAAAATATCCCTAAATTGTTTTTCTCACAAACGCCTGATTACTTTTAAAAAGACTGTTTGTGGGTTTTATTTACCTATGCCTGTGCGGGATGTAGTTTTCTTATATGTAAAAAAAGTGTATGCATGTAGGCGTGCGTCATAGTGCGTAACCTGTTTTTCCCAAGAAGATGGCGCGCTATTTCGTTAATCATGAAGAATAGATATGAAAGAAATAGTAATTCGCTTTCAAAACATTTTATACATTCTGTAGGTTTCATAAAAAGTTCTCTCAGAGTTGGTCGCGCAAAGAGAAAATCATTTCATGCACTAATATAAAAATTACCATTTTAAGAGTTTTCAATTGCATAACGTGCTGAACTTCGGATATGCTTCCCGCCGTGCACCGTTGCATTTCGGGTCTCTAAGGAGCGCTACGTTAACAAAGTTTCTTGTTAACTCAAGTCTATGCATATACGTACACCGATTTGTAAGGGAAAACTTGGCGATTTGTCCCAGTACGTATTAATAAAATAAAGTTATTTCTCGGGAAGACTAGAACCCTGTGTACTTATTGCATCAAATATTTCGACACGATGGTCAAATATTTTAACGATATGTTAAAATAAGAAATAAAAACTAATGTTTCGATGTTATGTTTAAATGATATCATGCTATCACATAGATATATAGGCATTTGAGTTATCAAGAATACTTACAATAATCCCGTAATAGCCATAATTCCTCACGAAATCTCAAAAGATTCTCAGATCCTCTAGTGGGGACTCAGATTCTAGAGTAGTAATAACCAGCCTAAAACAGGCATATAGTAGTTAATAATAATAATAATAATAATAATAATAATAATAATAATAATAATAATAATAGCATCCCAGCAGTAAAAAGCTGTAGAAAATTTACAACAAAAAATACTACCTGGCTACGCACTATGTGGAAACTCGAAAAACCCAAAACATTGTTGCATATCGTTTAGTACTTATTCTCCAATAATGATAAAAGGGAGGTTTTGGATAAATTCCCAGGTGGCTGCGGATATTGTGTGGTATTCCATAATTAATAAGGATAACAGAGAGATCACCCACAATAGTTATTTAATTTAATTTTAAAACATTATCCTGGCATGTGTCGGGAACAAGTTCTTTCTATCATCAGTGGTACAGAGAGGAAAATAATCAAATCACGTATAATTATCATATTTAATGAAAGTACGAAATTTTAAATTAAGAAGTACATAAATGGAAATAGTTAAAATACCTAAATAGTACTGAAACTGTGGTGAAATTAGATCTTACCCAAGTATCATGGATTAAACACATGGGTGCAAGATAAAAATATCTCGGCGTCATCTTTCGTAGTACTAAGTAGTAAACGGGATGTTTACAAATTCTGAAGTAATATAATCAGTCTTCACTGTGAACACTGATTTAAACGTGTTTCTGAAAATGTAATAAAAGTGATACCAATATACTTACCAAGATCGGTACACGTATGTTGTAGAGAACTACCGCAGGAAATACTTCTATCCACCTTAACACAATCACTAAAGCAACTATAAATTACTAAAATATTTTTGTAAAGAGAGACATTTGTTAGGTGAATAGTTTTATATACACTCACATTATATTTGGAAAAAAAAAACTCACTACATATGAAACATATGAAAGTAGATTTCTTCACTCATCTAACAAGCTCGCACGCAGTCCCTTGCTGGTATAGACCATAGCGTAAACACAATGGATAAATCGTGGAAGAGAAATGTCATTGATGGCTAGAAGATTGCTCTTTTTAGGTATATTGCAACTCAGACAAAAATCAACGCAATATAATATAGATAGAGGTAATGATAGATAGATAATCGTAGATAAGTGTTAACTATATTACTTTTACGATTTTATTAAAAAGATAGTGTTTACCTTTAAAGAACTGGTAATAATAGCAAGCATCAACACATCTGAAATCCACTACCTTTCATTTAAAGCAAAAAAATAAGAAATTGAATCAAAAGAAAGCTTAAAATTCTTTCTTAATGAAAACCATTAATGAAATGAAAAAGGTAATAATAATAATAATAATAATAATAATAATAATAATAATAATAATAATAATAATAATAAAACAAGCACTAAAAAGTAATACCGGTTAATCCATAAACGATCAGTCTGCCTTCGGAAGAGAAGTAAAGTAGTGTTACAGGTTTAGTTCATTTACGACGTATAAAATTACTTAAACTGTAACTGACGCCTTTAAGCAAAATTTGAAGAAGTGTTTTCCTCTCAAAGTAACGTCAGATTGCGTAGTAGTGTCAATCATGCACTCACGTAATACCTCGTACTATCAATCAATTGTGCCAAAATTAATCAACGCTTAACAGACATCTCCCGAACGGGATTTTGAACCTATTCCGCGAACTGATGAAATGACGTCGGTTAACGATGACGATTGTGATAATATCGGCGGTAGCCACATAGCAACCGCAAAGGCGGCTCTAATACAAAGCGCATGGTCGTTGCTGCAACTGCGCGTGCATGACTTGCGGCGACCAGTCCCGACCCACCGAGTGGCGTCCCTCCTTAAAACCAAATGCTGCCAGCGCACGTTGCGGCTGCTGCAGCTATCCGCTCCCAACCTGCTCTAGAGATGCGACGCGATCCGCCCGCAAGCACAGGCTCCATCTTTTGCGAGCGCCGCGCCGCGCCGCGCCGCGCCGCACACTGGCCTGAACCAACGTGAAACGCGGTGCACGCGCAAAAAAATGAATAAAAGTTTCGAAAATTTTAAGTTACTGAGAACCAAAAAAAATATTATACTTATATATACATTTTTTTCGTTAATCGGCCGACTAGGACCACGCATGCAAGCATCCTGCATTTACCGTGGCTCAGTTTTTTATTTATTATCACGGTAGCAGGTGCTTGCAACAACTTTTGGGGGGGACCAGCATTTTAGCTGGATCCGATTTTTATCCCCCACGGTTGTTAGCCCTGGGGGTATGGAAGATGAAATGATATGATGATAATGGGGGTGAAAGGACAACACATACAGACATATACAAATACACCCATGCCCGAGGCGGGACTCGAACCCGCGATCTTCTGGTTCGAAACCACTCCGGCACTACTGCCTTAGCGATCTCGGCCATCTGATCGGCATATATACATTTTATTATTATAAATTTCTACTTCTGAAAGACGTTTCAAGTTCGAGTTTTTCGTTTTAGTGGAACATTTTCATTGCTTGCCGAATGGCAATAACAACACATTAATGTTTGATTGTTTGCGAACTTTTATCAAATGAAATTATCAGTTTTAGTAAATTAAAAATAATTTAGCATTGTAGTAAAATTCATTTCCACAGTTTTCTACCGGTTTGGTTAGGCTTCGATTGGCTTCAAACCCCAAAACTCGTATAGCTCAACACACAAAATTTTAGACCAGCTCAGGCCATTGACTGGTGTCACTACAGTGCCTCAGACCTGGAGAACCTAGAGTTCGAATGCCGGTGTTGGCAGGATTTTCCACAGAAACTAGATAGGTAGGTGGAGTTATACTTTGTTGCAGGGGAATTCTAGCGGGCGGCTGCTCTCCTCGGCAATTAACCCGATCAATTCCAGATGAATGCTGGATAAAAACCTTAAGATACGGATCGCGCGCGATCTTTCTTTCCTTTTCCTTGTTCTATCGCTACACTTACGTGTGCTGCACTCCCATTCGTGTCAGGAGACCTGTCGGGAGCTTAGAGTTTGGCTCAGATTTTCCCAGCTGGGAGTAGATACCTGGATGGTAAAATCCCACAACCTGACGTGTAGGTCGGCGCCAGATCTCTCCATCCACCTAGTAAATACACCGCCACCTGCCATGATAAAAAATACACTTACGGGTCTGATATCACACCAGTGGTGGCGCGCGGAATCACGAAATAACCAATCAACCAATCTAAATGTTACTCCATGGCACGCGTGGAAAGCCCTTTTCGCACCACTGTGCGCCGGGCCTCGCAGCGCCGCTTCATCGGCAATGGAGATGAGCGCCCGCGGCGCTTCACATCGCGTCGCTTCGCGTCGGACGCTGCGCCGCCACTCGGCGTGAGAGCCCGGCCGCGCCCACGCACTCGCCCGCCCTCGCCCGCCCTCGCCCGCCCCCTCGCCCGCCCCCTCGCCCGCCCTCGTCGCCCGCCCTCGTCGCCCGCCCTCGTCGCCCGCCCTCGTCCCCCGCCCTCGTCGCCCGCCCTCGTCGCCCGCCCTCGTCGCCCGCCCTCGTCGCCCGCCCTCGTCGCCCGCCCTCGTCGCCCGTCCTCGTCGCCCGCCCCCTCGCCCGCCCTCGTCGCCCGCCCTCGTCGCCCGCCCTCGTCGCCCGCCCTCGTCGCCCGCCCTCGTCGCCCGCCCTCGTCGCCCGCCCTCGTCGCCCGCCCACGCGCTGCTTACGCTTATGCGCCCGCCATCACTTAAGCATTCCTTTCGGGGACCCTGAGATGGAGACGCGTGCCAAATGAAGGCCAGCTGCCTTGCATTAATGCAACGCCCACAGCTAGCGCCCCGCTTTTTGGCCCATTCGCCGCCACGAAACAGTAGAAGGGTTTGATAAAATGAACGCTTCCGGTCCTATTGTTCAGTTTGAGAACGGAAAGTGAATGCTCCGTTTTGGTAAATTCTGTCGTTACATTATGTGTTTCCTCTTTTAATTCTGCTATGCGATCTTCGAGCATTAATGTTAAATATTCTCCAAGTGGTGTATTCTGTGCTGAGGGTACAAATCTCATTCAATTTGAAATAAAATGAGATTTGAGAAAAAATTAAAAATGTTTCACGAAAATAAAAATATAAAAAATTTGGTGATGATAATAAAGAAAATGGATTTTGAAACATTTTGGTGGCGTTGTGTCGTTAAAAAACCTGTACACTCCTGAAGTGATACATGTTTCCCCATATCTCTTTAATTCATCACACGTTCTGCAATATTGGTGAAGATTTGAATTACAGAACTCATGTATGAATTGTTCATTTCTCGTAACGATGTATTGCCTCCAATATCGGTGAAATGTACTCAGCCCAATTCAGTGAATGACAAGCATCCTTTTATCAGATTGTACTCGTGTTATTCTTTACAAAATGTTGTATTGTTTTCTAAAGTAATTATTGCATTGTTAAAAATAATTTAGCTTCTGTATTATTATTATTATTATTTATAATATTATTGAAAATATATGATATTTGATAATTACAGTTATCAGTATATTTGTGAAGACTCCGACATACATACGACCCATTCGTATTATGTCGCATCTGAATACAAAAACTAATTTGTCAGTTTATCGAAAATTTCTTTATTTCGAAGTTTTGTTTTTTCGAATTTCATTTATGAAGTGGAAGTGATGAAATAATTGAGGCATGAAGGAATTGGAATTTAGGCCGTTATTCTCTTTTAAGACAATTTTAAGTGAGAGAAAATTGTTTAGATTGACAATAAGATTGTTTTGTTGTTTAATTTTTAAAACGTGGCATGGATGTCAACTCTTCTTCTTCGTAATTTATGTTCTAAGAGTAAATCTAACTGGTACGTCAGTTTCATCAGAAAAATAGTAAACGGCTTCAAATTCACTCAAAATTCGACTTTTTACTTTTTTTTAAAAAAATTTACACAATACTCTATCATCGAGGAGGAGAACAATCGACGAAAGCCCATCGGCGTGAATCATTGGACGTGAACATTCAGGTCACGGCCTGTTCTGCATGTACGAGTGCGCGCCTCGCGTCGCCTCGCCTCGCCTCGCCAGGGGGCCATGCGGGCGGTCTTTCGCAAACTTACGTAATCAGTCTCTGGATGCACGCAGAAGTTGGCAACTCCGAACAAAAATATTTCCTTGTGCCTTCATTTCACGCGTAGCGAAGTTGGGGCGCGCGCTCGCCGAGTTGCCGGGGGGACACGTCCGCCCCCCGTCGCTGGGCGCGGCGCGGCGCGGCGCGGCGCGGCTCCGTGCCGCTCGCTGGGCCCTTCTTGCGCGGGGGCGCGGCGTTCTTGCGGTGGCCTTGTCGCGCAGCGGGAAGGGTCAGAGGGCATCGGGGGTGGGGCAACGGGGCCAGAGGAGCGCAACGGGGAGGACAGAGGAAAAAGTAGTAGGTGGATGCTTCTGCGCCAGGTAGCGACGAGGGTAAGAAGTTGTCAAGTAGGGATAGCAGCTGGCAAAGCGGGGAGAATAGGTGGGAGACGGGGTGGAACAATGCGAAGTGGAGAGAGCTGGGGGAAGTGCAGTGGGGAGGGCAGCGGAAAAAGTAGTAGGTGGATGCTTCTGCACCAGGTAGCGAAGAGGGTAAGAAGTTGTCAAGTAGGGATAGCAGCTGGCAAAGCGGGGAGAATAGGTGGGAAACGGGGTGGAACAATGCGAAGTGGAGAGAGCTGGGGGAAGTGCAGCGGGGAGGACGGAGGAGAGGGAGGTGGCGAGGGCACGGGGGAAGATAGCGAGGGCCGCGGGGACACAGGGAGGACGGCGGTTTGGTAGCGGGGAGGGCCGCTGAAATGCCACGTAGCTGGAAAGCGGAGTGGGCGCTGGGGGCAGCAGAGAGCGCGCGGAGAGGGGAGGGTTTCGCGCACAGCTGCGGCGTTGTAATGTAAGAGAAGAGCGGGGAGGGCAGCGGGGGCAATGGGCGCAGCAGCAAGCGCAGGAGGGAGGGGGGGAGGGGAGAGTCGCGGGAGGGCAGCGGAGGGGCCGAGGAGAGGGCGACGAGGATGGCGGCGGGGGGGGGGCGGTCATTAGTATTTTGCGCCTGCGATGTGATTTATCGACCGGCCACCTCCCGCGGTGTTGTTAGAGCCCCGGATGGAACTCGCTTTAAAATCGAACAAGTTGGATTGGAGCCGGGAGATGGAGTTTTTCGTCGATTCAATGGAATTCTGTTTTTGGAGGTGACTGGAATTGTTTTATTACACGCTTTCTTTACCTTCCACAGGCAAATATTAGTACGGTAAACTTTGCGAGAACCCGTTTTAGTCTGTTAAACTTTTAAAGACTCACCGCTCCCGTGTATACGGTACATTAAATGGCAAAAATTCTGCCGGGGTCTTTTTTCCTTTGGAAAGGAGGCCGAGAGCTCAGTCTCCTCACCAAACAAGACGGGAACTTGGGGCGCATGTGGAGCTTTTTTGCGGGTTGACTGAGTCGGTCAGATGTTGCCGGGCAGCCGGTGCGAATTTGCTGTGTAACAGGTGTTCAGCAAATTTTCAGGCGCAATTATGAAACTAACTCGACTGCTTCTGAACCCCACTGGCTTGTTTTGTACGTCTTGCGGGCCTGGAAACCGAAGCTCAGAATTATTCAATTGGAGCTTCTCTGGCGTAGGGATAAAGAAACAAGGGGCCTAGATGAAGTAAAGTAAATGTTCTTCTGTGTTTCATCCATTCACAATAAGATGAAGAAACAGCACACTTTGCTCCTACTAGTTCCTATGCGTTGCGAGATAATAGTTTTTGTTTCGTTGAAGCATTGTATACAAAATTGCTGATAAGCTAAAAGATGCGCTGCACAAACTAACACACAAAACAAATACAAATTAATTATCATATTTAGCGAACCTATTCTGGAAAAAATTAACTACATCTTGCAACGTATGATTCGACAAAAAACCGTGAAAGTTGGAGATTTCTATTAATCCTAGGAACCTTTCGTAATAGAGAGATTTCTCCAAAATAATTACTAGCGTTTTCATATAATGATTCATAAATGAGTAATTTAGTTCATTGTATCCTTAACTAGATTAATGTCTGAACTAAGAAAGAGAAAGTAAATTCTTCTACGTTTTCTTAATATATTTAAAAAATGGAAGGCACGCTTTTAACAAAATATTGCTTTAAAACATGTATCGCATTCGAAGCACATTTACTTTTATTTCGTTGTCAATAGTCATTAGCTTGATTACGTTCCTGTAGCTCCTTATTGCCCTCCAGAACAGGGCGCAAGGATGGGGTGCGGTCATTAGTATTATGCGAAGGTAATGTGATTTATCGATCGACATGTTAAATCACTACCTCAGATCGACTGCTTGGCTTCAAGATGAAGCGCAGGCCTCTAGATTACGCATGGTACACATTATCATGGCGAAAATTAACGATTTTATCGCGTTAAATTACTGAAAGGTTCATACTAAAAAATCTACGCTACTCTACTGTTTTACATGTTATATGCAAAAAATGAACATAATTAAATGAAGGCTGACATATTTTGTATTATAATAGTATTTACGTATTTAATGTGTAAGCTAATAAAAATTGAACATATTTCATCAGAAGCAAAACAAAGCGATAAAATGGATTCAAAATGTTTGCAACATTGCAAATGTTTGCAACTTTCGACTTCATTTTCTGGCTACTGGTGTATTAACTTCGTTCACTTCACTCTCAACAATAAACTGGCTTTGTCGTATCGAATGTGGTTTTGCTAATATGAGAAGGTTTTATGACGCGTACTCCTATCATTTTTATGAAATAAATAATACATTTCTGGTTTATTTTCAACAATTATTTACTTCATTTCTTTATTACTTGCAAATTTTAGCTTAGGAGAGACAATTAAATATTATGTTGATTACCTGAAATTGGAAGAAAAATTAATTTTCATATATACAGTAAGCATACGAATATGGAATATGTGTTATTGAATATGGAATTGATGAATGGCTTTGGAAGTACGTTGAAAAGATCCTCCAAAGATGTAAAAGAACATTAATTCCACCTTCTTGATTGTGTTTTGATATTTTCATGTGAAAAGATGTGAATATATAAGTAGTTGCTCATATGAGGTTTGAACAGAAATGTGGGCGAACTGGTTAGAACATTTAGTGTGGTCACAAAATAAATCCAAACCTCTCTTTGTTCAACGAATAAATGATCACTGGCAATAAAATTTATAATAATGAAACAACCATTATTTCAATTTTGTCACACTATTAGTACATTTTTTAATTTCAAATTTTAAAGCGATATAATGAAATATATAATTTAAAATATTTCTCTTGCATAAAATAGCAACGAGCATTATTGTAGTACCGACAACTACGACGAAAGCTAGCAGACTCTCTTAGCACAAATAAATTTAACTTCTAGTAAGGTAAAATCAGTCATTTCAGTACTTATTTTTACTTCATTAATAGGTTAGTGAACTTAAGATTATAATAACTAGTGGTAATCATTTGTTAATAAAGTTAAGACTTATTTGAATAATTCTTGCATCTTAATTTTCATTCGGACGAATGGAGTAAAATTTTGCAAATTCCTTGAAGCGACCTCTTTTATAACACGAACAGAGTATGTGAAGGAAATCCGAAAAAAATTCGCCAAGTTGAGAAGTGCTGTGAAGATTGTTGCCTTATCAACCATTTGGGGAACCCTTTGCTTCGTTTACGCTCCTCGCGCGTCGGCACAATCGCATTGAAGCGGCGGCGCTCGTGTGGAGGTTGCGAAGTGAAGGAGTCGCAAAGCCGCTGGAGGCGCCGCCCTGGGCCGCTGGCGCCGGCGCTGGCACGTGCCCTCGCAAAGGACGCCGAGCAGGCGACGTGCGCCGGCCACCTGCGCCCGGCGCCGCCCCCGCACTCGCGTTGGGCCACGCCCCCTCCCGCCGTGCCGTACCATCCCATCCCAATTCACCCCAACCTATTCCAATCCACCCCATCCCATCGCAATCCACCCCACCCCATCGCAACCCATCCCGTCCCAACTCAATCCACCCCGTCCCATCCCAATCCACCCCATCCCATCCCAACCCATCCCGTCCCAACCCAATCCACCCAATCTTTCCCCATCCCATTCCAATCCACCCAATCTTTCCCCATCCCATTCCATTCCATTCAATTGTTCCATCCCAGTCCACCCCATCCCATCCCATCCTAATCCACGCCATCCCATCCCAACCCATCCTATTTCATCCCATCTCATCCCAATCCACCCCACTATCTAATTCAATTCCATCCTATTCCAATTCACGCCATCCCATCCCAATCCACCTCATTCTAATCCACGCTATCCCATCATAATCCACCCATTTCATCCCATCCCAATCTGCCCCCATCCCAATCTACCTCGTCCCAATCTACCTCTTCCCGTCCCATTCCAGTCCTCCCCATCCCATCACATCCCAATCCCCCCATCCCAAGTCACTCCAACCCATTCCATTCCGTCCTGTCGGAATTACATTCGATCCCATTCCATCCCATTCCGTCACATCACATTTCATCTCATCCCATCCCTACCCATACCATCCATCTCATCCCATTCGATTCCGACCCAACCCCATCCATCTCATTCCGTCCTGTAGTATCCCATCGCATTCCGAGCCCATTATTTTGACTCTTGTTCCGATCCGCCTCTTTCCCTCCCGTTCCGTCCCCCCCCCCGTCGCATCGCCTACTCTCCCGTTCCTTCCGGAAGCCATCCCGTCCCCTCCCCTCCCGTCCGGAACCCTCGTCCCATCTAATTCTGTTCCGTAACATCCCCTCTCACCCCATTCTGCCCCGCTCCTTCCACTCTCCGTCTGTCCCGTCCCCTCCTCTCCGTTCCGATTCACCCATCCCTCCTGTTAGAGTTCGAGTCTCGACGATGGCAGGGTTTTCGACGTTATCTTTGTAGCTAATTGTTCAGCTACTGTCTGGAGGAGAATTGAAGCCGTCGGCTGCTCTCATTCGTAACTTTACATGATTTCTCCGATCAATACCAGACGAATGCCGAACCAATGCCCTGACAAACGGGCCGCGGACTGCGCGCAATCCTTCCTTCCTATTCCTTATTCTATCCTCATTCTATATTCTTGCGCATTAAATTAATCAATCACATCACATCAATCCCACTAATTAGAATCACAAAGCTGTTTTTTTTTCAAATACAATTACTAATAACATGAACACACGCCCAAATTATTCACGTATGTGCAAAGCATTCACTAAAGTTAACATAAAATTATTTACGCATTACTTGCTGAAAGAATCATGGGACACAGTTTAAAACGCTGTTGACACAAATGATAAAAATATACATACACTGTACTATCACTGGTGTCGGGAGCTTCGAGCTTACCAGATGGTAAACGGTCCATCCCGTCCCAATTCATCCCGTCCCGTCCCGTCCTGTCCCGTCCTGTCCCGTCCCGATCCATCCCGTCCCGTCCCGTATGTCCCGTTCAGTTCCGTCCCGCCCCGACTCCTACGTTCCCGTCTCCTCCCGTTTCCTGTACCACTCCGTCCCGATTCATTGAGTCCCACCCACTCAGCCCCGTCTCATCACCACGTGCGTCCGCCCACATGCCAACGCGACCTCTCCGGACCATCCGCCCCCGGCGCTAGTCTCTCTTCCGCAGCTTTGCTCGCCTCCTCCGTTCACGACCTCCCATCGCTTCGCTCGACCTTCTGTCTGCCGTCAATTGTGGAACCGCAGGCGCCGCCTCCGCCTCCTCCACCGTCCCAAGCGCCTGTGCCCGCCGCGTCGCGGCGTCTGTAGTCGGTGTTGCCTTCTCGAGCTCGTACCTCCAATATCATTCACGGCGCTGCCGCTTCAGCAGTCTGCGTGCTAACAGACGGAAGGCGAATTTCTCCGCAAATTGTACGTCGTCATCTCCGCTTGCGCCCTGTCTCTTGTCGCCAACCAGCCTCCGGGCGACGCGACTGACTCCAGCAGCTCTTCGGCACTCTCAGAGCATCCACGCAACCCGCGGTTTTTTCCTGTTATCACCTTCGCCTCGCAACGTTTCCGGCCTCCATTCACAGCGCTTCCCCTTAACTTTCGGATTCCGCTGCCTCACCAACACCTCCCCCTCTTCCGTCTGTGCGTGGCTGCCGCTGCCCGGCCACTTCCGCTCTCCCGCCCGCCCGCCGCCGCCGCCGCCGCCGCCGCCGCTTCCGCCCCGAAGTCGCTCTCAGCGCCGACGCTGCCGCCGTCCCCGCCGCCGCTGCTTGCTGCCGTCTCTGCCGCTGCCGAACCTCTCCCTACCAACGCCTTCACGCCGCTGATGTCGTCACTGCTGAAGACTCGCAGCCAACTCGGCGGCCGCTGCTCTGCCGCCCCCGAGCGCTGGTCTATCCCCGCCGCTTCCACCTATTCTACCTCTATTTCCGCTACACTTCTCGGTTCGATCCGTCGCCCACGACACCAATGCTTTCGACTCGGCTTCCTCTCGGACACCGCCCTCGCCGCCCTCTCCGCCGCCTCCACACTTGTCACTTTTACCTTCCACTCGGTCCTTGCTGCCACTCTTGCAAGTCTCACCGCCCTCTCCACTCTTGCCATTGCGATCACCACTTTTGCCGCCGCCCTAGCTACTCCACTATCACCACAACGGTGTCCACCTTCCACACCATTCTCGTCACCATTTCCAACGCCCTTAACTCTCTCGCCGCCTTCATTACCTTCGCCGCCACCCTTCTTTGCCACCGCCCTTACACCGCCGCTACCCTTACACCGACACTATCCTTACACCGCCACTACCCTTACACCCCCACTACCCTTACACCGTCACTACCCTTACACCGTCACTACTCTTACATCACCACTACCCTTACACCGCCACTTCGCTTACACAACCACTACCCTTACACCGGCACTATCATTACACCTCCACTATCCTTACACCGTCATTACCCTTGCATCGCCACTACCCTTTACACCTCCACTACCCTTACACCGTCACTACCTTTACACCAATAGTACCCTTACACCGCCACTATCCTTACACCGCCACTACCCTTACACGCCACTACCTCCGACACTGTGTTCTTTACCTCCCACCTCCTCTTCACCGACATCTCTACCTCCCCCATCGCCCGCCCTTCCCTCGCCGCCGTCGGGCCGTCCTCCCCGCACCCCTTTCCCGGAGCGGCCGCAGCGGAGCGCGCGCCGTCGCTCGTAAATCAGCCGCGCTCGAGGGGGCGGCGGGGGCGGGGGCGGGGGCGGGGCCCGGCGGGCCGGCCGTCGCGTGTTCCCCACAGCCACCGCTCCAATCGGTCAGGCGGTTTAAGGGCGCTGTCCTCCCGCTCCCTTGTGGAGATACGGGCGCGCAGCCCTAAAGCCCGGTCGACGCGAGAACTCGCCTGCGGGGAACGGCGCCGAAGCCGCCGCCGCCGCCGCCGCCGGTCAGAAATCGCGCAGGGCAGGGCAGGGTTTTGATTTGGGCCGCTTCAGGAAATATGCTTCGGATTGGAGCAGTTTTAGTACAAACCGAAATAAAAGTAAGTTCTTTGCCATAAAAGATCTGAAACAGAAGCAAGGATATTGCGAAGAGCATAAAAGACGCAACGTTTTAGATTAAATTTAGTATTTCTGAAATAATATTTAATTTCACTTCGTTAATAAATAAAATTGATATTTAAGAAAGTTATAAACGTTTAATTAAAATTTTGTACTTCGTTTACGAATATATTGTATCAAATTTTATTCGTATCCTTGTTTTATCGTCTTTGTAAAATACGTATATACGTTTCCAAACAGGAACGTTACTGCTGGTGTATCATCATAATTGATCGCCATGCAAGATGTACTCTTTCGTAATGAAACAGCTCCGTTGTCACAGCAGGAGAGATATTCAGACCTCATTATGCCGTTTCCCCAATGCAACTGACAATCTAGTTTCAATTAAAAATTCATCAAATAACGCGGGTCAAATGATGCACATGTAATGCCCTGTTTACACAGTGAGGTTTAACTTTTCACAACGAGTACACAAATCTCAATATCTGCTTGGTGTCACAGAGCTATATTGCGAATTTCTAATGGAGCTTGATGGACCATTTCGCAAAAATGGGAGAGCGATGTGAAATTAAGCCGTTGTGTGAGGCCACCGGGCACACTGTCACTGTCGCCACGCCGCCATGGTTTTGTGTTCAGAAATGACAAAGTGTTACAAGCAACATTGTCGGTTCCCTTTCAGGAGTAGAAGCGGCGTGTATTCGGAGCACTTTATTATCCCCATTTTCTTGCGTTAACTTAACCCGTCGTAATAGCCGCGGAAAATACTTTGCTTCACTTGACTTCCTTTGTCACTGTAGATTAAACATTTTAGTGTCAGGGCTGTTGCATAACAAGGGTCTTCTTGGTGTAAGTTTTTGTTTTCTGCTGCAGTTCGTATTCGTCAAACTTCCAGTGCATTTAGAACTCCTGGTACAACAATGGCATTTTCAGTTGTCTCTAAACTGATTTATCTCTCCCAGAATTGTGACTAAACAAATATCAGAGAGTAGTATTACTCAGCCGATTCCAACTACTCTCTCACCTGCTGGAAAGGTTGCGTGAGTGCTGCTGACTTCACTCTTGAGTATAAGTAATTTTACCCTGATTATGACTCAAAGCCTATGATTATTGTTCAGTAATTACTGTACATCGTTTCTAAAAGTGATTATTAAATTCACTGACGAGGAACTTCTGCGCATAAGCATTCCACAGACCGCCATTACACCATAACTTCCTGAATGTCCCTAACTTAATGAACAATATGTATTTTTGATGTCTTCCAGCAAACCAAACTTTTGAAAATCATCCATAATTGGAAAATAACAAACTTTTATTTTACTTACTTCTGTATTATTTCTGAAAGTAATGTTCAAGCAGTTCCTAGAATACTGGGCATCGCGAAGCTTCAGATAATCAGGGATTTTTTATCTACATGTATTTGTGTTTACTTAAACCTTTCCTCTTTATACCTCTTTTTTCGATAAATATCAATATTATAGCTAGCTCAGGTACTTTATTATCCATCAGTAATAATATTAATAACATAATAATAATAATAATAATAATAATAATAATAATAATATGAACAAATATTTCAGAGCTTTATTTTCAATATTATCATAAACCGAGTAGGCCTGAAATTCCACCGTTAATTACGAAGTCATTGCAGCCAAAAATTTTATCGTTGGGAGAATTTCAAATTGATGGATACACTCTAAAATATTACTGAAAATAACGACGAGCAATCGTGATATCTTTTGGAGAAATACGTTACGCAATCAACAATGTCTTACGCCATTTACTTACTAAAGGAAGATCCTATTCATCATTGTCGGGTCAGACTCAAACTGTATTTAAACCATTACGTGTACAATTGTCTTTTTCATTACAACTATACTTCTACAAAAGAATCATATTCATATTAATTATCAAACAAGCATATTCATACTTTTCATGTGCAGATCTGTGCAGTCGCTCACCTAATTTACAACTACTGAATGGTCTTTTTAATATAATTCTATTTGATTTTAAAAATTAAACCAATATTCGAGTTTGAACAAACTTACATTGTGTCTCTTTTGTAAGTTTTCACTTTCCTTTTGATATCTTTCACAGCCCTCTTGGACGGCGAATTTCCCCTTTTTCTTGTGTTTCTTCTTCAGCTACGCATCAGGAAGGCTTCATCAATTAACATACTCAAAAGTTCTGAATGTTCCGAATTTCTAATTTTTAAAATTTCAATTTAAAAAGCGAGCTCTAAATTGTTTATCTTCCCTAACTGAATCGCACCTTGTTCTTTTGTCTAACCTATTATGTATTCCTATCCCTATCGCCCTTCATTCTTCTTGTCTTGCATTAATTTATAGAAAAAGACATTTAATTAATAATTCTCTTCTGAATTAATTCAAAGTTAATTTATTATATCATCTTTTTCTTATTTAGATGACAGTTTATCTTAGTTTACACACTGTACCCTGAAACGAAAATTGTTAATTTGATATTTCATAATTCGCAAAATTGGACAAGAAGAAAAAATCCCACCAAAATTAACCTCTCTAAATTTCATTAATTTAAAAAATAATCACTCCAAACTTTGAAGGTTTCATTCTGATAGTTCTAACACAGAAGATTATACAGCGGAGTCTAGATGTAGATAACCCAGATATAGTGAACTTTTTGTTTTAACGAACCAAAGTAACTTGTTCCCTTCAACCTACATTATAAATAAACTCTACATGATTCCCTTATAACGAACTTACCACGTCGGATGTAGAGAACGTAGAAAATAGTAAACCTTCGAGGAGGGAAAATGCTTTGTCTCAGCACCGCGAATTCTCGAACCTAAGAACACAAGAGGAAGATAAGCGAGTCGTTTTTGTAGCATTTGCGGCAAATGAACACAGAGAACGCATCTCTGAGAAAATTGTTTCAGGTCGTCTATGGCAATTCTGAAAACTTCACCGACGCTGACTGGGAGATAAGTGAAATGCTACCTGACTAGAAAATACTAAACTGTGAAAAGATCTTTTAGAACAGAAGAAAGCTAGTGTGATGGCAAAGAGAATACAAATGAAGGAAGTGTTCCAGAATGCTTTTACTGAAACTCTAAAATAACAAAAGCAACCATCATAGAGAAACAATTATATTTGAGCAGATTGAATACAGTGAATCTCTGGTACAGTGATCCAAAAACGTTGAGCTTCAGAGCAAAATTAGAGCGATTATCATTTAAAAAAATCTTATATTAAAAAAAACTAACGCACGAACAGTTATAAGTACGATACTGGAAATGAATCGGAGATAGTTTGCGAAGAGAAATTCTTCATTAACTGAAAATTGGAGGTGGTAATACAAGTTCTAGGAACTTCATAGTTTACACACTATGCCACTTTGCAGATATGATCACGAAACATATAGTATAGTTCTCGATTAAAGATGAAGTGATTCGGGAAGAGGAAGATATTTTGAAACATTTTCGCAACATGCAAAATTAAAGTTTAAGGAATGTATTAACGTCTGTTATCACTTTCTAGTTGTTCACGAATTATAACCTTTTTTGAAATAATTTATTTTCTTTCTCTATGCCGTCTTGGATAAATTTGATTTACTTGCCTGAGACTACGTTCACGTATTACGTTATTAATTCGATAAGTTCGATAAATTCGTTTCATTCGATAAGTTCATAGTAAGTAAGAAGTAACGTTCGTTTATAAGCTGATTTTTCACAATCGCAGGGACAGATCCTGCAGCGACTACCCGCTTAATACTTGAGTGCAGAGGGTTGCGTAGAGCTTCAGTTCAGGGGCATTTAAGTCGGCATAAACGCATAAAATCATCAACGCCCCCATTTTAGGTCTATGTGCGACAGACATACGCATATTCTCATTATAGTATGCTTATATTCTTCGCGCAAGTGTAACAAAGTTTTATCGCAATCAGATGTAAGGTTTGGCAGCGCATAAAATATGAACATTCATTGATTTTTATATATACTAGATTTGTCAATATTGATAGTCAATAATGAAACAAACTATACATCTATAGATGAGAACTTGTTAAACACACCTGGCTATCAGAAAAAGTATTGTAGACCCCATTTTTCAGGGAAAATTTCGGAATACGTATAGGCTACAACTGTGCAACATTAAAACTTTTGAGTTTTGTTTAATTTTATCTTCAAAAATAGTACATCATTATATTTGTTAGACTGCACTTAGTGTGAATTTGCAATTAAATAATTATTTTTTAAATTTACGTAGATAGAAAATTATTTAAATTTGTACGGCTATTTTCAATAAAAATATAGGAAATATTACATCCGTCTCGACAAAAGATTACTACTCATATTACATTTGATTTAGTTAAATATTTTCCTTAAAGTACCATTTATCATGGCATTGAAATCAGTAATTTTATCCAAAGAACGTACATATTGAAGTGATAGAACATTATTTTTATTTCAACTTTTCAGTGAATATTTCTGTTAAAGTGTATTGAACGTCGCTAAACCTCCACAAGCGGCAACATCTCAAAGGAAGAATTATCATCAACGTCCTCCTCAGAACGCCTTAAACCAACGAAACGTCCTGAAATCTTATTGAAAAATGGAACATAAAGCGCCCTTTCGATGAGTCCTCGATCTCGAGAATTATAGACAGCAAAACGCGAAAGCAGCCCGCCATTAAACGAACCGCTTTCTCGAAATGCAAAGTAATTTAATACTGGTGCGAAACACGCAGAAATTGGACGCTCTTATTACGGCGTAGAGTGGGCCGCTTTACATAAAGCGCCCGTTAAAAAGAATATTCATTTTTCCCGTTAACAACCTGAGACGCGGAGATGTTCGCGAAGAAAGCGAAGCACCGCAGCGCCGTAAACGACGATTCCTTGACGGGTGGCAGGGGCGTTGGCGGCGGTGGTGATGGCGGTGGCGACGGTAAAGGCTGTGGCGGTAGCGGTGGCGGCGGCGGAGTCGGCTGCGGTGGTGATGGCGGCGGCGATTGAAGCGGTGGCGACGGTGGTAGCTGCGGCGATGGCGGTGGCGGCGGCGGTGGCACCAGCGGTGGCGGCGGTGATGGTAGCAGCAGCGGCGGCGGTGGTAGTGGCGGCGATGGTAAAAGGAGCGGCGGCGGCGGTGGCGATAGCAATGGCGATGGCGGCGGTATCGGCGGCTGTGGTGGCGACAGCAGCGGCGGCGATGGAGGCGGTGGTGGCGGCTGCGATGGCGGTGATGGTGGCGGCGGAGGCGGTGGCGGCGGCGATTGCGGTGGTGATGGTGGCGGCGGTGCCCGAGGCTGGGGCCGCAGTGACGGCAGCGCCGATGGTGGTGGTAGCGTCGGCGGTGGCAGTGGCGAGGGCGGTGATGGAGGCGGTGGCGGCGATGGAGGCGGTGATGGTGGTGGCGGCGGCACCGGAGGTACTGATGCTGGTGGCGGCTGCGGCGGCGGCGATGGTGGCGTCGGCTGTGGTTGCGCTAGCAGAGGTGGGGGGGGGCGGCGGCGTTGGCGGTGACGAGGGCGGTCATGGTGGTGATAGGGTGTCGGCGGAGTCGGTAGTAGCGGTGACGGTGGCGGCGGCGGCGGCGGCGGCGGTGGCGGTGGCGGTGGCAGTGGCGAGGGCGGTGATGGAGGCGCTGGCGGCGATGGAGGCGGTGATGGTGGTGGCGGCGGCACCGGCGGTAGTGATGCTGGTGGCGGCTGCGGCGGCGGCGATGGTGGCGTCGGCTGTGGTTGCGCTAGGGTGTCGGCGGTGTCGGTAGTAGCGGTGACGGTGGCGGCGGCGGCGGCGGCGGCGGCGGCAGTGGCGGAGGCAGTGGCGAGGGCGGTAATGGCGGCGGCTGAGTCTTGCCTCGGGCGCCGCGAAGACTCGTTTCCTGCCCGCGCTCTCGAGCATTAGCCCTGAGCGCGAACCTCTCTCCCCGCTGAGGAAGCAGGCGATCTGCGCCGGAGCTCCGCCAGCCTCGGATCCGCGCTCGGGTGCCGCGAGACAGGGAGCAGGGCGCCGCATTTCAAAGAACCACGAGATGAGTGGCATGCTAATTTCCTGAAGAAGGAGTAATAGATTAAACGCAAACGCTGAAGTGCTCGCGAATGAGGATTGATTGATTAGTGTTTTCAGCGAATCAACTTCTAAGGTCATTAGTCCCATAAGTGTCGAGCATTACTCGGGAGGAGGCGGTGATGAATGATGAGATCCGTCGCCGTCCTACACGTCGGGTAGCGGAGTTTTCTCCAAACAGGCGTCTCCAAGCAGAAGGCAACGCCCCTGCCGGGTCAAGATCTAGGCTCCCGACTGGTCTCGCAAGATGTTTCGTAGTGTAGTGCCTGGAAGTGTGTGGAAGTAAGGGGTGAGAATAGGACAAGAAGGTGACGGAATTATCGCACGCGGCCCGTGGCCCGTGTGTTAGAGTACTCCTTCAACATTCCCCTAGCGTCGATCGGAGAAATCACCGGTCGCTGAAATTCTCCTTTAGACAGCGACTGAATTCGCCCAAGCATTGTATTTGTAGTGAGGGACGAAAATCCTTCCTTCGTCGGTAGACCCACACTAGGACCTATCGGTAAGAGACACTGCAATCACATCAATTCGTGTCATGAGCCATCTAAACCGGTGCGAAAGAGGAGGCTTACCTCATCTCCTTCCTTGGTAAATGTTGTGATAGTTGGCATTTACCTTCCACAGTATGAAGAACAGTGTTTTTCACCGGGGTGAAATGATGATGGAAGATGAATGAATGGATGGCCCTATGTTCAGACGGGATACGTGGGTGGTATGCTAAGCTATGTCAAAGCTAGTCGCCTGGTGGAAACACCGTGTTTTGCATTCGACTCGAACTCCCAAACTTTGGCTTCCAATGTGTGGACAATTTTCCAAGTCCCTGCATCTTATTGTCCCTGTGGTTTTATTCAAAGATACTTAGTCCAAATCGTATTGTTTTTACAAAATAAAACACGATCAAGATATTGAGAGATACATTACAATGTAGAACAAACCTACCGATTTTGCAAACTTCTCAGGGGTAATGAGAAAAAGAGCTTTCAACTGTGCATGCACGAAAAGTAAAGGAGAAATTTCCTCCTGTTTGATGCTCATCTTCTCCATCTGAAGAGTCGCGTCTCCACCACAACTGTCACCGTGAAAAGGGGCAAATTTGCTACGTCTAATCCTTCGTTTTTCACAGTTGTTGAAGGCTACAAAAGTGCCAGGAAGGTGTAACTCTCTTTACTTAGATAACTGCCTTTACGCTACCGTCAATAATTCTTAAGCAGGAGACCCGTACATTCTCAGCATGAGCAGCCGACCCGGCTCGACGCAGCTCAGCTCGGCGTCAAGTTTTGCCGACTTTTTTGTAACATTGTTCCTTTCTGGCCACGTCTTCAGCAACAGATGATTCTTGTTGGTCTTTTTTCGAGCAAGAAAAAAATTTAATCGCAAATGTCACATATTAATATAGCAATAAAACACATTTAATTTAATATATAGCATATAAATAACACAATTTTATGACAGAATAGTAAATATAGACAAGGTGAACTTTTAATAACGTGTATACAGATTTATCCCCTACATTTCACGTATTTTTTATTGATAAATAAACAAATTCGTCAAATTAATAAATAAGTTCTTTATCTTCAAATTTTTGTTCCACCCTTTGACTCAGAGAGGATCAAACTGCCAGCTTCCATGCTCACTATCACTTCTCGTTGGTCGTAAACTCGCTCGCATTCCTTTCCGTATTTCCAACGTCATTATTTAGCCATTTCAACTCCCGCTTCATTAGAGCTTTCACGCCTGTTTGCAAAGTCGCATCGCTCCCCACACCAGCCTCACCTCCGCCCTCTCATATGTACCCATGCCAGTATCCTCCCGAATGCCATTACTTCATCGCTGCTCTGGTTCATCTCCGCTTGCATATTTATCGCTCTTGCCATTATCCTCCGCCACACTTCCTGGTTCTCGTGTGTGGAACCGCTGTGTCAGTCGACATGACACCTCGCTAACTCACTTTCGCTCATCCTTGCGCTCACACTGTCCACTCCGCTAGTCACCTCATTAATCTCGCGTCTTTTCATCTCATCACTAGTCATCAGAAACTATCATGTCCTTGGCTCGTGCGTGAATGACGCCACGTTAACCTCAACTCGAGGCAAACCCACTGTCCCTCTTTTACCCTCAATTTTCACAGTGAGATTCACTCACGCTTGCGTTCACACTGTCTATTCTGGTAGTCATTACTCTCAGCTTGTCTCATCTTGTCGCTAATCATCAGTAACTTTCATTTCTGGCTCGTGAACGAATGATGCTCCATTAACCTCGCCTCACAGCAAAGCCACTATGGCTATTATCTCCTTGCTTTTTTACAATCTTCAATCGATACCACAGTTTCCTGCGAGCGCTGTACGCGAACTCCCTCAAACTCCTGGGCGAGAGTTGCGCTTTCTCCTCCTCCTCGTTCTCATGACTTTCGTTGTTAATGCGCCGCGCAACCGCCATTTGTTCTTTCTGAGCGAGTGCGCTTGAAACGAACCTTCGAATCCCCAGGTGCAACTGTGCACTGCTTCGGTTGAAAGTGAAGAAGTTTCAGCTCCAAGCACTGCATCCGGGACGTATTTCAATGTGGTTTCCTTCTGATTGCAGTACATCCGATAGGTGACTAGGTCATTGACTTGATTTAATCGGTGAAGGTTTTTTTGTAACGTATATTGTGGCAAATGCGAGTCACTGCTTTTAAGACGCATCACTTTCCACTTCCATCACAGATCGTATGCACTCTGTGCTATCGAAGTCACCACTTTGATCATATTAATTGTTATGTTGGAGAATGGGAAACACTTTTGAGCTCTTTCGTCTTTTTGACATATGGAACTCCTTATGGAGTAATACATCTTTGGAGAGAATTGTTTCCCTTTCTGGCTCATTATTCGGGAGTTTTTCTTAAATAATTTTTCCCTTTAGAAATAAATACCAAAAACAGTATACCTCTCATACAAATTCTGGAAAATAATACAAAAATATCAATAATTACCAAGAGTATATGTTACATTATAGAGCATAAATAATTTCACTAATTTCATTACCTTTCATTTTAGGATTAAGATTATGTCTTTTTGACGATGGAAAGTAATTAAATGTATGTGTTCGTGAGAGATCAATTCTTGCATCAATTTTTCAGTTTTTTTCAAATATGAGCGAGTATTGTGAAAACAGAAAATAATTAAACTACGTATTTCTAAAATAATATTTTTATTTCCATTACAGCATTATTGTTTTTTATTGATGTGTCATTTCTATGGCAAGTATGACAGTTCTGCAAAATTTAAGTGACGGTTCATGTACATAAAATATCTCAGGAATGGAATTTTGATGCTTCGCTAATTATTTTTTCTTTTGAAGTACAATTGTTATTTTGTAGTTTTTTGGTTAAAAGGGTAATTTTTACGATTTGTAATTGACCAAGTGTTTTTCTTGTTATCAGAAAACAGTTAAAAATAAAGTTTATTTCGTGTTTAAGTTCTTTAACGAGTTGCCCTTCTTTCGACTGCGTGAAACAAATCCGCCTAACAGGAGCTGTAATGCTGTTCATGCCTCCCGTTGAATTCGCAGCGGCTGCGACGGCGGTAGCGGCGTTCGCCGAACACCTGGCCCCTGGCGCCACGCCCCTTGGCCGTTTGGTTCCGCGTCGCCGCTCGATCCCAATTATCATCCCCACAATCACTCCCTGAGCCGGCGCGTGTCAAATCCCGACCGCCGCGGCCAATTCGCCCCGCCCCCGCCCGTATGTGCGCGGCGCCGCCCATCACCGCCGCCCGCGCTCTGGCATCTGCTCCCGGTCCGCGCCCCCAGCCGCCGGCGGCGCTCAATGCCCCATAGAGAGCCCTCGCTGTGAATGGGGTGCGCCCCCTCGGCCGCCCCCGCGCGCGACCTCTTTACGCGACTCCCCTCCATCCACCTCGCGCGGGAAGGAAGTTCTCGGTGTGTTATGCCTTCGCATGTGTGTTGCATTAGAAGATATGATAAATTTATTTGACCTGCGAATGGGCATAACCCGGTGGCAGCTAATTACATAAATAAGGTAATACAGCTAACATGCAAATTATATAATAATAATAATAATAATAATAATAATAATAATAATAATAATAATAATAATAATAATAATAATAATAATAATAATGGTACAATAATAATCACAGAAACAATAAACACAGCTGGTTAAACAACGATAATAATATTTATTATAAAAATAATAATGATATGAAAACTGTCTAATTCATAAAACATTAAATTACCTGAAAAAAAGAAACATCTATAATCTAACTCCGCACTGGATTTTTGTCCAATTAACACCACTCTGCACTTCATTTCACTACACTTCACTTCACTATGAGCCTTTAATCACTTCCTTCATTATTTCTGTTTTCTACACTGCACGACACCTCACTTCACAATATATTACTTACGCATCGCTCTATAACCTACTATACTCAGTTAAGTCCTTCACTTACTTAGTAATACTCTAAATTAATTTCCTAAACTGTTGAACGCTACGAGGAAAGGGTTCAAAGATTTTTGCAGGTAATCTATTCCATTCCGTTATCGTTTGATTTGTGAAAGAAAATTTCCCGACATCCGTCCTCTGCAGTCTTAAATTTATATTGTGCCTGTGATCCCCCGTACTAATGTATGTAGGTGTTTATGGTGTTTCATAGAGCACAATTTGAACTCCTAAAATCACACCTAAAATCGAAATGTAATGAAATGAATGAAATACTTAATGTTGTATGATGTAACACATATTCTTGTGAATTATGCATTTTTTATTTATTCTCCTGCATTTGTATGTGAAGTCTATTGTTTTGTGTATTTATATCTAGAAGGAGATATTTAAAAAAACTACCGAATAATCAGTTGGAAATATAAACAATTCTTCCCAAATACCACTGTATTATTCCATAAGGAGTACAATCCCAAGTAACATATGTCAGAAGGAAGAAATAGATCAAAACTAGTTCCCATTCTCCAACATCACAAGCAATATGAGTAAAGTGGTGACGTCAATAGCAAAGAGTGCAAAATCTGATATGTGATGGAGGTAGAAATTGACGCCCTTCATAAGCAGAGACTCGTATTTGCTAAAATCCACGTAATAAGAAACCAAGAAACTGCCCGAGTCACCTATCGAATGTTCTGAAATCAGAAGGAAACCACTGTGAAACATGTTGCGCTCCAATTCCTAATAAAGAAAGTTCCACAACTTATCTGTAATACTGTTTTATTAATAAAACACATTATTTTGGAATACCCTATTCGCAATTAGACAAGAGTAATTCTTCTCATACGTACTTGACAAACGGAGGGGAGGCCGAAAGGAAGCCGAGATGTGAAGACGCAAATTTTGGTACCTGAAGGGAGAATTCGTTTGCAAAAATATTTTGACAGAAACGTTGAATTGCCAATCAATCATTCATTTTGGAACCAAGAGTTGATTACTTGTCCGTATTTAAGCAGTATGTATTAGCACGTTAACCCTCACTGCTCACAAACCATTGAGGATCAGTAATGTGTATACGAAAATGAACGTGTGTCAGAAGAACTTAAAAAAACAAACAAATAATTCGAAAGTTACCTATCGTAATAAGATAGGGGAAAAATTGAAAGAATTCCAGAATTATTACACTTATCTTTGATGTTCGCATTTCTGTAGATTCACTTCCAGTAACTGCTCTGAAAAGTACAATCCCCTCCATATACATTTTTGAATTTCTCTCTTTTACAAAAATAGTTTCCCTTTTTCAGCAGATTTTACTCACAGGATGAAAAAAAGAAGCAGTTTGATGTGAAATTACCGTCTAGAGATGTAATCTGAAAGAAAAGCACCAGCACCGTACTACACCATTTGATAACAAAAGAAACAATTGATGATTATGCATATGATCAATCAAAGCAGAAATATGAAGCATTGTTTGATCAAACTTTGCCGCAAATATAATGTAATATTGTATTTAATTTCTTGAAGCATGTTATTTCAATGGCCTTGTAGGTAATTACCCTAACATCTTTGCTACAACAAATGCTTGATCGAGATTTTTTTGTTATCGGAAAATAGTTAACAATGAAATTTATTTCGTTTGGAACTACAAATTTACCTTCCTTCGAGTGCGTGAAACAAAAGTAAAATCTGCAATTTGCAAGTGAAACGACGTTCTCGCATTCTTCATAACAAGCAATTTTCACAATCCAGGGAGTCAAACAAATATCATACATGCGCTATTTTTAAACGTCAGTTTCTCCATAAAAAAGAACTTGGAGCTTTTTTTTGAGAAAAAATAAGAATTGTTTTTATTTCAAGCAAAAATTACACTGAAACCACTAGTATTTAAACAAAAATATATATGACCTTATTTAAAAATTTATTTTGAAGAAAAGACTTCATGAATGAATTAAACAGCTTTCATAAATTTTGAACTTTGGAAAATTTACTTGCTCGCAATTTTCAAATATACAGAGAGTTCACTGAAAACGGAAAATGCGTCATTTTGATATGCGCATATTAGAAGAAAAAAATAAGTAAAAACGGAGCCGTTTTTGGAAAGAAATTGCTTATATATTGCCTAGTTTTTACGTAAAATTACGCAAAAACTACTCTGTTTTTTAAACAATTGACATGACTGTAGTTAAAGATATTTTTTGAGAAACAAATTTTATATAAATATCACCATCTTCAATATTTTAGTTTTAGGAAGGAGCCGAAAACAATTTAAATTTTTGCATTTTAGGAAAATTCCGATTTCAAAGAAAATGAGACCTGTGCCTTTTTTAAACGTCCATTGTTCTCTTTGAGGAAAATAATCGAAACAATCAATTTTTGAGAAAATTCTGAAAATGCTCAGGCTTCACGTTAAGTACCCCCTCCCAAATCAAAGTATGTTTAACCGTTTCAAACTCGGAGGTCCTTGGAGAAAATAGTCTGTACCGGTTAAAAGGTTGGATTGACCAGACGGACCGACGGTCCCAAAGTGTTTTTAGTCGTAAACCAATTTATCGGTATTAAGGATGCACAAAACGTGAATTTTGACTACACAATGTGTTGACTACACAGAAAGTAATTTACTACTTATAGGAGGAAGATTTATTAATTTTTTCGTTATCAGGGCCACGAAAACCAGTTTTTTGAAAAAAATCTTAGCATTACAAAACTTCCTCTTTACTACATAAGTACGTAATAGGTGAGAAAGTATAAGGAATTTTATATTTTAATTCCATTGGAAAATTACTCGAGTTTGAGGGTGACATTAGAAAATATATGGTATTTCCGAAACGGGTTCATGTGCCATTTCTGGAAAGGGTCAACAAGGGCGTTGTACGTCTCCTGCCAGGTCGCGCAACTTGTCCTCGGGGCTCCAACACGTGTGGATGGCCCCGCGCGTCCCCCCTCCCCCGCTTCCGCCCCGCCGTCCATCTCCGGCTCCCCTGTCAACCCCATCATTATCCCTCGCACTGCGCCGCGCCGGCGAGTGTCGTCTCTCACAGCCGTCGTTTCCGCGCCGCCGCCCACGCTCCGCCCTCCCCGCCCTCCCCGCTCGCCAACGGCTGCGTTCCGCCGCTCTTCCCCGCGGGCTCTCGCCGCACCTGCGCTCCGCCGCCTGCGACTCCGTCCCCTCCACCAACGCCTCCCCTGACGCTTTTGACCGATCTTGCCCCTCTGCATTCGCCACACGGACCAGCTACCACTGCCCACGCCGCATACGCCCCGTCGCCTTCAACCCATCCGACCCTCGCCGCCTCCGTCCTCCCCGTCCACGCCACATCTGTCCTCGTCGCCTACACTCCGCCGACGGCGACCTGCCTGCCTTGTCCGCCTTAGCTACCTCCGCCCCGTCACCTCCGCCCCGCCACATCCGCCCCTTCATATACCGTCACCTCTGACCCCTCTGATCCCCGCCGCCTCTGACATCCTCGTCCACGCCACCTCTGTTCATGACACCTACGCTTCATCTCTAACCATACTCCCACTCCGCCTTCGCCGCCTACACGCCGCCACCTCCGTCCAAGTCTTCAACCCAACCGACCCTCGCCACTTCTCGTCCCCGTCGACGCCACCTCTGTCCACGTCACGTGCACCCTGCCGCTGCCGACCAATCTGCCCTCTCCGCGTAAGCAACCTCCGCCCCGCCACCTCGGCCCTGCCACCTTGACCTCACCATTTCGGCCGCGCCACCTCCGCCCCGCCACCTCAAACAACTCCGCGTCTGACCCCCCGATCCTTGTTGCCTCTATCATCCCCGTCCACGTCACCTCTGTTCACGTCACCTGCTCATGCTTCGTTGCCTCTAGCCCCTACGATTCTCGCCGCCTCCGTCTTCCCCGTTCACTCCACTTCCGCCCATATCATCTGCGATCCGCCATCTCCGACCAGTCTGTCCTCTCCGCCTTCTACCCTCCGCCTCAGTACCCTCCGGCTCCGCAGTCCGCCTCTCCTTCCGCCTCTGATGCTTGCAGAACCCCGTCCACGCCCCCGCCCCGCCCCCGCCGTCGACTGCGACGACCTCCGGGCATACGGGTTCATTCCACCGCCCAATTGCTCTGGCCCTTCCTCGCCCTTTGCAGCTTCGTTGTCACTCCCGCTCGTCCTCGTCCGTGTTCTCACTTATGTATGCTCTCGTTGGACAACTGCTCCCTTCTCACCCCTACATCATTTTCATTCTCATTTTGTCTTCTTTATTCACACAAACGTCTGTTGCCTTGTTCCTAATTTTGTCTGCGCCCCTCGTGCTCTCATTACACATTCACTCATCCGGACGGAGATGTCACTCAAGTCGTGTCTTCTACGTTCATTACACCGCCCAATTGCTCCCGCTTCTCACTCGCCTTTGCAGATTCGTTTTCGCTCTTGCTCCCCCTCGTTCTAGCTCTCACTGATGTACGGTGTCGGTGGACAATAGCTTCATTCCCACGAACGTCAATTTCATCTTCAACCTCATTTATATTCATATTTTAAGTTCAATATTTACCAACTAACTTCAGATAAGTGCCATTATTGCTGATATTTTCGCAACGACACTGTCCGGCAGGATCTACGTTTAAGTTCAGACGGTGGTTAATTTTATACTCTAGCTACATAGCTAGGTCCAACCACTTACTGGAGGAATATTTGAGCTCCGGTTTCTGACCGGTATTTTTCCGTGTTTAACCTGATCAACGCTAGGTGAATAGCGGGTAAGAGCCCTAATAAATGGGCACGATCTCTCCTTCCTATTCCTTGTGCTGTCCTCTCCCCTTACGCACACTTACACTTACATGCACTAGTCTACCACACTTACCGGCCGCTAGGGAGGCTGGTCAGGAGCCTAGAGCTTGTCTCGGGTGGAGCGAGTGCCCGAAAGGGGAGATACTTCGAGAGGGAAATCGCCCGCCAGCCGACGTGAATGTCGGCGCTGGATTTCACTATCCGGAGGAGGGGTACCTCCGCCCTCTTCCGCAATAACCATTCACAGCCCTAACCGAACTAAAGGCCATAGCGGTTTACGTTCCCGTCGGCATGAACCAATCAATGTCAGAATTTGTATACTCCACATCCTTCTTTCTCCCATCCACACCATTCTTTCGCTTCTCCGGATGGGAGTCTCACTGATCATGTACGCTCAGTACGCTCTCGTTACACAATTGCTTCACTCCCACTCCTTCATTTTCGTTCTCAATTTACCTAATTTCTTTTCAATCGTCCTTATTGTTCCTACCTTTGTGTTCTCTCATTCTTTCATTACTCGCAAAGGAGGAGGTCTCACACATGTCATTCCTGCCACGCTCCTACCAAAGCCTAAGTGATAGTTCAATATATTGAAACATAAATATCAAGTAATTCAATACATTTAATAGTAAACATTTTGGCTCTGCTCCTGAAGAATTTCGACGGACTCTGCTCTTTCTTTTATCAAGAAATGTGGTGAATTTTTGATTTTATGGTCGTTAGTTGAAGCTTAGCTTTGTTCACAAATATAATCAAATAATATTTTACTTAACTCTACTGCATTTATATTATCTCGACTTTCTACATAATTTACGAGCACTATACCACAGTTGTCATTCCTCCTGCAAACAAGACTTTAATTCAAATATTCACAAACTTTAAACAGACATAATTTGTCTTCAAATATCATTTAAAATCACCATTTCAAAACGTGACAAATCCGTTAATTCAAGTTCATTTATTTAAACTGAAATTTCTGTCGGTATAGTATACGGCAATTTCCAATGAAATTCATACGCCATTTACTTCCGCGGTGGAATAATTTGTGCACTGACGTTGGCTTTGTCTCCGGCAGAATACCTTATTGCCGTGCACACGCCACCCAGTCACATGCATTGGGAGCCGTCCAACTTGCACTGTCCTCTTCAGCAGCAGTGAGCTTGCACTGGCGCCCACCGCCTCGCGTCAGTGTGAGTCAAGACCCCGCCCCCCCCCCGGCCCGCGTTGTCTTTGCAGTCGTCTCTTCCTCAACGCGCCTCCGCGCTCGACCAATGTATTTAGATTTATACAGACCCCAACTTCATGGACTTCGCTTTTTTTCGAGAGCAGCTTACTCTGGCTCCGACGGCGTAATGTTTGACTGCTGCCCTCTCGCCCTGAAACTGCTCTTCGAACACCACTCAATTCAAATAGATTCTCTGGTGTGCAGTAGGTTTGCGAATTGTATTGAAGGTGTTCTCGAGTTTCTTACTGACTCTCAATGTATGTCATAGCCGTATATTACATCCAATCGTCATTATCGTTTTTATCAAATGATTCTAGTTAAACTTAAATTGCTCTACGGACAGTCGACAAAATATGTCTTTGTTTCAGATCGAACTCACTCTTTAATTCCACTGTTTGATGTTACAGTCATGTATTCCACAATAAGAGTATGGGTAGTATAGAATGTTAGTGATTTTTTCCTTGACTACTGTTTATAAATGTACGTAATTATCAAAGGTGCATGTCTAATATTTTTGGAAATGCCCGATTAATTGACGAGTCGCGAAGGAATAAAATTTACAAAGCATGGTTGGTGTTAAATCAATCAGTTCTCCAAAGAATTTCAGAACACACTAAATTCATTGTTGTTTTAACATCTTTTAATATGTGCTTTGCTACAAAAATTGTCGTTTATTAAAGTAACGTATCGCAGAGGTGATTTAACACAGAGGTCGATTTAACGAACTCTATAATTATTTCACTGCAGTTTGTAAGAACCTAGCAGAGAAATGAAGTCAAGAAACAGTGATAAGAATATTCGAAATTTTTATATTAACTGCCTTGAGTGTTGCATACCATATACTTTGTTAAATTCTATTGTTGCTTTCAAAGAGTATTCAATGCTAATTCTCAAGTTAACAAAGTCATCGCTTTCCACAACCCAACGTCAGCCCATCATCTCGTAATCCTTTCTTGTCGCAACCCCTTCCCATAAACCCGCTCGCAGCTTCTTTTTACGGCTGACGCCGTCTTCTCCGCAATACCTTCCGATCCATCGTTTCCGCCCGTAACGTTATCTGCGCCTCGTATCTGCGTTTACAGTCGCAGTCGCTTTCCTCATTCCCCCTTCCTTCCTTCCTTCTCCCTTCCTTCCTAGTCAGCGCTCCCATCTCCTGACGTCTCGCCGCAGGGCGTGACCGCCATCCGGAGGGCGGAGGGGGGTGGGGTACCGGGGGGCGCGGGGGGCGTTGGGGGGGGGGGGACTGGCCGGCGCCGCCTCATTTGCGAGCGCCAAAACAATTCCGGTGGCGTGGCGCGGCGCGGCGCGGCGGCCGCCGGAGGCCCCGCGCGCATTACGCGAATCCGCGCCTCTTCCGCCCGGCGATCGCCGCCCATCGATCGCCCGCCCCGCCCCCCGCCCCCGCCCCCCTCCGCCCGCCCCGCCCGCGCACAGTGGGCTCAAGCGACACCGAATGGAGGCCGTGGGTGGCGTGGGAGTTCTTCAGCGTGTTAATCACTTATACATTAGGTCCGTAAGTGTGGTGCAAATTATATGATAAGGGTTCATCCCACGCTGGAACGTAAGATTCGCCGCCGACCTACATATCAGCTCCCTGGTTTCCCTCTCCAGGTATCTCTCTCAAGGAGGCACCGCCGCAGCCCCAAGCTGAGCTAAAGCAACCCAGGTTCTATTCCCAAATTGTCTCCCGAAATGTGTTATAACGTAGTGTGTACAACGAAACTACCAGTGACGTCATTTCCCCATGAAAGAAGAGGATTAGACCTCCTCCCTCGACGAAGCTCAATAATGAATATGATAATCCTCTTTCTCCATTTTGCTGATAAGTACAAGATTACTTGAAACGAAGGAAGCAGCGTTTTGTTTCCTTTCAATGTTTGTTTTCTTTCTTAAAACTATGGGAAAGTCATATTTTGCTATGTTTTCATATGCACAATTGTATTAAAATAGAATTGTAGTTTTCGTCATTTTTGAAGTATTAGTTGTATAGTTTCATGATCTGCCACTTGTTGCAGTCGAAAACTAAATACATTTGTACAAAGTCATGGGAGATATCTTTTCATATTGCGTATAAAGAAAAATAAGCTCAGCAGGGTGAAATATTATCTGAAAATATCCAAAGTTTGAATGAAATGTGTAGCTGAATGAAAATATGGTATAATTAAATTCAGTACTTAATTTGGTGTCAAGACTATAGAATATAATCATGGTATAGAGAAAATGATTGTTCTTAAGCTATACATATTTTTAAAGCAGAATTATGTCACACAGATAGTAATTATCTTCTATTGGCTGACACATCTACTTTATTCATAACTAGGGACCTGCTGCAACGAAAATGCTGATGTCGAGTGTGTAGAAAATGAGGTCCTGGAACAGCAAAAATTAGCTGATCTGAAACAGCACACGCGACTACTGAAGCTTCTTTCGTCGCATGACGTCAGCATGTCATAAATAGTGTCGCACTTAGTGTGAGAATTACGCACAGAATGAGAATTGGCGGGAAAACACAATCAGGTAATTCTATTTTTCCATCAAAAAAACTATTTCATTTAAAAATATATTTTCCCGAGTTTCTCGGTTCCTAACGAAACAATTGACACCTATCACATCGCCAGAAGCTACTTAGGTTTCCCTCACTGTAAATTTTCGAGATTATTAATAACAGACTATTCTCAAGTGAAATAATGCCTACAAACACCTCATTCGTGTTGTAAAGCAAACGTTATTTCACCACAATTCCGATAAACATCACATTTCAAAATAACGGGCGCTATTCCCGTTTCCACGCGCCCGTCTTTTGTCCTTTGGGGCGCCCTGTGCGCTGCCGCGGCTCCGCTGCTCTGCCGCCCACGCGACGCCGCCCACGCGCCAACAACGCAACGCCCGCGCCCGCGCCAAGCCGCCCCTGTCAACGTCAGACCGCACGCAGCCAACACCAGCAGCACCCACTCACCGCCTCACCGACTAACAGCCATTCCGGCCGGCACCGAATGATTTGACGCCCTGACGCGGGTCGCCTGCAAGTCAGAACAGGTTTCGTGTTCAATTTATTTTTTAATAAATATACAGTACGCTTGTAATAAAAAAATATTACAGAAATATATGATATGTAGGAAAGATACTCATAAATAAATGAGAAGATTGTAAACATGAAAATATAATGAATCAAAATATTTCTTGCTTCTCTTTAGAAAACTAAAATCCTCAAATTGAAAAATCAAATTATGATTGTGACACACTATCCATTTATTATTTTCAGCAAATGTCGGAGTATATACTCTCAACTTACAACACATCCTCTTGTAAGGGTAAGGCTAATTCATTTTAATTAATACAAAAATTATATCAACATTTTAACATCTAATATATTTAAGTTCGTCATACGTAAAATAATTAAAAAAATAATGTTCTTAAGAATTGAATAACATTAAAATACACTATATTTACAGAACGCGACAAAATAATTTTGTTTAGAGTGTATATTCTTTAAATAAACACGTATTACTGAATAAATATTTACGCACAAAATGCTCTCATTAACTCGTTACAAAGTAAATAAAAATTATATTGAGAGAAATTCACCTTGTTGAGATAATTTCCAGCTTTACAAATTGATTTTTAAACGACCACTCGGTTACCGTAATCACTGGCCTTTGGTCGTTGGTCGCTGTGATTCTGCAAAGCGGCATAATCTCGCCGAATCGTGTTGGGATGTGTGCTTCGAAGCCATCTGTTGGCGCTTAATATAACTGGGCTTTTGGTAAAAAAATGAATGAAAACGGCAAAATAATTAATACCATTGTATGTCCATGTTAATTTAACGATTTAGTATTTTTTTTCAAAAACTTTTTATGAAAATAGAGATTATATTTAATCCCATATACTCTAAATTAATCTGGTTACAAATGAATTTAGACACTGTATAGACTGATTGTTTTCATTTTCAATGTTTTTCGCGGTCTGTGGCCACCAGTGTAGCCTTTCCACCTTCAAATATAGGTATTTCGTCACTCCTCTGCTGCGTCCTTACCGTCATTTTACTCCTAGCAATGTCCTACGCAGTGGTATATTCCCTAATCATGCCTCCATGTTTCCCGACCTTCTTCGCTAAAATTGTTCACTTTTATCTTACTCCTTGATACCCACAAATTTCCATCAACGGAAAAACCGTCCGCTTGACGGTTATGTTGCCAAGCCGAGCACGGCACGGACCTAAGCTTCTGTAATAAATGTGAGAACGACAAACAACTGTGCACAGTTTTGACAGTATGTGAATTTTCTAGAGAAAATTATAATATTTTTATCTTATTTTCCCGATCCTTCTATAGATGTTTAAGTCTTTGGAGATACTAGGCACTGCTCATGGTGTATATCGTACTTAAATTTTGCCGTTAAACCGTTTGAAGTGCTGTGTTTACTTTATTTACAAAGTAAAAATAGTATCATCTTGAATGATTTTTTTTGAACGTCTTTCATGAACCTGTTCAGTCGGTATTATTACCCGTATCTATTGTGATAAAATGCGTTTGTCAGTGATTTTAAATTTTAGTTCGTTTATGTGTACAAATCAGCATTTCAAAATATTCGAATATAAAAAAATGTTATCAATTTCATCTGATTTTTTACTATTTTTATTAGTTAACGTGTTTTACTAGTTAAAGAAACACCTAACATGAATAGCAGAGTTGTACATGATTTTGTGATAGCTTTAAATCTGAATTAGAAGGGATTCCTTCGAAGCGTACGTGGAATAATGAGAGTAATTTAACCGACGATCCGTCCCTGAAGAAAGGTATTATGAGAAGTAGATGCAAATGCCCTAACATATTAAATAGTGTCACTAAGACGTCAATAATGATATATGTGACCGACAACTCAAAATGTTTACCCCGAATGGCTGGAAGGAGGACCAAAAAATCACGCTACAATCGATCCACCAGCAGGTGGTTTAATACCCAAACGTTCCAGGATTGATTTGAATTCCTCATATATTGACTCTCGAGAAATAGGGAGGTACAAGTTTTCTCATTGGTGACAATTTCAAAGGTCTTATTACTTGACACCTTCTCGCATTGTGAGGCAAATACAACACAAAATTCGTGTCTCTCGTCCATTTCTCCTCCAGGGATTCAATGTCTGTTTTTGGGACAGTTCAAGAAAACATGTGATGTATTGTTGAAAGAGGGGAAAAGACGTCTGGAGGCAGAGGGTTCCACTCAATTCCAAAGTAGAAATTGCTAGCGATACTTGGTGATCAGAGACAGCTGAAAATTGTGGGTGAGCTGAAATACCAAGTTCGCAATGAGGGTTTGCATAATAATGGTTCACTCGCAGTTCACAAAGAACTATAGAGCTAGTCCATTGATGTACTCTTCAGGTTCAAGAAGGTCACCGAAGTAAGACTCGCTCAGAATGACTATTTAACATGGAATCCTTTTAACATATCTGAAAGATGAAATGTTTATATAAGTTGTATAAAATCTTTAAGTTGTTCGAAAAATAATTAAAAGAGATATTGTAAAAAGAAACTAAAAAGAGGTTCATTGTTGTTCCCTTTGACTTTATAAAATATCTTCAATATCTATGAGGAGAATGATAGAAGTATAAAAACTTGTTCTTTTACAGTCCTTGGCTATAAACCTTCAGAGTGCATTGCTTTCAATAAATTTCCTTGAAAATATAACTTTTTTTAATCCTAAAATTACTGCCCCGAATCTCATAACCACGGGTTATGCAGCTCTGGCGTTCATCTACTTCATCCGCACTGACATTTTCCTCATTTCCTGACGCCCTGCTTTTGCTTGAGCCCCTGATATACAGTAGAATTTTCATCCGCACTCGTTCCCACATTTACTGTCCTGTATAGTCTTTTTTCTCTAATAACAATATGACAATCACAAACAAAAGTCAAAAATATTTCAGTACGGCGTTACATTTTCTGCAAAGAAATCTTCCACCTTTCTCCTTTCACCGAATATTTTCTCTTCATCAAACTGCGGCCATTAAGCATTAATGTCTCCAACCACCATTCCCCTTTCACCTCCGCCCTTCTCCACTTGTTTGGCCTCTTCCTCCGCCACTGCAGCAGTCCCTGTCATCACTTGCACCGCAGCCATCGCCGCTTCCAGCAGAGCGACCGTCGCTGCCGCCACCAGCCCCTCCCGCCCCCCCCCGCCCCACCCGCCGCGCTGACAGCGCAAATAAAGCTCCGAGGACACGCTGACGCCGCGATCGCCGCCGCTCGAGGTAATCGAGGCCGCGGTCGCTGGCGCCCCACCCCCGCTCCCGCTCCCGCTCCAACCCCCGCTCCCGCCCCGCAGCCCGCTCCCCGCCCCGCCCAGCGCTGCTCCCTAGCACCAGGCCTCCCCGCGCTAGACCGCTTCTCCCCGCCTCCGCACCTGCCCCCGCCCCGCCTCCGCCCCGCAGCCCGCCCCGCCCCACAGCCCGCTCCCCGCCACGCTCAGCGCTGCTCCTTAGCTCCAGGACTCGCTAGGCCGCCCCGCTCCGCCCCAGGCCCGGCCACGCCCCCGCCCTGACCCGCCCCGCCCCCGCCCCGCAGCCCGCTCCCCGCCACGCCCAGCGCTGCTCCTTAGCACCAGGCCTCCCCGCGCTAGGCCGCCCCGCCCCGCCACTAGCACCAGACCTCTCCGCGTTAGGCTGCAACGCCCCTCCCCCGCCCCGCTCCCGCCACGCCCACATCCTGCCCCTTTCCCCGCCTCGCAGCTGTTCGCCGCCCCGCTTCCGCTCCCCGCCACGCCAACGCTGCTACCTAGCATCAGACCACCCGCGCTAGGCCACTCCGCCCCGCCCCAGCCCCTGACCCCGCCCCCGCCCCGCCCTCGCCCCGCAGCCCGCTCGCCGACTCGCTTCCGTTCCCTGCCACCCTAACACCAGACCACCCCGCGCTAGGTCGCCCCGCCCTCTCTCGTCCGGCCCCCGCCCCGCAGCCTGCTCGCCGCCCCACTTCTCTTCCCCCCCCCCTGCGCTACTCCCTAGCACCAGGTCTCTCCGCCCCGTCGGTCCGGCCCATCCCGCCCAGCCCTCCAGTCACCTCCCCGCCAGTTACGCCATCTCCGCCCCACGCACACCTACCGTTCGGGACCTTCCCACTTTCTATGCCACCTGCGTTGCCCCCGCTGCGCACTATTCCACGCCAACCCTTCCCTGTCACCTCGCCTATCGTTCCATATTCCTGACCCCGTTCCGTCGTACCAAATGACTGTCACTCCTCCAGCATACCCCATCCTCGCCGTTCTTTATCACCATAGTTTTCGATGTTCTCCCTGGCCCCTCAGAGATTCTTGTCCCCGATTGGTTCACCCATCTTGCATCACTTTCCTCGCCGCGTGCCACTCGCCCATCTCATGGCGAAGGCCCGTCTAGTTCCGTTGCGTCCCCATCTGCCCCGTCTCTCCCCATCCCGTTCTATCCCGCTCCATCCGAACCCATCCCGCACTATCATGACCTACCATCACGCCCCCTCTCTCCGATCCGCCCATTCCTGCTCCGTCTCGCCACGTCCCGCCACGTCCCGCCACGTCCCGCCACGTCTCGCCACGTCACGCCACGTCCCGCCACGTCCCGCCACGTCCCGCCACATCCCGCCACGTCCGGCCACGTCCCGCCACGTCCCGCCACGTCCCGCCACATCCCGCCACGTCCCGCCACGTCCCGCCACGTCCCGCCACGTCCCGCCACATCCCGCCACGTCCCGCCACGTCCCGCCAAGTCCCGCCACATCCCGCCACGTCCGGCCACGTCCCGCCACGTCCCGCCACATCCCGCCACGTCCCGCCACGTCCCGCCACGTCCCGCCACGATCGCACACCGTTTCTCCCGTTCTGCGACGAACTCTTTCCCGCTCCGAACCGCGTCCTCATCCTACCGCACCCTTACCCACCCCTTGGGCTACCTCGTGGCGACGCCTCCCCCGCCTCCGGTCCCCCGCCCTCGCCCTCCCTCGCCCGCGGCGGCCTTTACGGCGCCGTTCCGCTCCAAAGTGAAACGTTTAATAGCTGCTAAAACGGCCGGCGCGGGGGGCGAGCGGGCGGGCTGACAGGCGACGACCCTGCGCGGGGCGCGGAGCGGCGCGGCGGGGAGGGAGGAAATTACTGAGGCGGCGGCTTGCGCGCGGGTGGACGGGGAGATGAGCGAAGGGTGGGCGGGGCGGAATGGACGAGATTGAAGGAGGAGGAGGAGATGAGTGAAAGAATTGGCTACTGAGCGCGGAACAGTGGGTGGATGTGACGGCTGATGGCTCGCGTGGGGCGGACAGGTAAGCGCGAAAATGCATGGGGCTCTTCCGAGGGGAACGAGGCGACGCGACGGGTCAAGTGACTGCCCGAGCGAACTTGTGAGATATGGGCGGGGCTCGGGGGCGGGCGAGCGGACGGCAGTTTGCGCGGGAAATGCTGTTCGCGATTAGGGCCCTGGAATATGACAATGTGGAACTTGGGCTGAACGCCCTCTGTTCGACAATCGCATTTGCAAAGGAAGGGGAGGAAATGGTATGATGACGTGTTTTGCTGAGAAATGAAGAAAGATGCCTAGGACAGAAAGAGATGGAGAGCCAGGATGATCAGCTGTTACCTATCTTAAAATATATTTAGAGAAAAATCGAATTCAGTCGCCGTCTGGAGGAGAATTGTAGTGGTTCGTGGCTTTGATTGGTAGTTTTCCGTGGTCTCCTATCAACAAGAGGCAAATGCCGGAGCAGTATCCTACCAAACGGGTCACGGACCGCGCGCGATCTCACCTTCCTCTTCCTTGTTCTATCCTCACCCCTTTACACACACACACTTACAGTACCACGCACTACACTACCACACATGTCAGGAGAGCCGTCAGGAGATAAGAGCTTGTCCCGGCTGAGGCGGTGCCTCCGCTGATGGGAGATTCCTGATTGGGAAAAACGCCGCTGGTCGACGGTAGGTCGGCGCCGGATCTTACCAGACAGTGGGGGAATGGTGGTCACCGCCACCTCCCGAGCAAAAAAACATGCATTGCACTTACGGGACTAATGACCCTGGTAGTTGCCGTGCCCGGAATCACTAAACAACCAATCGATTTAGAGAGAAGGAAAGGGATATTATTTTTATGTAAATTACTGCATCATACGCCATACTATAGCAAATGCACGTCACTATCTGAATGTATTTTAATTTAGATTAGTATAACTAAAGGGAAGTAAACTAGATTAGATAAACTAGATGGAAGTAAGCAAATTCTTCTTATATTTAATATATATAATATTATATATTTAATATGTTGGATGCATTTAATGATATATTTGTGACTGGTTCGTTCAAAGTAATTTATATTCAGCTAAAGTGTATGAAGTATTATTCGCGGAGAAGCTACGGACGTGCAAATTTCAATTTCTCTGAGAACAAAATGGAGTGCGAGAATTGCTTGGGAGGGTGCGAAATGCGGAAGCAGGGTTATGGCGCTGGGAGCGGCGGATACAAATGGCATCTACGTGACAGCTGCCCCGTTCCCCAGCGACTCTCCTTCAAAACAAACTTCTGGGCGGACGGACGCAGAATATCATTGTATTTAATTCAGTTGTCAAGTAGCTGAATGCCCTTACAGATGTAAAATACCTACAAAAACGAACAAACAGAACATAGGGGAACAAGCGTCTACTTGTCAATAGGAGGATCAGTTTAAAGCAGTTTAGATTTGTTGAATGTCTGATGATAAATAATACGAGGTTACATTGGTTAACGTAGTAGAGACTTGAAAATGTATGCTCGTATTTGTTGAAATACACTTAAAAAAATGCTTGAAAACCTTTTAATGCATTATATTAATGGGTAATTTTATAATACGTATAATGGCAACAGTTTTCTGATCCCACTGAAAGGGTTTTAAAAAGTTAACAACCTACCATTTCGATCTTTTTTGCGTTAAATCTTGTTGAATTCCACGATAGCCTTGTTAAATTCCATGTTGGCCATGATTCCATGAATTCCACTAAAGAAAGAAATCATTTTCTACAGTATTATAAATATGTTATTGATTCATTAGAAATATTTCCTAGACCTGTGTAAGGGATTATTTGTTTTATATTAGATGTTTTTATGTAGGAAGGTAATGGAGAAAAAGTACATGGTGGTATCAGAAAGGTGTGTTCATATGAACATGGTTTCTTCGTGCGTGTGATTTTAAAATAAAATATTTGCAAGATTTGTTTTCCACGTTATTTGGCTGTATAAAAATCACCAAAGAAGAGAGAATTAACCCCTGAATCATGTCAGAACCTTTCAAAAACAATATATTATTTACTACATAATAGAAGATTATTTTTTGCTATATATTAGTCATTTATATTTATTTCATTACTATATTCAATTAATGTGAATTCCTAACAACTTCTAAGTTTTCTGTTTCTGCCAGATGTCATTATTTTAAGGATGTTTAGATTCTAATTGTCTATGTTTCTGTAATCTATTTAATAATGCCGAAAATGCTGAAGAGTATTAGTGTCACTAAACAAGCCATAGGTTTCGGTTAATTTTGATATTAATGAATTGTCATTTCGAATTTGAATTTAAAATAATTCTAATACTATCAAGATAATATCGTATCTGCATAACACGGTATACGTTACCATGTTACAGAAATCATACTTAATTTACCAGACAATAATAAACTGATTACTAATGATAAATTTAGATTATTGTCCTTTATATGGTTGTAGGTAGATATGTCCCATAGATATCTCCTTTGTTAATAGGTTTTCTTTTCAATGTCTCTTGTATTTATGTAGTTCTTTTTTCGATACTAAGAGCGTAGATGTTGAGGGGGTGGTTTCGGAGCAAGCTGTTCGAAAGATAACTCATCAGCAAATGAGATGAACAGGGTAATGGAAGAATGGATGAACCCTTTTAGACGAGACCTGGGAGACGAGGAGATAGCAAATGACGGGGTATATGACGTGGTTGTATCAACAGATTGACGTGAAGTAGCGTTCTGACGTGCAATCCTTGTAGATGCAAGTGAGCCTTCGCTCTTGCACAGTGCTTGTGCCGAGGCGTTTTAGCTAGAGAGCAGTCATTCACCCCTGGAGTTTGGAGCTCGAACCAACAGTTGCATTGTGCATATTTTGCAAAGAACGCAGTCCGTTCGTCGATTTTCCGGTGTCTATTTTTGTTTCATTCAGCTACATTCTGCTTTTTCCCTCCGTATATATTTATTTACTATTTACTTTATATAAACTTCCTTTTCAAGAGAAAGAAACAATTAAATCTGGAATTAAGAGAACGATGATGCCGTCATAAGAACAAACGTTTGCAGCCGATGAACTAAAGGGTTCAAGGACATCCAGAATTACGCATAGTAATTATTCCTCAAATGTATAGTTTGTTATATACATTAGGTTTTATTTATTTGTATTAATCAACAAGAAAATAAGATTTTAAAAATGAATTTCCATGACATTTATTTCATATAATAGATTTCAACATTTTCATGCCTAAAATTGAATATTTGAACTTGCGCAAATTAGTAAAAGGAGCTGTTTACGCAATACTGCAAATCTAAAATATTGTGAATTAAGTATAGCGTTTCAAAAAATATTTGAACCGAGGGTATATAGAAACCATTTCCTTTGTAAATTAACTGGTTGTGCATGTAAAAATGCATTTTTATGACAATATAACAAATTGTTAAATTACAATGAAATACATCTACTGCACACCCGGTGATGATTTTGATATGAACTCCGGGAGAATTGTGGAATGCGTTAGAAAAAAGGGAAAATAATTATTGGAAAAAACTGTGCTAGATGGCGCCGCGTGTGGCAAACAGGTAAGTGGAGAAACGGACGGAGCTGCGGGAGGAAAGTTAGGCGACGAGCAGAGTGACTGGCGCGATATGAGACGAGCGCGCGCTGGGGCAGTGTGGAGGGCGGCGGAGCGGGCGGCCGGGTCGGCGGCTGTCGCATTGGACGAGGACTGCGCTGGCGACGGCGGCGGGGGCGGCGGTGGCGCCTGTCGGGTAAACGCCAGGGTCCAGCGGTCGGTCGGTCGGCCGGGCGAGTGTGCGGGCGGCGGCGGTGGGATGGGCGAGGAGGTGGGCGGGTGCCGGTCGCGGGGCAGTTGAAAATTGCCGTCGGCCGTGGCAGCCGTGGCGGCGGCGGCGGCGGCGGCGGCGGCGGCGGCGGAGGCCCGGTCGATGCGGGAGGCGCGTCCGCTCTCTCGCGCGCCGCCGCCCCCGCCCCGCCCCCGCCCCGCCCCCGCCCAGCGCCCCACGCAGGCGCGCCGCGGCGCCGCCCTCCCGAATCGGCCGCCAACGCGGACGCACAGTGGCAGAGAGGGGACCCGGGCAGTCAGTTGGGCCGAGCATCGCGTTACATCGCGCTCTTCTTTCACGGACATCTCTCTTTCTCAGCTTCTAACATGATTGGTTCAGTAATTTTTTTAATATTTCCAAGTTTTATGAACGATCTCTTTTAACCTGTCATATGAATGTTGTTTTGTCTAAGAGTAACGAAAGTGACCAAAAAAGTCATCCGGGTTTTATCATTCCAGTATAATTTATCTTTGGAGCTGGAGTTATTGAAAAGAAATGTAGTCTCTTCGTAAGATGCTTTCGTCGTTTCTTCAATTTGAATAAGCAACTGACCTTAAATATTTATACGAGAAAAGAACAAGTGAACGAGACAAAATATAAGAGATTGTATCACTGTTTTAGAAATGAAAAATAAGAAATGAAAAAGGGCCTAAATTGACTTGCATACTGTCCATCACTTAAGTTGTAGTGACGAGGGGCTCATTATTCTGCTAAAGATCCGTGAGAGTTTGCAGTGTTATCGATTTCTTTGGAAGTGCCCGGCATATTATGCGATTAACATTATACGAGTACCCGTAAATAGCTGAGAGGCCGGTCACCATAATTCTTAGATGCTTAATGTTGAGCAGCTGCAATTAAGCAACTTTTGTTTCAACCCAATCACCGGCACCGGCAGCTCAGGGCATCAACTGATGCTTCTGCAGTGCGTACGACCGGAAGATCCTAGGGTTCCTCCCCCGTCTGTGACGGGATTATCCACACTGGCTATAGTGATAGTGGCGTTGACGCTGACTGGACGCGAATTCTAGCGGCCGGCTGCTCTGGTCGGTAGTTTCTACGATCAACCGCAAATGCCGGGTCACGGACCGCGCGCGATCTTTCCTTCCTCTTCCTGATCTTTCCTTCCTGGCCCGATCTTTCCTTCCCTTTCCTTCCTCACCCCTTTACTTACACTTACATGCACCACACTATCTCAAATCGGGAAAATGTCGGAATCATACAGCTTGTCTGGATTGAGGAGGTGCCGCGCCGGTGGGAGATACTTGAATGGGCAAACATCGTCTATCGGTGCTGAACCTCACCATCCATCGAGAAATGAACGCTGCCACCTCTCGTGATAAAACATGCTCTACACGTACGGGAATAATGACAATCGCAGATTGTGCGCCCGGAAATACGAAATAATGAACCCGTCCAACCCAAAGCTCTGCTTGCAAGCATGTTACAATACAAAACTGCGGAATCAAACATTTTTATTACGCTATGCTCAAAACAGGAATAAAAAAACAGTCAAAATGTTAGTTTTGAAGTACTATATGAAGAGGCAGAAAACAAACTACGTATATACTATTATGTCAGCTAATATTGAGCAGATGATACTGGGAAATAGCACAAAGAGACCGCGTGATAATGCGCTTACGCGAGCGAACAGCAGTATCAAAGCTTGAGGGGGCACCGAATCAATACACACCCTTCCTTTCGCGCGTATTTGAAAATATTACAAATTTTTAAAAACAGGAAATTAATTTTTTTAGAACAGCACTCCATATAGTAGAACATTGTATTTCTTGCTACCTTCCGTGATGGGTCAGTGACAACATCCATTGCCGCTGCAACGCATCTGCCCGGGAGGTCCCAGGGTATCTCAACGGTAATGGATTTTTACTAGCTATACAATTCGTACTATTCGTACAATCACTCGTTCTGTGGAGGGGAATTCTTCCAGTCGGCTGCTCTGATCGGTATTTTCCGTAGTTTCCGCAACCCGTACCAGACATAAGTCGGAGGAGAAGCCTAACAAACGAACCACGTCCTTGTCACTTCCAACCCACTTACTTTCACGCGCAGGTGCATAAATTAGCAGACATGACGGGAGTCCAGTCGGGAGCTTAGATCTTTTACCGACTGGGGCGGTGCCCTGCTGGAGGAGATACCTGAAGAGGCAGAACTCCTGAGAGCGTAGGCTTCCGCGGCCGGAGTCAGTATTTACTAGGCTGTCCGGGTGACGCCGCGTCCATGGCGAAGGTGCCGATGTTTCGGTCGCCATTCTGCGACCTTCCTGTATTACGCCCTGAGGAAGGTCGCAGAATGGCGACCGAAACGCCGGCACCTTCGCCATGGACGCGGCGTCACCCGGACAGCCTAGTAAAAAAATAAGAACTGAAGTCGATGTGTAGGTCGGTGCCGGAGCTCTTGATCTAGAGAAAGGAGGAACATCGTCACTGCCCGACTATAATATGTGCTTCACTTACAAGTCTAATGGCCGAAGTATTTAACGCGCCAGAAAATAGTGAATACTAATTTATTGCCATTTCTTACTCTATGTAAACATCATTTATTGTACATTTGATGCTGATTTTGAACATTTCAGGACTGATTTTGAACATTTGTAATATTTGTGAACTATTCGGAGTGATAATTTCCTTAATGTTCCTTTACGTTCAACTTATTGTTCGTGGTTTCTGCTTTCGTGTTGCGTCATAAGCAATGGCGGCTTCATTTTAAAATATAAATGAAAATAGCCTATCAATTTACAAACTGAATTTAGTTTGTGTTTGTGACTATTCAATTTATACATTATTTTCAGTGGATACGTTTTATTTTATAAGCAATTCGAAAATTTACCTTTTGATATTTTTATAAAATTCCTTTTGAAATGACCACTTTTTCTACTAAATACAGTTTTAATTTAAAACGCGGAGACAAGTTATATTTTTTTAAATATTTTCTTTGTGAATGTTACTGAATAAATTCAAAAATAAATTATCGTAATGTTTAAAGTATTTCATTTTAATTACAATAATTTAAAAAAATTATAGCCTATTTATATTTTCTTTGTAAAAGCCCGGAAACTGTGTAATAATTCATATTGATGAAGAATGAACTGATATGAACCACATTCCTTTATTACCTATTAATATAATTGCAGTTAATGGTATGCATTTTAAGTATTCTATATTTACGTTAAATTACTTTCTTTATTTTTTTGTGTTCCAAATATTTTTAATACTATACATTTTCAAGGCGAGTGTAGACCTCATGGCCCTTGTTGAGTCGTTGAGGCGAACGTGTGCTCGTGGCCCAGGTAGGGATGGGACATGGATGATGTTTTCAAAACATCGATATTTCTATAAAAATATTTGTTTAAAACATGGATGTATTGAAGCCGATGTTGTTTGGACATAGACATGTTGTGGTTTTACGTTTTCGATATTTTCTTCGTGGATGAAAATGGCTCATAATCACAAGTTTGTTAAAGATAAAATATGAGTAATGGCAACCCTACCTGTATGTGTTCGAACGAAACGAACGCAGTTTTACTCCCTTCATGGTACAGAGTACTATGCCCGAGTTGATCCTGATGCTGTAATATTTCCTTCATCTTTCCTTATATTTTGCACATGGAGAGGTGTTTTTTATCTTTTCCAGTTAAAATTTAATTATATATATTATCTATATCTATTATTATTAATATTTAATTATATATTATTATTTACGGCCATTGTCAGACCCGAAGAGGTGGCGCAGGACATCAACTGCTGTCACTGCAGTGCCACTGACCGGGAGGTCCTAAGTTCGCGTCCCGACGGTCGCAAGATTTTCGACACTACCTTGTCGGCTAGGTCGAATTCTGTCTGGAGGAGACTTCTAGCGGCCGGTTGCTCTGATCGGTAGTTTTAAACTGCTCTGATCGGTGACTTTAAAAATCTTGGTTTAAAATCATTGATGGAATTTAGTCGATGAATTATTAACATGAATGTTTTAACTTTGAACATCGATGTTTGGCATTTGTTGTCGATGTTGCATCGCGAGGCTCAGGCCCACTGCGTGCCGTCGCCGCCGCCACCGCCGCCACCGCCGCCCCCGCCGCCCCCGGCGCCGCCGCCGCCGCCGCCGCCGCCGCCGCCCGCGCACAGCGGCCGCCGCACGCGCGCTCCTGCGGAGGGGGCGGGGCGGCGGCGGCGGCGGCGGGGGCGGCGGCGGCGGCGGGGGCGGCGGCGGGCGGCCTGGCGCGAGGACTCTATTTTGCATGTGATCGCGAGGCCCGGCAGGAAATGAATGTGTTCCACGAACTGGTCGCTATAGCACAATACACGCACCTGCGAGGTTTTACAGCAAATGCAGTTTACAATGACGTGTGAATTAATATATTTGCTGTTTACACGTAAGATTTATCATCGACATTAATTGTAAGCTTGCGTTATTTGCGTATTCATTAACCGTTACATTACCGTAATTTACTGGGTTGACTTTGTGCGCAGCGCAATTCTCTTTGATTGACGTTGAAATTCGAAGCGCGAGATGAATTGAAGAGAGCTGAATTTAATGATCTGCATCTCTATGTCGCATGCATGATTTAAAAGTTAATTTATTGGATTGGACATTGTGGAATAGGGTTGGTACATACTCGTGTGTCTCGGTCTATTATGCGTACAAACACATTTCACTTCTTCGTATAAATAAAGCCGTGAGTTGAAAGCTTGGCGAGTAAAAGATACTTCAGTAAATTAAAAGCTGCTGGACCAATTTTAGGCGTCATTTACATTTTGAGAATTCCAAATCAAGTGGTGGCGCTACACAGGCGTTTAAGTGTTCCACGCTCTATCTCTTAAAATGAAGTGGCTGTAATTACAGCTACAAAAACAATAATTGCCGAGGTTGTGTTTCCCCTAGGTAGTTACCACACATTTTTGGAGATACACATCTGATTTACAAAGTACGAAATGAGAGAGAGGCTTGGTTTTGGTGTTACCAAAAAGATACCAAATGATTAACCAAGAAATGAAAAGAAATAATTTACCCGCGTTAAATCTCGACTAATCGTAAATAAATTCCGCGAATTATTTGATATACCATAGCGATTTAATGCGATTTTATGAACCTATATTCATTATTTCAGATAATTCAAAGATAAATTCTAGTATCAGTAATTCAACAGCAACGCTAATGGCGATTTAATTCGGCACATAAACATGTTTCATACTTTCTCCAAACCCTAGGATACGCTGGCAGTAACATTGGAAACCCCAGCGGGCTCAATATCATGGCACAGTGCTGGAATCATTAGATGTACTTAATGGAGGACCATTTTGAAGTGCGGCCCGACCCTAAGAATAGATGTAGGAAAATAATCGCACGTGGTTCGTGGCCAATGAGATTAAAGTACGCCGCGGATATCCACCTGCTGTTGATCGGATACCGTCTCAGAAACGATAGATCTGAGCGGTCACGATTTCTCTTGCTTCTCATCCAGTCAGTGGTCCGCCTCGAGTTAGCAACTTAGCTGATGTCGAAAATTCAATATGATCTGGATTCAAACCCAGGATCTTCTTATTTGCGAAGCTTCCATTCCGAGCTCACAATACATACGATAACAAATCCACTGTGATAATTCACAGCTCAGATAATTTACCAGTAACACGAGTGGCGTTTTGCTTCCGCCTGCGAACAGCTTTCGAAAAAAAAAATACTCTTCCAATTCCCAGGAAGCGCCGGGAGAAAATTGGGAAGGCCAGCGCGCTCTGCGGCACGAGGGGGTGAAGGAGGGGGCGGGCGACGCGGCGCAGGGGGGCGAAGCGAGTTGGCACGGGGCGACGTTGGGTGGGTTCGAGGCGAAGGCGCGGATTCGGCGCGGGAGAGGGCGTGGCAGCGGGTGCGGGAGCAGAAGCTATGGCTAGGGGGGAAGGGGGCGGGGCAGAGGATGGGAGCGGGGACTGGAGAGGAGACGCGAGTGCTGAAGAGAGCAGGAACGGGAGCGGGGACGTGGACGGGAGCGGGGACGTGGACGGGAGCGGGGACGTGGACGGGAGCGGGGACGTGAACGGGAGCGGGGACGTGAACGGGAGCGGGGACCTGGACGGGAGCGGGACGTGGACGGGAGCGGGGACGTGGACGGGAGCGGGGACGTGGACGGGAGCGAGGACGTGGACGGGAGCGGGGATGTGTACGGGAGCGGGGTCGTGGACGAGAGCGGGGGCGTGGACGGTAGCCGGGACGTGGACGGAAGCGGGGACATGGACGGGAGCAGACACGTGGACGGGAGCGGGGACTTGGACGGGAGCGGGGATGTGGTCGGGAGCGGGCACGTGGACGGGAGCGGGGAAGTGAACGGGAACGTGGATGGGATTGGGGACGTGAGAGGAGACGGGAGCGGGGACAACAGCGGGAACGGGAGCGGGGACTGGGGCGGGGACGGGACGGGAGTTAGGACGAGAGCGGGGACGGAAGTGGTGACGGGGCGGGAAGGGTGTGGGAAACGGGGACGGATGCAGGCGCGGAGGAGGGGACGGGAGCTGTAGAAGGGACAGGGGCGGGTCGGAGGCGGTGATGGGGCGGGCGCGGGGACGGGAGTGGGAGCAGGGACAGGAGCGGGGACGGGGCGGGCGCGGGGACGGGCGCGGGGGCGAGCGCGGGGGCGGGGCGAGCGGGTGGCGCGGGGTGGCGCGGGCGGCGCGCTCAGCCTCGTCGCCAGGCGACAAGGGCGCGTGGGCGGGCGGGCGTTCGCTCGAGCGCTCTTGACGGGGCCGCGCCGAGTCGCGTCGCGCCGCGCTGCGCCGCTCAGTGCTACGCAAACTTTGGCGTCCCGCGAATTGCACGCCGCGGCGCTCGCCCAATCCGCGAAATGCCGCCAGCGACAAAGCGCCACCCCACGCACGCAGTCGCAGCGCGATGAACCTGTTCGCCCGCTCCCGGGATCGTAATGAGGATTTTTTTATTTATCAAATGGCGTTCTATTTTTAGACGTATTAGTATTGGTTTTGAAGGAAATTGAGACGGATCCTTTGTGAGCAGTATCGGTTTCCGAGTAAGCGTTAAGGAACTCCTCTGTTGAGAACAGAGCACGATATAGACAGGGGAGAATGCTGAAATGGCAGAACTCTTTTAGACGAAGGTTGATTTATAAGGAGACTAGAAATGACGTGAGATGCGATATGGCTATATACCAACAACTTGGCGGGTGAATAGCATAAAGCAAAAGTGCGTCCTCCATCTCATATCCATGTGCTATGGTTAAAGAGTCTTCATCACTTCTGGTGATGCCTTGTGGGCAACTCCGATGAATATAGTCTTTGTGGATTCTGCTTCTTACGATGAAGATAAACAGTCACATATAGAATAACTTGTAATATTGAGTAATTTATCGCTTGTACGCCAACGACTTCCGTTTATATGATTATCGTCTACCCATAGACAGAAGATATTTTGAATGTGAATGTCAAATTCTCTAATTCCTCTCGTTCTTTACCCAACAATGGCGGCTACTAAAACACAGTACACCTTTGCACACACAACGCCAAGGCTGTTCATTATCTTGTGGAAGTGTTAAGACGTGAGAAATGCAGTTACTTTTGGATTGCTTGAGGGTTCTATTATTTCAGAACAGAATGACGAATGTGACCGTAGTAGAAAAAACTGTAAATTTTACTCTCGTAGTTGCTGGTGGATGACTTACCTAGCATGACTGAAGTATTGAATAATGGGAAGACGGAACACAATTTGTAACTCTCTAAAGTTCTGAAAATGAATTTTACTTTAGAGGAAGGTGTCTTCACCATGTGTTCTGGTGCCTTGGTAAGGAAGTGGAACATGTATAATCTAATTAGCCAATTTTGTCATATCATTATTTCCCTTCCAAACCCAGAAAACATCTGGCTTAACTTTATCACAACCAATCTGTTAGGAATATGACACTAGAAAATATTCATCCTGGCCAAAGGTTTCCATCGAGTGAGACTTTTGTCAACCTTCAAACCAGAAGCTTCAATGTAATTTGCTTGATCTCAATTTCCTACTTATTGATTGTCTCTTACCATCCAGGGTTTGGAATACGGCGCCAGCGACAACCCCGAATTGTGCATGTTTTCGAGGTCTGTGAGTCTATTCTCCCCCTCCCCGAGGTCGTAAAAAATGACAGGCACCAAAATATTTTGGTTTATTTGTGGATTCTGGTCTCATTATCAGAATATCGTATTATTTCTTCTTCGATAAAATCTTCAATTTTGCGCATGGCCTGCCTGGAGCTAAACGTAAAAGGCTTCTGCTTCTAAGTAAAAGGCACGGGCTTTCTCCATTATATGATTGCAGTGTGTTCGGCTTTTAATACCGTTATTGTCACATCTTAATCACTATCCCATCTATAATCGCCCATCTCATCTCTAGTCGTACATCTCTCATATAATTCGCTCCTCAAGAATCTCTCCTATCTCCTTTGCAAGACAATTGCACAACGCCATTGTGATGATCTGCCAAAAAAAAGGTGGAAGGCATATAGCCGTAAGCATCACACTTCGCTTACCCTCGGGGGCAGAGAATTGCAGTTAGCATCATCAGTGATGTCCCTGGCCTCTACACACCACAGGCGGCTACAACAGCAACCAGTCTGTACTCACGTTTAAGTTCGAAACCTGCGTAAGACATGGATGTTTTCTCCTCTTTTGAAACTGAGAAGTTACTACTTCTTTTGTTTGCAGAACAGCTCGTTTCGATCGTCGAAATTATTTCATGATTTCCAAGCCACAAATTAGTCGTTCTTCACGCCAATTTTTCGATCAGCATATGATTTGGAAGCAGAATTCCTTCTAACTCAGTGCGTCATGTAGAGATTGCGACTCTTTCCAACTTACAGAGCAGACACTTCGATGCTATCAGTATTGATTATGGGCAATCATGTAATTAAGGAACGATCTACGAATGAAAGCTTCTCTCGAAATAAAAACAAGTATAAAGATATAAAGATATTTTAAGTATAAAGATTTCTGTAAATTAATGAAGACTTGTGTACTAGATATACAATTACAATTAAATTATTTTTCTTGCGCAAAATGCGTGTTTATCGTGAGTATTAAATTCCTGTTTATGGCTTACATATTTTACTTCATCTACTTAATGAATAGTTATAGTTGTGGACATTTATTTATGATTTAAGTATCCAGTATGGAATTTGACTGATGCAGTGGATTAATGATTAAGGCTTTTTATTGCCCCAAAGACGTAATACTCTTCGAATATCTACTCCTATCAATGATAGAAACGTGCGATCTGTTCATACCCACATTAGGGATGTTGTCACCGTCAGTGTTAGGTATTGCATACGATGTTATATAGCATTCTTCACATTTACGTTTCTTCTTCATTTTCTTCTTCTTCAGCCACTTCTACTTTTTTCTTCATAATGTAGGTTTACGACTCCAATCCAAACATACTGTGTAACTAACAAAGTTGTATCTTCTTAATGAGAAGGGATATAATTTTCAAAATGCAAATGGGGTACCACATCTTAGGGAACTTTCGCATTTAGTATAAAGAACATCTACAAGACTACAAATTGTTATCCTTCACTGATTATATCTATTGTTTTCTGATCTTTCTTTAATGCTCCAAAAAGCCGCTCTTTGCGCTAGAGCAGCATTTCATTGATCATAAAAACCATCACATTTAAAATGTATATTAAATATTAACATTTATGCAACATTTACTTATTTTAGCTTTATTTTAAGTAAATTTATGTTGGTAATCTTATTTTAATTTAATGAGGATACACAATTAAAGAGTTTAAACAATAAAGACGACAATAATTCAATGTATTGTTCTGCGTTCCATCACCGATTTCGCTTCCAACTCTACCCTCCGTTTTCCGATCGCTGGCGAAGGAGACACATTGCAGTCGTTCATTCTGGTTTTATTAATCTGCCTCGGTAAATAGAAAGTGGCAGGTATATGCGGGTTATAATTCAAACTGCGTTTCTTTGTTTCGAATGATTTTTTGCTACGTTTGTAGAGGCAGAACTGTTACTCATGATGTAGTCGCAATTAGTAGTTGTAAATTAGTATTGTGGTTTGCAGATGTTACTGAACATGGAGATTGCAGTAGGATATTGCAGTTACACAGACGTGTTTTGGAATTTACATACATGGAACAGAATGTGGGCGCCAATATCTAATATTATGTAAATGGTACTATATGGTAATACGAGAAAAAGAAAACTTATTCAAATTTAGATCTGTTTGTGTTAATGTACATCATGAGTAAGCTTCATTCACGTTTTTATGTAACCACAAAGTAATATAGAGAACAGTCCACTAAAAGTTGATGGATCAGACCGTAAGTTTAGAAGAAGCAGTTTATTTTGATGGAAAATGTAATACAAATTGTAATTATTTTGGACAGCAGAATTGTTGTAGAAGAATAGTAGGGAGATAATTATCTGATAGATAAAATTGAAAAATCAGAGAGCAGAGTAGATAGCAAAAAATGATAATTGTACTAATTATTGTGCTCATATCGAGAAACAAAGATTTTTTCCAGTAATTTGGATATTGATAACACCAATGGAACATTATTATATGCCAGTGTACGTAAAATTGTTGATCCACTTTGTGAAATGAAATAGCAAACCACCCTATAAATTATTCATGAGTATTCGCGGTCTTTCATCAACGCATAATTGCATACAATCGGTGAAAATCCGACGAAATACCGTGTTTAATATAATAATGGAAAATACGCAAGAGTTTTGCTTAATTGCTTGTAACATAAATTATTTTTCTTAGATTGTTTTTGAAAACATAACCAATCAACAGAAAATATCCCCAGGCAATGCTTGTAACTGTGATGTAGTGAGTATTACTTTGAAATGTTTCACCCTATGTAAAAAGAAAATATACCACTGTTATCATTGTAGTTGCCTTTACTACACTACCTTTACAATACTTTTACATTTAATTAAATAATCAATAATGATAATGACATTATTCAATGAAAAATTGTCATGAACCAAGTTATAAATTCAACTATACCCGCGTTGTGAATGTTCCCCCAAGTTCCGACCACAATTACGTGAAGTGAGAAATCCACTTTTAGGAGAGGAAATAAAACACATCTGTTACCATGATGGATCGATAATATGCTTGGAAGGAAAATCTGAAATCCCGTATTAAAGATTTTCCTGTGTGGAAAGGGTAATTCTCATTGGAGTCAAAGTTGAAAAACTCTTTACTCTTCACACCATTTACCTACATTGACTTCCAGTAACCTATCCTTCCATTTGTTCATGTCTCGTTAGATATAACGATATGAGAAAAATTCATTGAATATAACGTGTACCAGTAAGATTAAAGGTGGCAAAACCAGGATCATATGATTCGCCTTTTCTCTTTTATTCAATTTTGTTCTTTCGGTCGATTGTTGGCATCGATCTCTCGAGTTCTTCATAAACGTAAACCGGATGCGTAATCAAGTTTTTGGGCCTTTATGGCACGTTTCGTTCTTTTTACGGCTCGACATGATTTTGTCGCTCCATACATGCAAATAGGGAACATGAAAACCTTAGGCAGCCCCGTTAAACTCTCATCAATTTTGGCCTCTTTTTCATTTGTCACTGTAATTTCGCTGAAAGCGAGTTAATTTCATTCATGATGTGAAATTTGCTGCTTATACAAGCATAAATGTACGCATATGCTCTCATGAACGTTTAGAGGCACAAACAAACGTTATCATAATCACCCTAATGAAAATGTAAAAAAAAACACTTTCCAAAAGGACAAAAAATGTTACTTTTCTCTGTTGTATTGCTGATTACTCTATTATTATTAACTGACAAAAAGGTTTTATAGATTTTGGATACTTATGACTCTTTGTGATACAAGCATGATCTATTATTGAAGAATGACATTTTAATTTCACAAATTATTTTAAGACAAATTTTAATGTAATAAGTATCATCTCTAAAATTCGTGTCCCAAGAAAAAATATCTCTTGTTCTCATTTGACAGACCGAACCTAGGAGCTCAAGAAATTGATCGTATGAACAACCACACTAAGAATTTATTCTATATCTGTGAACAAGTGAAACAGAACTCTCGAAAGCAAATTGAAGACTTTAGAAACATAATGGGCTTTACGAAACTTTTATCTTTTCTTTAAAATCACTGCAACAAACCGCAACCAAACAGAACGCGTTCGAACAACTGCGTTTTTACTCTATTTTCATTTGACGTAAAATGTTTTTGAGCCAAATATATTAATACATAATTGCATAGAATATTACATTTTTATTATACCTCTATTATTTTTCTCAAAAATATCAAACGAATTACCGCAGATAACTCATAAATAGAAATTTATAATGGAAATATTGACATATTTATATCCATCTTAGAGTCTGCCCACTGATCTCAATTTTCATAATCTCCCGAAAAATGGGGATTGAAAATTACACTTCTATCTTTACCTCTCTGTGAATTAAAGTACTTACAAACCCAGTTCAATTTGTTACACTCTTCCCAGCCACTTTATCTATTAACTTAAGTGAACTTGTGTGTATGTGACTATATTTACTTGTGCATTCTTTCTTTGAAGTTCTCTTAGTGTGTGTAACCAAACGACTTGCGGTGTCCCATTTGAGTCCTCTTATGTTAAAAGTTGGGCGCGAAACACGTCAAGTTTCTTGAAAAAGAGCGGAATTACACGGAAGTGAGGTTTTCAGCAGTGAAGCATGTGTGTTGTTTAGAAGTGCTCTTATGTGGTTCTCGAGTGTGATACTGAAACTTCAGTGCAGTATCATATATTCCAAATACTCTAGAGTTCTTGGTTACGTTTTTACAGTTTTAGTTCTGTATAAACAAGAGTGTATTTTGTTTCTACTATTTATAATAATCCCATAAAAGGAAGAGAAAATAAATATACAAAGCACGCTCAATCAGAGGAATGATGAAATAATGGGTCACCAAAGTCGGGAGACTGTCCAGATCACAGTCTTCCGATATTTGATACACATCGGGAGACTGATGACAACAAATGCCTCGAAATCTCCGACTCTCTGAATAAATATATTAAGTTGACGGAGATGACTTCCATTATTTCAACATGTAATTACGTCAACAATACATCAACATTCCCATTGTCAGAGGAAGTTTCTTACTGAGGAAGAAGTATACGAGAAAGGAACAAACTAGTGGCGCATAAAGGAGCACAAACTTTATCGCCCCCTTTGTAACGGTTATGTAATAATATTATACCCCATGTCTGTCTAAATCAACACATCTCAATCGATGAGCGCTGACAACAAAGCGCGCATGCAGCGATGGGCGCTGCCAACAACAGGCACAGATTTTCTTATCAATTCTTTCTAAAAGCGCCATTTTTGCCATAAATCTAACCGTTTTTCAGTTTGCATTGCTGTCGTTTTATGAAAATTCTTCTAAGGCATTCTGTATGAAACACCGTTGCTTGTTTCGAATATATACAATTATTTTTCGCCATCTCTCCGAGATATTTTAAGTTTATTCTTAAATGTTTTATTTTAAATGAAGACCTACAACCAAACAAAACCATAATTAGTCTCTTCATAATAAATTAAACAGTTATAGAAGCTCCGATGAGCAGTAAAGCAAAAAGCCGGCTAAAACGATTCGAAACGACGTTAGTTATTGAAGTAAAAAATAATGAAATAGTAAATGAACGAAGACTATTATAAATATTTTTTTATTTACAATACATCATGCAGACAAGCAAGAATCATTTTGTACATAAATGGAACATCCATAAATAAGTGACATCCAATATCGTGTTATGAATGTTATCATGAATGTCATTATGAATATATCCCATTATGAAAGTTAATGTTACTGCTTGTGTTACAACATGTGTGAACATGATATGACAACTGCATTGTCATGAAATGTACCTGAGGAAGCGACAGACTATATCGAGAAACATAGTACATGTAGAAAAATCATTTTAATGGAAACCATATATATATATATATATATATATATATATATATATATATATATATTGAAACCCAGAATATGTGTTTCATTACACTAATTAAATCATTAGTGTAAGAATTCAATTGCTAGTTTGGACTGTGCAGTGCGCGCGCCGAGCGCGGCTCGCCGAGGCCGGCGAGCGACCGCGGCCACCGCCGACGGTGCCCCCGCCGGGGAGACCAGCGTGTGAATTTCGGTTGGAACGGGGCAGGGCACACGTGCAAAAGTTCGTTACGAGAATCGCGGACGAGAGTTGTTGGCAGAACGGTGACCAGAGAGACGCTAGCGGAGCGGCGACGAGTGCGGACGTGTCGCGAGAGCTCGCGAGTATTACATGGACGCAGACGACAGACAATGCAACTGTGGAAACATCTGAAACTGTAGTATATCACAAACGTGTAAATAGAACATTAGAAGCATCAGTATGGTGAAGTATTAGTGTTGGCAGAATAATGGATCTCGCTCCTGTTAGTTGGTGCGGAGGGGACATTCTTGAAATCGTGCGGTACAGAACTGTGACCAGTATACAGAATAGGCGCGGGTCGAGTAATTAAACCCACTAATGAACAGTGATTCGAGGAAGGTGCGCAGCCGAGGTATCAAGATCCTGTTCGGGGAAGAATTGCTGGAGCATCAGCCGTGGATGATCACCACGCCATCTGCTGCTGACGGCCCGCAGCAGTAGCAGAGGTCGACAACCCTATCGGCACGAGCGGCTCTACGAACATCATAGGTAGTCAAACGGGGCCCCGAAGGTATGAAAGTTGTATTTTACTCTTAATCTTGGTACCAAGGCGGAGTATAAAAACGGTGTCTGATTATGTAAATAGTAACTTTGATTTAAAATAAATCCTGTCATAATTGTATTTCTATGTATGAATAATTTCCCCAACGTTGCACCGACTTATCCTGGGACCCATTCACGTAAAAGACACCCTCTCTTAGTGTTATATTGCAGTGAAGATACCCGGCATCACCAGGTATGTCACAATATATATATACTTATATATACGTTTTCAAGTGACGTGTTTCTGATTTAATCTATCCAATGATTGTCTTTAATTAAAAGTTATGAAAAATAAATAACAACTACATAGACAATCAATCAACATTAATAAGTGATATAATAGATCATTTTTATTTTGCATATTATAATGAAAATAAAAATAAAAGTCGGTAACTCCACGCGCATATACATCAAAATAAATTTTAGAAATTGGAATGATCTCTAGGCCCTGAAAGAAACCCGCTTAAATGAATAAATATGGCAAATTAATCACTGGGATATTATAAATAATAAATGACTAAAGATATTGTCTGGTATCAATTTTAATCAACTTATGATCATTTCGATCGCGTTGCGATCATCATCAGAGCTAAAATGTAATACAAATATTATACAAATATTATTAAATACAAATATTATAACAGGTTGTAGGTAACAGGTTATTGTATGCACGATGCGTAAGCAAACTGGGTCGTACATACCTTGTACGACAATGATCATAAGTTGATTAAAATTGATACCAGACAATATCTTTAGTCATTTATCATATAAAAAGGTATCTACATCACCAACAATCCAATTAACACTGGGATATTACTTCTGGAATTAATCAATTAATAAATATTCTTAAAATTATTAATTAAATCATTACTAAATTATTAATTACTTGGATATACTATCACCTAGATATACATTTTCCTGGTGGTGTTGCTTACAAGCCACAGTCGAATGACATCTTAAATTGGACAATATTATAATTTTATGAACGATGGCCTAAATAAAGCAGCACTTTAAAAATTATTTGCCTCTGGTATGAAGGAACGATGAATGCAATGCTCAAACGTTTTCTCTTAACAGTCATTGTAATCATTACACCGGTATTTAATACATCCCTGAGAATGTAATACTTACCCCATATATGAAAATACGCTCATCTCATCCCCAACGCCAAGCCAGGAATAGAAAATGACGACTCAGGAAGCTACGGTCAAATCGGTTTGCTACCTTCTACGGGAAAATTATTTGAAAACTGCATCCTTACTAGACTTAATACTCACCTCACCACACTAAATGTCGTACCACCACATCAGTTTGGCTTACAACCTCTGCTTTCTACCTACCACCAAATAGGGAGGGCAGTATCGAATGATTCCGTGACCACAGACATACAGCAGCTGTCGGCTTGAATAGCGGACCTCACAAGTTTCAGTATTTGCTTTTGTGGAGACGAGTTACGATTACAAAACTAAGATACCATTTTCAAAAGAAACAGCATTAATTTAACATTTGACAGAGAAATTTAGGTTTATTACCATTGAGAAATTTTATCCTCGAAATATGCATTGCAGTAGCCATAAAAATTACAAATTGTTCCGCAAGAATGGTTTGTTTTCTTTTGCTGTTGTGAAGACGTAAAAATGAAAAGTGACTTGGGTAATGATAAGCAACTAAAAGAGTTATATTAGAAAATGTAATAAAAGGAAGTTGTTGGGGGCATAGAAATGAGACGTGTTACATTCTTTGGCTGGGAAAGCTGAATTGTTTTTTCGTTAGCGATTCTTAACTGCCTCCATTGATTCCAGTGTCTGAAAATGGAACAATCTTGAGCGCCGTATTTTGAAATACATAATCTTAGCTCTTGATTTATGCCAAGAAGAGCTTATAATTGTTTTATTTGAGGTTGGGCGGCAAATTTGAAAGACTTTAAACGCATATGTGTTAAAAGAAATTGTAGGTTAAGTTAAATACGAAAATAATGACTGTTAGTATACAGTGCTGAATAATTACAGTTTTTTTGAATATAGGAGTCATTTTGGGGAAAATGTAATGCTATTTAGTAAAAAAGAATGTGCAATTTTTACGCAACTCTATTATGGTTCTTTTTATGACAAAACATTGTCGTGGCCGTGTCATTGTGCCACAGAGAAATAGGGTACAGTATGCTCAGTGTGAAAAATGGAGCAAATCATGTTTTTCTGTTTGACTATTTTCAACTTAACGTTTTCGCAATATACCAACTTAATTACATAAGTAACTATTTCTACCAAGACAATGTTCACGCTTCTTCATCTTTTATTCACAAAAGTCTTTCTCTGTTCATTGTCAAAACACAAAAAAACTGTCGATGACTAACAGAAAGCAGTAGAACTATAAGTTATGAAAGAGATTGTACGGGTGAAAACATCGCTATTTTTAGAATCGTCCCGGTCATTTTCCTTTGCCGACCTTTACGGTTTTACTTCTTCATGTATCTCGTACGTAATTTATTTTGTAGCGAATACCACGTTAACGATAAACAAGAGTCTTAGATTGTACAACTACATAAACGCTTACTCTCCAAGTCTTCTTTAAATCTCCCCCTTTTACGAAAACCAAAGCGCGACGTAGCACCGCGCAGGGCATATTCCGGATGTAAATTCATGCTCCCCTTGACAGAGCCGAGTGATGCAGTGCTTTCGCGGATAGCAGCCCGCGTGGTGCGTCGCGCCGCGGGGGAGGAAAAGTGGATGTTATTACCATCGCTACGAGTCTCTTGAAGCGCGTAAAAGATCCACGCGCCGCCTTCGCGGCCGGGGAGAGACGGGGAGGAGGGGCTCCTGAAACCTTCGTGGCCGGCGGAGCGCGCTGACGGCGGTCGAGTGGAGCGCCAGCCGCGGTCGACCTCCCTCCCCCTCCCCCCTCCCCCACCCTCCCCGCCGGCCCATCCCTGTCGTCGCTAAAGCCGCCGCGGTCCCGGCGGCGCCGCCTACGCCGTCGCCGTCGGCCAAATCGCCGCGATCCGCTGCGCGCGCCGGCTGCCTTCCGCCGCAGGCTACTAGCCCCTGCCCTCCCAGCACTCCGCCCTGCTTTTACTGCCGCCCCCGCCGCCCTCGTCAGCCACCGGCGTCGTCCACCTGGCACCTGGTTCTCCTCGCCTCGTCGTCTTCTCTTTAGCCGACTCCCTCCCGGATCGCCGCCGTGCCGCCACTCCCGTTTTTGCTGATTCCTGTTGGACGCTGACGTCGTCCAGGTACCTCAATTCCCTGGCTCGTCGTCTGCCTCTAACCCACTTCTACCTGTCTTTACTTCCTTCCCTGTTGTTCTCAGTCAGACATCGACGATGCCTTCTTGAATACCGTCGTCTGTAGCCAACCCCCTCCCGGTTCACCACCGTGCCTTAGCTAACGTCTTTGGTACTCCCTGTCGGACACCAATGTCGTCCACTTGAGTACTTGAATACCCCCGGCTCGTTGTATGTCTCTAACCCTCTCCTCCCTGCCTTTACTTGCGCCCCTGCTACTCTTTGTCAGATATCGGCGTTGTCCTCTTCAATCCTCTTGCCTGCTCTGAAACCGTCCGCCTCCCGGTTCACCACTGTGCCTTCACTAACGCCTTTGGTGCTCCCATCAGACACCAACGTCGTCCACTTGTGTACCCAAATACCCCCGGCTCTTCATCTCCTCACTCTAGCTCACTCACTCCCGTTTCACTGCCCTGACATAATGTTTATTTAGTTGTCCATTTGACACCGGCATTGTCAACCTGAGACCTGACTCGACACACAACTCAGCGACACTTCTGACATTTCTTACCCTTCTGAATTTCTCAAAAAAAATCTCTTAGCACTTTTACCAACCTTTCTTCAGCCCCTTCCTCTATTCCGGTCGTGGTTCCTACTTGTGGCCCATTTCTTCATCAGTTTAACCCCCGTACCTTTCGGGCCGTCTCTCGTATCTCGCTCGTTGACTTAGGCATCATATGTTCTCATAGGTTTTCATAGATTCTCATGCCCGCTTCTTGAATATCCGCCTCCTTTCCCATTCACAGGCACTTTTGTTTCTTTTGCTGTGGGGTATCTATTAACCACGCAACCTTTCACCAACTAAAGCGGCAGTTTTTCATCATGGCTTATTCGTAGCCCCGCCATCCGGACACGTTACCTTTCGTTTACAGTATACTGACATTCCATACGTTGTTGCGACTTCGCTTTCTGACATCTGAGGCGCACTCATGTCCTACCCTTACTACTCCTCCTACCTTCCTCGTTACCGACACTCATAGACGCGTCTGTTTCTGCTAACATTTCTTGTATAGAGCTTCTCCAAATCCTCCCAAAGTTTCTTCAACTATTCTCGCATCTGACAACTCATCTGCACATGTCCCCCACACCCCTCTTGTCCCTTTCCTCCAGCTCTGCTAGACGATAATCAGCCTCCTCGACCCCACCCATGACCAGCAAAATCGTCTACTCAATGCCACTTAGGCTTCATCCTCCATTTTGTTCCTCGTCGAGCTTCTCCAACTGCCCTCACATTTCTAGAGCTCTTGGTACTGGTCGTCCCCTCTTCGCCGGCCACATCTTCATTTCCATCCATCCACGTTGCGCCACTCCCAACCACCGATCGCTACCCTGATTACCCACTTCTGCCCTCCCTTTCCCCGGCTGTTGCCTCCGACATTTCTTCCGCTTCGTTCCTTTCTCAAAACCCCTCGACGTCGCATCCTTTTTTCAGCTGCTCGCGCCTCTCTCGACCCTTCCCTATCCCGGTCGCTTCACTACATAACCGTCTTCGCCGTCCTTTTATGCCGCCACTGCCCGTCTTCGCCGCGTCGGCCGCTCTCACTCGCAGTTGTCGCCGTCACCTTCGTCGGCCGCCTTCGCCGCCCTCGCCCCTCCGCAGGCTTCGCCCCTCGTATCGCCCGCGGGGGCGAGTGGCTCGTGGGGCTTCTCCGCACGCGCCGGAACGCGCCCCGCCCCCTCCTCTTCCCCGCTCTGCCTACGCCCCTTCCCTTCCCCGCCGCTCTGCCCCTCCCCACCCCACCCCGCCCCCGCCCGCTCGCGCCTCAGCTCGATCTCCTCCTCGCCCCGCCCCGGCCCCCGCCCCCGCCCCGCCCCCGCGTTCGCTCCGTCTCCTCCTCGCCCCGCCCCGCCCCCGCGTTCGCTCCGTCTCCTCCTCGCCCCGCCCCCCCCGCCCTGCCTCCGCCCCGCCCCCTTCCCGCCCCGGCACGGCTCTTCCGAGCGGCGCGACACGGCCGCGGCGCGGCTCGGCTCGGCTCGCCTGCCGGCCGGCCGGCCGGAGCCCTTACTTTCGGGGTTGGGCCACTTGGCAGCGGCGCGGAGGGCGGGCCCCACTTCTGCGAACTTCGCACCTTCTGCAATCCCGTTTCCTCAAGGTCTCAACGCCCTCTTCGTTACGCGGCTTTGGCCAGGGCTTGCGACGAGGCCGCCGCGCCGCTGCCAGGCCGAGAGCCGCCCCGATTTCACTCACCTCCGGCGCTTTCTTATCCCGCCCAAGCGGCACTGCGAATGCAATGAATGCGTGATACGTGCTCACACACTGGAGGAAGCCTTAAATATGGATTTTTTTTTCGAATGCTGTATTTTCGTGGTCCTTGGGAGGGTTTGGCTCATCATGAATTTATTTTCTTATTTTAGTTTTAATGTGTGTAGTCAATCATAATTTACAAAACAATTTCTCTCTCTCTCTCTCGTGAACTCTCTCTCACCCTCTCTACTTTCTTTCTCTCTCTCTCTCTCTCATCTGTTTTTTATCCGTCATTTTGTATCTTAGTGTAGTATAATTAGCAATACTTAATCGTAATCACTAGAGTTTTTCTGTCAGTGGATATAGCACATTTCATTTAGTCGAACAAGATAATTATTACGTAGTTGTGAGAAAATTCATTTTGAATGGTTAATTATAAATTTAAAAAAAATGAAAGTTCGCTTTTGTACGCTGATTACATTTAATAACCGAAATTATTCCACAGTAGATTATTTCAAACGCACTGACGTAAAATTGTGTATAGATATGTTTTTATTCATCGCCAGACAAAAGGTAGCAAATAAAAATTTGTTCAATTTTTGTCAGAAATATTATCGATTGTAAATAACAACGAAGTATACATTTTTGTTTCCTAGCAATGTTTCACAGCTGATATGTTGTACAAACATTTACACAATATAAACTCGTATAATGAATACATTCAAATACAGAACCTTTTATGTTTATAGAGGATAATAATAATTAATGTCTTACATAATTTATTTATTGTTGACTGAGAAAATGTGGCAAAAATAAATAATATAAAAATAATAAAACATAAATTTATATTAAGTGATTAGCATTATCTTAATGTAATTAGCAAAGAATTAACACGTAATTTTGTGAAGATAAGCAATGAGTAAATTGATTTTATTTTAAATCATTTTACTCGCAATCATTTAGTAAAACTTCATATCATCCGACAATTTACTTTATATCTGTATCCACTTATCAGCAATTCCGAACACATGAAACAGATCGATTTGACTGAATTCAGCAACAGGAAGAGGATACCGCCGCGACATTGTACTTTGCGTCGCAATTACAGACCCGTGCGCTGCTTTTGTTTGGGCAGGCGGGCGGTAAATGAACGCAGGGAGTCGGTTATTGGCTGCCGTCCACCGCGCGGGGGGGGGGGGGGAGGGCTGCGAAGTGGCGTGCTGTGAAGAGGCGCTCACCGCGCGGGACCAGGGGCGGGCGAGAGCGAAGGGGGGGGGGGGGGTCAGGCCAAGAACAAAGACGAAGGTGAGAGCGATGGCCAGGGCGAGGGGGAGGGTAAGAACACAATCTGGAGACAGGGTGAGAGTGAAGGCGTGGGCGAGGAAGAGGGCGAGGGTGTTGTCGATGTCGAGAGCGATGGTGAGAGCCAAGGCGAGAGCGAGGACGAGAGTGAGGGCGAGGGTGAGGGCGAGAGAGAGGACGAAAGCGACGGCGAGGACGAGAGCGAGGGCGAAAGCGAGTACGAGAGCGAGTACGAGAACGAGAAACAGAGCGAGGACGGGAGCGAGGACGAGGGCGAGAGCGAAGACGAGACCGAGGGTGAGAGCGAGGGCGAGAGAGAGGATGAGAGTGAGGGCGAGAGCAAAGACGAGAACGAGAGCGAGGACGAGAGCGCGGAAGAGAGCGAGGGCGAGAGCGAAGACGAGACCGAGAGTGAGAGTGAGGGCGAGAGAGAGGATGAGAGCGAGGACGAGAGCGAGGACAAGTGCGAGGACGAGAGCGAGGGCGAGAGCGAGGACGAGAGCGAGGACGAGAGCGAGGACGAGAGCGAGGGCGAGAGCGAAGACGAGACCGAGGACGCGAGCGGGGGCGAGAGCGAGGACGAGAGCGAGGCCGGAGCGAGGGCGAGAGCGAGGGCGAGAGCGAGGGCGAGAGCGAGGACGAGAGCGAGGACGAGATCGAGGGCGAGAGCGAAGGCGAGGCCGTTGGGCGAGGCCGACGGGCTTGGCGGGGGCGAGGCCGTGGGCGACGTCGCGGGGGGCCGTTGAAGTGGTTGCACGGCGTGGGCGTGGGGGGGCCGGGGGCGGGGCGGCGCAGGCACTGGGTCACGAGGGCAGTATTAGAGGGGCTCCAGGGGTTGCTGGGTCTCCGGACCCTCGTGCGCGTACGGGCGGCGCTGCGAGGGGGGCTGCTTATGGCGGCTCTCCCGCCGACAGGCCTCGCCCTCGCCCTCGCTAAGCCACGCAAATGTGCTTACGGCCGCCCATTGCTCGCCACCGCCGGATATTTACTCACGATTCCTCGCGGAAGGGGTGTTTTAAAGACGATTTCTACTTGTTGAAACGAAATAAACTTGTGCTTCTTTAGATATGTTTTCGTAACCTTCGTAATTCAATACACAAGACAAATAATTTTTAAACGAAAGGTTCTTTATGATTGGATATCCAGTAATGCTCTTTTGTACGCCAAATTTCCACATAAAAAATATTTTTTAAGTGATCGGGAACACATATGACCCTTTGATTCTGATTGATTGGTCTCATAAACTCTGTTATGAACAAGAAAAATGCAGGAATACTATTTTCAGGTTCATAAAGTCAAAGAATGTCCAAAAATGACCCCTATAAACGAGTATCGGGGCGTTTTTGGGCGTCTTCGTACAACTACAATGTTGAAGAATGATTTTTAAAGACAGTTCTTCAAATGAGGTCATGTGCAATTTTTCGAAAGTTTGAGTAATTTCGCGTAATTTTGCATGAAATATATGCTATTTTTATATTTTGTTTAACAATTTTGTTCTCAAAGTTACTTAAATTTTTCCCCTATATGAATCAGAAGTAAAACAAATTGGTGCTAGTATTATTTCCGGCAAATCCTCTGTAGTTTTGAAAATCGCAAACATTTAACAATTGAGAACTGTAAAATTGACGATAGATATTTTTGCTTTAAACAAATACGTTCTGAAAATTAGCTCTTTAAGAGGATTCAAGTACGATTTTTTTTTCGTAAAAAAAACAAACTAGTGGCTTTGGCGAAACGTTTGCTTGATATTAATGAATTGAATAAAAAAACAATTTACTCAAAACCCGTTCCAACTTTTTTTGTTCAATTTTATTCTACGGATAAAAGGAATGCTTAAAATTATTATTTTCGTCACGTCTAACTAAAAACCTAATTTTCGTCACGTTTTCGTTGCACACTCTGAATTTTCGAGAATTGCAAATTTAGAAATAGTGCGAGAAAGAATATGTTGTAGGACCAGTAGTTGAATTAGTAGGCAGTACGAGAATATTGGCACCTTGAAACACAGCGATAAATTCTGTGCATTTCCTGGAATGAATATTGAGAGGAATTTCATTTAAATTAATGAATTTTCCAACCTAATTGGAAAATGTTGACATCTTTAATAATTACTCCACAATTCACGTTTGAACATGTATTTTTTATTTAAATTGTTGAATCATGAAGTAGACAGATTTTAAATCATTAATAATTGCTCGTGGAAACACGATTATTCTAATATGAAATGCATGTAAATGATAATGAAAGTAAGTAATAAAATATCACGTTTCGTTTTAAAATGTGTCAAAGCCATAACATACAGAGGTAAATACATAACTTTTTTACATCCGAAAATATTTTTGAATATTTATGATATTTTTCTGGGCGATTGTGTCTATTTCCAAACATTTTGATAATTGTTATTATTTATAATAATGTTTTATTATCGCATTACTGTCGACAGTGTATAATTAATTTCAAACAAAACTGCTTAAAACTAATTCCACGAGTTCTTTACCAAACATGTTACTTTTTAGATTATTATTTTTTGTGTTTATAAAACGCATAAGTATATTTCGGCCAAAAATATCATTAACAATAATAATAATAATAATAATAATAATAATAATAATAATAATAATAATAATAATAATAATAATAATAATAATAATAATAATGTCAGTTTGTGAGTTTATAAAGAATAATTTTCTTGGCTTTGAAACTTGATCTTATTATGTTTATCCACCCTCAGGCACATATAAACAAAATACCCAGCTCTGGAATCTTTAAAACATAACGCATTTCAACATTCGCCACTCCGAAAGAAGCTTGTTTTCAGTTAGCTCGTATCCCAAACTGTTTTTAGCGCCGGCGCGTCTTGAATGGAGCGTGTGGAGCCCCTCCCAGGCCTTTGTGGAGTTGCAGGCGATCGGGAAAGGACCCGTGGGAGTTGAAGGTCGACTCTTTGACTACCCGCAGCCCCACAGGGGAAGGGGGCGGGGCCCAGGCCACATAAGGCGCTCTGGGCAAAGGCCGAACCCACTAAAGTTCTTACAGAGGACGTGACCGCCCAAGTTTCTTCCGAAATTAGGAGAGTTGGGCGTCCGAAAAATGTTTACGGTATTATGGAGGTTCTCTCACACAATATAACTGTCTTTTTAATATCCAGTAATATTTCTTATTCTCAGCAATAAGCCTTTAGAATTGTAAGGAATGAATTTCTTTCACAAAAAACGGGGTTTCATGAAAATGTATTAAATATTGTTGAAATACCAAAGAAGTTCAGGTTTTGAAAACTTAACATACTCGTACGTTGACCAAAGAGGCAATAAAAGATAAGCTTCAAAAACTTTTATTTTTTTATTTTTTACAAAGAAAAACTTATTAAATATTATTTTTAAGTTTCCTTCGATATAGATTTATTCGATCTCGCTATTTTTTTCTTGTCCTTAAAATTCTTTCTTATATTTATGTTAATGCACTACATCGCAAGGATTATTTACATTAATTTTCCATCAAACACATCCTTATAGCATTATCTGGCAAATTTCATTTTGTTTAAACAGCTTCCATTAGTGCAGATCGCTCCTATATGTCTTTGCAGAACCCCAGAACACAACGTGGAACAAAAATAAGTTGTTGAACACCGGTGTTGAAAGCTGAAGTCAGCTTGGCTGCCAGCCAAATTAACTTATTACCGCCGCGCCCCCCATTTTATTGGTGCCTGCCTTTAATGGCCGCCCTTTCGGAGCACGAGAGGAATAGCTTTGGCGAAAGCGAATTTTCTCTAGCTCTCTCGGATGATTAAAGCCAACGAGAATTACATTTGTGCGTTAGAGATTTCCTTTAATTAAGGGGCTGTCGAAAATTCTTAATAAAATATAACTGAAATAAGTTTATTGTGCAATACGCTTCTTCGCAATTTATTGCCCGTATGTTCACGGGAAAAGTATTTTGATTTTATATTTGTATGAGACGATTCGAGTATTTTTATTTTCCTCTTCGATGATTTGGAGTAGATTTCGGTGGTTAGAAGCAATCTGTTCAAGACATCGAAACCACAATTACATTGTTTACCTTACTCCCTATTACAGCGTTCATATACCCTTCGCAATATAGCTTTCCGTATAAATGTTCTTAAAAACATAACATAAAATGATGGGAAATTAAAATATATTTACTTTTCATAAATCATCTCAGGCTCCCCAGATGAATGTTTAAGAATTCTTAACTCCGTGTTTTGAACGAACATTTAAATGTGGGATTCAACAAACACCTGCTTAAAATTCAAGTAATATTACGAGAATTCGTTTACTTATGCACATTTTGTTGTTGTAGTTGCCTGCAGTGGAAGCGTATCTCGGCGGAAGAAACTTCGCCTTCGTAATGCGATAGAGTCGGACGCAGGCGCGGGGCTGGGCTTCGTTATGGATCGTTAGCTCGGTTTCGAGCGCGGAGACGAGCTCACTATTAGTCTCCTCGAGCGCGCAAAAGAAGAAGCGCTAACGAGTGGTGGGCGGACAGGTTGCGCGAAATGCCCGCACGACAAAAGCGGCGCTGCGACGCCGTCCTCGTCGCGTCCCCGCCCTCGATACACACAACGGAGTGCGTTCCGTTCCCCTCCTCACCGTTTCAACGTTTTACGTCCGGTAGGCAAAGTTCTAACTGTGCGAGTTGGCAACTACCAACTACTCAAAACGAATATGAAGGTTCTCTGTGAAGTCGATAGTTTTTATTTCTCCTAAACTGCGATTTCTCAACTGCATGGCAGGGCTTTCGGGTGGAGGTTATTAAATAACGGGCGCTGTTCAGGGTACGCTACACTTTGTATGAAGAGACTGTAGCCATCCGTAGAGTTCCTCGATATAGAGAATAGCGCATTCTTCTTCCCGGTCGATTCCATTTGATACCCAGAAAGGAAAGTTCGAAAAGAGTGTTTTGGAAACCACCAGCTACTGAAAACTAACACAAAGGCTCTCGGTCGGGCTGAGGTGGCTCAGAGCATGAAGTGACGTCACTGGGAGGTAAAAGGGCTCGAATGCCGATGGTGTCAGGGTTTTAGAGGGGGCAGGCTAGCAGGAGAGCTAGATCGAATTCAGGAGGGAGCAGTTGTCTGGAGAAGAATTGTAGTGAGTGGCTCTAATGTGTATTTATCCGTTGTTTCTGTGATCAACATTAGGCGAATGCCGGAGCAGTACCCTAACAAACGGGCCACGGACTGCGCGCGATCTTTCCTTCCTCTTCCTTTTCATATCTTCACCCGCTTACGCACACTTACCCTTACATGCACCGCACCCACTCAACTACACATATCGCGAGACCAGTCGGGGGCTTAGAGCTTGACTCGTCTGGGGTGGTGCCCTGCAGGAGGGAGATACCAGGATAGGAAAATCTGCAAGCCAACGTATAAGTCAGAGCCAGATCTCACTATCGGGGGAATAAACCCGCCACACCACGTGATAAAACACACTACACTTACGGTACGAATTACCATATCAGTTGATCCGCTCGGCAACACGAAATAATAATAATAATAATATTAATAATAATAGTAATAATAGTAATAATAATAAACAAAGCTCCGGACCCACTCTATAATGCCGTCAATTGTTATTTCTCCTAAACACCTGAATGTTGCCAGGCGGAGCATTTGATGGCATTAAATGGCAGTGGCCGTTGAGGATTCGCTACTCTTTATATCATCACGGGCACTCTAGCCACTCGTAGAGTCCCTCGATAGACACAGTACGGCATTCCTTTGCGCAGCCGATTCCGCCATTTTCTATTCAGAAAGGAAAGTTCGTAGTGTGTTTGCTCGGAACCAACAATATATTCAAAACCAATATTAAAGTACCCGAAACTCTCTGCAGTGCCCTACATTGTTATAATTTCTCCTCCTCTCGAAATGCTGCCCGGCGGAGATATCAAGGGAGCGGATATTAAATGGCGCAGCCGTTCAGGTTCTATAACTTGGGACTCCAGGCGGCCGCGCCCGCCACGCCAGGAGCGCGCGGCAGTAGCTGTGGGCGAGACACGGAACGGGCCGAGCCGCTGCGAGAAACGACCTGACGGCTCCGCCCCTCCGCCATTAGATTTGCATTCTCTCGTCACCGCGACGCAAGCAGAAGAGTGTAGCATTGCGGATGTCCCGGCAGTGCGGCCAATAAGCACTCACGTGAAGTCGTAGGCTTCCGCGGCCAGAGTCATGTGCGTGATCTGGACTGTCCGGGTGACGCCGCGTCGGAGGCTGTGTTGCCGATGTTTCGACCATCTTGTCGTGGTCTTCCTCAGACCATCTTTTCGCATACCAGCCCGGAGGAAGACCACGCAAAGATGGTCGAAACGTCGGCAACACAGCCTTCGAAGCGGCGTCACCCGGACAGCCCAGATCAGGTACAGTCCCTCGTGATCACTGATCAGGTACAATCACTCACGTGACTCGCGATATTAACGGCTCGCCACATTCTGCTGCTGGGCTCCGAGTTCGATTCTCGGTCAACCCGTGTAGAATTTATGCGAAGGGATGCGAGATTTCGGCAGATTTTTTAAGGTTTCTCACTTTCCTCTCCCTCTTATTCCACAATCCCTCCATCATCATTATTATCATCATCATCGCCATTATTACTATTATTTACTCATTAGATCATATTAACTCGTAGTTCTCAATGTCCTTAGTAATTGAAGGCACCTGCAATTGAAACGTATTGATGCTAGAAAGGCACACACTTTCTCGCGTTATTTCTAACTGCTCCTCGACGTTATGCTACTACAAAAAATCTGCAAAAAATGTTTTCAACCAGCAAACATTTTTGTTCACTCCGAGTCCCGGACTGAGATCCTCAGAGTTAACTCGCAGGCACTCATACCACTTCGCCACATAAGCGTCGTATGTCTCAAACTTACGACAAACGTAAATGCTCGCTTCATGTAAAACCCTCAAAAATGTTTTTCCAGGTTTCAAAAAATCGAGGATGTCAACGAAAACGAGCCCTACACCATTCTCTTAAACGTCCTTTGCACTATTCAACAACAAAATTTAATCAAACAATTTTGAGCATTTCTTTTGAAAATTTTGAAAATTTCCCTGGGTCTTGATGTAAAGTACAACCTAAAATAAAAATATCGGTTTCAAATGCCAAGGTGCGTCACATCACCTAGAACGATTGAGGAATATCAATTTTGGAGAAAATCACCTGAACGGTTTATGCGCTAGCATTGTGCACTGACGGACAGACAGATTCGATTTTTCGATAGCAAGGTTCGCAAAACGGATTATGACTATACCACGTGATAGATGTTTTGTTTCTATATTTAGCAACTGGAATTGTTCCCTTTTGCGTTACCGCGGTCCGAAAATAAGAGTTTTTCTGCCGATTCCCTGTTTTCCTACGCACGATTAATATCGTTCTCTTCTCACGAAGTTCCTTCGTAAGAGTGAAAATGAAAAATTAGTATAAATAAGGAAGCACCTGCGTGTCACGAGAAGTGTTCTGGCTCTAAGATGGAGGAAGTTAGCACGAGGTCAACACTAGTCGAATACACCAGGGGCGTCACAGTGTCCCCGCCCGTCTGAGATACTTAGCGGGAAATGTAAGTACAAAGCGCGCTCGAAATATAATGGCGAATGGTTTGTGCATTCAAAAACATGTTTGCCGGATGTTTTCTAATATTGCAGATTATTTCATTTAATGTTTTTTCTGCTTTGTATGATTATTTTTGCCAAGGGCAAGTAATATATTTGAATGGAATTCTTTGCCTGTTTTCGTTTTGTGTTAAGTTTTATTAAACTATATTGCTAATTATTATATATAGCAATGATGTTAATCATGAACCAGTTTTTACATAGGCTATTTCCTCAGGCAAAACTTATAGATTTATTATATTACTCTTACGTACGGACGGCGTTTTAACGGAGAATAATCTTCTTTCCTAACCTTCACGGAGGAAGGTAATGCAGTTATTACATTCTTAAGTAAAGACGATTAAGAAATTAAGATAATTTCGATTCAAAATGTTTTATTTTACTCTCAAATGATAAGCTAAAATATGAGTATTGTCGATTGATATTGTATTGTGTTTTTTGGGTATTGTATTGTGGATATTGTTGTATTCATTTTAATGGATAATTTTATTACTTTAGTTGAGGAAATGGGAATTAATATCGCTTTTGAGACAATATTTGTCAACTGGCTTCTCCAAAAGACTATCATCAATTATCCAGTGACGTACTGCTATTCCCGAACAATTTGTACAACCCTTTCTTTTATAACTACAGCTAGTTGCTGTGGACGCTGTGCCCGAGAACTCTAGAAAGGTGGTTACATTGCTCTCGACTTTCACATGCCTGGACTATGCTGTAATTGTAACATAAAAGTATACAATTTGGGGTATTATTTAAAAGCGTGGTTCTAGCGGTCGTATATTCCGGTTAGGGTTTAATAGTCGGTATCGTAAATACAGAGATGCGATTACTTCGTGTCCCCGTTGATTGAGAAGAGATGCGAGTGCACCCACGTGCCGGCGGCGGCCGACGGAGGCCACGTGACTCATTGCTAAGGCGAGCGGAGTGTCGAATCAGTGGCGAATCGAGCGCTCATAGCGCTCTACAAGTGGTCTTGTAGCGGTTAACCACGAAATTGAAGGTTGTAACTCAGGCAGGTCAAACCGCGCCCGCTCGAGTTACTTGCCCGTCTGGGAAGCCGGCGTTCCTGCAAGCAAGGGGAACTCAGCTCTCATTTCCCCTCCAAATCCAGAAAGCACAAGGGCATGCTGAAGGGGCACCTGGCATGAAGTAGTGGTTTTATACGAAAATAGGTTTGCAGATTGGTTCTACCAAACCACCAAGATTTGAGTTATAATTATTATTCATTTCTATTTCATGTTTCTGTTCTTTTTAAATTCTGCCTTGTACAAACATTTTTGCCAAGCGAAAGAATGGCGAATAAAATTTGAATGGCGAATTCTTTCCTTGTTTTGTACAGAGAATCAACTGATGTTTCTGCAGTCCCTCTGATAGTGAGGTCCTGGTTTAGAGTCCCGTCGGTGGCGGGGTTTTCGACACTAACTTGTCAGCTAGGTCGAATTCAGTCGCTGTCTGGAGGAGAATTCTAGCGGGTGTTCTGATCGGTAGTTTTCTGTGGTTTCTCCTATCAATACCAAGCGAATTCCAGAGTAGTACCGTATCAAACGGGCCACGGACCGAGCTTGATCTGTCCTTCCCAATCCTTGTCATATCCTCACCCTTTCCTTACACACACTTGTACCAACATGCACCACACATGCCGGGACATCAGTCGGGAGCTTGGAGCTCGTTCCGGTGGGGGCGGTGCCCTGCTGGTGGGAGATACCTGGTTGGGGAAAATCCCACTAGCTGACGTTAGGTCAACGCTGGATCTCGCCATTCAGCCGGGGAATATCACTCCCCATAAAACATGCACTACACTTACGGGAATGACGACCTTACTAGTCGACGTCCCCGGAATAACCTACAACCAATCAATTGTTTTCGTTTTGGTTTATGGTTTCTTAAATCAGTCGGTTATTTGCTGAATATAGCAATAATGTTTAATAAATTAGAAAATCTCTGTAAGTTAACAATTGTCACTTTTGGACCGACAGCTTGTTGTTAAACGTTCTATCGCGGAGGTAGTAAGTTGATGTAACCATTGCCTTCTTCAGTGAAGACAAAAGTTTAATTTTACTCACAATTGAGAGTTTGAAATCTGACATATTAATTCATTTTAATGAATAATTTTTAGCTTTATTAAAAAAATGGAAATTAATATAGCTAAATTTGGGGCTAATTAACTGTAAACTGACTTCTGTAAAAGAATGCCATGTGCCAAGTATCCAATGATGTAACGCCCTTCCGGAGCATTGTAAAACCCTACTTTTAAATCTGGCGCCAGTTGCCCTGAACGCTCTGGCCTACTCTGGCAAACTAAAGAAAGCTACGGCAGAACGCTCTGGCCCGCTCTGGCAAACTAAAGAAAGCTACAGTACCGGCAGCGTATAAGGAACTCTCACAGTTCTCTCGCCAAGTGCTGTGGAATGTCATGTGACCTGCTCAGAAGCCATCAGCTGGCGAGGCGTTTTACATTTTCACTGCCAGGGTTCAACGTTGTCGGTCATTTGACTCGCACGAAGTCGCGGAGCGCTATGGCGAAGGCTATGAACATGCTATCAAGACGTGTCATCGCCTGTTGGTAAGTGTTAATGTTTTGAGACTTCATTTATCTGTCATGTAGATGGTGTCGTGTGCGAAGTAATGTGTGGTATCGAACTGTCATAGTCGCTTATACGCTGCCGCTACTGTGGCGACCTTAAAACCACTTGGTGTAAGTAGTTCCCTTTTGCGGAGCACAATCCAGTGGCACAGTGGCTACGTATGGATCGTTTCTTCCGTGCGAAGACTGCTACAGGAGGATTCTGGTGGTAGTGTAGATATTTCATGATTTGTGCAAGTAATGTCCGTTGATAACTGCTGCGAAATGAATACAAGCCACCAAGAGTGTAGTTCCCTGACTGGAGCGTATCTACAGAGTGACTCAATGCAGCCACGTGACTGTACGGCTGCGTGGATGGCTTGGCGGCCTTCATTCCGCCATCACGCTCGTGATTAGATCCACTGTTGAATGTGCGAGGCAGAAATTTTCATATTTATAGTTGGTTACACGAACTTCTGTTTCATTAACCGAATTGTTATTCATCGAATCTACATTGTGTGAAGGATATCATTTTTACAGTGCCACAAATGACAGTCCTTTGCATAATATTCGCTGACCGAACGAAACCCTCCACATAATAGAACAAACTGGCGAGCGTCCGTTCGTCCTTCCGTCTGTCTGACCGACTGTCTGTCCATCTGTTTTTCCGTCTGTCTGTCTGCTTGGCCATGTTTCTGTTTGTGTGTCTGTGAACGATGCAAGTATCTCAATAATTAGTAGCAGTTTCACCCAAATTAATATTTCCTAATAAAAATTACTATATTCGCGACCCCAAGAATCTGAAACGGATATTTTGATTTTGGGGGATTCTTATCATGAAGCCTCACGGACATTTTCAAACTATTCTCAAAAATAACTCAAAATTTTTACTTTCTTGCATACTACTAACGAAGTTTCGAGGTGAAATGCTGCAGCAAAAAACTATTTCCATTTTTCAATGAAAATTTTCATATTGGACTATGCCTTTCTCTTTTATAATATTATTAATGTCATATTTATATTCTACGACCTAAAAGTTGAGAAAATGTGACAAAATGTCTTTTAAGCACAGGGTGGACAATACCCAAAAACTAGCCTAGACTTAAGTGATTAGAAAACTAACTAGTGTGAGAAAATTCTGTAGCTACAAGTTTTACGTTTAACCTCCTGTTCTCACGCAAGAAATTTGGAAAGTTTAAGCTTGCAAAATATTTATTTATTTATTTTAGTACTTATGAATGAATTAGAATTTTTCACTAATTTCATTTCTGAAAACTTATTACATGTTGATCTTCAAATTAATATCACAACTTTATTTCAAAAGAGAAAAGCCTGTAAGATGTTGCGTTACTTAACTTTGTGACTTAAATTTTATAAATATATTGGTAGATTTAATAAAACAAAATATAATAAAAAATAAATCTTTATTATTAATATAATCTACATAAAATCTGCTAAACCATGCTTTGTGACAATGTTGGACAATTGACGAAATTAATAATTGCGATACAGTACGTCAGACCATTTTTAGAGCTTATATTTTTAATTTTTTTGGTAGGTTCAACTTAATAATATAATAGAAATGTTTTACCGTATCTTGATATCTCGAGATGTTTGGTATTTACCCTAAGTGAAGTGATAAAGAGTCATTACCTGGCTTTATGAGAGAAGCATGTTGATACCAAGGTTGTGTTTCTGAGCGGCGACGAGGATATGACGACTTCTCGTCACACTCACGCTTGGACCAACATGTGCGAAATTGCTAGCAATTAGTTCCGAATCGGAAAAAAACGAAATTTGTTGGTTCCAAATTCGAGGTTCTGGAAGTGTGACACGTAACACGTTCCTTTTTGTTGCGAATAATGTCAGCCAGTGCGTATTGGAGCAGGACGTTTCTGACCTATACTTTCTGATTAAAGTTGTACGATTACAAGGGGAAACACACATTGTCTGCCTAGTTGAGAAACTACCAACAAAATCCTCTATTTAGAATTTTCTGAATAATATGGAAACCGCGACAATATTGGTACATGTCTATATAGACGATCATATGTACATAGCGGGAAAGAAAAATACAACTGATTAAATGTCTTATCTAAGTTGTCAGAGAAAAGAGAGATTTATGTCAGTACAACGTCAACTCAATACAAGCAAATCAACACTGCATCAATAACGTGATATTTCTGTAGAAGAAACGAGATATCTCTTAGTAGATCCCCGATTTACTTACTGCAAGAAATTGTAGGAAGGTTTTAATTAATACTCTTGAACCATACAAGTTTAACATCCATCATTGATGTTTCTTATTTTATCTACATTTCGACATTAACTCTACATTGCCAATTATCGTGTATCATTTGCGCTCAAGCCAGCTCTGTTGTTAATTAACAACAAAAGTGAGAACATAAAGGTCTAAGCCACGTCCCTCGTTTATTATGATTCTCAATGCAAATAAATGCATTATAATGATTAAAATGCGAAATTTTCATTCTTTTTCATAATCGCCTTCAGTTTACACACTTCGATCGTCTTAAAATTGTCGTGATATAACGTCCCTCATCTTTGATGTAATATGTTTAAAAATGTTTTATAATAATCCAGAACACTTTCAATTTCTAACGAAAATGAAACTTGGCTTTTGTTTTTTTCCTCTGTCAGATGAGGTGGATGTATTCAATACAAATTCGGAGAAACCAGCTGTGTTTTTTCGTATCTCTTTCGTTATATAGAAAATAAATATTGTAATTCAGTGATGTTTGTCTCACTCTAGTGGATATAGCAGTCCAATTATTAATTATAAAAACGCAGCGCATATTATGTTGCAAATATTGCCGCAGTGGTGAAACACCAATGTGATAATTTACTAGAGGACCAACCAACACATCAATGCAATCGCATAGTTCCCGCTTCCTAACTAACATCGTCTGGATTTCAATCAGATATTTCGTACGACGCTTGATGAGTACGTCCTCCAGCACTGTCTGAATCCTATTAGGTCCTGACACTGCGGCATTCGACAAACGTTCCGCATCCAAGATCTACAGAGAGCAGCATTTTAGGTCAAGGCTAGCCGCAGAAGAAAGAATTCCACCCGCGCAGCGCGAGGATTAGGAACCGTCTCGTCGAATCGCAGCCCGTTTCCCTGACATCGCAGAAGTATTTGCTTGATGAGCTCTACGAAACGACGAAGGGCAAAGCTCGATATCCTCTACACGTGACTCCATTCGACGCAGTAAAGCAGATGGAGTGGAGATTGTGCCTATAGGTCTCGATTCTGTGGCCTTCGAAATCTAAAGGGAAAGAGCTGTGGCGGTCATTGATGGAGAGTAGGCATAGTTTAATATTGGCTGTAGAACGTTTTTTTGTAAAAAAAAAGAAAGAAAAGAAAGTATTGGAATCGATATTTAATACCGTTCAGTTTTCATTATGTCCATCGTTTCGAGGCGTTATTGCTCCTCTTTCTGTTCCTCTTCAACGGGGAAGTGACTCTCAGTCTAACATATTCCGCGGCCGCAGCTGCTTTGTGGGCGGGCATCGGGTTCCCGGGCGAATGCGCTCTTTTTGACAGCGATCGACAAAACACTACCTGCTTGGGGAGAATCCGCCGCTCGTCGCCCGTCTGCGGACGCGAGTGGGAAACTTCTGGCGGGATTTTATTCCCTCGAATCAACGTGTTAGTACTTGCCCGACGGGCGAAGCGCGACTTGAGAAGACGACCGCACGGGGGCGTCGCGGTCGCGCGGCGGCGGCGGCGACGACGACCGCCGGCGCTCGGGGCGATCCCGCAGAAGGTTTACGCGCGGGGGAAGGGGGGAGAGGGGGAGGGCCACGGGAGACCTTTCAACTACGATGGCAGGCGTCGAATCGCGGGCGGGGCGGGCGGGGCGGGCGGCCGACCGGCTCGTGCGAGGCCGTCGCGAGGGCGAGGACGAGGGCGAGGGCGAGGGCGAGGGCGCGCGCGCGCTGCCAGGCAGGCCAGAGGACGGGGGACGCGCAGTGTCGGCGGCCCAAGAAGCGACGGCGGGCGCGGCGGGCGGCGGGGCGGGCGGCGGGGCGGGGGCGGGGGCGGGCGGCAGCGATCAATAGCGTTGCGGCGGCGGGGCGCGGGCGGAGCGGCCGCCGCGCGGGGCGGAGCGGTGGGGCGGAGCGGCGGGGCGGGGCGGGGCGGCTGCGGGGTTCGTCCGGGGCCGATGACTGGTCCGGCCACCCGTGTTCAACACCTTCATTCCGACCACATGGCGCTCCCTTTTGTCTTCCTGAAAATCTGTTGATTGCTATCAGTTGCAGTGGGCGTGCACAGGCGCTGCCTCCGGGCTGATTTGCCGGAGCGCGCAAACTGAATTCCCGTCGTTTCTCTTTCCGCTGTCTCTGTTTTCTATTCGCTTTGAAGCCCTTTGACTAGACAATAAGGTTTTGGAGAGAATGAAAACATAAATTCTCGTTCATTCGCGCGTTCGTCGTTGTAATGAAAGGCCCTTTTTCTGACCTCAACCGTGAAGCCTTTAAGGCGCATTTTTGTTTTCTGGAACGAAGCAGACCACACATAGCGATAATATAATATATATATATATATATTAATATATATATATATATTATAAATATATATATATTATATATAATATATATATATATATATATATAATACTTATGTCTTTAGAAGGAGCGGACACAGGGCAGTGAACTTTATTGGAAAATGGAGGCGGTCGGAAACTTAACAAATGATTAAAACTACCAGGAAATGAACCGTAATTATCTTTCTCGGTAATATTTGTTGAAACTCCCATTTCTCAGCTGTGAAGTGCAACAAAAAAATGGATTTAAAAAAAATTAAAAAAATTAATGCCAATTTGAACTGCATTACAGAGAAAACATTATCCGCTCTTAAGAAAATCTTTCTTTTTAAAATGTGCAAACACGCTGCCAATTATCGAAAATTAAAATATTAAATTTTTCGTAATTTCAGAATTTGCAAGTAACTTCAAAAAAGAAATAGTTCAAAGAGAAAAAGGAAAATGTTTGTTCAACACATGATCCCAGAAGTCGTACAAATTAGGAGATGAGCACGTTTGAATATTTTCATTCACAACAAATGTAGTGATTTGAGATAGGAGTATTGATTGAAGAAATAATATCCTTGTATTAAGATAAATAAACATTCAAATAAGGGTCTCTGTAAATGAATTGCAACTTTAAATGACTTCCATAACTTAATTCACTATTGTTTTTATGCATATATATATAATGATTTATGACGTCCCCTGAAGATATGGTACGAACAATTTTGAGACGGAACAGATCAAGAGGTTTAATATTTTCTGTCGATGATGATAATGATGATGATGATCTCATGATATTCATTCCATTCCGTGTAACGTCATATGTTAACATCATCGAATTATTTTCATGTAAGTATTGGTAATATTGCAAACGGATATTATTTATATATCCCTTTGACTTATTTTATATAAAAAATCATAATCTAATTGTTTTATATCTTAAAAATAGTCAGAAAACTCTAAGTAAAACTAACACGTCTTCGATCGTTGGATTTTGATGATAAAGAAATTCTATTTCTACTCACCCAAATATCTCTGAATTTCAGTAATGGAAATTTTGGGCATACATACAGATATTTTGTAATGATATTAATCATTTATCTGCAAGCAGATATCATAATATGTGCATATTTGGTCTCGGATCTGTTCTAGACATTTTACCCAACTTATACTTCATGAGGCTCATGGTCAGCCTAGTAGCATCCCATGGTTTAGTCAAGGGATTGATTCCCTGTCTAGGTAAAAATAGAGTTGTAGCTTTCCTTGAAAATCGTCTGGGTTTCTGTAGCTGTTTGACGAAGAAACGTTCAGGTAGGCAGATTTTGCTAGTTTCAGTGAAGAATTATATACATGTCTCCCTTATCCCCCCAGCCCGGCCCCCAAGCTGAGATTGCCCCTTGTTTTGCTTCTGGACATAAATGTAACTTCAATTTAACTTCTCCCCATAGAACGTCACACACAGTTTTTTGCTGTTTCTGGACGTAAATAAATAAATCAATTAATAAATCAATAAATAGATACACAAATAAATAAATACATAAATAAATAAGGCCTGAAAATTAAATAATCCCAGGTATGGGGTACACCATGAACTGGCCGGAAAAGTCAGGCAGTTGATCCAAAATGCAAAATACCTACATACAAACATATATACACATATACATACATACATACATACATACATTAATACACTTCATGAAAAGTTCAGGTGGTATCAGGTTAGTGACGACGTCTGAGAAAATAAAAATGAAGTTCAGTTGTGGGTATTTTATTATCATGCTTTCATTTTTCTATGAGCGGTTCCTCTTGATATTTAGTGTCACGTGTATGACCGTTTAGAATGCATACGTCCCGTCAGCTCGGAGTACTCTGCTTGCTCTGAAAAATAAATGGTTGGAGAGGGAAAATGCTTGTCAAGACTCTGCATGATGAATGTTTGGAGAAAAGGTCTCCGATATATCCCAAATACTTCAACATTTGAGTTATTTCAGCTTTTTTTTCCACACGATTGTTTAGAGAAAGTTATGTAATGCTGAAAGGAATAATGTCGATATTTTGACGGAAATGACATCTTTTGGGATCCTTGGTAACGAAATGGATGATTTGTCTGTCCGTGTGTGTTCCCGCCATTTTGTTATTGAACAATACTATCGTCGTATTCAAATGCAATATTTTCTCCAAAATTTGTTATCTTCTTTCCTTATGGCTGAATTGAAAGTCCTGATAATTTGAAATGGTTCCTTTAATTTTCGAGGTAGAAATCCCTAGATAAATGTAGGCACATTTTAAAATAATTTTCATAAATGATTATTATTTTTCTTTGATTTTTTTGTTCGAGAAGAGAATAGTACGGATAGCATTATGGTTAAAGTTCGACTAAAACCTGAACAAAATTTAAAAAGGTGTACTTTTTACGTTCCTATCTATTTCCCTAAAACGGAATTTATTTCAGGCCGCAATTTCGTAAAAGTAGACTGTAAGAAGATAATCCATATTATATATTAGTATAGCTAGCCCTAGTTTCATGCTCATGCTACAAGAAACCAGTTTATTTTTCAATGGCCATAAAACCTGCATGTGAGCATATTACCTTCCAATTAGAATGTTTTTGTAAAACAACAAAAACATCTTCCTGAATCACTTTTTTTGTGATATATCTATTTCAACTTGAAGCGAAAGTGTTAAATTTCATCGTGATGCTGTTAATTTGGCCAAAGGTTGAAATTATCAACAGAAAAATGTGAGGCGCTTAACGTGGCCATATTACTTTCACTTACCTTACATCGAAGAGTACGGCAAACGTTTTGTTTAACTCTTGAATTTTCAAATAATAAACATTTGAGTTCATTCGCTCAACGTTAACATTTCTATTACAAAGATACTTAATTGTTTAATGTATTTCTAGGCACAAACTTTGCAAATATCTCTAAACAATTTCTCAAAATTCAAAAAGTTTTCGAATTATACAAAAAAGGAGGCTCCCAAACTACCGAAAACCTTTTCTTAAAACCTTTGATAGTAATAAAGATATCGTTCTTCTGCTATATTCTCCGTATTTTATTCATTTTATGGAAAATGTGTTTTTGTTGCAGATTTTTAAGAATTTTCATTTGAAAAGACTTAAGACAATTATCATCACAACAAATTTTGTAGGAACGCCCTTCAGATATATAGTACGAATTCGTACTACGGGAAAATGAGGCAGTACTTCTAATGCATATAACTATTAGTTAAACTTTCAGAAACCATTTTTGCATTTTTTCACAATAGTATTATTCTGAAAATAATGTGAACAGGATAAATTCACCTTTATTCAAAATTATTGTCTTGAGCAGTAACACAGTGGCGAAGACTCTTGGCTAATTGTGTCCCTTCTATTCTTCTCGATATTTTTACACTTGTACATTGGGATTCCGTTCACATAAAATTCTGTCACAGAATAATGCAGTGGAGTGAGGTCCGAACAGGCCAGACATCAATTCTGATATTGTTGATACTAAACATGAATATTGCTTGTCAACCACTGCTGCGTTTTGCTCAATCTAGTAAGTAGACTGACCTGTTGAATAAAATTCATTTTCTCTTTGAAAGACAACATGTATTTTAAAGAGAAATTCGTGTATTTTATCAACAGTTAATTTTACTTTCATAGTATAAACCGTTCTTAGTTAACTGAGCATGCGAAATTAAATGTATTCTGATTCAACATATGTTGAACCTGAGGTTCTTTTATTATATCGGAATACTAATTTTTAAATAGAAAATATCACTAAACAAACGTATCCCGTATTAAATACTGAAACTATACAAACTTATTTGATGGAAGATATATCTTAAATGATGGTAATACAATAAAAATAGTACAGCGTTTAGTTATGCTATTTTTTAATAGTAATGCATAAATGTATGCTTCAATAACGAAATTTTCATAAAAGTCTTTCCGAATACTCTATAAACAGGTGTGTTGAAATGGCGAAATATAGAATAGAATCTAAATAAATTGGTGTCTTCAAACCATATTTTATTAATTTTACCTGAAAATTATTTTATTTTTAAATGTTGATTCGATACTAAACAGAAAATATCTTAATATTTTATTTTCAATTACAACAATGAATTCAATTGGCAAGTCGTTGTCAATTTTAACTTTCCACGACACCATGAACTTCAATATTTTTTTAAAATTTATTTATTTACGTCAAAAACAGTAACTGTGTGACGTGGTATGGAGAGAAGCTAATTTGAAGTTACATTTATGTCCAGATGTAACTATTTTATTGTGAATGGTATATCATACATCTACGACTCATTATTCACTCATTTTAGTAAGAGTTTAATTAAGTGTTCGAAGTGCAATTTCATTTGGTGGTCATATACTGACTGAATGATCGGGAAATTATAGTGCATTTTACATTAACATTGCAAACATTATAAGAGATGGTAAATATTATTTCAAGAAGGTTTTATTTGTTCAGGGAAATTGAAAACTTTCATTTCATAAATTGTGTAATGATGTCGCACATTGACATTTGCTTCAGTTATCACTGCAGCCGATCCCTTGAATTTGAAATGTTGCGTTGTTATGTGCCCCACGCGTTCAAAGTCCTGAGCAGCAATATTGGAGAACGTATTGTTTGGTGCATAATTACTACCGCTATTTTACCGAGTAAAAACTCCGAGTTAATTTACTGTAGGGAGCCTCACCGTGCGACAGGGGTTGCATGGAGTTTGCATATACCGATGACCAGTTCACGTATTTGTCCGCTTCCCAAATAAATACCACACTGGAAATTTTGCTCAATGGAATTTTGTAAAGCGAGTTTTCGCATCACTGAAAATTTTTGTATTAAATAAAATGTGTGGAAAATGTCAGAAAAACAATGGACGTCGTTATTAAGTTGGATGACAAATTTATCCTTTACACATTTGTAAGTTATGAATATTTTTTCATTGAAATAGGATTGAAAAGACGTATTTATATTAGATTCCACTACTTCGTTTAAAAACTAAAGCGAATTTAAATTATTTTCTCAATATTTAATGTTATTTAATACAAGCATATATTGATTACCATTACGCTATTTGATTCGCTTAGGAAATTTTCCCTTGTTATTATTATAAACTACGAAAATCATCTTTCAATAATTATAATACAGTACAAAACTGTATTTATAACCATATTTGATTTTTCGTGTGTAAACTTAAAGGTTTGTTTCATAGGAAAATATAAATGTGAAAGTTTTACCATTGAAGGAAAGTTTGCTGTCCTAGGTAGTAACATCAGATGATTTGAACCACAGAATATGGGAAATTGCTTTAGTGCTTTGAGTGAATGGGATTCCTATGTCAGACTAATAGCATCACCTACGGTTTATTAGACCTTTAGATCCCGAACATATTGATGAAGTTAACATATTGATGAAGCATTAATTGATATTAATAACGGTACAAATACGATAAATGCAGTTCTGTTCAAGGAATGTTTATCACGTGAATTTCTGACAAATTCGTATTAATTGAGTAATTAATTTTAGCATGTGCCTTTACTGCGTATGAATTGATGAAAAATACAGCGTTCTTGCCTTTTGTAAAAAAATGTCAATCTACCATTTCCACTACTCCTTGTATTCGCTTGAAATCTTTTCAAGAATTTTTAAAGATTATTTCTCGTCAGAATTTAGAACTTATCCTAGGTATCCAAACCTGATACATTATATTTACATTGAGCGTATGATTACACGTTTATAATGCCGGAACTCAATAATTATAAAACCCAAGTTCAAAAATTTCTCAAAAAACTTAATTACTACAGTTTTTATGACTTTGACTCGAAGTTCTTCCCGGATTATTACTATTTCTTTCGCAAATATCAGGCAATAAATAATATTACTTAGTATTTTTCGTTCTTAAAAAGAAATTAAAAATTACATTTATTTAAACCTATGTTCTTCAATTTGTCTACTTAATTCCTTTTGTATATAGTTACTACAAAGTGTAATTAACTACTCGCGTCGGAAGATAATTAATTTTAATTATTTGTACCTTCCTGAGCAAAGACAGTGATTAACGATTCACACATTACTGTTTGTCCGCACAAAGCTTTCGGCACAAAGCGCGGAATAATGGACCAACTCACTGAACAGAGACAGTGCGGGCTCCCTTTGGCTGCAACGCGGAGAACGCTCGCTTCGTCACAGCATCCAGATCTGCCGGCATTTCCCGATAGCTGGTGAGTACATGTAACGCTCATTAATTCACTTGCGGATTCTTCAGCCTTCTGCATTAACTGCGCTTCAACAGAACGATCTGGCTACGTGTTATTACCGATCCACGAATCCAGATCATCATTGTAATCTAGCCGAAGACATAAACAACAGCAAACGAGTTGACAATAGTATTTGAATTATACTCACTAATAAATTTTGTCCCTCGACGCTGAGAAAAAAAGCAATCATATACTCGTGTCAAAGATGTTGGGTAAACGTATTCTTGACAAGACTTTATCAAAATTGTGTGTGGTAAAGGAAAGAGAGTTGTGATTCTGAACCTCATGAAAACGTGTGCAGAATAAATCCCTTGCCTCCGACACATAGATATTAACGTGATTTGACCATAAATACATATTATGTAAAATAAATAAACATTCCGAGAATTGGGAATGCAAGTATCATGAGATTTCTGTTTTAGTCGAAATAATTCTCATTTTTTTTCATTTCTTAGTCTACGAAGTTTGAATTCAACGTTATCATGATTCTCATATACCCGAAGCCACTTTCCTTTGGATTTTATGTACAAGTTCTGTCTAATGCTAACTTTTGTATGAGTGTCAACAAAAGTTATATTCTTCTTCAAGTTAAATTCTCGTTTATTCTCTATTATGTAGGTCATGGTTAAGTGAGGTCTATCGCATTGAATTCGTCAATGAAGTCCTGTTTCACTACCACATCAATATTTGAGTGATAACTAATCTCGGAACGGATTTTTTCATAATCAGGGGCGGATCCAGAGACCAATTTTGGGAGGTGAAATTCAAAATGTTTGGTCGAATGAGACATTATAGATATTGTAAAAATTCGTAGGCTACACTCCGCTCATGTTGCGATACAATTTTATTCGGTTTAATGATTACCAGACAATATTTTTCCTTGAAAAATTTCGTGACAGGTTAAAATTAATAGTTACTGAAAATTTTAGAAGGGAAGAAGGGGGGAAGAGGGGAATTTTAGAGGGGAGAAATTTCTTTCATTTCCCTCTTTGGATTCGCTCGGGTCGTAATAAACATTACACTAATTGTGTTTAATTTCAAGGTTCCTTTTTATGTTATTTTTTGGGCTGATTATTTTATAGAAGAAATGAAATTTATTTAATGAACAATAATCTTCAAGAAATTAGTATTTTACGACCCATATTTCAATGAGGTTCGGGGATGAGACTTTAGGAAAACAATCATTTCTGATTCATAAGTAATCTATCTTTATTGCTGGTTACAATCGGTGCCAATCTACATTCGTGCCAAAGCTCATTAAGCAGCCTAAAATGCTTTAACAGCCACATTCATAAACAACAACACTTTCAATTACATTGAAATGCAAATACCACACGAGCTTAACAATACGCTGGGATTCGAAACCAAAATTCTCCAAATTTCGAAACACATGATCCAGCAGTCGTCTCAATGCCGAGAGTCACGAGTTTTTAAGCGTAATTAAAACTTCAGACCGCTCAGTCGGGGTCGGGGCGACAGCAGGCGGGGCCGAGCTGCGGCGGCGCCCGCGCAGCCCCCACACCAGCCCCGCCTTCTACACCCGCTCCACTACCTGCTCCATCCCCGCCACCCGCACCATCCCCGCCACGCAAAACCCCCTGTCCGCCACCACCATCCTCGCAACCTGCATTCACCACCCTCTCCATCCCCGCCACCGGCACCATCCCCGCTACCCGTACTATTCTCTTCGCCCCCACCATCCCCACAACTCGCACCATCCTCTTCGCCCCACCATCCTTGCAGTCTGCCCCATCCCCGCCACCCGCACCATCCCCGCCACCCACACCATCCCCGCAGCCTGCACCATCTCCACCGCCTGCTTCATCCCCGTCGCCCTTGCCGCGCGCGAGCGTTCGGCGCGACAGCAATAAAAGGCTTCATCCCGCGCATTCCAGGGCGCGCCGCGAGCGCCGCCCGCGAAACCCCAAATGCGACGCCATGAATGTTGGAGAGCTGCGGCGAACCGCGCGCCGGCCCACCCCACCGCCGGCGATAATGCGCGCTCAAAACATGAATAGGGAACACGGCCCGACCTGCCCGCGCCGCCAGCCATCGCCGCCCGCCGCCCGCCGCCCGCCGCCCGCCGCCCGCCGCCCGCCGCCCGCCGCCCGCCGCCCGCCGCCCGCCGCCCGCCGCCCGCCGCCCTCCGCCCGCCGCCCTCCGCCCTCCGCCCTCCGCCCTCCGCCCTCCGCCCTCCGCCCTCCGCCCTCCGCCCTCCGCCCTCCGCCCGCCGCCCGCCGCCCTCCGCCCTCCGCCCTCCGCCCTCCGCCCGCCGCCCGCCGCCCGCCGCCCGCCGCCCGCCGCCCGCCGCCCGCCGCCCGCCGCCCGCCGCCCGCCGCCCGCCGCCCGCCGCCCGCCGCCCTCCGCCCTCCGCCCTCCGCCCTCCGCCCTCCGCCCTCCGCCCTCCGCCTTCCAGCCTCCGCCCTCCGCCTTCCAGCCTCCGCCCTCCGCCTTCCAGCCTCCACCCTCCACTCTCCACCCTCCTCCCTCCGCCCTCTACCCTCCGCCCTCCGCCCTCCGCCCTCTTCCCTCTGTCCGCCGCCCGCAGCCACCCCTGCTTTCCCCGTCTTCCTTTTTCCATGGCCTTCATTTGCACGCCTCCCTTATTTCAACTCGTTTCATTATCTTCTCATCCCCGCCCCCTTACCTCGCCTCCGTTCCCCGTCCCCATGTCCCATACCCTCAACTTCCTTGTCCCTTCGTTGCTTCCTTCCTGTCTACCCCGCCACGCCCTGCCCATCCCACCTCTCCGATCCCCCTCCCGGCTCCGCGTGCCACCCGGCTGGCGGGAGTGCGTTAATCCACGCTTCGGAGCAATAGGCTCTCCCACGAGCAGCCGAGAGAACTGCGCCGCGATCGCGTATCCGCCGGTGCGACATTCACTTCGCCGCCCGGGACTTATTCGAGTTAGGCGGCGGGATTTGGGGCGCCAGGAGCGCTTTTGGAGGTGTGCAAATGCGTCTGCTGGGTCTCCGACGCGTATTCAAGCCTTCGAATTTAGAGGCCTCCTGCAGAAATTAACGTGGTAGGAAGGGCAAACGCTTTAGGACCTAAAAGTAGATGTGTCTTTCATGAAATTTCAAAATGTAAATTTATTTCGTTAGACTCCAAGAGACGCATTTTGTGAATAAAAGTAGAATAGACGGAATTGTGCACTTTATATATTGTTATTGAAAATAATTATAAATTAAAATATGACCCCTCAGGAGTAGTATTTTATATAAAACAATTACATTCACGAATACACAATGAGAAAGGTGATAAAAATCGAGATTAATTGTAGCGTGAATTTTTTTCTCAGAAGGAATATGGGAGAGTAAAATAAAATTTTCAAATAACATCAAAGAAGCAATTTAGGCAAGAACGTCTATTACATATTCGAAGATGTTGAATAAAATCGATAGGCAGATGTTATAACGAGATCCCGACATTGGAAGGAAGATTTATATATTCCAAAACCGTTCCAAAAAGGCTGATTCTGGGACAAGAGGTGAAATTGGTTCTCCCTATGCATTTTACCACGGACGTAACTTATCTAAAACTTTGATAAATTGAGTACTAATAAATTCAAAATGCATATTTTCTTACTCGTGCATTTAGTCTTTGTCCGCCGCCTTTAAAGAATGCTTAATTCTTTTTTAGTTTTTCAAATGTTGTTTCTTTTGGCCATCACTTCTGTCCATGCTTTTACATAAAGAGTTTGCCAGAGCAACTATCAAGAGGCTACGTAGGTATTTCATTTTTAGCATAAAATTCAATTTATCTTCAAGAACTTAAACTAATTGAGAATGCATTGAACTCAGTAAATCAATTGTGTTTTTGTGATCATTTCAGGTGTAGACTGTGTCCATTTTACCAGTAAAAGAAAAAAAGTTAGGCAAGTGAACAATACGAAGGAAAAAGACAATTACGTAAAAATGAAGGAGATAAATTAGCGCTACACTGCAATATCATTTCAGTTCAGATATTTTCCAAATTGTCTTGATACTCATGTTTACACTTAATTTAAGTTTATAATTTAGCTTTCATTGTCACATGTGGTATAGAATGTGGAGAATTTCAACCCAGGAAAGAAATTTGAAGAGGAAGCAATAACCCCTCGTTCGATACAAAATGTATTCAAGAGATATTCATGTCAGGGGAGATAATTCCAGTGAGCAAACCAATGTTGGTATTTTTGCGACAATTCCTTCCACGTACTCCCACAAGTTTCAACAAGACATGTCAGACGGAGGAACAGGCGATGTGTCGATTCTCACCTCTCAAGGTAAATGGTATCGAAATTACGGCGATCGATATACCTTCACCTCGCGCGCCCTGGTCAGTACGTCCCTCCGAAGGGATATTCACTTCGCCCCAAGGGACTTCCTCGCATTACTCTGCCGGAAGCTGGGCGTAGAGGGCGTTATCTGGAGCCCTTTCCGGTCGCACCTCGGAAGACAGTGCGACGATTAATGGGGGAGCGAAGGAGAAAGACACTCGACCTTCCTTCTCGGAGGGGAGTTTTTGGAGTTCCGAAGGGACAAATGGCCTCTTTATAGGTTATATCTGGGCGAGATAAAAAAAATTGCCTGGGCTCGCGCGCCTTCAGCGTTATCAATCCAGAAGATTGTCTCAGCGGATCAGACAGGGGATTGACCGGGATTTATGGCCGCTTCTCGTACTAACAGAGGTTGTGGACGTCGCCCTCCAGTCGATATTTCCGTCGCGCGATCGGAGAGGTGTGCCGCAGTCCACCGCGCCATTTCAAAGTCTCTTTGCTTCTACAATCTTTGACACTTATTATCTAAACGGTATTTCTCTCTTCCTGTCAGCCCTCAAGATTCTTCAAGTGCCATTAGACCAATAGACGTTTTGGCAGTGTAAGAATGCGGTATTTTTAAAAAAATCTTGAAATAAACAAATATATTTTTCGATTTGGACAACTCTAATAGATATATGACTTCTGATGTTCGAAATGCAAGATTAAAGGGTACCGGCTAGAGCAAAGAGCTCTCTTATGAGGAGAGTCCATAATTGGTACGAAAATTAAATACTATTTAATATTGTAACAGAGATTGAGTTTCAGTAGTCGAGGGATCTGTTACCATTGCTGGCCAAGATAATTAGACTATGTGTTAGTGATAAAAGGAATAAAATAATGTTTTATGTCTAATTTAAAGTAGACTTTTGAAGTAAAGTTAATACAAATTTGATAAGAAAATAAAATTTTATCGTATGTTATTTTACGTTTTTGCTTCTCATTTGCACACAAGAACGCGACAGTTCGATGTCATTACACTCGTATTATTGCAACCTGATTCCTCCTTCTCTCTAATTTCTGTTAAAGGATGTATATTTGATAACGAATAATTGGGTTTGTCGAATTGAGCATGAAATGTATTAGACGTTACCAGATCTGTATATTTATCATTCCCATGAGAAATGTTGAAGAAACGCCGAGATGATTAATAGTGACGCGTTAGAAATCTTCACACTAACTGCTTCGGAATATGAATTACCATTAATCTCTAAGAGTATAACAGAAGTAGGGAGAAGCAGAGACTACTGGTGTTTAACTGCAAAAATCCATTGTGAGTGCGCGATGTAGTGAGAAAGAAAAGAAAAAGGAGAACAATGTGCTTGGGTTGATTAAAATAATGTGTTTAGTTAGATGTAAAAAGGTCTTAACTACGAAGTTAGAGCATATTTTTCAAAAATTAATTAGCATGCCATGCATATAGTGTAGCATGGAATCATTGATAATTGTATATCAAAGATGATTAAAACACACCATTATGTAGTTTTGCAAACAACGTAATTTTTTATTGAACCTCTTGGATATTTAAAACTCCAAGACATCATCTTTACATCTTGATTTTTTTCTCAATACAATATTACAGCAAAGTTAAAAAAGAACCATTAATATATTTTCTATTGGCATATAACTGTATAAAGCCATTTATATACCACAGCCTGTCACTCTTAGGCGTATTATATGTCGTGGCACAAAATTCTTTTCAAATCTGTCAGCAGTCAAGTGTATTCGTGCCGTGGCCCCTTTGGAGAGGATATATGAAAGAAGATTGGAAAATGGATTTTCCCGAGAGAACTGTGCGAGAGAGACGGCTTCCCCCGCACGAAAATGAATGTCACTGCGCTCTTATTACCATCTCAAAAAATTTTAATCGACTAAAGTACTTTCCATAAAATATAAATGATGGAACATTAATTTTCATTCACAATTGCAGGGCTTTTGATTAATTAAGATATCTTTCAGTTTTTTCAAATCGTCTTCGTGAGAGTAGAGAACCTAAGGGCTTACTATTTATATTACATGCTATATTTTAAATAAATAAAGTTATTTATTATTCGATAACAGATAAGGTGTCTAAGACTTCAGGGGGCAATAAAAATAACCCATTGGTTCTCCCTCTTTTCCTTGAAAATGATAGATATTTCATAACTTTCTCCGTGAAATGTTCGAAAAAGAAGCCTAACTTTTTATTATAAATTCAGCAATTTGGTGTAATGTAATAGCGTTTCTGTACGAGATATACAGTCAATCTCTCTCGTAAATACTCTCGTACATTTTATCAAGTTTGGAATATGATCAGATGATTTGCAAAAAGGATGAAACTTCTGTGCGGTTCATTTAAACCAATGAATAATTATAGTTAATTGAGTAATTGTTGTCTGATTCAGTAACATTTCAATAGATGCATTTTCTTCTGAATGTTGTTCATAATTAATTCTTGCAAAATAAAAATAAGTAAACATTTTCAATTTATATAAATGACTTAGTTGCAAATATTCTAATGAAAACGAATCTCATTAACTCAACAATTGCCAAATGAACTCGTAATGGACGTCAATATCGATTTCATGTGTTTCTGACATGTTTATTCATTGTTTGGTCGTCTTTTCTATGGCGATCAGAGGCTGAAACGCTTCTGATGAAAGCAAGTACCCTTGATATTTCAAATATTTTTTATTCTCTTTTCGGTGAGTATGTCAAATGTTTCTGAATCATTCGTTTTCTGATGTCTTCGCTATTAAAATGTCTTTCGCAAACTAATGTTGAAATGGAAACATTCTGGATACTTTTGATGATTGGCGATTGTTCCTCTGAAATTTCTCTAATACTTGCTTACACTTTTAAGTATTTTATCTTACCTAAAATATTTTTTAAGAAATTGCCTGTCCTCTCATCACGAAATTATTTATTCCAAGAAAAAGGTGAAAAAACAATTATTATTGATTCGTTATCAGTGCCTTCGAATCGTTGATACTGTTTGTAATTCTGAAATAAATCCAAAAAACTAACATATGTTGTACACTACTTCCAACTCATGTAATGACAGCTTGCTAGCTTTCCCATGACTGTTTATTACTTGTCACTATTCTTGACTTGTAAAACAATTTGTTCCTGTACTGAAAAAAAAACAACCAAAATAATCGAGTCTACAAACGAAATTAAGCACTCTCACATAAACCGACACTAGAACGGTTGAAAACTGTTTGAACGGGCGAACTAACATAGCCTTTCGTTTCCATCTATTCGCTTTTTATTATTATATGTTGAAACTAAAACGTACAGGGTATTTAGTACATGTTCCGTCTCACAACCGTTCATATGAAGTCTCAACAACTTTATTTTCGGGTTTCGCATGCGATATGGTAGAGAGCTCAAGAGACATAGACGTTTTCGAGAGGCTATGACGACGTACACGGCCCTCACTCTCTTCTCATAACGTTCCTTTAAAGTTTGCTCTGAAATAAGCTTTGAGGCACAACACGCAGCCGGTTGCCGATATGGAAAAGCAGATTGTCGGCTTATGCACTAGTTCTGCTTCTGTACTACTTCCTTGCAACTTAAAATTAAATGAAGACGTTACATCTGTTCGAATCAAGCCAATATATTTAAAAATAATATGCAAAACCTTAAAGTGTATTTTACTATTGTGAAATAAATGTATCGATTTGTAGAACTTTAAAACTCATTTGTAAGCCATCAGTCAACATCTTGTTTGTTTTTGGCGTAACATTAAACTTAAGTTATTTATGTTACGGAAAATGAAATATTTTACTTTCGAAAGTTTCCTCGAAAAGAACTTAAGAGGCGAGGAAGAAACATTTCTTAATTTTACTTTAAAACTCCTCGCGGGCATTTTAAAGTCAGGGGAATTGGATGTCAGGAGAGAGTTACGGAACGGATTTAAAGAAAAACGTTAATTTACTGTACGTATCCTTGGCTTATCTGATTGTCATCCGTTCATCGCCTTCACCTACATTTTCCATTTTCAACAATTAGTAAAAGAAGCATTTTTGAATATTAAATATTCTATGAAATTTTTGAAAGTGCATACACTCGCTGCAATTTGATTATTCAACAATGGAAAAATATGAATTATGTATTATATACCAAAAGAATATGAAGTAAATTTTAGTGAACATGTTTTTTTAGTCTAATCGAAACAGAATTGTTTCTGACCTTAGTCATATAGGTGATCTAAGATGTGTATAGCATACATTTTTTCATACTTTGTGGGTACATTTTGAGTTTGAGAACTTGGCTCAAAACATAGTGAAAAGGGGCTGTGTATTTAACTTCCCGCTTGCCAGAAGCCAAAGTACAAATGACATGAGCCAAACGTGCGGCCTGACTTCGCTGGATGACGGAAGTTTCAATATATTGCAACACTCACATTATGTCCTCGGATAGCACAGGCAGCCATGCTCCCAACTTGATGAGACGATTTCGCCTTAGCAGCTTGGGGAGTGTACTAAAGCAGCGCCAGGGCTACCCAAGGACAGAACGAGGGTGTTTTGGAATGATATTGATACTGTGACGTAGTGAAATGAGAATAAATTCAAATAACAAAAATAAAAATAGTATATTGAAAAGTTACAGACTAGTTACAATAAATTGCTAAATTTAAACACTCCGGCAACCTTTTCCTTCCAGTACCCTGCTTTACCGCAGAAAAAAAGCCACGCGTGATGCGAGCTGTCGGACTTCCGTCCCGTGACAATTACCGTCACATGGCCTGATGCCAAAATTTAAACCGGTCGCCGTTTGGCGGACCGCGTGCATGAAGCACCCCAGATCGTCTGGCCCTTCCACTCGGGACATTTCGCTCACACTCCTACACTCCCTGTACTTACTAGTACTAGGCTCTCTGATGTGAACTGAATGAGAACACGGGCGCAGATGGCGCCGCGTTAAATAGTTGAGGGCTACACCCCACCTCACAAATTCCCTAGAAAGGCTCGCATGCTGTCGGCAAGCGAGGGCTTGCTAGCCAGCATCTTAGGAGGGGGCTACACTCCCACCACACAAGATTCCCAGGTAGGTTCGCCTGCTGTCGGCAAGCGAGGCTCGCTAGCCAGCTTCATAGGAGTTTACAGCCTAAGGTTATTTTTGGCTCTGCCACGCTGTCTGCGTCAACTGCCAGAGCGAAAATCCCGGAAGTTCAGGCTCAATCCCTTCCTCCCCCGCAGAGCACTTTCACCGACCTAACGGTTCTGGGCCTCGTATTAACGACGCCACAATACATTCCGCTTGACGTCTCGCACGAGTAAATCAGCCCTACCCATTCGGTATTCGGCGAGCAGAGAGCGACTATTCGCCGAATCCCGAATAGTGCAGGTGAGACGCTTGCCATTTGCCAAGCGACGAACAGTCTGTGCTCGGTCTACCCACCGCATGACGATCTTTTGGACTCATCAAAGGAAGTGAACATTCGCCCAGCACAACAGCTGCTCGGGATTGGGCAAGCAGCCGCTCGCTACTCGGCGAATGCCGAATGAGAGAAATCGCCATAAGGCGGCTCCACACATTCGACAGTCGCCAAGTTGCAAGCGACAGTTTACCCAATCTGGAGCAGCTGTTCTTCTCGGCGAATGTTCGCTCCCTTTGATGTGTTCTAAAGACCGACACGCGGTGGGTAGGGCGAATACCGAATGTTCAGCGCTTTGCAAGCAACCCGTCCACACTAATGCCAATTCGCCAAATGCCTCATGCGTGGAGCCGCCTTAAGAACGTGATTCGCATTACGTGATACGTTTTGCATGATTTACGTGATGCATTACTATTATTTCAGGTATTAAAGTTCCAAAGTGGATTTAAGGCGGCTCCACACATTCGGCATTCGCCGAGCAGCTGGTCCAATACTGAACAGCTGATGTGTTCGGCTAATGTTCGCTCCCTTTGATGTGCCCTAAAGATCGACACCGCGTGGAGGGCGAATACCAAATGTTCGGCGCTCGGCGAATCGCAAGCACCCCACCCACACTACTCGGGATTTGTCGAATGTCACATGTGTGGAGCTGCCTTGAGAGTAAAGGCGGCTCCACACATTCGGCATTCGCCGAGCAGGGATCTACTGCTCGCCCAATTCCAAACAGCTGATGTGTTCGGCGAATATTCGCTCCCTTTGATGTGTCCTGAAGACCGACACGCGGTGGGTAGGGCGAATACCGAATGTTCGGCGCTTCGCAAGCAACCCGTCCACACTACTCGGGATTCGCCGAATGCCGCATGCGCGGAGCCTCCTTTAAGCGGGAGAGTGAGCGCCGCGTTCGCTTCCTGTTGCAGGAGCCATCTTCACCGAGGAGCAGAAGGGCAGCAGCGCGGAGATGGCGTTCAAGTACGCGGTGTACCGCATCAACAAGGAGCGCCTGCTGCTGCCCAACACGACGCTCGTGTACGACGTGCAGTACGTGCCTCGCGATGACAGCTTCCGCGCGGCCAAGAAAGGTGAGCTCCTCCCCCACCCCCACCCAAGCATGGATGGTTTATCTCAGAAACAACGTTGGATTGATTGATTGATTGATTGGTTGATTGGTGATTCCGGACGCGTCAACTGCTAAGTGTAGTGCGTGCCCAGTAAGTGTAGGCGTGCCCAGTAAGTGTAGTGCGTGCCCAGTAAGTGTAGTGCGTGCCCTGTAAGTGTAGTGCGTGCCCAGTAAGTGTAGTGCGTGCCCAGTAAGTGTAGTGCGTGCCCAGTAAGTGTAGTGCGTGCCCAGTAAGTGTAGTGCGTGCCCAGTAAGTGTAGTGCGTGCCCAGTAAGTGTAGTGCGTGCCCAGTAAGTGTAGTGCGTGCCCAGTAAGTGTAGTGCGTGCCCAGTAAGTGTAGTGCGTGCCCAGTAAGTGTAGTGCGTGCCCTGTAAGTGTAGTGCGTGCCCTGTAAGTGTAGTGCGTGCCCAGTAAGTGTAGTGCGTGCCCAGTAAGTGTAGTGGGTGCCCTGTAAGTGTAGTGGGTGCCCTGTAAGTGTAGTGCGTGCCCAGTAAGTGTAGTGCGTGCCCAGTAAGTGTAGTGCGTGCCCAGTAAGTGTAGTGCGTGCCCAGTAAGTGTAGTGCGTGCCCAGTAAGTGTAGTGCGTGCCCAGTAAGTGTAGTGCGTGCCCTGTAAGTGTAGTGCGTGCCCAGTAAGTGTAGTGGGTGCCCAGTAAGTGTAGTGCGTGCCCAGTAAGTGTAGTGCGTGCCCAGTAAGTGTAGTGCGTGCCCAGTAAGTGTAGTGCGTGCCCAGTAAGTGTAGTGCGTGCCCAGTAAGTGTAGTGCGTGCCCAGTAAGTGTAGTGCGTGCTTTTATCGTAGAACGTGGGGTAGATCTTCCCCCGCTAGATAGCGCCATCCTACCCGTCGGCTTGAGTGGGTTTTCCCCAACCAAGTATCTACCACCATTGGGGCACCGCCTCAGTCGGGAGAATCTCTAAGCTCTCGACTGATCTCTCGGCATGTGTGGTAGTGAAGTTCATTTAAGTGTAAGCAACATTAGCTGCATAACATGACATTTCAGTTGAGACCAAAACGATTGCAGCAAAAGTATCAGAAACATTTTTAAGAGCCTTCCAAAATTGTTTATTTGTTAAATTAATTGTTAAGTTTAAGAATGTTAAATGTATCTCAAGAGATGCATATACATACATAAAATGTGAATGCACTAAGAATGTCAAAATAGCACCAAGAATTAAAAAAATCGACTTATGTTGTTTCTGATATAGACCATTCTATTGTGCTTCTGACAGAAATCGGGGAGACCCGTTGAGAAATGATAAAACTTCCCGCTTTACTTTTGTGGATGCCGGGGGTGAAATTGTATTAGATCCACGTGAAAGCGGGTTCAAGGCATTTTCGAAGGGGTTCTCGTGAAGTTGCCCTTGTCTCTCAATCCACAATTGCTAGGTCATAATTCATAATATGTAATAATCACCCTTTCATAAAAAATAGTTATTCCAGATATGGTACAAGATGTTAGAAGCTGCTTAAGAGTCATAATAGAGATTATAAACAGACATTAAGCTGTTCAAGGTCATTTTCGAAATTTTCCCACTATTCACTCCTACGTCGCCAATTCTGTCCTCTTTTATGTGCATCAATAGCATTCATCCTTACATTCAACGGCAATATAACCCGAATCCGGAGACCTCAACTGTATTCACCCCGAGACATCTCGTAAAAAGATGCGAAAATGGCGCGCAGGGATAAAGGACCGACGAAATTCGGTGACGGGGAACGCGGAGTGGGAAGTCTTAGTGGAGGCCTTGAGCCTACTTTTTCGCTCTGTAGTACATCTGTCTGCAATTTGTCAGAAGAAAATCTGTACAGACGTTCGCGTAAAGATCTAATTCAATGTGTACCAAGGTGGAAAAGACAGATGTAAACCTAAATCAACCTAACAAAAAAATTCTAAGCGTTTTAGGACAAAGGCTTAAAAATATCAAGTTGACTGGTCCTTATTTATGATTATATATTGAAATCATTTAGTACTTTAATAACTTTTCTCTGGAAATACGAAAGATAGAACTCATTTGGCATCATATTGGTTTAGATGTAGGATTCCTCGTGATTAGCTTCACATCCCATGCTTTACTTACGCTCTTCAGAATGGCTCTTCAGTAGTGCAAGTAGTGACGAGAGACCTACTGTTATTTATATACGTACATGTCATTATATAGCTCACTCCAATGATTAGATTAAGAAGATAATATATCACTTTTAGGTTTTTTTAGATCCTTCAGACACTTCTTACTCTAATTAGAAACACACAACTAGTAAATAAAACCAACATTTTATTGTTAATCCAGGAAGATAAACAATAATTTTAAAAATATTTCTTCTGTACGGAAAGCGAAGCAAAAACGTCGTATGTGAATAATATCGACATCCGAGATGTCACTAATTATAAATAATCAGGTTTGAAGAAAGTGGAATTGAAAGTTTAAATGATGAGTCACTTACCAGAATTCTTCTCCATTTGACAGTCATTTTTTATCATTTACATTTTTTAATTTAATATTCCTTACCAAACGTTTTTATAATTTAAACTTAAGTTATAAGTTTGCTATTCAATAATGACGCATTTCATATAGTAACACGTAAAAACTTGCAACAATTTTGAAAAACTACCATGTCTTCTTAAATGTTGTGAATTCACTGAGTTTTTTGACTAAAAAGAACGCATACTTCTGAATTTGACTACAAGCGTAATTCACAATGTTATATCTAGTGGTGTTCCTAAGCAATGAATAAAAGCAACAAATCTTCATCCTGACTAACACTTCGAAATAGTTCATGAGATTTAGAGTTTAAATATATTAATATACAAATTTCCGATGGTATTGTATTACAAATACAGTTACTCAAAATCCGCAATAAGTCCAAACATAGTAAATACTTTTATACTTATACATACTTTTATACTTATACAAAATTAATATTCAAACCCTATTCTATTAATATTGCTTAACTGTTTAACATCATGCCATTGTTTGTAAATAACCTCTTTACTCCCAAATATAAAAATCCAGAAAACTCAAAGTATTATTTACATTCATATATCATGTGTAATGACAGAATAAAACATTGTTCTTTCTCAATCTGAATTAGTAGAATTAAAATGTTAATTTGCATGCAGTTCAATGAAAGAAGTGAAATTACATCAAAATATTTTCTATATTGTATATCTCTGTGTTGTTTCAGGGAAGATCATATGCTAAGATATTTTATAATTAGCAAAAAACAGCACATTCGAAAAAAAGGAATGAAACATTATTCCGTCCCCTTCAGAATTTTTTTTCACACGCCAAAAAATTACTCAAGGGGCTTAGGGATTTTACTTCTTCAATTAGAAGTTCTCTCTTCTCTCCTGTTTCTGAGATATAAAACTTCTTATCATGTTATAACACAATAATTTACTTTTAGAGCTTTTAAAGGGGTATGCACATACAACTTTTAAGTGAAAAATAACTTCAATGTTACTCGGCAGTGGCTGACGAAAGTAGAAGACAGGGAAAATCACGTGAGCCATCAGCAAGAGCGCGCAAGTTTTTTTCTTTTGCAGATAACAATGTTTTTAAAAGTAACATGTATTTTTTAGCTTGAAAATATGAAACAACGGAATATATTAAATATATGTAACTTCTTTATAGTCTGTTTTTAATATCCCAGCTTTCAGTTTTAACTATAAAATTAGATGAGAATCAAACTCGAGGCAATTCATTTCTTTACTTCTATTCACATTTTTGTTTACTCATATCACGTTCAGTTCTCGCTCAGCAGCGGTCACGAGCAGACGTGCTCCGCAGCTCCGCCAGTTAGCCGAAGGCTAGCGCTTATCGCAAGTCCGACTGCCCCGGCCGCTACTAGTGCCGGTCCGGGGTCAGAAAGAAGTGCATTTATTTGTGAACAGTGGTGAATTAGGAACGTTTTCAACTTACCGTTCAAATTTACTAGTGATACAGTGGTGACCGTTCGTATTTGTGTACAAAGGTGACTTCATTCTCGTGTGAACAGTGGTGCATCAAGAACTATTGAAAATCAATACCGCACATATATAGTGAAGTGAATTATGTTAACTGACCACGTCCCCTTCGGGGGGCTAATCACACAAACAACAGAAATACTAAATAACCAAGAAAACAGTGAAGCTTTCGTCAACAATAGTACGAACGGATCGACTTTAGAACACAGTGAAATAACACTGAACCTTCAGCAACAGCACCAATTTTTATTGCATGAACATCAACAGCTAAAACAACACTTACAACAATTAGTGCAACAGAACCAACAGTTACAATTTCAAATACAGCAATATGTGCGTGAAAAAGAAATCCCAGCCACCGTCCTAGAAGCTACAGCAACTAACGGCCAAGCATCTACAACGCAGGAAACGGCCTCAACCTTGTGCAGCTCATGGCAAACAATCCTGCTGCGTCGACAAAAAAGACGCAATGATGACAACTCTATACAACCCTCTAAGAAGACTAACAGTGAACACGACCCCGTATCATCAAAAAACAGGTATGAACATCTCTCTTGTGATGAAAATTTGGAAGAAACCTCGAATTCTGAGAAAATCAATGATACAACAAACAAGGGCAGCATGCAAGAACAAGACAAATATCGTACACCGCCTATTTTCATTCCAGGCGTCAGAGTAATATCTGATATGATCAGATCTATTAAAGAAGTCATTAAAGATGAAGACTTCTCATATAAACTTGTCAAAACCTACCAAGATGAAGCCAAAATTACTATGAACAATGTGAAAATCGTACCTCAAACGCCGGAGGTTTATCGAAAGCTTGTTAAACATCTGAATCTAAAAAATATTGCTCATTATACATTTCAGTTAAAACAAGAAAGAGCCTTTCGGGTAGTATTAAAAAATATGCACCCAACAGCAGACGTAACGGAACTGAAAGAAGCAATAGAAGCACAAGGCCACAAAGTAAGACAAATTCATAATATTAAGCATCGTTTAACAAAAGCACCTCTACCATTGTTTTTTGTGGACTTAGAACCTCAAAGTAACAACAAAAAAATATATGACGTCGAATACTTACTACATGCAAAAATTAGTTTTGAACCACCGCGTAAAAAACGAGAAATAGTACAATGCAAGCGATGTCAGTCCTACGAGCACAGTTTTCGGTATTGTACGCTTCCGTATAGCTGCGTCAAATGTGGAAAGAATCACGATAGTCGAACCTGTACTAAAACGAGAGACACACCAGCTACATGTGCTCTATGTAGCCGTGACCATCCAGCAAATTATAAAGGCTGCGAAGTCTATCAAAAAATTCGTAACAGCAAGTATCCTAGTCAAAGTCAACACCGTAGAAATGCTACGCAAAACATAACTGAAGGTAACAATTGAAGTTCACTAACAAGTAATCAAACCATAGGAACAGGTAGACAGTTCACATATGCACAAATGGCCCAACAATCGCAAATCAATAATCAAAATGTGTCGTATGAAAATAATCTGATTTCCTTAATGCAAGAATCATTTAAAAAATTCGAGTCCATCTTAGCAAAGCAAGCTGAACAAATCTCCAGCCTAATTAATATCATGACTGCAATAATGAAGAAACTATGAGTAATTCACTGCGAATTGTCTCCTGGAATGCCAACGGAATACTTCAACATCGAAGAGAGTTAGAAGTGTTTCTACATCAAGAAAATATTGACATACTCCTAGTGTCTGAAACACATTTTACCGAAAGAAGTTATCTACGTATATCTGACTACGAAGTATATTGCACAAATCATCCAGATGGGACAGCTCATGGAGGCACAGCAGTAATAATTAAAACAAGAATCAGACACAATATGTACAAAGATAATGCTAAAGACTATCTGCAAGCAACCGCTATACAAGTATACGATAAGTTCGGTCCGCTCGTTATTTCAGCTATATACTCCCCTCCAAAACACAAGATAACCACCGATCAGTATATCAAGTTTTTTAGAACGCTCGGCACAAGGTTCATTGCTGGAGGAGACTACAATGCTAAAAATCAACTATGGGGATCAAGACTGGTAACTACAAGAGGTCGCGCTTTAGAAGGAGCCATCTCTACACTAAAACTCCAAACAATTTCATCAGGAAATTCCACATACTGGCCAACGGATGGTAACAAGGTACCTGATGTCTTGGATTTCTTCGTCACAAAGGGAATGGCACAGACCTATCACACAATAGAACCGTCTTTTGATCTTTCATCTGATCATTCTCCAGAAATACTGACAATCAGTTCTTCTGAAATCAAAAAGAAAGAAAGCATATACCTTACAAATAGAAAAACGAACTGGGAAGAATACAGCAACTGGCTTTACCATAACACCACTGCCAAGGTCCGTCTAAAATGTCCAGAAGATATCGACGATGCTGTTGAATACTTAATACAACACATTCAACAGGCAGCCGTATATGCAACTCCAGAAATGAGAGTGTTTGAAAAAAATAAATACCCATCAGAAATACTAAAAATGATTAAAGAGAAAAGACAGATGAAGATGACCTGGCAACGCACTCATCACCCGGACGACAAACGAATACTCAACAGAACTTCCCGGCTCTTATCAAGAAAATTACAAGAAATTCATTTGGAGGAAATGAAGGAAAGAATAGAAAAGTTGTCACCCTCAAAAGCTACAGATTACTCCTTATGGAAAATTACTAAAAAATTAAAAAGGCCTACAAAACATGTCCCCCCTCTTCGTAAAACCGATGGAAGCTGGGCTAGAACGGAAAACGATAAGGCAGAAGAATTTGCAAAATATTTTGCAAAAACATTTCAACCACACCCCTGAGCACTACTCACAGAAGAAAAAGAAATCATAGAATTCTTGGAATGTCCCCATCAAATGTCGCCACCAATTAAATTCTTCTCAACAAAAGAAGTCACAGCAGGGCTGAAACTACTACCAAATCATAAGGCTCCTGGACATGATCGTATTACAGGGGAAATGCTTAAAAAACTGCCTAAGAAACTCATTGCCCTTGTAACATCCATTTTCAATGGAATAATACGCATCGGACACTATCCTTCGCAGTGGAAACTGGCACAATTAATTGTAATCGCAAAACCAGGAAAACAGCTACAAGATGTTTCCTCGTACAGACCAATAAGATTATTACCTTCTTTGTCTAAGGTATTCGAAAAACTATTACTATTTCGCATATATCCATTACTTAAAGAAAATGACACAATTCCAGACCATCAGTTCGGTTTTAGAAATCGTCATTCTACAATAGAACAAATTCATAGAGTAGTCGACACCATCAACGGAGCTCTAGAAAATAAAATGTATTGTTCCGCCTTGTTTCTAGATATCGCGCAAGCGTTCGACAAAGTGTGGCATCAATGCTTGCTATATAAAATCAAGAAATGTCTGCCGCATCCATACTATAATATACTTCGATCCTTTATTTCAGATCGATTTTTTCAAATAAAATTCGGAGATGAAATAACACCGTTTCATCCAGTATTATCAGGAGTGCCACAGGGGAGCATCCTTGGACCAGTGCTGTACACGCTGTACACCGCTGACTTACCTCAGTCCCCAGACGTCACCACTGCAACATATGCAGATGACACAGCCCTGCTAGCTTCGCACGAAAATCAAGAAACGGCAACAAGAACATTGAAAGAGCACCTCGATCTTATAAACAAATGGTGTAAACTCTGGAGAATAAGAATGAATGAAACAAAGTCCAAATGTATAACATTTACCCTCAGACGAACAAGAATAGAAATAAACGGAAAACTAATTGAAAACGTAGACACAGTCAAATATCTCGGACTACATCTAGACAAAAAGCTAACCTGGAAGAAACATATTTCGATCAAAAGAAAGGAAGCAGAAATGAAAAGTAGACAAATGATATGGTTAATAGGAAGAAAATCTAGTTTAAGTCTAGGAAACAAAATTTTACTTTACAAAACAATACTCAAACCTATCTGGTCTTATGGAATTGAACTCTGGGGACAGCATCACATTCAAATATAGAAATTATTCAAAGATTTCAATCCAAATGTCTCAGACTATTAAGCAATGCTCCCTGGTTTGTATCAAACGCCACTCTACATAAAGATCTCAATATCACCACTTTTAAAGGGGAAATCACTCTCAAATCGCACAAATACCAACACAGACTCGAAAATCATATTAATCATCTGGCCATAAACATCTTAGATAACAGCACAATGACAAGAAGATTGAAAAGAGTACATCCTCTTGATCTGGACCACAGATATAAATAATATTTTTCTTTTAAAATAATTGTTACTGTAGATATATTTTTTTGTCACAATGCTTGCACTATTGTATGTTTGTTTGTTATTGTGTTATTGTTATTTCAATGTGATGTTGTTTATTGTTGCTTTTGTTTGTTTGTCTTTTTTTTCTCTCTCTGAACTGGACAATTAGTTTAAAACCATTTTTAGAAAGAACCAGAATTGTATGGTTTCTTTACATGTCAATATTATATGTACAATTGTATTTGCCGAATGTTCGAGTAGAACAAATTGCAAATAAAGCAGTTGTTAAAAAAAATATCACGTTCGATTGAGTTTGAATTATTAAAATGAAGTATAGGAGAGTGTTCCATAGAAGACCGGCGTTCTTTCTCTTTTATGTTACCGCCGTATAGTCAGTTTTGTGTAGCTCGAGAAACGGCAACAGCGTTGACCTAGCTTCCCCTTCACTGAACGCATTTTAAACCATGTTGTCTTTCCCTGCCATAAGTTGCACCCATTGGAGTGCCCATTCCCTCCCATCTGTGCGTCATGCACCCCATAACACTCCATAACAGTCGCATTTCACGTCCCCTCGCCCGACGCCTCTCGGAATCCCCTCCCCCGCCCCCCGCCGCCGCACATTCTCCCCCGCCCCCGCCCCCGGCCGCACCGCGCTCGCCACATGCCTTCACTCAGCGCCGCGCACTCTGGCGCGCGTGTTTCAGCCCCCGCCCCGCCTCCGCCCCCGCCTCCGCCCCCGCATCCGCTCACACTTACGCCGCTCTCGACGCTTACGCCACCTCCATTGCCCGCGGCTGCCCCGGCACCCACGACGCTCCCTTTGCCCGACACTCCTGTCGCACACGCCGCCTCCACCGCCCTCGACGCTTTCAACAGCCCGTCACTCACGTCGCTCCCGTCGCCCCCGTCGCCCCCGTCGCGCCCGTCGCCCCCGTCGCCCCCGTCGCCCCCGTCGCCCCCGTCGCCCCCGTCGCCCCCGTCGCCCCCGTCGCCCCCGTCGCCCCCGTCGCCCCCGTCGCCCCCGTCGCCCCCGTCGCCCCCGTCGCCCTCGCTCACACGTCCAGGGTGCTTCGACTCTCTTCCCAGTCCACCTACTCGAATACACCTCTTCGGCAACCACGCCACCCGCCCAATCCTTCGCAATCCTCGCGCTCCAACTCCGCCGCAAGCCCCGCCCCCGCCCTCCGACACCGAAGCGCGTACGCTCGCACTCTGCTTCGCGCCAGTCATTCCACCTCACACTCTCTCGCCCCCCCTCCCCCTCCTCCGCTTGCGGCCGGCAGACAGCGCCCCCAGCGCGCGTGCGGTCTCCCTCTGGGGCGAGATGCCCTCAAGGCTCGTTAGGGGCATTGTGAGAATACTCCTGCTACTACTTACAGCGCTACAAAAATTAAAGCGCGTGAATACGCACGCTGCTGACCTAAATTGTACAGACAGCCTCGGCAGTCAGCGTTGTGAGGACGAATTTCGGTTATTTAGTGTCGTATTTGAGGCGTGGAAGAAAATCCTCCAGATATCTCACATTCTAAAAATTCAAATTATTGTTCTTTATTTCATAATGTCCTATGGAATACAAATATTGTTTTTTTGTATTTGATTGTCACAATCCATTTCTTGTTAACCCGACAGTGTAAGGAGAACACACTCCTGCTTACGTAATTAACTGAACGTCTGTGCTGGCAAAATGTACAAATGTATACCTGTACTACAAATACTCTGACGATTTGAGGCTGACTAAAAAAATAGTGTTTAACTTGAAACAGGAATAGCGATTTTTATTTTTTCTTAGAAATGTCGACTGTTTTAGGGTATGTAATTCTGCAATCCCATACCTTTCTGTTTAGAACCTAGTAAGACAAAATAGTTTAGTGAATTTAACGTAATTGTGACGATAACAAATATTCCCTCTATTCGAGTACAAAGAGTAAAAGTCGAGAGTTTACAATGTCATTGTGTTGCGAGAGTTATTTGACTGGGTCTCCTAATGTAATTTCATGGAGGCTATTCTACTGGGGGCATTGCGGTTTGCACATTCCGAGCGGTCATGCATGTCACAAGACCAAATTTTAGGAGGAAGTATTGACCAATTAACCCTGTTTCAAGGCAGAATAATGACCGCGATTTCTAACTACTGATTTTTGGAATCAATAATTTGCTGTATACGTAGAGAGAGAGGAGGATTGTGATTTTATGTCAATGAAACTAGACAGCTCGGTTCATTTCATGATCATGAATTCAAGTACGACTCTTTAATTTGCTTAATCGATTTTGAATTCCCAGAGACATATATAGGAAAACATTCGCTTTGAATGTTCAAATTATTTGATACTTATGTTTAAAAAATCGTAAAAGTACATTTTTTGTTACATTTTAAGGAAATATAGTAGAAACATTAAAAATGAAACGCGTTTTCTCACAGCAGAAAAAAACACAAGGTTCAGATAATATTGGTCTTAGATTTTAGTGTATTTTTGCTCCCATTAGACTCATGAACATTTTCAACTTTCACGAGCAGAATGAAAATGTATTTCAGGATTCATTCTACATTTCACTAACTTCTTATGATAACTGCACGAAGTGATCGACTTCATCATATAAACATGCTCATTATTCCAAGATTTATTAGACTCATGAACATTTTCAACTTTCACGAGCAGAATGAAAATGTATTTCAGGATTCATTCTACATTTCACTAACTTCTCATGATAACTGCACGAAGTGATCGACTTCATCATATAAACATGCTCATTATTCCAAGATTTATTTGGTGTTAAAATAAATGTATACTGTTTTCTTAGTTCTTAATTTACAAGGGCTATGTAACTTTGTCAGTAAAGTGTAATATTAGGGAATATTTTTGCAATTACAAATGGACTTACGATGTATATCAGATTAATGTTATTCATCTGTTTAAATGTATGCTAACTTACATTTAAACTGAGACGTATATAATGTATTTGAGTTTAGAGAAAATATAATCTGATATGTTCGTTGCAAAAATTCTGGGATTATTGTTTATCCAAAATTTATTTTTTCGCTTCAATTCATAAATTAATGTATCCATCTTTATAATAGAAATATCACATAGAAGAGAACCAGTGATATAAACCTATTTTAAACCTCTGTTTCTGATTTGTATTTTAAGACATTTAAGCTTCTAAATTTGTTGCATTTTTATATACGTACAATGATAACATCTTGTTTCGCGTACCAATCCCATTTGCAGCTGGACAGAGTAAGGCTGCTCTGTACGAGGATGACAAACAATGGTCTTTTGTTATAGCAACAGAGCGTACGACCGTCTTATGTTCCGTAATTCCCCCTCTTTCTCTCTCTCTTTCTCTCCCCCCCTCTCTCTCTCTCTCTCTCTCTCGAAGTCTTTCTTTTGCGTTGAATGCTGCATAATATAGCTTATCACAATAGTGTTTACAATGCCTGAGAATGTTTCAAGGTACAGGAGTCGTGTCCCTTAGAATTCTCGTGTGCTCCGCCTTAGGAAGGTGGGTTTATGAACTTCACATGAAACGATTCAGGAAGAGAGGCAATATGTTCAACACCAAAAGAAGTCATATTTGATTAAAAAGTAATTAAAATTAGTAGTACAAGATTATTACATCATTTTCAAAATCATTTTGAAAGAAGAATATATTTTGTTCTAATAAATAAGATATAATTAAAAACTGCAATAGAAAGACAATATTATTTTCAACGTACTTAGAATACAAATACTGAGCGCATGTTTTGTGAATGTCATTAATGCACACAATTACTAGTGGTATGAACCAAACAAAAGGTCCTTCTCTGTTAAGATATTCTAGGAATTCTTGTAAAACAAACCTTCAAGGTACCTCAGTTCTCTAATAATTTTATTCCATTGATGAAATATCTATCCGGACGAGTATATAAGTTATGGCGTATCTCCGAATCTGGCTTATTTTTTAATTAGCCAGTTAATGTTCACATTATTTAAAATAGATTAATAAAGTTCAAAGTAATAACAATTTCGAAGCACACATGAGACTTATTCGGATGAAGTGCAAATTAGCCAAAGAGAAGCTAGGATGGATGAAATATGTTATGGGGTCGAGTAATTGCATATATGTAAACAGAACTCAGATTGCTAATGAGACGTTTGTAAGGCTAGTCGGTATGGATTTAAGAATGGTTGTGGGCTACATTTCGGGTGCATACTAATTTCTAAGCAATAGCTCAGTGACAAAGACGTGCATTTACATGGGTTGTGATTTGTAATTACTGTGTTGGTGACTTATTTTGTGTGGCGAGTCAAGGTTGATGGAATTCTCACAATTACAACTGACATGCTGCCACATTTTTTATAAAACACAAGTTCATAATATCAAATTTCACATTTAGAGTGTTAAGACAGTAATAATACAATTCAGGCAGCTCGTTGCTTGGTGAAATACTGCAAATCTCAATAATACGCATAAGAAACAATTCTGTGTAGTAACATGACGAAAGATGGATATACAATTAGGTTTGCATAAACATTCGATGATGATGTCAGACCTTTATGGAATGTATTAAAATAGTATGTCCTAGTAGCTAGAGAGAGATGTATCTTCGAGTTCTATCATTTAGGTTTTTTAATTTTTTTAAAATTTTTTATTTTCACGGTGAATCTTAACCTTACCTCATTGAATATCTCAGTTGACGATTCCCAGAGCGTTTCCGAGTTGAGGCAACAGCGCTCCGAGCTTCGGCCTTCACGATTTTACATGAAACAATCTTGAATCCGTGCAACGCATTATCTCCGAAGCATTTTTATGCCAGAATGCTTTCCGCGAACACATAGGACGTCTCACACCCGGACTATCAACTTACTTTCAGCCAGTGTCCTCTGACGATGGCAATATTATCTGGATGTTGACCGTTATTCTCCTTATATTGTCATTCACATAGCATTATTCAAATTGACTGACGAATGAGCAAATTAACCGGCTAGTTTGAGAATTATCCGTATTTCAAACATTGCCATAGCATCGATACCATCTAGGTGGTGGTTAATCCACGACTAAATCGACATCTGGCATTCGAGAATGAAAAAAACTTGCTTATGTGTTCCATTTAGAATGTATCCGTATATTTAAGAAATAAAATTGGTGAATTAGTGCAAAAGCTTCAAATAAGAGTTGACCAGAAATGTTGTTACATATATGTGATGAGTGGAACTAGAAGGTTAAATGTGTCCAATTCTTGATTTTCTCCTTTATTTATCTGACCATTTGAGTAATTCTTTATACATTTGGGGATAACGTTCTTTAAGCTATCTGCCAGCCGTTAAATTATTCAACCTAAAATCAATTGTATTTATTAATATTTTATATTTAAGTTATAAGTGCATTCCTCTTTTATTTTGTTTTATTTACTCACAGTAAAATAAGCAATATTTAAGTAAAAATAGTTTAATGGAAAAGGGGCCCATAAATATAGTTACTGTCCGTCTAAAGGGACTGAGATACGTAATTGGTCTGTTCTTGTTTTAGGCTACGCAGGTCTATGCGTAACATAATAGAATTACAGCCGCCTCAGAAACAATGTTACAAACTTGTAAGGCATGTAGATCGAAATAGATCACCTTCTGCCCATGAACATATAGTGGGAAACTTCATGCAAAGGCGTTCTACAGTGTCATGTGCGTAACATATAATAGAATTACAGCTGCCTCAGAAACAATGTTACAAACCTGTAAGGCATGCAGATGGGTCGAAATAGATCACCTTCTGCCCATGAACATATAGTGGGAAATTTCATACAAAGGAGTTCTACCTTGTCATTTGCCCCTGATTATCTGACAACTCGTATGCACATCGGGAGCTCACCTAATGCAGTCAAAGGGATTTCATGCATCTGCCAAATATCTGTAGAGTCTGGGTTGCGTAACGTCCAAGTGAAAATGACACATGTGTAACTCCGTTATATGAGATCCCCCACTAGACGTTGGTTAGCAAAAAGTGATCTCTTTCCACCTATCTACATGCCCAGCTTGTTACATTTATTCTGAATAGTATATACTTCACTTACAGCTGTCCGTTTTTTAGCCTACACTACCTTAGGCGTGAATAACCATTTTGGATATAATAGAGTGCTCTAATTGAGTATTATGAGGTAGGTAAGTCAGTGTCATACTTTTAAAATTATATTTCAATTAGTAACAAATTCAACTACTAGTGCTACAACGGCACGTACTTTCTTTAGATATTGCTATGTAATATTATAATATGACAATTTCTCTCATACACTGCAATTACCATTTGACAAATTCTTAGACAAACGAAGCATAAAAACTCATTTTTTTAAAAATTGAAACGTTTAAACGAAAACAGCTTTCTGCCACTGAATTCAGTGTATTCACGTTCTACATAAATGTACCAACATTGCGCGATGCGTATCTTAGCCGTAAATAAAATTATTAGTTTATATTAACGCGAACGAACTGCGGCTATCATTATCGCCTTCTCTTATCAGTGAGGCGTTACAACAATGTGTTATAACACTCAACAACGACCGTTAATTCGTATGGGATAGAACATTTTGCAAATTAACATTGTTGAAATCTCTGTCAAGAAAACGGAATTTTTTTAATAATATTTTATTTTGCAATTTGTTTGGGTATAACATTTGGCAAAATTACATACAAGTTTAATAACATGAGAGGAGTAAGGTCCTAATAATACATTCTTTCACATTAACACACTAAACATATTTGATAACTAAACTAAACTACCATACTAAAAGTATACGATGATAAGCATATATAATAATAAAACAGAAAATAATATAACAATTTATAGTCGATACGTCAGGTCTAAAGTGTGATATCGTTTAAGTCGTTTGGTGGTGTCACTATTGTCTAGTAAGTTAATGGCAAGAATATTTTGATGGTTATGTAGTCGTTGTAAGTATTTTGCGCTGGTCTTGTTAATTTCTTCTTTTATTGTTGTAATTTGAAATTCTCGGTGTATTGTGGCGTTTGTTACATACCAAGGAGCATTTACAAATTTTCTTAAGCTTTTAGATTGGAAACTTTGTAATATTTCAATATTTGAATTTTGAGCTGCTGCCCAAAGTTGTAGGGAATGAAAATGAATACAAATATATAATAATTAATAATAATATTGTTATGTTAAACAAAACTACTCTTTTTTCCGCGCATTACTCTTCGTTTCCACATATTATGCAAAGTGAAATCACCTATTCATTTTCACGTACAACTTAGTTCAAGACCATAATTTAAATTAAGTTGTAAATAAATGATAAAATATTAATTTGTAAACGTACAACAAAAGTTCGAATGTAAAAAAGGCTACAAAGAAATATGAAATAATATACAAATTTTAACTTACAAAGCATCCTGTTAGAATTACCTCTATTATATCAATTAATTTATGAATTTGTAAAATATGTTCCTATGAAAGAGGAGATAAATTATTCTAAAAAATCCTCTGCCTGCCGCGAAATGTGATGAGAGAACTATTTTTCAGGTCGCGGGTCGACGGTAATGAAACTGGTTACAGTCATCATCGTAACAACGTAGTTTTCATTCATCACCGTCGGTTCAATCTGCTATTGTCGTACGCACAAAATTCGGTCAAAATATGCTCTTCAGTAAAAATTGTAATAACAGAGTTAGAAAGCAATTTTCCCAAATGAGCAGTACTCATCATTGAGAGTTCCCTGAACAGAAAATCCTGCATTGCAGGCTCGTTTCCTGAAAGAGATTTCTTTTTCCACAATACATATTTGTATTTTCTGGAATACTCGAATCAGTAGTATATATAAAGTATTGTAACAGTTCGGAAAAAATAGCAAATATTTGGTTACAAAATCTCGAAATTCATCAGTAACTTCATGACCAACCGCAGAATCAAAGTTCAAATTTAGTCGTCTCTGAAAAACGATGTATGTGGAACGGAAAGAAACAATTGTGTATAAAATAGAACATTGGCTGTGCGGTCCTCCAAGGACCCGCGAAGTCCACTTCGAGAGCCACTTCTGAAAGGGGTCACGGCGCCCCCTTCCCCCTGGGGAGGAGGAGGCTCCCGGGCGCGGCGATGCTGTCGTCCCCACGCTGAGCGCGTCGCTGGCTGGGCATGACGCTCCGGGTTCTCTCTCGCGACGCTCACCGGACGGCCGGGTATTTTGCTGACGAACAGAAAGGAAAAAGCAATTGGATGAATTAAAGACGTGCGAAATACGATGCATAATGGATGGAGATTCAAACTCTGTTACGTGTTAAGATAATTGATCGACGATTCCGTAACTTCAACTGCTATATTAATTAGTCCCGTTAGCGTAGTGAATGTTTTACTTCGAGAGGCGGTGGTGATTTCTTCCTCCCTGGATTAAAAGATCCGATACCAACCTACACGTCGGTTCCGCCTCTAGGTATCTCCCCGGTGGGCACCGCCCCAGCCGGGCCCAGCTCAAAGGTCCTGACAGGTGCGGTAGTGTAGTGCGTATATTATGTGTAAGTATGCGTAAGAGGTGAAGAAAGGCCATGGAAGGGGAAGGAAAGATCGTGGGAGGTTCATGGCCCGTTTGTCAACTCAGGCATTTGCCTGATGTTGATCAGGGAAACCACGAAAAACTACTAGTCAAAGCAGCCGGCCGCTAGAATTCTCCTTCTGACAGCGCCTGTATTCGACAAAGCTATGTAGCTCGTATCGAAAATTTGCACTACATAGAATAGCTGAAGTGCGACCATCTTTGCGACCATAGCTGAAGTGCGACCAGAAAATTTAAGCCAATTTTTTGGACTCAAAACAGCGCCCTCTAGGCAATTATTCAATATAATAAATTTGTGCTATTTGAATTTTATGAAATATAAATCAAAGTCTGTAGTAGAAATCGGGATTAAGAAATCAGGTTTCATTACCTCTATTTTACAGTTATGTGCCGAAGATACTGAAGGCATTGAGAATATTATTATGCTAATCACTAATATAAATTAAACACAGTTAAACGAAAGAGAGAACAATATACAAATAAAATCTGATTCAAACAACACATCTATTCAGTATAACAACAGTTTTATGTGGCACCACCAACCTCCATTCATGTTTTGACTCTAAAAAACTTGGCGGACCCTAGTTCTGTAAACGTCCACCAAGGGTGCTGAAACAATAGGGTCAGCCACTGTATGTAGTATATTCTAACTCGGATTAAGTTAATGCAGAAAAACACGAATTTGGAACGTCCAATTTCGTGTGGCTTCTCTCGCGCATTTTCAAGTGGACAGTCAAATTCCGGCCGTCAGACTCCGCGATCAACATAAATATCCTTGAGACCAGCCAACGCATTTTACACGAAAATACAGACACAGCTTGCCCTGACTCACCGCGCGTTACTACTGCTAAAATATTTCTATTTAACGAATTCCGGGCATTCCACACGTGTCTGTTTATCTCGATGCTTTAACTGTTGCTCCGTTCCTGTGGGAGATCTGGTCGTCCCCCTTTGCGACCTCAACGCCGCGAGCCCTGCAAGGGGGGTGGGGGAGGTTGCCTCTTGTCTTCGCGCCATTCGTTGTCGGAGGGCGACAAAGAGGGGCGACAAAGAGGGGCGACAAAGAGGGGCGACAAAGAGGGGCGACAAAGAGGGGCGACAAAGAGGGGCAACAAAGAGGGGCGACAAAGAGGGGCGACAAAGAGGGGCGACAAAGAGGGGCTCAAAAGAAAGAAATAAGGAATCATACAAAGAAGAACACCAAGTTCCTGCCTGGGCGCAGAGCATTTAACTAGTCTTCTTTCCTTTCGCCGCCGACCTCTTAATTTTTTGGCTTCTATCTTGAAAGAAAAAAAATATGTGATGAAGGCATTCTGGTAATGCAGTAGCATTGCCTAACCAATTTCTTTTGTCACAGATTCCCCTCATCGGACAATATTTGCAAAACTGGATACACTTTGCCTGAAGATGGAAATAAATGTTTTCCGAAACGTAATGGATAATTATAACAACATGATTGTCTATAATTTGCCAATACTAAAAACAGGACAATCGGTTGGGAGATTCTCGAATCAAATCTCAGAGGTACCTGTTCAGAATGTGAATGGTGTTCTGTAGCACTGTCTTTTGCATTTGGTGTTCTATATCCGCACCTAAGAACTAGAGTTTTTGTGTGTTTTGATCCTCGGTTTCCAGTCATTCCGGTTCTATCTGTATATCACTATATTTCATTTATTATTATTATTATTATTATTATTATTATTATTATTACTATTATTATTATCATCATTATAAAAGATGACGTGTTTGTGACTAATGTTAAAAGCGAAGACGGCTGTGGCGTTATACGTTTTGTGAAATGGCTGTGAATATGAATCCTGAATAAGGCATGAATTTTTCACAGTGTGTCGTGGTTGGCAATGAAAATTCACCCCATTGAAATACTAATATTTCTCGATGTTCATTTCATACATTCTCATTAAGGTAGAGTTTCAATGTCATGCGTATTGACTTTAATGAGAAATATCTTTTTAAAGATGAGTATGAAATCAGAAATGCACTACGCAGGATGTTTAATAGCTGCTCTAGTCAATTTGACTGTAATTAGTCGCTACGGTTCTAATGAGGAAGGGTTTTACTATTTAGTTTATGATGAAAATGAGATTGTAACTAATACGCATGTGCACACACATTGCTTTCCCATTGAGAGGCTAGCCGGTCTGTCCGCTATTATGTGAAGAGAAAGTGTGTGATGAATAATTTGAGGACGAGGGAGGAGAGAATGAGTGTTTTCTGCGTTAACGAGAGAATTACACAATGAGACAGTGAGTGAGATAATGAGTGTGTGAAAGAAAAACCGGATGCAAAAATGAGAGAATGAGTGTGTGAAAGAAAAAGCGGATGAAAAAGTGAGAGAATGAGTGTAAAAGAGTGAATGAGAGGGTGAAAGAGAGATTCAGAGAATGAGTGGTGATAGAATGAGCGAGAAAATGAGTGGATGAAGAGTGGGTGTGAAAATGAGTGGGTGAAAGAGAGTGTGCGAAAATAAATGAGTAAAAGAGGAGTGAGAGAATGGATGGATAAAAGAGTGAGTAAGAGAATGGGTGAGTGAAATAATGATTGGGGGAGTAAGTGTGTGAAATAGTGAGTGTGAAAGAGTGAGTGTGAAAGAGTGAGTGTGAAAGAGTGAGTGTGAAAGAGTGAGTGTGAAAGAGTGAGTGTGAAAGAGGGAGTGTGAAAGAGGGAGTGTGAAAGAGGGAGTGTGAAAGAGGGAGTGTGAAAGAGGGAGTGTGAAAGAGGGAGTGTGAAAGAGGGAGTGTGAAAGAGGGAGTGTGAAAGAGGGAGTGTGAAAGAGGGAGTGTGAAAGAGGGAGTGTGAAAGAGGGAGTGTGAAAGAGGGAGTGTGAAAGAGGGAGTGTGAAAGAGGGAGTGTGAAAGAGGGAGTGTGAAAGAGGGAGTGTGAAAGAGGGAGTGTGAAAGAGGGAGTGTGAAAGAGGGAGTGTGAAAGAGGGAGTGTGAAAGAGGGAGTGTGAAAGAGGGAGCGTGAAAGAGGGAGCGTGAAAGAGGGAGCGTGAAAGAGGGAGCGTGAAAGAGGGAGCGTGAAAGAGGGAGCGTGAAAGAGGGAGCGTGAAAGAGGGAGCGTGAAAGAGGGAGCGTGAAAGAGGGAGCGTGAAAGAGGGAGCGTGAAAGAGGGAGCGTGAAAGAGGGAGCGTGAAAGAGGGAGCGTGAAAGAGGGAGCGTGAAAGAGGGAGCGTGAAAGAGGGAGCGTGAAAGAGGGAGCGTGAAAGAGGGAGCGTGAAAGAGGGAGCGTGAAAGAGGGAGCGTGAAAGAGGGAGCGTGAAAGAGGGAGCGTGAAAGAGGGAGCGTGAAAGAGGGAGCGTGAAAGAGGGAGCGTGCAAGAGGGAGCGTGCAAGAGGGAGCGTGCAAGAGGGAGCGTGCAAGAGGGAGCGTGCAAGAGGGAGCGTGCAAGAGGGAGCGTGCAAGAGGGAGCGTGCAAGAGGGAGCGTGCAAGAGGGAGCGTGCAAGAGGGAGCGTGCAAGAGGGAGCGTGCAAGAGGGAGCGTGCAAGAGGGAGCGTGCAAGAGGGAGCGTGCAAGAGGGAGCGTGCAAGAGGGAGCGTGCAAGAGGGAGCGTGCAAGAGGGAGCGTGCAAGAGGGAGCGTGCAAGAGGGAGCGTGCAAGAGGGAGCGTGCAAGAGGGAGCGTGCAAGAGGGAGCGTGCAAGAGGGAGCGTGCAAGAGGGAGCGTGCAAGAGGGAGCGTGCAAGAGGGAGCGTGCAAGAGGGAGCGTGCAAGAGGGAGCGTGCAAGAGGGAGCGTGCAAGAGGGAGCGTGCAAGAGGGAGCGTGCAAGAGGGAGCGTGCAAGAGGGAGCGTGCAAGAGGGAGCGTGAAGGAGGGAGCGTGAAGGAGGGAGCGTGAAGGAGGGAGCGTGAAGGAGGGAGCGTGAAGGAGGGAGCGTGAAGGAGGGAGCGTGAAGGAGGGAGCGTGAAGGAGGGAGCGTGAAGGAGGGAGCGTGAAAATGTGTGTGTGTGTGTGTGAAAGAGTGTGTGTGTGTGAAAGAGTGTGTGTGTGAAAGAGTGTGTGTGTGAAAGAGTGTGTGTGTGTGAAAGAGTGTGTGTGTGTGAAAGAGTGTGTGTGTGTGTGAAAGAGTGTGTGTGTGTGTGAAAGAGTGTGTGTGTGTGTGTGAAAGAGTGTGTGTGTGTGTGAAAGTGTGTGTGTGTGTGTGTGTGTGAAAGAGTGTGTGTGTGTGTGAAAGAGTGTGTGTGTGTGTGAAAGTGTGTGTGTGTGTGTGAAAGTGTGTGTGTGTGTGTGTGTGAAAGAGTGTGTGTGTGTGTGTGAAAGAGTGTGTGAGTGTGAAAGAGTGTGAGTGTGAAAATGTGTGTGTGTGAAAGTGTGAGTGTGTAAATGTGTGTGAGTGTGAAAATGTATGTGTGTGTGAAAGTGTGAGTGTGAAAATGTATGTGTGTGTGAAAGTGTGAGTGTGAAAATGTATGTGTGTGTGAAAGTGTGAGTGTGAAAATGTATGTGTGTGTGAAAGTGTGAGTGTGAAAATGTATGTGTGTGTGAAAGTGTGAGTGTGAAAATGTATGTGTGTGTGAAAGTGTGAGTGTGAAAATGTGTGTGTGTGTGAAAGTGTGAGTGTGAAAATGTATGTGTGTGTGTGAAAGTGTGAGTGTGAAAATGTGTGTGTGTGTGAAAGTGTGAGTGTGAAAATGTATGTGTGTGTGAAAGTGTGAGTGTGAAAATGTATGTGTGTGAAAGTGTGAGTGTGAAAATGTATGTGTGTGTGTGAAAGTGTGAGTGTGAAAATGTATGTGTGTGTGAAAGTGTGAGTGTGAAAATGTATGTGTGTGTGAAAGTGTGAGTGTGAAAATGTGTGTGTGTGAAAGAGTGAGTGTGAAAAGTGTGTGTGTGTGTGTGTGTGTGAAAGTGTGAGTGTGAAAATGTGTGTGTGTGTGAAAGTGTGAGTGAGGGAATGAGTGGGTGAGTGATAGAGTGAGGGAGTTAGGAGAACTGAAATTGCAGATCACACGAAGCGAAACAAGCCCTTGCGGCGCCAGTGCCAGTCGAGCCTCCTCGCGCTTTTTCGGACGGCGCGGCTCGGCTCGGCGCTGCGCGGCGTGACCCAGCGGGGCCAGCCGGCCGGCTAACGCCACTGAAGGGCGGGAGATCACAGCAAGTCGAAATTGAGTTCCCCTGTGAATTGCTCCCCCACGCGGACTCGCCTTCCCCGATCTCCACCCTCAGGAGCCAATCGGGTCAACCGCCTTCCGGGGCTACGTGAAAGCCGGCTTTCGGAGGCACGTGAAATGCGTCCTCGTGCTGCGTATGGGGTAAATTCCGACATGACGTAAATTCTCCAAAATGTAACACTTGTTCGATGTTGCCATATTTCATAATTTTATTTTAGTTTTGTTGTCAATACTCCTTCAGTAAACAGTTTAAGCATAATACAACAGTTCAGTGTCTGCCATGCCACTGGAAAGGAAAATTTATATGAATTATGTTTCGGGATAAACGTGTGATCAATCTATCTTTTTAATGAAATAACATGTAAATATAAACAAACGTGTGGACAGACGAGAATTGCATGTAATGCAATGCATTAAAGTGTACTCACATCTATTAGTTTACGTATATAAAGAATCATTATATAATAATTAATTTCGGAATAAGAATTGTAAGTCATATTTTTACAAAATGAGTTTGGAGAAATATCAAACCAAACTGTAAGGTCGAATTAATATAGTTACTAAGAATATAATGTTTCGTGTGTTTGGGGAGGAGGAGTGAGTATTTTACAAAGGTGCAACTGCTAGGATTTTTAATTAATATATGAGTAACGTGTGTATCCTGTAAGTTCCAAAACTTCTCTTCTCAAACTATTGTGTTTGTTGCAATAATTCACAAAACCATTTTCTCCATTTTATGTCAAAACTATACTTTTTTCATCTTTTAAAAGGATAGATTTACAGAAGTTAAGGAGAGAAGAATGTTAGGTTACTGTGTTTAGTGAGGAATTTATGTGCCTTAAAAATTGTATAAATCAAGTAGGGAACTACATAAGGCGAGTTTTTGAAAACCATTATACTAGTTCTGTATAGTTGGACACAACATGATTAAAAAATAACTCCTCAATATTTATGAACTTTTTATTACGAGCATTCAAATCAAATTTTTATTGCTAAATAGTAGTTTAGCGACAGTGGCAGATAAAAATGTCACACTTTTACTAAAAATCAAAATGTTTATGTATAACGTTCTTTACTACAATTCAATTCTTCAATCTTATTCACTACAACAGTCAACATCTGCTTCAATATAGTAGATTTCGTCTGCACTATTAGGATTCAGAAGATTCTTGTTGAAAGATTAATCGGCCTAATTTTGTATTCATCGTCGAAATGTTTTATTAGACGGTTATATACAAAATTAATTTTTTTTCTCTTTCATGATGTTCACTTTGTATTTATTTTGTCCTTCATATACAAAATGTGGCTCAAAAATAAGTTTTCCATTTCCATCCAGAATCTCTTCTTTTCTTTTCCTCTTTCTTTGATGCCGAAGTTAATACTGAATTTATTTTTATATTCTCGAAAGAAAACTGTAACTTTAAGTAACGACGTGTGACTGCTAAATATACCAATTAACTATAAATTAACTATTTTTACATGCACATCATTACGAACATACAGGTTAGCCAATATACATTTTTTAGACAATGACTAATGACCTCCACTGAACTGTATCACAAAGACCTTAACTCAACAGAAAATATTCATTTCAATGTTGCTGTATGAGATTTGTCTTGGAACAACACTATTGTATCAGCTCTCATTGTAGCAAAGAAAAAGTTCCAATTTCGAAATATGCAAGTAATGAAACCCTGATTTGAACGATACGACACATTATAGAACATCAACTATATTGTTTCTCATAGTTTGAACAAGAAGATACATATATATTTTGTTTGACCATCATATTTGTACCAGTATAAGATGTATTGATTACAGAGTGCGGTACTTATCCAAGTTTTGTTTGGAGGGGTGGTACTATTTGCAACTACAGGACTTACAGCATTTTCATAATTAACACTCAAGAATTTTCACATTTAGCGTCCAGTATGTTAAACTGACATATTTAATTTGTACAATTATTTCCATCGTCTATTTGTTTATTACATTCCTTATTAGAATCATTTAACTAAATATTAATTTTTCACAAATTTTGAATCACTCTATCACTTCATTAACAGAATGACGTAATTTAATATCAACACATTATGATGGTATCAAGAACGACGATAATTTCATAATGACTGATTTCAACTTGCTACGTCTAGCACATCCAATTCACATTCAGTAAGATTATGATTCTAACACTCAGATCTAAATAATCTTCACAATCGATTTCCAAGCGTAGATCAACGGTGCACAGGGGGTAGCGTGCACGGATGTGGGTGATGTGTTACATACCCTGGCAATGTCAGCCATTTTTATTTTAAATTAACTGTAAATTGTGTATTTGTTATTTTATTTTTGTATGACTTTTTTTCCATTCATATTTCAAACATCGCGCCGTTGAGGATTCCATTCTTTATGTGAATTAACGACTCACTCTGAAATGCCGCCTCACCTGTGAATCAGATGTACGAGATTTGTTGTGAATCAGTTGTACAGCGTGATTATGAAGTAGCTTTCGGGTTACGAAACATCATTGTTTTCTTCGGTGTTTGTAAGAGGGCAAGATTAGTTTATGAGCTTTGTAGTTTTATTTAAGTTAACTACCTTATTTTAATGCATGTATCAACTGTAAATTTGTATCCAATTGAGGTTAGGGTTTGTGCTAGTTCAATGGAATAGGGTATGTGACCGAGCAATGCACATCTGTGACGTGGAATGGCGAGCATAACGCGTTCCAAGTGCGACTACATAGTTATGGAACCGTATTGTTGAGCTGTGGACAAATTGAAAACAAGAAGTATACAGAGTCTAAGAGTCTCTGAGGAGGAAAATAATAAGGCCCAAAAAACAACTATCAGTATCATTATGAACATTAAAAATTGACAGGCATTTTAATAACAAAATTTATGAGAAAGAATCATGGATGAGCAGTAGTAAGGGTTTAAAAAAAATCATTTTGGTGAACTATTCTCAAGCGAAAAAACTGTTAAATTTCAATTGTTATGCTGTTTTAAGTGATATTTACAAATCTCTGAACACACACAGTAAGATCTCGTATTCTGGTGAATGAGGAATATTTTGGAGTTTTAAATTATTTTCTCATTTCTTGGATTGTATACCCTAAGCCAAAAATACGGCTACGCCACTTTCGGTATACTAGTATCATCTAGATTCAGTGAAGTGAAAATATCCGTTTTTCAAAGTAGTGAAAGGAATACGAAGGTCTGCAGAGTGTTCCAGAAAGATTTAAAGAAAAATCAATAACTTGGGTGACCAATTCAAAATTAATGACGCGCAGTCGTTTGCACATTAATATTACATCAGGCTTCCAGAACCAGCTCTGCATTTATCACAGGAAACTGACACTCCTGCCGAAAGCCAATACTACGTACCCTTTTCCTTCAACAAGCATCTCTTCTCAATTATTCCCTCACGAAATCATTTGCAGATAGTACTCTCAAGTTAGTGAAAAATTCATATCGCCAACTCTTTTGCAAGTGAGTTACAAACTACCCGCCTGTTCAACGAGAATTGGAAAAGAAATTACCGCAAAATTAGTTCCACGAGAAGAACCGCTTGAAGTGGTCCTCGCTGTCAGCTGGGTCGCTGCGCAGCTTCGTAATTTGCAGTCATCGTTCCAGTCGAGCTGCTCCAGTTTTCCGAACCACCGTTTTCCAAACGTTCTCCCGAAAATATGTCATCAACATTTATTTCTTGTTTAAAGATTTAAAACGTAATGCAGAGAGAAGAGAGATAAAGAGATGAAGATAAATGGGGAGGGAAGAGAAGCAAGGAAAGAAAAAGCGAGAGAGGAGTCGTTTTCTGGGCAGAATACGTAACGTGTTAGAAACATTGGCAAACAAAAAGAAGTTAGTATAGTAGTGAGCAGAATAATGAAGATTTTGCCCAGAAATATTTCGCTTAAAATTTAGTTTTGTAGAGGTTGAATTAATAATCCTACTAATATTTGTAAGTTACGACAGCTCTTAATTCTATATTCAACTCATGCGAAATTTGGTAGTAAATTAAAGAAATGCATTTATTTCTTCAAGAGGGAGTGCCCTCTCTGTATGTAAAAAAACATGCGGGAGAGATGTGCAGGAACGTGCGGTGGATCGAGAGAGGAACGTTTGTGAAACACACGGAGAATATGTGGGGAAAATGCAGGGAACATTCGCAAGCATTCGCAGCAAAACATTCGAGGAGGGAAGGAACCAGTGATTTCTTAATCGATTACTAACCTCAGAAAATTTGCGTTATTGCCATCAATGTATCTCCGATACAAATTCTTTAATATATCCAATTTTTACATTAGTAAATCATTATATATTTGTTTTTACTATAAAAATATTCTGCAATAATAAAACCTAAATGGATCATAGTCTAAATAATAAAGTTTAAAGAACAAATTACTCACAATATTTTCCATTTTCTGAAGTTCCTATGTCATACCCATTAGTACAATGAAAAGCACAATAGGTGCAGGAATAAATATTGCCTATGTCTTGAAAGCCGCATCGCTATCACCGCCTTCTTCTTCTTCTTCTTCTTCTTCTTCTTCTTCTTCTTCTTCTTCTTCTTCTTCTTCTCATCATCCTTATCCGTGCCATCAAATAACATATGTTGAACTCTTGCTACATCATTCGAGTAATTCAAGTCAATAAATTGTTTCTAAGATGCCATCGTGTTCAATAATGAAAAACTAGTTTTTGAATTGTAGTTTTTTTACATTATCGCACGCAATGGCATCTTAGAAACCGTCGTTATATATTTGAGAAACATATGCCAGAACTTTTGAAGAGAAAATGATTTGTCGCAAACCAGAAAAACTAGTAATTGCTTTACTATCTAGCATTATAATAATTAGAATACAATCTCAAAAATAAGATTAAGGACAAAAATATACTTTGATCAAAAATACTTACGATTTTGCTGTCATCGTATTTGCGAAATATACTGGCCGCTGACCACGATGACCTTCACTTCAAAAGGGTGAAGGTATAATAGCACTATAATGATGTTTGTCTAACCGCGATTTAAGAAGTTGAGTGGTGAGTGCAAACCCAATTCCTACAGCCGAGCTCAGATTAATAACAAAGCTCGTTTTGAGAAAAATGACTTTTTCTATTGTCCTTTACGTTTTATTTCACGCCACATTTCTAATGGTGGTATTTGAGGGTTTTTCCATATCCCAATTCATTTGATATTTCATTATATGATAGGTATAAGGCAGGAATTCGCCGTTATATTTCTAACTAAAAATGCTAGGTCGGTTGGGATCTGCCGTTATTCTCATGAGCTCCTCAATCAAAGAAAAACCTCGCTGTGAATCTCACGTATTAAGTAGTTTTCTACAAAAATTAGTCCCCTACGTCTTCTTTTATGGATTGGTCATGGATCAGCCATGGTACCCATGGCTGATTAGAAATGAGTCTTAACTCAAAATATATTAAACACACAAAATATATTATACACAATTAAATTTGAAGCGGCAACAATGCTTTGACAGCCTCTGATGCTTTAAGGCACAGATCAGGGGCTGGCCAGTCGATGGTGGAATTCTGTTTTAAGCTATTTCTATTTGTAAAAAACGATTTACAAAGTCTCCAATGTGCGCACAGATCTAATCCTGCTTTAATACACAATAGGTTTTGTGGAGAAATTGTTTTATCATAGACAAATGCATTTTAATTTGTCAGAAAGAAGCATTTCCTTAAGAATTAGGTGACGTAATTCAACCACAGCCACATCTCTTCGTTTTCACGGCTGTTGGATTTACGCGTGAAAGCTTATGGAACAGGAAAACCACTTTTGTTTACCTAAAAATATCGTCTTTGGAATTCTTCCAAGCAGTACTCCGAGAGCGCCTTCCGTGCAAAACAAAGGCACTCTCGACTAAGCGAGATTACATTTTCCTCATAGGCTTAAAAATGTTCACTTAAGTGATAAACATCTTGTGTTTCATCAACTATACATTTTCGTAAATTTATATACGCAATATCCAAATGATGAAATCAAACACGTTTAAAATGAGTAGTTGTTTACGAGAAACTAAAGTAAACTATAATGTAACACCAAAAAATGTTTTCAAAACAATTTGACTAATATCAGTTATGTCTCTACGTTCTTTTTACGGTCAAAATTTATAACATAACTATATGAATTTACTTTGTACTTATGGTCTATATTGGACTTTGAACGTGGAATACTAAATGGGCTACAGTTCTTTATTAATGTACAACATGCTTCTTTTAATAGCACTTTTCTTTCATCTACCAATTGTGTAAAATACCATTTCTATTTTACTTATCATTTAAAATTAATTCATAATTGGATTTTGTTTAATTTAATGTTCATTTAATTTCACAATGACATCCCAATCATGCCTGAATTCATCGAAGAGAAATTACGCGTGCCTGAATTTATTGAAGAGAAATTACAAGAGATATTTATTTCCCTCCATACGTTTTACAATTCATTGTTATTGCATGTCTCGAGTGGTACTGAAAATCTCCAGAAGTACTTCAAAGAGTTATCTATAAAATAAAGTATTTTATATTTACATAGCACTGAACTCTAAAAGAACACTCACAGTCTGTAAGAAAAAATAAATGCAAGCTCTAAATTCGGTGTTTCTTTTCTTTTTTCCATTGTCTTGATGTTGAAATGTTACAATTACAATGTTGAGATATTTTACTTTTAAAATCTCCAGTATGTGGTTTTTGGTCTAATGTACATAGTTATTGATGAATTGACGAATGTAGGTAATGTAGCTATTTAAATGTGCCTCTAAGAAATAAGAAAGTGGTAAGTATGAATGATGTGATGATGAAAGAGTGCACTGCGTGCCATTATTTTAATTAAAATCACTGACTTAAAGTTTCGTTTATAAAGGGACATAATTTAGCCTGCTGAAAAATATCTCATAACTCAACAAAGTATCTGTCTTATTAAAAATAAATTGCTTTTAACTACCACAATCGCCACCGGCGAGAGCTCGACTCAGAACAGACGATTAATATCCGTCTCTAGAAGTTTTAATTGTAATTAAAATTTTAGCAGATGTACATTCTAAAAGATTACTTCCAGTATATAAAAAATAATGACCCTCGTTGCTAGACGAAAATCTCAACAAAATGTTCTTATTTCATTTTATTTTTCATTCAATTATACAAACGATTTAATTTTAGTCCAAGTATTGTAGATAGGTATCTACGTACGATTGTAGGATATATGTTTGTACACAATAATATTCAAATAATATTGGAAAATCTCTCTAATCTCGATAAGAGCTAGATAAATGACTTTTATAGGCCGCTGAAGATAATCATTCTTCTGACTGAAACCTACTCGTATATATTTTTAACTATTAAAAGAACTTTTGCTTGTAAGTAAACAACTGCATTACGACTCAGTGGGGTCGGGTGGTTTAGTAATCTCCAGAGTCGTAGTTCCAGAGGATGGAATGCACGAGAACCTCCCATCTCCATTGTCAAATAACTTCAATGGGGGAGTTTGTGTATCTTCTATCCTCAAACGTGAAGTTCGTGACGTATCTGGTCCCGCGCAGAACGAGAAAAAATCGGTGCGTCCGAATAGCTCACCCATGTCTTTGCATCGCGGACTAAACTATTTCGTCGCGAAGATCCTCTCTCGTTGAAATTACGAAATAGATACTGCGCAGCATCATGTTACTTTTCCTACACTGTATACATTTCTCTGTTTACACTTATACGTACGTATACGATAAAGCCAAAATAATGACCGATCCGCTCAAACTAACCAGGACTACTGTACCATTGAAGTTTATAATTTTTGGAGGAATGAAACCAGACATAAAGAGAGAACCGCTGTAAGAAATCGTGATGAGTGGTGTATTGTTAGTGAAAGGCAAAAATATGACTGATTCATACAAAATAATAGTTAGAATGATCAAATACGTAAGAATGAGACAAGATATCTAAAGCCAGTTCATCCCATATATTATTTTCAAATTTACGACTTTAGTGAACGGTTAATTTAAATTTAGCCAGTAAATAAAGCTAGAAAATTACGCCTTCGACACAAATTCCCCCTCCCCAGACACATTTTCGTAATATGACATGATAGCACTGTTTAAATCTCCCGTATGTATGTATCGAGTAAGTCGGAACCCAGCCGTTTGCTCAATGTCCGGTGTGATTTCCGCCGTATAGTTCATTATAGGCGAGCTTGCGTGCTTCCACGCCCGAAACGCGGTCGTTCCACACGTAAGCGTCATCAAAATGTGATGAGCAAATGGCATAAAGGCAATATTGGCCTCATGAATACGTGGCCCTGGGTGCCACGAGAGTAAATTACGCTGTAAATGGACGTTAGATGTTGAAAGCCTGAAGTCACCCTCGGGAAAGGACATATCTAGCGTGCAGGAATGCCATAATACAATACTGTGATTACAGACAGAGAGATTCAATTCCGGAAACCATGTCAATTAGCGTCGATGCTAGTTCTGTTAAACATCTTGTTGAGAGAACTCATTGTGAAACATAATAAACAGAATACCTATATTTAAAAGTATGTTGTAGTTTATCAACATTTCTTTAAAATGACAGATTGAAATATCTATTAATGAGGCGGGACTACTTGTAGGTGCTCCTTGCCTGCAAAAACATTTATTGGTAAAAACAAATTAATGCAATGATACATTAAGAGTTGTTAGAAAATTGTGTGCCTTTAGAAAATTCATTTTAGAAATACAAATCCTCTACTTTTAAATATTTTTCAACAACCATTATTGATTATAATGCATTTTATCAAACGAGTTAAAGAGTAATTTCACCATACGAATATATTTTACTTCTTAGACGCCTTAAACGGGTTTGAAAAACATTTTTTTTAAAATTATGTTTAAATAATCTCATGCCGAAATTTACAAATACCTACTAGTGTGTTTTTCTGAGGATTAGATTATATAAGATTAAATATTATGTATTAAATCGGCCTAAAAACATTTTATAGAAACATTCTCTCTATAATATTGATTGTTACTCTTTTGGCAATTCTTCAAACAACATCTGCGGTCATTTCTGACATATCATAGAAATACAATTACCTGAAGGTTTTGAAATTTCAGCTAAGCGACCCGTAATTGAACACACATGAAGGCAACGAGTTTACAATTTCATTCAAAATCTCGTGAGCGAACTTTGGCGAGAGAACATTGGGTACAATTTTAATAGATCACATACGAACAGAAAACGAGAGATTTAAAGGGTAAACGACTTGACAATTGTAAATATGCATGGTTACTAAAAAAGAAGAAATGAACGGTTGAAACGAAATGAATTGGCCGAAATTCACAATGCTCAGGTTTTGAGGTGAAATGTCGGTTTTTTAATTGGGGGGGGGGGGCAAAGGGTCTCTCCGCATAAGATGGTAAAAATTTCCTCTAAACCAAATGGCATGTGTGTAGTAACAGTATAATTCTAACATAAACATACTATTTCTTAGCTCCCGTCTCACCACTCACATCCCTCAACAATCAGAAACGTGTTTTTTTTATTTAAATTTTTTCGTCAACTTTACACTATTTTATCTGATTGAAAGAAGATGAAAAATGAGAATTTTTTAAATTTTCTCATTGCCAAGTTCAAACGCAACGCTTTTTTGAAAAAAAATAACAAAAAAATAAATTTTAGTCTTAGAACCCTGGAACAGGCCACAGAAATGTCTCCAGAGTTCTTTTTAAAACACAAAACGTGAATTTTTTTCTTATTTTTTCGATTGCTGAGCTGTAACTTAAAAAATGAAAACCATTTAACCATTTTAAATCACATACGCTTTGAAAATGGCTGCAAGAGATCTGTGCATTTATTTGAATGTTTATTATATATTTGTAAGGCAAATTGTTGTACAAAAACAATGAAATTTTTTTGAGAACTGTACCGACAGCATGATTAAAACAACATATTTGCTTATAGAATAACAGAAAAGTGAAATTACTGTAATAACATTAAATATAACAGAAAATATTCAGTAGAGAAAACGGGTTCGCTTTTTTCTCAGTGTACACTTGGCATTAAACAAATATCATGCATTACTTGCAATAGATCTTACCTTATAATGTAAAAACTTACTTGCAAAATATAATGTAATAAATAGTTTTACTCAACACTATTCACTTTATATTTTCTGTATATTTTCACTTTCTCACTTTTTTTTAAAATTTTGAACGTGCAGTTTTTGGTTTCTAACACACTCTATGTTCACGCTAGAACTGCCGGATCGCAGAAAAGTTAGTCACTCGGTGACTTTTTTTGAATTCGTACGTTTCTCAGCGGCTGGTAGGCCTGAGCTCGCAAACAGCTCAAGTACATACACCGTTTCCCAGCGTTGACAAATTTCTTCTTTTGAAGATTCATTAAAGGAAATATTTTACATGGATAACGGCCTAAAGTTTTGTTTGCCGACTACGCTTCGGTAGATTACAAGTAATGCTGGAATACACATTTTTATCGCACCGCTGACCCACGAAACGTTGATTTTTGAAAAGCACCTATATTCCAGTATTTAAAATAAAGAAAACGCTAAGAAATTTCGAATGAAAATAATTTATTTAATCATAATATACGTACGTTTCTTGAAATTCTAAACAATGTGGTACATTACAATAAAATATGGTTTCGTACTATTACATTCAATTTAGGAATGGCAGGTATGGATGGTGTGATTAGTTAGAAATTTGTAGAGCACCCATTATGTATGCATTTCTGCTAATATATACAAAAATGCATATAAAATATCAGTCGTAAGCTGTTCTTCAGCGTTTTTCTCATAATTTTCAATTAGTTCCAAAAATTCTGTCTAAGAATCTGCAACATTTTATTTTATGATCCACGAAACTTTGTAACGAATAAAAGCTACTAACACCTGGAACTTTCCTGTTGTCTTTCAACGACTGGGTTCCCTAAGATCTCTCTTTTTATTTTTATATATTTTCAGGGATCTTCAGGAACACAGTCTATAGTGATTTACTTTTCATGGCATTTTCATATGGTTTTGAAAAAATCTATATTACTTATATGGAATATCAATTTTTAAGCCTTTAATTATCATTCTTCATTACAAAACAAAATCAGGAACGAGATGTAAATGTTACCAGGAACGAGACGTAAATGATAGTATAATACTACTACGGAAAAAATAAAAATAATAAACTTTGCAAAAGCAATCTTATACGAGTATTTCTCATGCACGCACACGGATTATTTTATTCTTTACCTGTCTTGTCATCGAACAAGTTACAAAAAAATATTTTAAAATTATTTCTGCCTCCGTGAAGGCCGACGCTATATGAATACTCGGAGCGCAGCAAAGCGCCATCCACACCTGGCGGCCTGCCCGTCCGCCCGTGCGTTCGCTACAGCGGCGGCTCCGTCAGTGCGTAAAGAGCTCGGGGCGCGCGCTCTGCGGTAATTTTCGCAAGCACAGGCAGAGGCTGATAATTCGGCACGTATCGAAGGCATAAATTCCCACGCTTAACCTAGCGCCCCCGTTAAGCTGCCGGACAATGCGGCAACATCGGTTCTCGCATTCCGCGCACTCGCGATCCGTCAACACGCGCGTGACACGTGTTTTGTTTGCTTCAAGCCCCGCGGAGTGGCGGGGGGAGCGCGGAGGAAGTGGTGGGACTGGTGATGTGGAAGGGGTTGGCAGCGCGAGACGAGTAGCCGGTAGGTGGCGTAGAGAGGGTGGGTGTGGTGGGGATGGGGGAGGGAGGTTGTGCGTCAAGAGAGAAGCGGTAAGGTAAAACGAGACGCGGAGAAGTCAGAGGAAGGCAGAGAGGTGAACGGGAGGCTGAGAGGTGAGCAGGAAGCGGAGAGGTGAGTGGGAGGCGAAGAGAATAACGGGAGGCAAGAGGAGAACGAGAGGTAGAGAGGAAAATAGGAGACGGAGAGGTGAGCGGGAGATGGAGAGGTGAGCGGGAGATGGAGAGGTGAGCGGGAGATGGAGAGGTGAGCGGGAGATGGAGAGGTGAGCGGGAGATGGAGAGGTGAGCGGGAGATGGAGAGGTGAGCGGGAGATGGAGAGGTGAGCGGGAGAGGGAGATGTGAGCGGGAGAGGGAGATGTGAGCGGGAGAGGGAGATGTGAGCGGGAGAGGGAGATGTGAGCGGGAGAGGGAGATGTGAGCGGGAGAGGGAGATGTGAGAAGAAGGCGGAGAGGTGAGCGGGAGGCGGAGAGGTGAGCGGGAGGCGGAGAGGTGAGCGGGAGGCGGAGAGGTGAGCGGGAGACGGAGAGGTGAGCGGGAGGCGGAGAGGTGAGCGGGAGAGGGAGAGGTGAGCGGGAGAGGGAGAGGTGAGCGGGAGAGGGAGAGGTGAGAGAGAGGTGAGCGGGAGAGGGAGAGGTGAGCGGGAGAGGGAGAGGTGAGCGGGAGGCGGAGAGGTGAACGGGAAGCGCAGAGGTGAGCAGAAGACGGAGAGGTGAGCGGGAGGCGCAGAGGTGAGCGGGAGGCGGAGAGGTGAGCGGGAGGCGGAGAGGTGAGCGGGAGGCGGAGAGGTGAGCGGGAGGCGGGATCTGAGTGGGGTAAGGGTACGCGGATGTGGAGGAGAGACGAACGTCCTCCCGTCTGTCCGGCCTGCCACCGCGCAGAGCTGCTCGTCTGTCCCGTATCAATCACACTGCTCCGCTGCTTGCGCTTCACCTGTTTTTGCCTTGCACGCCGACGCAGAATAGGAGTCGCAGGTGGTCGTTTTTGGCGAAATGAATGTTTCCTATAGGAAGGTTCAGCATTTCAGTATAAAATATTCACCGATTTGTATTAAACGATTCACGTTGTGCGAAAGAACTCACACGGAGTTCAATAGTTTACAGAGAAGAGAAGAAACTACTATTTCAGAAAACGAGTTCTTGTGATATACGCTTTTCTGTCTCTGGCAACTGAATAATTTAAAATAATATATGAAAGTAGATATGTTATAAATATTACCAGCAATCATCTTAAAACGTTTAGTGGGATCTTTCGTGACCTTTCTCTAAGTCACGTTTTTCTACGACAATCTGTTTATTTTTGCTTATAAAGAAACTTCGATTTTTCCTGCAAATAGTCTGAACTAGAGATGTAATGTTCAATAGTTAAATGTGAAGGTATTTTTACAGTATTTTACATTAATATATTGCACTTTATGATGTTAATTTATTACATTCATTTCGTGCACAAGAACGTCAATATTCCTAAACAAATTCAACTTTTCTTCGAATAATAAGTGCATACCGAACATTGCTCGTAATCATTATTACAAAATATTAATTACCTAGAGGAGATCTGAGTTCGGTTTTTATGATTAATCAATTATTTGTTCAAAAATACTGACGAATGGGAAAATATATAAACTGCTGTACTGTACCAACGTGGATAATGATTTATGACTAATTTTGTCAAAGTGTCAAAGAGAAACTGAAAGCATTCGAAGAACCAAGAATTACTTTCCCTTGAGTCAAGTCCCGTTCTCGGGCTGGATGAAATGACTGGATCTAGGCACAGTGCCAAACTGTGCAAAACTTTCATCAGACTTTTACTTCACATTCATCTATTTGTTTCAAAATCTTATTCTTTGACTTCATGCCATGATTTCTTCAGCAACATGAAACTGCGGAATATTATTCTTTGCCTTCTTTTGTAAAGAACCATATGAAGAAATATGGCTGTAGAATTCATGTTCGCTTATTCTGTTTAGATGTGCAGCTTCACCCAACTTCTTACTTATTTCTCTAAAGTAAAGTTTCGTTAGTCCAAGAAGTTATGCAATTTCTTCTATGCTGTTATTCAAGAGCCCCGCTCCATTTTACATTGAACAACGGAAAATGAGAGACGAGAAAATTAATATTGCGGTGTTTACAGGCGCGTGGAAGGATATTATTATTAACAAATGAGAGTGGTGATGCGTAATGTTTTGTGTTCTAAAATATTCTTAAAACTCTAAGTTGGTTTTGATATATAAAATATATTGTTTAAGGGATATTTAATATAAAAATAATCATTAAACTCCTCTACACTAGATTTGTCGAAAACTACATCTAACAGAATGCATCCACTTCAATTACGAGTATATGTTTCAAAATATTAATAGTTTTCCAACTAAACCAAATTTAGTGCTTATCCAAAAGCAATCTAACCAAATTTTGGCAAACATGGTTCTGTTTTTACTCGCAAAACGTATAATGCACTAAGATAAGTTTTTTCTAGAATACCGAAAAGCTGCTTTGATGCAATTGCTTCTGAGCCAGCATATGACAGAGAACGTTAACATTTTTAATCGATGATCTCTAATAAAATTCAAATAATTATTAAATACAAATAATTATTAACTATAAACGGTCTATCTGGTAATTATTCTAATGAATTTTCTTCCTTATTCATACTGTGCTAAAAAATGTATGCACGAAGAAATCACAAAATGAGGCTGTGGCATGTTTTCTGTTTCTGAGATTTCTCTTTCTTTCCAATTTCTCCCTTTCCGTTTGTGCTCTTCGCAACCACTTTATTTTTTCAATTAAACATTGCACAAACCCAATTATTGGGATTATCAATTCACTTGGATCACTCTCGATCCCAATTAACTCGGATAATTGGAGTTTTGGTGTATTATTTTCCCAAACGCCTGCGCCCCTGAATGCGTGAAATTCACGTTGTTGGACTAATCACTACCCTCGATTATTGATTGTGGGGATCAACTCGTTCCGAGAACACCACAGACGGTGTTTAGCGCTAGCATCGTGAATTTTGAGGTGAAGTATCTTCAGGAAAGGTCATCGGGGGTATAGGGGACGAAAAATTTGGATACGGTGGACAGATGTATACTTCATGAAAATGAGATGAACATATTAAATAAAGTAACCCACATTTATTTCAATCATCTATTCAACAAGAAAAGTATGAAATGGTAGACATTTTTTTCACTAAATCGCTCCGCTTGTCTTCACACTGCGCCTCCCCGCCCCGCTCCATCCGCGTCTTGTTCACCCGCATGCCCTATTTCTTCAATTATTTCCATTTCTTCCATTGATTTTCGAGTTCATCAGAGCTTATTTTAAATGAATACAGAGTTCATTATTATTTCTCCATCTATTACTTTTAACCTTCGAGCTGTTCGACGTTCGATTGCTTAAAAACTCTCGATCTCTCGTTCCCTCCGACGAGGTAGGAAGGCGTGTCCTCAGAACGAATGTATCTACTATCCAGCGTACCAGTTGCACCGAATTCTCATTCCCGTTTCGTGCTCGCGCATCTTCCAGGCTTCGTCAAGTTCATTAACCGTGCTATAGTAAAAAAAACAGTGTGGTTTGCACACCGCCTGCAACTCCGCTTCGGCGAGTGCGTGCTCTCGTGAGCAACTGGCCCGACAAATAATATAAAAATTATTCAAATATTGGTTATTTGATAGAACAATTCTAATCTTATGTTATTTTTGATTGAATATACTATTCCTCACCTGGCCCCGCTTCAGGTAGAGCTGATACACGGCTTTACGAACTTGGAGGGGATATGCGAGTGGGGCCAGGGGATGTGGTCCGTGCTCTCGGGCCTCCCAAGCAGGCAGGTAGCTCGTGCGGGCGCCATTTGACATGCCTGTCCCAGACTGATGAAAACTAACGCCGACGTGATTGGGGATCTTGACCCATTATCTGAACAGTAATCTGGTTTGGGGTAAAATGGTTTGAAATAATTATATGAGTCATTGCCAACAATATTGTTTATTATAATAGGGAGTTTAAGCGCCAGGCGTAAGGAGATATCCTTAAAATCTATTGATCATGTGACTAACGCCTTTATACGGTCGTAATGAACAACGTTCAGAAGAGTTTTAGCAATTGCGACATTGCGTTGTGCATTATAACAAAGGTTCAAGTGTTGAATAGAGAAATTGCATAATATATCAAAGATGTAGGCAAGTGGTGATACATTTAAAACACGTTACAAGTCAACAGAACAACAAATATACATTGCGCATGGAGTTTTAGATTTTGTGGCTCTCCGTGATGAGTGTGCAGACTGGAATTTTGAATCTGCTTTTCTTGAAAATATAGGAAATATGCGTTCGTTATGAGCGTAAGACATAACCTATCGCGAAGATATGTTTCCAGAATGTATCTCCTGTCAGCTCTCCACCTTATCCCGTTAATTCTTGCCAGCGTTGTGGAGTTGGTAAAGAATAATTGTAACTGCCTCACATACGAGAATCGGTTTACCACAGTTGGAAAAAATCAACTTTTCCTGTTTTTAGGTGGCCATTTTGCCGCTTGTAAAGTGACCGTAGGGGCTCTTACAGACGTGCACTATTAATGAAGGTACAAGGTCGACCCTTAGCCCTAAGGTAAGATGTAATGACTTCAAAGTTCGTCACGTGACTGTTAGTGCATAACGCCGCTACCTTACGCGTGGCGCAAAAATGCCCTAATAACAGCAGATGGCTAATTCGATGACTTAGCCATCATCATAGCCATAGGTAGTCGTTTTGTGGCTTCCGTACAGCAGAAAACTGATGATGATGGCTAAGCCATCAAAAGCTGCTATTATAATAAACAATAATGTTGGCAATGACGACTCGTATAATTATTTCATTGTAAATGCCAATGATAACTCACCATAATACCAATTACTAGATAGTTACGTTTATAGTTTATACATACGTTTATAGTTTACGTTTATAGACTCGAGTTGGAGCCAACAATAATTCTGTGCAAATTGAAAATTACTTTATTATAAATTGTACGTGCCACTTGTACCCTGCCACCGCGACTGACCCAACGCGTGGGCGCGCGCCCGCCTTGTCCGCAGCGTGCCTGCAGCTGGGCACGGGCGTGCAGGCGCTGTTCGGGCCGTCGGACACGCTGCTGGGCGCGCACGTGCAAGCCATCTGCGAGGCGCTGGACGTGCCGCACGTGGAGACGCGGCTGGACTTCGAGCCGCGCTTCAAGGAGTTCTCCATCAACCTGCACCCGGCGCACCGCACCCTCAACCAGGCCTTCCGCGACGTCATGGCCTTCCTCAACTGGACGCGCGTCGCCATCGTCTACGAGGAGGACTACGGTAAGCGGCTGCTGCCCGCTGGGCTGGCGCCTTGCTTCCACTAGGCGGGTTGGATTGATTTATTGCTGTTTCGGGCACGTCAACTGCTAAGGTTATTGTAGCATCCAAAAGAAAGCAATTTCTAAAAATGGATTTATTCCAACCACAATCAGTACAGAGGTAGACAAATTCAAGCCAGATCCAAACAATTTTCCAGAAGATGTACCGAAGAATGTCCAAATCACGATTTCCCGGGGAGATGTCCAAAATCGCAGCCGTTGTGCCGTTCACTGTTCCAAGAGAACGAAAGTCCGTAACCGTAGCTGTGTCGTCGCACTTGTTCACAATTCTCTTATCGCTTCACAATGTAGGCAGGCGCTTGACTGTCTCTCAGCTCGCCGGGCGCGGCTTTTATAGCCGGCTCGGGCTGCGGGTCCGCTGGCTAGCTGTCAGGTACGGGTGCGCCCGTCCGCTCCGGAGCCTGGTCGAGCGTGACGGCGCCGCGGCGTCTGCTCTCTTGAGTGGCGCCGGAACTAATTTCCGGCGGCACTTTTAAAGGCACGCAGTCGGCCACATCAGTTATTACTCCCGTTAGCGTAGCGCATACGTTATCGTCGATACGTCCCGTTATCGTGGGACGTGCTGGTGATAGTCCCACGGCGACCCACCATAAGCTTGCGTGTTTTCCCCGACAAGGTATCTCCCATCAGTGGGGCACCGACCCATCCGGGTCAAGCCTTAAGCTCCTGGCTAGTCTTCTGGCGTGTAATGGAGTGTAGTGTATGTAAGTATGTGTAGGTATGGGGACAAGGAAGAGAAATATGAGAAGGACAAGGAAAAAGAAGGAGAGATCGCGCGCGGTCCGTGGCCCGTTTCTTTTGGTACTGCTCCGTCAATCGCCTAGAGTTTATCGAAAAAACTATAGAAAACTGCCGATTTGAGCACCCGTCCGCTAGAATACTCGTCCAGATATCAACTGAATTCGATCTAGCCCTCTATGTGGACTCCAACTCCACGACATCACGGTCAGAGGCAGTGCAGTTACATTAATTGATGACCTGGGCTATCTAAGCCAAGTCGACGATTTGCATAAGGCGCTCATATTGGAGAAATCTAATACTCTGTCCGCGCTGTAGTATTGAAATTATAACATTCATAACATATTTCAAACTAGCTTCAATTAATGGAATTTTTAAAACCATCGTAACAACGTACAATATTGTCAAGAAAAATTACTGTACACGGATGGCCCTTTTAAAATATCTACATCTGTATAACTATAATTAACATAACCGAAGGGCAAGTTTTCTGATTGTAAAGAAACGAAGGAACTTTAGTTTTCTGACCGACTTTAGTTTTCTCTTACACAAACAGCACTATCACAAAAATATTCGAGTCGCTCGTGTACGATCGTGTTTTCAAGTTTCATGCACTTTACCATACAAATACGTATATATGTAGCAAACCACACGCCCAATTGTTAATTATACATTAATTAATCACAGCTCGTACCTAATCTTCTAGCGGCCGGCTGCTCTGATCGGCAGTTTTCCGGTGTCGTGAATGTCGGAGTAGTACCCGAATAAAAGTGACAGGGGCCGCGCGCAATGTTTCCTTCCCCTTCCTTTTCCTATCCTCACCCCTTGCTTACGCTTACTTACACTTGCATGCCAAACACTAACACACATGCCGGGAGACCGCTCAGGAGCTCAGAGTTAGTTCAGGCTGGGGCGGTGCCGCATTGGGGGGAGATACCTGGGAAACCTCGCTAGCCGACAGGTAAGTCGTCACTGGAACTCCTCATCCAGTGGGGGGAAGATCATTGCCACGATCTGAGAAAACATGCACTACGTTTACGGTACTTATTACGTTAGCAATTGACGCACCCGAAAGTACTAATCAATCAGTCAGTAAAATAACTAATTGAACAATCTGCTCAGAAATGGTAGACACATTTTAAGAAAGTTCATACTCCCCCTTTCATCTCTAAGCATGGCTTTGCATTGTGTCTTCCCGCTGAAGTGACACGATATCTTCCGCACCACCAGGCAGTTGCTTCTCGAGAGTGAAGCTACAGTTGCTTCTCTAGAGTGAAGCTACAGTTGCTTCTCGAGAGTGAAGCTACAGTTGCTTCTCGAGAGTGAAGCTACAGTTGCTTCTCGAGAGTGAAGCTACAGTTGCTTCTCGAGAGTGAAGCTACAGTTGCGTCTCGAGAGTGAAGCTACAGTTGCGTCTCGAGAGTGAAGCTACAGTTGCTTCTCGAGAGTGAAGCTACAGTTGCTTCTCGAGAGTGAAGCTACAGTTGCTTCTCGAGAGTGAAGCTACAGTTGCTTCTCGAGAGTGAAGCTACAGTTGCTTCTCGAGAGTGAAGCTACAGTTGCTTCTCGAGAGTGAAGCTACAGTTGCTTCTCGAGAATGAAGCTACAGTTGCTTCTCGAGAGTGAAGCTACAGTTGCTTCTCGAGAGTGAAGCTACAGTTGCTTCTCGAGAGTGAAGCTACAGTTGCTTCTCGAGAGTGAAGCTACAGTTGCTTCTCGAGAGTGAAGCTACAGTTGCTTCTCGAGAGTGAAGCTACAGTTGCTTCTCGAGAGTGAAGCTACAGTTGCTTCTCGAGAATGAAGCTACAGTTGCTTCTCGAGAGTGAAGCTACAGTTGCTTCTCGAGAGTGAAGCTACAGTTGCTTCTCGAGAGTGAAGCTACAGTTGCTTCTCGAGAGTGAAGCTACAGTTGCTTCTCGAGAGTGAAGCTACAGTTGCTTCTCGAGAGTGAAGCTGCAGTTGCTTCTCGAGAGTGAAGCTGCAGTTGCTTCTCGAGAGTGAAGCTACAGTTGCTTCTCGAGAGTGAAGCTACAGTTGCTTCTCGAGAGTGAAGCTACAGTTGCTTCTCGAGAATGAAGCTACAGTTGCTTCTCGAGAATGAAGCTACAGTTGCTTCTCGAGAGTGAAGCTACAGTTGCTTCTCGAGAGTGAAGCTACAGTTGCTTCTCGAGAGTGAAGCTACAGTTGCTTCTCGAGAGTGAAGCTACAGTTGCTTCTCGAGAGTGAAGCTACAGTTGCTTCTCGAGAGTGAAGCTACAGTTGCGTCTCGAGAGTGAAGCTACAGTTGCGTCTCGAGAGTGAAGCTACTGTTGCTTCTCGAGAGTGAAGCTACAGTTGCTTCTCGAGAGTGAAGCTACAGTTGCTTCTCGAGAGTGAAGCTACAGTTGCTTCTCGAGAGTGAAGCTACAGTTGCTTCTCGAGAGTGAAGCTACAGTTGCTTCTCGAGAGTGAAGCTACAGTTGCTTCTCGAGAGTGAAGCTACAGTTGCTTCTCGAGAGTGAAGCTACAGTTGCTTCTCGAGAATGAAGCTACAGTTGCTTCTCGAGAGTGAAGCTACAGTTGCTTCTCGAGAGTGAAGCTACAGTTGCTTCTCGAGAGTGAAGCTACAGTTGCTTCTCGAGAATGAAGCTACAGTTGCTTCTCGAGAGTGAAGCTACAGTTGCTTCTCGAGAGTGAAGCTACAGTTGCTTCTCGAGAGTGAAGCTACAGTTGCTTCTCGAGAGTGAAGCTACAGTTGCTTCTCGAGAGTGAAGCTGCAGTTGCTTCTCGAGAGTGAAGCTGCAGTTGCTTCTCGAGAGTGAAGCTACAGTTGCTTCTCGAGAGTGAAGCTACAGTTGCTTCTCGAGAGTGAAGCTACAGTTGCTTCTCGAGAATGAAGCTACAGTTGCTTCTCGAGAGTGAAGCTACAGTTGCTTCTCGAGAGTGAAGCTACAGTTGCTTCTCGAGAGTGAAGCTACAGTTGCTTCTCGAGAGTGAAGCTACAGTTGCTTCTCGAGAGTGAAGCTACAGTTGCTTCTCGAGAGTGAAGCTACAGTTGCTTCTCGAGAGTGAAGCTACAGTTGCTTCTCGAGAGTGAAGCTACAGTTGCTTCTCGAGAGTGAAGCTACAGTTGCTTCTCGAGAGTGAAGCTACAGTTGCTTCTCGAGAGTGAAGCTACAGTTGCTTCTCGAGAGTGAAGCTACAGTTGCTTCTCGAGAGTGAAGCTACAGTTGCTTCTCGAGAGTGAAGCTACAGTTGCTTCTCGAGAGTGAAGCTACAGTTGCTTCTCGAGAGTGAAGCTACAGTTGCTTCTCGAGAGTGAAGCTACAGTTGCTTCTCGAGAGTGAAGCTACAGTTGCTTCTCGAGAGTGAAGCTACAGTTGCTTCTCGAGAGTGAAGCTACAGTTGCTTCTCGAGAGTGAAGCTACAGTTGCTTCTCGAGAGTGAAGCTACAGTTGCTTCTCGAGAGTGAAGCTACAGTTGCTTCTCGAGAGTGAAGCTACAGTTGCTTCTCGAGAGTGAAGCTACAGTTGCTTCTCGAGAGTGAAGCTACAGTTGCTTCTCGAGAGTGAAGCTACAGTTGCTTCTCGAGAGTGAAGCTACAGTTGCTTCTCGAGAGTGAAGCTACAGTTGCTTCTCGAGAGTGAAGCTACAGTTGCTTCTCGAGAGTGAAGCTACAGTTGCTTCTCGAGAGTGAAGCTACAGTTGCTTCTCGAGAGTGAAGCTACAGTTGCTTCTCGAGAGTGAAGCTACAGTTGCTTCTCGAGAGTGAAGCTACAGTTGCTTCTCGAGAGTGAAGCTACAGTTGCTTCTCGAGAGTGAAGCTACAGTTGCTTCTCGAGAGTGAAGCTACAGTTGCTTCTCGAGAGTGAAGCTACAGTTGCTTCTCGAGAGTGAAGCTACAGTTGCTTCTCGAGAGTGAAGCTACAGTTGCTTCTCGAGAGTGAAGCTACAGTTGCTTCTCGAGAGTGAAGCCACAGTTGCTTCTCGAGAGTGAAGCTACAGTTGCTTCTCGAGAGTGAAGCTACAGTTGCTTCTCGAGAGTGAAGCTACAGTTGCTTCTCGAGAGTGAAGCTACAGTTGCTTCTCGAGAGTGAAGCTACAGTTGCTTCTCGAGAGTGAAGCTACAGTTGCTTCTCGAGAGTGAAGCTACAGTTGCTTCTCGAGAGTGAAGCTACAGTTGCTTCTCGAGAGTGAAGCTACAGTTGCTTCTCGAGAGTGAAGCTACAGTTGCTTCTCGAGAGTGAAGCTACAGTTGCTTCTCGAGAGTGAAGCTACAGTTGCTTCTCGAGAGTGAAGCTACAGTTGCTTCTCGAGAGTGAAGCTACAGTTGCTTCTCGAGAGTGAAGCTACAGTTGCTTCTCGAGAGTGAAGCTACAGTTGCTTCTCGAGAGTGAAGCTACAGTTGCTTCTCGAGAGTGAAGCTACAGTTTCTTCTCGAGAGTGAAGCTTTCTGAATAAGTGACGGAATAGCACGCGGAATATCGAAGAGCGGACGTAAAATCTATTCGGAAATACTGGACTGATAGGTTTCTGAATATAAAAATGAAAGATTTGGTTCGAAAATAGCAAGGGGCTTGAATAAAGATGATAATAGTACCTGCTCTTGACACTCGGAGTTCTCTTGCGCTGGTCGAGAGGATTGCTACATTCCACCACTATGGTCCTGTGTAGACTGATACCATGACTCTCACTTGCTCACGTGTAGATTCAGTATAATGTTGGCTCCTGTCCTGATCTCCGCTGCATCTCATGCGATTTCAGACCATACGTAACCGCTGGCCGGCTCTGGACGCGCCTACTCATAGCACACGCATGATTTGTTCATTATTACCATTGTGAACCATTTCCAAGACTCAAACCGCTGTTGAAGGCTTAGGAGGCCTTCAGCGTGATTTGAGTACGTCAGGTTCACTTCAGGCGAGAACTGAGCTGGAAACTGATGCTGATGCGACCTTAAATTTTAAAAAAAGCTCGCATCTACTCAACACATCATTTTAAAAAACGAAAAATTAGGTTTAAACACATTCATTGAATACATTATTCTTCAGACAATAAGCCACTTCAGACAATAAAAGACATACTTATTGTCTGCATGTATCTGCGTTTAACTAACATTTTGTAAAAATACGTATAACTCCCTTATATTTTAATTATCTGGATTTCTGTTATCTTCATTTCCATTCAAGATGTTATTTGAATTAATTTTTCAGGATTATGACCACAGTCAACTATAGGGGTTATTTTATGATGATAATGTGATTTAATATTGTTTAGTGCATGTTTATTGACGCTCTGGATCTCGTTTACCGTCTCAGTTGATACCCTTTTGTGCAAATTTGCACATTGCGCAACATGACGAATATGCTGACAGTGTTCTCAGAAATCTTCCCTCTTTATTGAAAAGAGGTAATCCTGGAAGAAAATCCTTTAGTGAAACATTGTTCCTTCAACCCAGGATGCCAGTTTGGAAATTGGTCGTCTCAGAACTCAGTGTAACACGAGTTTTATACCTCGAAAATCGAGATACTTTCGCTCCGTTGTTTTGCCTACCTGGGGGGAGTTCTGAATCAATCCGCGGAAACAAAAGATCAGAAGGACGGTAAAAGTTCGGTTTCTCTCTTGATCGTGGAAGTTTCAAAGCGCTTTTGATTCAACTCGCAGACCAGGAGTTTGGAGGGGGTTTCAGACTGATGGAGGGACAGAGATAGCCTTCCGAGTACGAATGTCATAATTGTCTTCCTTACCTTGCCTTTTATACCCTTCAGATCATTCTGTCTTCTCCTAATTCTTCCTAACTTTCCTGTTATATTATTATTCTGAAAATTAAAAATGTTCGTGTTTCATTTGATAAAAGATTATTCCAAAATGTATAATAAGTTAACATATAACAATTTAAAATGTCATATAATGAAACACTCTCAAAGTTTCTTTTGGATTTTTGGAAATCAAAGTACATTAAAGTATGCAGTGAGATTAATTGCTCGAATTACATATAAAAGTATACCCAAATGCAAACATTATCAATACTTCCTTGATTCTCGAAAATATTTTATTTCTGAGATGTGTTATTTATCTCACTAAAAACAATTGCTATTGAGAATGTTTTAATGAGTACTAAATTACAAGATAGCATTTCAAGAAAAGTCAGAGATTTTTTTTTAATTTAAAAAAAATTTCCATTGGCTTTCCAAGATAGAATACTAAATGGTGGTTTTGGATGCATGTTTAAGCTGAAGTGTGAATAAATTATATGGATTGAACTGTGGTGTTGATGATCGTAGGAACAAGGTTTTTCAGGATAGATGTTAACAATTCTTTGACTAATTAGGAAACTAATTGTATCACCTGGGAGGAGCAGGAGAAGAATGATTGGGTGAGATTGTTGTGAGGTATAAACAAGGGCGAAGGTGGATGTTGGCGGATTACCTTAGCAAAGGTTCCAGTTGCCTTGGGGATTGAAAGTTTTGGCTGAGGTGATGGGTGATTGATGTTTGGAGAGGCGAATGGACACTGTGCTGAGGAGACGTTTACGAGTTGGAAAAGGTTTGGGGTGGCTTTGGGGAAAAGATGTGGAAGAGGTGAGGTTGTGAGGAGTGGTGCTGCAATCTAAATGGGATACCTTTTCTGTGAAGCAGATTCTGGGACATGGTACACCCACGACTACTGGCTGCATGCGATTTTTCACAATTTGCACACTTTGGGTTGCCTTCGCTGCAGTCTTTAGTATCATAATTTTTGAAGCAGTGACCACACCTCACAGGAAGACCGCCGTTTTTCTTGGTATGGCCGAAGTCTTAACATCCTCGACACTGAACAGGTCCTGGACGGTGTCTTCTTTCTTCTGCAGTGATAATGGCTTGAAATAGTTCAGTCTGATTATTCAGAGCATTAATGAATTCAATTTCAATTTGTTGTTCAACATTAATTCTCATCGTTAAATAATTCTAGAGACGTAGTACAGAAATGTCACCGTAATATTACATGCCATGTCTCATAGCAATATATTGTGATAGTATTTTTCACTTAATTACTGCAAAAACGCCAAAAGAATTTTAATGTCGAATTTATTAAATAAAATAAAGCATTTTTAAAGAAATTTATTGATTCACGACAGCATAATAACTACAAATGTAACTGAATACCTAATATTATTTTCATAAATTTCATTCGAAAGGAAAATAAAATGCACGCGTTAATTTGAAATTCAACAGAGATATTTCATTTCAATATTAAACATTAAAATTTAATTATGTTACACGAATAATTTAGTTGGAGTCAAATGAGATTTAAAAAACTGTTTTAATGTTGCGTTTCCATACCGTCTACGGAAAAAAATTATGGCGTTTAATCGCAAATCAAAGCCGACAAAAGCACACACTCGCCGGTCAGGATGGCCGAGATCGTTAAGTCTGTAGTGCCATTGCGATCTCGTGCTGAAGGACCGCGGTTCGAGACCCCTTGGGGAATGGTTGCGTTTGTATTCGTCCTTTCACTCACCACATAATGTCATCTTCACAGTTACCATATCGTTAAATACAACAGTGGTCGCTAATGATCTAGATGCTGATGCGACCTTAAATTTTAAAAAAAGCTCGCATCTACCCAACACATCGGATCTAAGGCACGCAGGTTAGAATCGCGCTTTTTTGCATATTTATTTTCCTTTCTGTAATACATAGTTCAGTATGCAATTTATCATATGCATTAGTTGGCTTAGAAATTATTCTATTTCATTAATTTAAAACTATTACAACAAGGGGTAGATCGCTACAATAAGCACCTACTGTTAATATGTATTAGGCTGTTAAAATAAATCGTTTAACTGTTAACATTTATAACTCTTAACATTTATACAGTAAATTATAAAAATTACTATTTTTTAGGAAGGTGGCAAATGGGTATAGGTTTTTAATTCGCATTGGAGTTAGGTGTGTTGAGGCTAGGTTTTAGTGGATTGCGTGTAGTATAAAGTTGATTTTTCAGTAAAGGATATTGAAGAGGTAGTCTGTGTGTTTAGTCAGAGATGTTATATTAAGTTGTGTCGCTCATCCGTCGCTCATAAGTAAGATATTTATTCTTTGTCTTCCGCGCTCTTGTCACAGGGGAACTTGCTTTCTGCTGACATCGTGTCATGAAAAGACAAGTTTATTAGATTATAAGTGAAAGCTTTCAGATGCACTGCAATGAGATAAAGAGGGAATCCAATACGTTAACGCCTATAGGATGATTCAAAATTGCTTTCTGACTCACGACCGGCTGAGTTTACCTCAGAGCCATCATTGCCACGATTGCATTGGTTCTGAACGGCAGTTGCTGGAGTTTGAAATCTGATGGAAGCGGAATTTTCGACACTAGCTATGTAGCTAGATCATGTTCTCGAATCAATAGCAGGCGATTGCCGGAGCAGTGCCCTAATAAACAGGCTACGGACCGCGCAAGATCTTTCCATCGTCTTCCTCATCTTATTCTCACCCCCTCTACACACTTACATGCAATACATTACCTCATATGCCGGGAGACCGGTAGGGATCTTATAGCTTGTCCGGACTGGAGCTGTGCTCCGCTTGGGGGAGATACCTGAGGAGGGAAATCATCCGCAGTTTGACGTATAGGTCAAAGCCGGATCCAGCGGGGAGTAGCACTGCCACCTACTCCGACAAAACATTCACTACACTAACGGGACTAATGACCATAGCAATTGTCGTTCCCAGAAACAGTCAACCGAACCCACAAGGTCGGACTTGCGTTATCGCGAAATTTCTGTTTACAATTAATGAGATATATGCAGGTGTCCTACCAACTACGGGCCAAGAGAAAAATCCTCGGAGAACGTGAATGGATCAAAAGGATATGAAAAATAATTAATTTAATTATAATTTACTATTAAAAATCTCAATATTAATTCTATTTCTACTATATTCTACAATATTTGCATTCTCAATGTATTGATTTACTACTTTCTTTCAAGCAATCAGCAAACATTAATTTAAATAATTAGGTTTTCTCTCTTAAAAGTATGATTTAAATGTAATTAAGAGAAAAATTGGAAAAAATTAGTACCGTAATTGGGTACGTAGTTCCATTACGATAATTATATATTACCACCGTACGCTGCATTGGGCTGCATTGGGAAAGAATGCAGCGATGGATGTTTGAGAAGTTCATTGTTAAATGGCAAGATGATGGGAGTGATAAAATAAGGCGGTTATGTTTATTTTCTTAACGGTAGTGTTACAATGTTCTCTACGTTCAATAAAATGAAACGTCGGGGAGAATGTATATACAGATGTGTCTAGGTTAATAATATCGTCATTTCGAATGCATTCATAATGCGATATATTGGATGGCCATTACCGCTACCAGATTTTCAATTTATATGCAAAATTATCCTTGCTTGCCTGTGTAATCTGCTGGAAATAATGCGAGCAGTTACAAATAATCCGAGAAAGTGTGTGCTGTTATATCACCACTAGTTCCCAGGGCCGAGAACGGCTTCCCTGCATTGGGCTGATCTCAAATACTTTTGCCTGTTTGGTTAAAGGTTTTGTCACCACTATATTGTCGGAAATACGCTTGCGATTGCAAAAGATCAATATATCACCCACAACAGCTGGTTGTAACTCAATTAACTCTCAGAGGTCCAAAAGCAGTTTTAAATAATCTTGAAGCGTGCCCCCAATTGGAGCTGCTGTGACCGAGAGATCTGACAAATGCATAGCTGGATTATAATGGATGAGAATTCTGAAAGCTATTTTCACTCTTCTTTTCCATTCTTTGCGCCGAACAATTCCGTGTGAATGCCGGAACAGTACCTTACAAAAGGGATCACAGGCTTATTTCTTTATTATGATGCCAATGCCCTAGTCTTATGGATGTACTTCGAATGTATAAATGAATTGACGGGTAGATGATTATGAAGATGTAAATGGCCATGTAGCAGTGATGGAATGAGAGGCAGAGGAAACGGCAAAACCAGCTTTATCCCCAACAAATTTTACATGAATCATCCAGGATTTGAACACCGATCCCAGTGGTGAAAGACAACTGGTCTGACCGCTACCACTGTCGGCACTGTGATACACAGACTGCACGATATTGTTCCTTTCCCATTCCCACTCTGCCTCCCCCTCTCACCCACAGGGCCGCCGATGGCCTGACCACTGATGGATGATCTCGGCAGACGACGGCAATGCTACGAGTACGCAGAATTCTTGGCTTGAATTCTTGCTCTTACGAAATTGGAGAAGGTGATGGGGATGTGAGATGGAGATGTGGCAGGAAACTGGCTACTTGTTTAAATAGCTCCAGAAAAAGTTCAAAATCCAAAGTTTTGGAATTCTGCATTGGGCATGTCTTAGCGCAACTACCTTATATAACTTAGATGAGAAGATATGGTGTCATTATTCGAAGCAATTTGGGTGATTCGGTCTCCCCATCCTCCTCCCCCATCGATCATCGCGGTCCATCAGCCGCACGCGGCCAGTTTTACAAATCGGGGCCGGGCGAATCGACGTCAATCAACCGAGCCCAGTGAATACGCCGGAACGGTATCTGCGGCGATGTTCATACACAATACACCTTCATTATATCCGCCAGAGAGACGAGCAGAATCAGTGAAATCGATGTTTAAATTGCTCGCTATAGAAAGGGAAATATCGATGTCTTGCTACTACCGGTGCGCCCGCTGTATCCGTGGCCACAGCCTTCCCGCAGTGATTACCCACTCCAGCACGCTCCATTGATTTTGTGTCAGCCGCGAGACGATTTGACGAGAGCCGTTCGGAGCCCACGATCGCACGCCGCTCTTTTCAGGTGGCGGAGAACACGCCACTCTTCCTTTATTGCTCTCGTGCTTCTGAAACATATATATCAAAAATTGCTAAAACGTAGATAAAATATTACCATGTTTAACAAATATTCACAATTCACTGAATTATTACTGAATTTAATAACTAATCTACTTTCTAGAATAAATTGAAGACTCTAGAAAGATGCTCTTGAAACCTAGTTCCATCATACATTTTCGAAATACAAAATTAATTAATTAAAATTTCAATAAATAGCTATGAAATGCCTACTATTAATAATTACATTAATTATTTGACTATGTTAATTATTGTTAATTTTTGTACCTTCTGTAATAATACCTGAAAAGGGTTTCTTTTTGTACAATTTATAATGGCCATCTTCACAAAATCAAGTAAGTGCACTAATGGGTACATAATTACTCCCTAGGGTTACAGAAAGAGATGGGATGAATAATGGGGCATGTCGGCAACGTTGCATCGCCATCCGAATCGAACAGTTCTGTCTTCGAGCGCGAAGTGAATGGACGAACTTCTGTTGTGTGTTCATCACGTAAAACAGATTTAACAAAAAGTTTACTATTACAGTTTTCCGTGAGTACAAAATGCCAAATAGGTGCTTTGTGCCTGGCTGTAATACTAATTTCGATAGTGCTATAAAATCGAAAGTATATTCGAGATGTTTTCGGTTTCCTAGAGACACCAACGGGTGTATTCGAGGAATTCAATGCTCAGTCTGGCCAATGGTGGATGATATTAAACATTTGAGTGTACAACTTGAACATGTTGAAAAATTTAACGACAAAGATGGTAAAACGCAGGAATTTAAACGGCAACAGACTGTGTTGTGACAAAGTGCCGTACCTAAGGTATTTCGAAATTTACCTTCGAATCTCTGTGATACAGGATTCACCAAGAGACGGAAAGATTCAGAAGACAGACAAGAAGAATAGCTAAATCGACAAACGGGACAGAAATAAGATGCTGACAAGCAGATCATAAAAAAATATAATCGGGAATTTTCATCGTCTTTCATCCTCCGTTATCATAAAAGTAAATACCAATTTCTGGTCTTTATTTAATAATGATTCCTTTGTAAACTGTACAAATTGGATTACAGTAATGCTGAAAAAAGTTGCAGTATAAGAATAATGAATGATTTACTTGTGGAAGTGCATATGAAGTAGTCCCTCCTGAAACCCTTCGTCCGTCTTTCGCAGCGAAGGGTAAAAGGGCCTCCGAGGGAACAGCGTTGCCACGTAGAAGGTCACTGCCCTCCTTGAGAGGCACATGCCTTGACCTGAGCTGCTTCTTAGGTTGGAATATATAAAACGAAACGTTTCTGAAAAGTACTATATTACGTTTCCAGCTTTTGTTGTTCTGAGTAACCCTCTCTCTGAGTGGTCAAATGACTTCGCAGGCGGGAGGTCTGGGTTCGATCCGGGCCATCCTGACCGGAGTTTTCGTGGTTTCCCTCTGTCAAATAGGCGGATGCTGGGTGGTTCAAAAAGCCCACAATCACCTATCATCATCATCATCATCATCATAATCATCATCCTATCACCTCATAATTCATAATCCACGGCTTAATAACCTTGTGTTACCAAGGGATACAGCCGAAAAGCTGATCCCTATAATTACGCACGTTAATTTATCTTTGGGATAGAATATATCTGGGCCACTGACAAGAACGTGTTGCGTGGTCAGAAATAGCCGATACGGAAATAATGATAATAATAATAATAATAATAATAATAATAATAATAATAATAATAATAATAATAATAATAATAATAATAAATGCCGTTTAAAATACTACAAACCAGCGGTGGCGGCGATGGTTGAGTCAGCCTCTACCTCCTATTTGCCAGTGCTGCATTACCAAAGCAACATTGGACACTAGATTCGCATGGCATATTCATTACATGATTACGCAACAGAGCAATCCTGACAATGCTGACAACTAAATGCAGATGGATAGAAAAATACAATAATAATTAATATTAAAAATAATATTCCACAAATCTTGAAACCTCGTTTCAATACGAATTGTTTGTTATTATCTGTGTATAAACATCTAATGACAAATGGTCCATTCGTTTTCACATAAGAAAAGTGTCTGAAATATTGCGACTTCCATTCATATTTCGAAAAAAATCATGTAATTTGTATGAAATTGTTTAAATATGTAATATTGAAAAATCTATTACATTAATAATGAAATGTTCGCAAAAATTTGAAATTAAAAGGCAAAAACACGAACTCAAAACCTTCCAAAATTTTCAAAAACTATATCTGAACTCATTTGACAATCAAATAACAGAGGCTTCTAAGGAAAATGTCTCTTTCTTCAATATTGTAGTCGTAGGAAGGCATTGACAAAATTTTGAATGAGCGCAGCTCGCGAATGTTCGCGAAAATTCAGTCTTCAACATGACACATGTGACATTATTTTCTGTCTTCCCTTACATGAAAACAAAAGTAACTTCGATGTATATTACTTTCTCTAACCGGTTTTACAATCAGAATCCATTTTGTGAGGGTCATTGTTACCGAAAAATTCTTTGACGGTAAAACGTCTGTCTGTCCATCTGCCAGTTCGTCTGTCCGTCTGTGGTCAAAGTTAGCACCTAATCCGTTCTGCCGATTTTCTTCAAAATTGATATTCCTCAATCAATTTAAGGAACTCGAGGGCGTCTGAGTTTGAAATGGATACTATTATATTTGATATTTTACATGGAACTTCAACATTTTACAAATTTTCTCAAAAATGTCTCCAATTTTTTAATTAAATTTTGGCCTCGCAAAGGATGCTCGAGGAAACGTGTAGCTCTCATTTTCGTTGAAATCTCGAGTTTTTCGAAAATTACAAGAGTTCACTGTTTGGGCGTATACCTACAACTAAAATATGGAATATTATTATCACATTTTCTATGTGGGGAATTGAAACGGATTAATTTTACGCCTTTAAAAACTCCGTGGAGCTACAATGTATTATAAGCTATAATACGAATGTAGTAATAGTAAGTAGTATATTGAGCATTAGCAATTGATATATAAATCGCCAAAAAACCCACTAGGTGGCGCTACATGTCGGGCGCTGCTGTAGGGGTAGCGCTGGAACGATCTCTCCCTAACCTGCCGCAGCGATTGACTGGGAGCCGGCTGCATCCGACGGGGCACTTGCGTCCACGCAACGGGCTGCTGCTGTCTGATGCATCTTGTGGGCTGCACTGGTGGCGTAGTTAACGAGGTGTCTACGGCAGTTATGTGAACGGAACAGTTGGAAAGGCATTTCAATCAGTCTATCGAGAGAAGATCGTAGTAGCAGTTGGACTCGTGTATAAGCAGCATTCGTTTTTCCACTGCATTTATTCTCTTAACTATTTTTGTCATGTAATTTTAATGCAAATAACTCTACGACGTTGATGGAAATTGTGTCGGTACTGTGTAGTTAAAAATTGAATGAGTTCCTTGACTTTTTTACAAGTTAAAATACTTAATACATTTTCTTTGATGGAACTAGAATCTGTGTTAACTGATGATTTTCACCGTAAGTAGCTAATTTCACTGTGTTCATTAACTACTGAATCCATGTCTTTAGAAATGTTCTCTCTTCTGATGTCTCTTCACTATTCTGATGTAAACTAATTGTAGAAACAATTGCAATTTCATTGTAGCCATTTAGTCACCCTTAGGTTGAGATTTGAAAAATTACGAAGATAGCTCTTTTCTTAACAGGATAGAGATTTTTTCCTGAATGAAATCCGCTCTTTAAAGACGGATCGTAGAATAAGTACATGAACATATTTTTAAAACAAATGAGTGTAGTTTTGTTTGCAATGGAGGTATTTCTAAATACTTTAAACAATTATAATTTTTCGTTAACATTTCTTTGTTTGTATCAAAGGACGGTCAAAAATTTGTTCCATTTTCGGTGAACTCTGTATATTCGAAAATTACAAAACCCTAACATTTCAAAACTACAAAGATGAAGATAGAAATGTTTGCCTTAAACATAATGTGTTCTATAAAATCAGCTCTTTAAAAACATATCATGTACAATTTTCTGGAAAGAACTGGGAGTTTTCGTGTAAATAATACTTAAATTAATGCAATTTAAAATACAAATGTTCTCAAAAACTGGTCAAAACTTTTTTTTTCTTTAATTTTTCCACTGGTAAAACAAGGGACGCTTAACAGAATGACACAGGTCTCATTTTCGTTGAAGTCTCTGAATTTCCGAAAATTGCAAATTTAGAAATAGTTGGAGAAAGTATACTGTATACCAACAATCACAATCCAGACGCACGATTTAAAAGTTGGCGGTATCTGGAAGTCTGTACATCAATGCCCAGCTGTTTGTAAATACAAATAACCGTTTGTTATTTAACTTAAGTTGTCGGTTCGCTAAGATATTTAATTCGTAAACATCTTTTGAGCAACATTCCCATGTACCGAAGTGAAGTCTAAGCCTACTGAATTGTTTCTAATGGTAACAAATGATACTTATTACTCAAAGGTGAAAATATTAGTTTTATTATTTCTTGTCTCGTAATTGCTTTTTAGAGACCGCACAAAATAATCCAATACTTTTTAGTATACAAATATGATAATTTTTCACTTTTCGCACTCCAGCAAGGTGGCGCCCTGCCCCTCCACCCCCTCTGTTTCTCAAAACAAATTCAGGAAAGTTAAATAATAATGAAAAGAGCAGAGTTTGACTTGCCCGATCCTGTAGTTTTGCATGGAAAACTTTATGTTCACGTGCTAAATTGCTCTTCGAATGACGTGAATAATTGTGTTTTTTTTATTTCCATAATTAGTACAATTGATGATAAATTTGATAGTATACTCTTGTAGTTCACTTTTATTTACAAATTAGTAATATGCCTCAATCAAATGTAAAAAATGGAGTCTGAGGTATGATAATATGTAACATTTATCAAAGCTTTGTAAAATTTATACACAAAACTACGTCGACCTTCCTTTTGGCATAAATTCTTTATAAATGCACTGCTACAACACATTGACAATTTTGTTTGAGGAACTGGAGGCCCACAAAATAGACCAAAAGCATTGACGAACCACGTCATTAGATTTTGTTGTAGCGGTGGCTGAGTCACAAGTTTACATTTCCATGCAATACTTAATTATATGCTTCAATAACAAACGGCTGATCAAATTATTCTTTGCACACAAGCGCAATAAAATTTCCAATAAAATTATCCCCTTTAGGATTATGTTACAAAAAAAACCGTTCGTGCAATCACGCCTAAAAGTGACGAATCGTTTATCGAAAAATGGTCCAACCGTGTTTTGAGGTACTCAGAACATAAATCTTCCTGTCACATTACATTTGATAAACACGTTCAGTGAATATCCGTGCAGGGGGAATGGAAAAGGTAGTGAGAGCACGTGTCTACTTTTACGGTGCAATAAACAAGTTCGATATGCGTTTTGCGCGTGGCGTCGGCGAAATACGAGCGTTTTCGGGGCCGCGTGGCAATTAAACGCTCTTTGGCAGCAGCCGCCCGACGCGAGCGTAAATCCGCGATAAATTCGCGCGGCGCTGCGCCATTGTTTATCCCGCGGTGCACGAGAGCGCGATCGGCGGTCACGTACGAGCCCAGCAGGGCGCGCTGCGGTTCGATCTGCCGCGCGGCCAAGTCGGGAATTAAAACAGGCGCGCCTGGACAGCCGTTCGAAATAACTGGGAGAGGTCGTAGAACTCGTAAGAGACGCATAGGTTTCGCGTCACCCGCCGACCTTCCACGTTTATGTAGCTTGATCACGACTGTTGTTTTCGGAAGCATGATTAACGAACCGAGTTTGCGAATGTACAGTGTTTGAGAAATTGGGGTTTGATTGCGCTCCACAGCATCCATGTACGTCCCAGAATTTGGCGTGGTATTTATCGTAAGAAATGTGACACTTATCAAAAACTGATATTTTCAGGTCTTCATCTGAGCCGTTTGGCCTGCGACAAAATGCATAGTTTTTAATATTTAATCTCGACTGCCCTTTGCAATATCTTAAAGACGTTTTTGGTCTTCAGCTGAGCCGTTTAGCGTGAGACTAAATGCATAGTTTTTAATTTTTAATCTTGACTTCCTTGTGCAATATCTGAAAGAAGTTTTTGTTGGTTTTAATACAATTCTATTTTCTAAATACATTTTTTTTTCACTTCGCCAAAAAAATTTAAATTCTGAGATGTGTAAATTTTCTTGTACGTCAATGTTATTAGGCTACTGCCGAGAAGAGTTAGTTTAGGACACGCCCCTCTCCCTGGAGTTTCCAATTAAGGAGACTGTTCCCGCAGAATGCTCTTCTCCCTATTGGTTGGACAGACCTACGCGACATTTCGATCAATTGCTATCTCCACGTGGAAAGACGGGCAACGCGAAACACTGTAGTAGGGATACCTACTAAGAAATGGCCTTGCGCCGCATAATGTTCTTCCTATAGTAATTACTTATTTATTATAAGAATGTAGTATGTCAATATTTAGAGCTTTTTATTGTGTGCCATTCTTGAGTTAAGAAGGAATTTTATGAAGTATTGAAAGGAAATATAAATTATTATTTAATTGATATTATGTTTGAAACTGAAATTAAAGTACCATCTCACTTTGTTTCTCAAAATACCTGAATTCATTCAAAAGTATTTAATACCATCCCTCACAAAAGTCAGTCAAGTGTTTGTTATAAAAGTGTGAGTGTAATAATTCTACATGTCAGGCAAATATTTCCTCAGTGTATTCGAGAGAGGAGAGTAAAATGAATATTTACTCTCTCAACCTCCTCCATTTTAATTTGTTCTGGAGAGATAGCCTTGGCAAAAAACGACGTTGTCATGTTTGTCATGCTGAAATATTTATATTATTTCACGTGTGCTCAACCACTGGGAACGACTTTCCTTCATTTTTTTGAGGTGGTATGTGTTGGAATCTAAGCCGCTTAGCAAAAAGTAAACGTGCCTTGTTTTTGCTGACTGAACTAACACGTATCGCAACAGTAAAAAGAGGTTAAATTCACAGTTCCAGTCGGATATTCAAGGTTTCTTTCTTTTTCAAATTCCGAGTGCTAATCCATGTAATCGCACTTCTGTATTAGAAAGAAAAAATCTTGATAATCGTTATCTACATTATTATTTCTCTTGAACAAGTTCTCTGTGCAACAGAGAACTATGTACAAAGAGATTCACAATATAGGACCATTATAAAAATTCAATACCTTAACTTCAAAAACATCATGCTCTTAAGCGTCCTTTAAGGTATCCGAAGACAACGTTTAATAAAAAAAATTGGAGCCATTTTTGAGAAAAGTTTGAAATTTTTTTCAATCTTCATGTAAAGTAGCCTCAAAACTCGAAATATACATTTGAAAGTCCTAAAGAATCGAGTTCTTTCATATCGATCAAGGAATATCAATTTTGAGAAAATCGTATGAACGGTTTAGGCGCCAACGTTGACAACACACGGGCGGACGAACAGACGTTTTGTGAGAATCTATTTTTCTGGTTTCATGGATCAACACAACATAGATAATGGCTACACCACATGTTAGAGGAAGTAATGTACTAACTATAGAGACATTCTTTCGTTACCAAGGTCAAGCAATGAGAGTGTTTCAATTGAATTGAATTGAATTTGCCTTATTTTACGTGGCGAGACTCGGGCTATCAGGCCCGCTCTTCCGTCTGACCACGCAAATTTCGCTACGCTCCTTTCAGCAACTAGCAGAGAAAGGAGGTATTTCTTGGGCGAGAAACAGGCGATTTTGAATTTAGCTCAGAGGCGTCATTTAGGCTTGAGGATCTTTTACATGCAAGTAAATCTACGAACATGGGACAGCCGGCTTTACTTCCCCTCCGAAGGAAGGCGTACGAAGGATTTTTTCGCCCTTAAAAATCCACGGCTTCGATCGGGTTTGAACCCGCCAACTTGGGTACAACAGTCCAGCTAACCGTTACACCATCGCCGCTTTCTCAAAAATTCGCCGTTTTCTGGTGCACGATTACATAACTTTCTCCTCTTACGAAGTAAGAACGAGAAAGTAAAAATTGGTGCAAGTACCGTTTTCGACAAGCACTGTACGTTCAATAATTGCAAAGCATTATCATTGCAAAACCCCAACATTGATGATAGAGGTTTTTTCCTTAAAATATGTTTAAAAAAATTAGATCTTCTAACAGATCATAATTATAAAATTTTAAGACGCGAGACGTTCTCTTTAACAATTTGAGAAATAAACATCAAAAGAGAAGGTCTAGCATTGAATTGTTGGCTTATTTTACAACAACCTAGGGGGATAAAAATTGCGATTCATCTAAAATGCTAATTTACTCCAAATAAAAGGACTTGCCCCTGCTGTACCAGGATGCACGCGTGGTCCTAGTACGCAAAAGATTTACAAGTGCTACTTTCGTGATTGTGCCTCACTCTTTTTATATCGCACGGGCCGCCGCTGCAATCAGTTAATATGAAGGGCGAAAAGATTGCTCGCGCGTCACAACCAATGTATTTGGCGTGTCTTCAACATGTGTCGACTAAATCACGAAAATTCAAATCTGTCAACGAGCAATACATTGCGTGCTCAATTCGACAAACCTAATTATTCGTTGTCAAAACTACGTCCTTCATCATAATTTGAGCAAAAATGTCATCGAGGTGTAACAACTCTACTTTGAAGTTTGCACAATTAAACGTCATAGAAAAAACGTTTCGAAATATAATCACATCACTGGCAATAATGAGAAATGACGTATGATCACAGCAATTCTGCATTTGTTTTAAATGTTCTTCTATTTCAGTTTAGATAAGATATACTTTTATTCAGAAGGTTAAAAACGGATTTAATATTAAAAATATCTTACTTAAGTATCCCTTTATCGTTTTCTGGTAGCAAAAATGTTAACTACCACGCGGGTGCCACGAACGGTGACGCGTGACATTATTTAACCTGAATAATTTAAAATAACATATTAAACATGCTGGTTAATAAAATGAATTGAATAAATCAATATCCTAAACATAATTTTCTCGTCTGCTATTGTACAATTATAGACTCAGAGTTTAAGACTGAACAAATTCTGAATAAAAGGTGTTAAAATGTAAAACACACGACGATACTATTTTTTATCTCCTCGAGAAAAAGCCTTGCTCTTTCGACTCTCTTGAAGTACTTCCTCCTTCAGGTTAATATCGTAGTGTGTCTATAGGGACTCAGAAACTCTGCTTAAGGACCTAAAACGCTTCGTTTCCGCTTGATGCACAATTGTAAAGCGTATTGCCACGTAACGTGTGTCGTGGGTTGCCTGTGCGCCTGATTTTGAGACAATACAATACTCTGCTAGCGGTAATTTTCTTTCCGGCACTAGCGTTCTTTCGGAGTTTTGTGTCGATAGTTTCTGATAAATGGTACAAAACCGTCGTCTTGTCTTAGCATCTTATCTTGAGAGCTGTGGGTCAGATCATCAACTGTTGCCACCGCACTGAATCTGACCGGGAGGCGCTAGGGTTCAAGATCCGGCGGTGGCGGATTTTTGAAACTTAGAGTGTGCCCCGTGTCGATTCAGAGTTCTCGCTACAGTCACTACCGCTCCCCACTACCACTAGTACTCGCTACCACCACGGCCGCGCGAGAGGTCACACGCGCTGTGTCGATGCTTTATCGTCGGAACTAGTCAGAGCACAAGGTTCACAGTTTTAGAAGAATTCATTTTAATAAATTACACCTTACACGGTCTCAGGGATTAGGTTTGCATAGACCTTTAGGCGAATGACGTAAGACACACACACATGTTTGTCAAAACAACGGATTAACATAATCACTTTGTTGTATTGAAACAATGTAAATGTTCAATTCTCGAATAATTTTACAACATATTTCTTCTAGTATCTTGATGTGAGTTTATACAATTTAAATAAAATTGTAAACCTTGAATCTTAAAATTCTTGAACTTATTGGTGCCAAGGAAATGAAACTTTTTACTTTTAAACTAACATTACGATGAATTGTTCTTCTTGTTTCTTGAGGTGATTTTATACAATTGGAAACTATTAAAAAATCTGAGACCGAAACACATTAAATAAAAATAACAGTTCGTACGACTTTCGTTTCTCAACTTTTCTCCGACAACTAATTTCCTCGTCACAGTTATCCAAAGTAATTTCAATAACCGTGGCGTCGTTACCAATTACAAATTGCTTTCTCCTTTCATAAATCTCTAACCAGGTGTACCGAAAACTTCTGTAACATTCCCCAACTACTAACTTATCTTTCATTTACTAATGCTTAACTTGCGAACACAATCTCGCCTCCTTCTCTTTCTTACAACATTTATTAATGCCCTTTTCCTGAATAATTATTAATTTTGTAATTCACTACAAATTTCACTTTATAATTCGCTGTATCTTCTGTTCTTGACTACTACATCATATAGTTATACTTCTTTTATTGGACATTTTCCACCTTCTACGTATTCACTTAAAAAATCATTCTTACTACACTTTGCTTTCTCCGCCACTACGTGCAATGAACGGAGGAAAAGATTCAAGTCATTTCCTAGTTACTTAACAATATTCTACTCTTGCCGAGATTTCACATGTCGCCATTCGTACATGACCTATGTTCTGGAGATTCGCGGAGGTCGTCCCGCGGTAACGGCAGATGGAGCAGGAAGACCACAGCTCGGCGCCGTCACCATTTGCACCAGATGACAGTCCTCTGCATCCCAAGCTCTCGGTTTTCTTTCCCCATTCCCATTGCGCTTCGTAGTTGATACGCTTCCGAAATTACTGTGCACAGATGTTGAACTGATAAACTAATCTGCGAAACTCCTGTTCTGAACTGCCCTTTCAAAATCTTTCCTTCGGTCCTCGAAGGCTCGATTCCCCCTCCTCCGGCAGGCATCGCTCATAAGCTGCGATTCGCCGACATCTTACGTTTCTCTGTCGCATACCAGCTCAGAGGAAGACCACGACAAGATGGTCGAAACGTCGGCAACGCAACTTTCGACGCGGCGTCACCGGGACAGCCAAGATCACTCACATCTTACGTTTCTCTGTTGCTCTTGCGAGGGAGAGCAATTCTTACCGAAGATACAAGATTTGCGTGATGTCAGTCTATATCTCGGTGTCGAGCGTGAAAGATTTTTGTACGAACCATCGCTTGCTGGTGAGGTAATGTGAGTGGGCGGTCGCAGTAGCTAGGTCGAATTCAGCTGCTTTCTGGAGGACAATTACAGCAATGACTGCTCTTATCGGGCGTTTTCCGTGGTTTCTCCGTTCTGAACCAGGCGAATGCTAAAACAGTACGCCCACAAACGGTCCGCCGCGATTCTTCCTTTCTTTGTTATATCCTTACCCCCTTACTGTTATAGATTATAGATGTAAATAAAACTAATAAATCTAATTAATAATATTCAACAATAATCAATTAGGAAGTAACAAAATAAGAAATGTATATAATTGCAGCACAATTAACTTAAGCATTAATATAAATAGGCGCGGATCCAACTTTTCGGATAATCATTAAAACGAAGAAAATCGTATCGCAGAATAAGCTGAGTTTAGCATGCGTCATGCTACATAATCTGTGACGAGACGTTCGACCAAAATATTTTGAATCAGTCTTATTTTACCGATCACACTCGACTCACAGTCGAGCATTTATATTGTATCCCTAGGACGGGGAAATATAATAACTGGAGGGGGGGCGGATTGCCTAAAACCTCGGCAAAAATGATGAATATAATATTTTTATATATTTTATTAATATTTTTATAATGCCCTAAAAGCAAAGAAAAATGACGTAAAATATTTTATCAAAATAAATTCAAATGCTTAACTCAAGCAGGTGGATATGTTATTTATGCAATAGTAGTGGCGGATCGAGGCCGAGAGAAAGAATTGAAATGGTGCAGAAAAAATAAAAAATGAGAAACGAGAAAAAATTTAGAAACGTCTCAAATGTATCGATAAAGTAACTACGCATTCTACCCTTAGCCTTATAGATACGAATGGGAATCCTGCTTCTCGCTGTATTACGTATGGAAAATGTCTTCGACTGTTCTCTAGATGCGTGTGGCATCTCAGTTCTTATTCCGCGTGACAAGCGGAGCTATGGCGACTTCCACGTATTGTAGTGTAGCCGACGCAACCGGAACGAGTGTTGACGAATTAAGGGCTCTCTCTTAACTTATTCATTAAATCCAGCCATCTGAATTTAAAGGAAATACTTTATAATGAGATGTGATCAATAAGTTGCTAATACACTATTACGCTTATAATAATAACTATAATATTATTATTATTATTAAGTATGCGAATAAACAGGTTCTTTTTCAGTACCTGCATATATTGAGAAAGGTAGTCGTTTTTTTTGACGACTTTTTTTAGTTAATTTATTTAAGGTCACTTTTCAACAACTGGGTCATAAGCGACCACGAGAATCAATTTATAATTTTACACAAGAATACACATTTTTTACAGTTATGCCATTATACAATTACATACAATTCATACAAGCATATAAATGGTCAAAATGTATTAATACTGTGGGTACTTACATAATTGAGATGAGTACACATATTTATTTATTTACATTACAAAAGTTTTGATATTATCAACATGTTTGAAGGATTACTCTATATGAGATATAGGTAAAGGGGGGTCTTAATATTAAGGTATCAGTTTTTGATATTTTTAAAAGTTGTAAGATTTTTATACATTCTTCTAGAGAGGAGAAGAAATTATATAGAGTCTTTTAAATTTAAGAGCTGTCTTATATGCGCTAGTTCAGGGCACTCCAGAATAATAGGGGATGTAGATACTAGGGATCCACATTTAGGACAGGGTACTGGGTCAGCTTTTGTTATTAGGTGAATGTGTGAGACATTAAAGTGGCCAATACGTAGTCTGGTAATTTGGACTTGTTGGAATCTAGTGAGTTGGAGTTTCGGGAGGGCGGGTTCAATAACGGATTTCCTTACGAGGTGAAGTTTGGAGAAGGTAGTCAGCCATTTTTCATTCCACTGTTTCTCAACCATATTTTTATTTGACGATTTTGGAGCGAGCGAGCAAGCTTATGTGTGGCGTCGGCGAAGAAGCGCGGATTCTCCATAAGACACATTGAGCCTTCACAGTGTGAAAAGCAGAATAGGTGCCAAGTGAGTGATCGTGGACCGCAGTGACATTTACAGTATGCCCGAAACAAAAGAATAGGGCATGGATCGGTTACATATGCTTGGGGACGGCGCCATAACAAGTACTTAAGAAGAGAAAGAAAATATCTAAAACAAATAAGAAGAAAAGAGAAAGAAATTTAATAAAAAGAAAAATCATGATACATTTTGTGAAATCCTGTTGACTTTCTTCAGTCCTGGACAGTAATGTTCGTATATAAGCGAATTTTAATTTGTAAATCGATATTATCCGTTTTTATTTAAATGCTATCTGTTCACATCTGTATCATAGAATGAAAAATAATACCCTAATTCAGTGTTATTCAAACTGTGAAGCGCGCCTCCCCAGAAGAGGCGAAAGTTTCAAAGGGGAGGCGCGAGCACTAGGTAATAATTTAATTAAATAGTGTTCCAATGCTTAATAATGCTCTAATTATTTCTACATGAATAAATTACTATCGGACTATGTATGTGCCTTCATTAATTTTAACGAATGGGGAGAAAACATTTGTATAATATGTGATCTCATTGCTTCCATGAAACCAACATTGTGAACTATGAGTTATTTTGAACGAGCTCTGCCAGTTGGCGCAACAGAATAAGGCTCGATCTGTTGTGGCGTGATTCATTCCTGCAACTGTCCGAATTTTGGTGCTCTGTAAAGAATCAATATCCAGAGTAAAGTAAGAAGACCGTGCGTGTTCTGCTTCATTGTTCCACTTCTTACGTATATAGAAAAGGATTTTAGCCACGGAGGTAATCAAGAAAAATATATATCAAGAAAAAATCTTCAAAACGAGATGCCTACGTAAAAACGTGCACTATACTAATGGAATTAATAACCATATGTGTAGACATGCCCGAAGTCACGATATAATCAGTCGACAGGGAGGGTTATCTGCTACGATACGACGTTTTATTACCTCACTCCTACATGAATGCAGCACATAGTCGCTGTACACAGGAAAGCGACCCCGTTGCAACAGCGCGTTTCGCTCGTCGGCAGCCACGGCGCTCATTACGCCGTTCGCGGAACACCTCGCCCCCACCCCACCCCCACCCCCACTCGTCGCTCACCTGGGTCTGCGCCGCGCCGCGCCGCGTGCCTGCGCGTCAGATTCGCATCATTACCGGCCGCTGCCAGCGCCCTCTCATATCCTGCGACGGTGTGGCGAGCGTGCCGCCCCAGGGCGAGATGACTGTCACCAGGCACACAGCCTGCTGACACCGCGCGAAGACTGTTGATTCCGGCTAACGCTCGTGCGAATAAAGGAGATTCTGGGACGGCGCTCAGAGAGAGATGTTGGCGCTTTGTGGGTACGTGTGTGAGAGAGAGAGACACAAATCAAATTCAACAGTTCAAATTTTAACTAGATTACCGTTCGATTGAGAAACAAAAATCCTCGGTTATTGCGTTCATCGATGCTTTCACAAACTTTTTTTTTTTTACGCGTTGGCCATTACTAGACTAGACTAGATTAACGTGTTCCATTATAAGGATCACATTTTAGGCTGTACCCCTTGGTAAGACAAGGTTGTAAAGCCGTGAGTTACAAATTATGATGTGATAGGATGATGATGAGGAGTGAAGGGACAATCATAACTACAACCACCATGCCTAAGCAGGATTCGAACCTGCAGCCTCCTCAGCGTAGGGGGCGGCTGCCGCAACTTTCTGTCCCACACAGCCGGCTTATTATTATTATTATTATTATTATTATTATTATTATTATTATTATTATTATTATTATTATTATTATTTATTAACTCTCTTTTTTCGTTACATAAAAATAATTTTCATACTCAACTTCGTTGTACACATTATGTGCTTTGTGGGTATACCAAAGCAGCTTGTTTACTATCTTAATAAACGTGTTCAACATCTAACTTGTCCAATTAAGGGTCATGAATTCCATCTTTATCCCCAAGAAATGTTAATATTAGAATACCCGAAGCGTTGGATATTATGTAAAACTTTTTTTAACTCAAAATATTTATGATTATTTATTATTACATTAGATCAGATAAAAGGTTTCATTTAAAAATGTGCAATCAATTACTGTGTTTCGTATGTGGAGAAGAATTAACTTATTACATGCAGTTTTATAATAGACGACAACTTCGTGTTTTGTCCATTGCTTATGAAATGCCGATGATTATAATTGAAAAAATGATGATAGCAAAAACACATTTAGATTCAGAAAAGATGTTGTCTTAGAGGGAAAAAATCACTTTACAGGTAGAAAAGTAATATCAAATTGTATCATTTTCATTCGGATGAAGAAAGAATATATAAATTATATCACCTCTCTGATGTTTCCTATTTTTGGTGAAATAAGCTTTGATTTGTCACAATCAACCAAATAATCAGTCGAAATATAAGTCGTAAGTTATTTAATTGAAATCCTTTCTTTCTCAAAATTGCGATTCAGACAATACTGATAACTTAATCCCGATAGCCCATATTGAAATGATATACAACTTTCGTGAAGCCTACATTGCTTCACATAACCGAAGGGTTCTGTTTCATGGCTAAAAGTTCAGTAAATTACAGGATAGTTGGAATATGCGAACGTCTCCTAAGCACACCTCTCTGACTTGTTTACTAGTGAAAAAAGGAAACTCATGTAATAAAAATATACACCTACGTTTTAGTCAAATTCCCTTCATGTTCAGTACTTTTGGGTGGAGTGAAATAAGGGGTTTAGTAATAATTCCGGTTTATAAGTCTGATTTGGGAAATGTCCGCCGATCGGGGTAGTGACGTATCAGACATCAAAGTATCCAGATAAAAGTAAAATTCTTGGGAAAATGGTGCTTTTTGAAATATTTGTAATGAAGTGAAACGTGTCTGTCCCCAAATACAGGAATATGAAGAGATTCGATTTTTATTTATCAGGTAATCCTATACGATGAATAAAAACTATTTCGGAGAGAATTAATTTTTCCTATTATCATAATCTGCAATAAAATTATGGTTTCCATTTCAAAGTCGGTACTCACCCGCACCATCTGGCGGGCAGAGAATGATTGGTAGATTTAGGAATTTTAGTGGACCACCCAGTAGCGGTGGCAGCATTTTCGGCACTGCCAGTATTCGGAGCAGCATTTTCTACGAGCAAAGCGACAGAGCTAAGTGTCCGCAGACAACCAAACAGAGTTTGCACGCGCGTGCTCACCGTGTGTGAGGGAGGTATGCGGTTGGTTCCTCTTGCCGGGAGCGCACTTGATCATGTGATCAAACACACACCTGAAGTGGTCACTCTGACGCGGTGTGTGTATGTGCGAGAGCGTAATTGGCTTTTGGCTCGGTCGCGCTCAGGGCCCTTGAGTGTCGTGTTTGCTGCTCTTTCTTGTGTGCGATGCGGCGATCCACAGGAGGGGAGCACGTCAAATCCCGTACAATCGTTCCGTCGAAACTCTTGAAGTTGCGGACGACAATTGAACTTTATCGAAATCAGAATACAAATGGAAATGTCTGAATCGAGACAGAGTAGAATAAAATGGATCAGTGCGGTTTTTAAGTGTAATTTATGCCATCTGACGTATTTACTAGCAGGGAAAACTCCTTTTAAACTTATTTTTATTCATTCCTTGCGGTTATCCCTCGGTAAAACTCACTCGTGTCTCCCGAGACTCACAACTCGTAAATTGCATCCTGGATCTCTCAGACCTCGGATGTTTTCTGGATCAATTGGAGAATGAGACGTTCGGTGAAGGATGTTGATCCCACTGCTTGCCTCTATGGATGGGAGTGGGGGAAGAAGTATCAGGGGCAGTCCATAGCGCGTGGATTAAAGACCTGCTCCGCCTGCTCTGAGAAATGGAAGGTTGTTTATCCAAATCCCGCGTAAGATATGGTTATTTTGACTTTTCAATTGTAAGGAGGAAAGTTATGGTCTGCAATGAATACCATAGAACCCACACTTCTTAAAGATTAGAAATAAGCCATGTTTATAATTAATGATGATTCCATTAGTTTAATAGTGGGAGGTTGGTGATAAATCATTTAATTTCTATTTATTTATTGAGCACATATTTATCCATAATTTGGGAAGATACTTTGCTGAGACTCCAGATAATATTAATGTTTCACAAACATTCTCTTCAATTTGAAATGTTCTGGTGGATAAAACCGGTATGAACACAGATGAAGCGCATTATGTATACAAACACGAACAAGATTGTCCCAATAAAAACAGTAAAATTACCACAATGGATTACTAAAACCATTAAAATCTGTGTTATTAGTACTTGAGCACTATTAATTTGTAAGCTACGAAATTCGCCTATTCTAAGATTGATGTGTGGGTGAGTAATAATATATTTTAAATTTATTTTCATTTGTTATGTATAATATGTCGAAACTAATTCTAGTAGTAGCAGCTACTAAATTAAATTAATTTTATATATTTTATGACGTTTTATGGGATTGTATTGTTTCGAGAAGTAGTTTAAAGTTGTCAAAAGAATGCAGTACATATGAGAAAGTATATAATCACTTTTGCATACTTAGTTCCGAGAACTCGGAACGAAGAACAATGAAATAAACCCTACGAAAACAAAGTCATGAACAAGTGTATTATAAGATTAAGTTATAAATATTTACATTTTTAAATTATGCACACTAGTAAGAAAGATATATTAAAACAATTAATACACATGTTTGAAGAACCTGATCATCATAGTTCCACTGTATGAAGAGCAGGAAGTAGTATTGAAAGTATTATCAGGAAAGAAGAAAAAAACATCATAATATTGAAATGACAGTAAAATAACAGGGTGGAGAAAAGTAAATAAAAGTGGAAAGAAGGTATTTAAAGAAAGCATTTTTACCTATGCAGTCTGCAAGTTCCATTTCTCAAATTTAAAGTGGTTTAGTATGATAGAAGAAATTCGTATTTAGAGCACGATAACTTACATTTGCATGTACTTTTACGAATGGCCATTTTTTTTTAGAAGTTCTATATAATTTTTATGTGTCTTTTATTTTGGAATTTCTTAAACATGAACCTTTGCAGTTGCTTTTCACTGCCACCGAATATTCTACAGAACTTAAAACTCTAATTCAACCATATTCCCTTCTGAGAATTTCTCCGAGCACTTCGACCCAGAGTTCAAATTTTATGTGACATTTATTCGGTTCTGCCACCTCTTTTTGCAGTATAGAAAATTCATTAGCTTATTAAAATTAAGAGCCGTCCTTGATCAGTACCCCTTTCTGACCCTCGAGTTTATTTCTGTGAGCAGGAAAAAAATCCACCCTTTTCTCCAAATCTGAAAACTCTCTTTCTGAATTTACTCAGTTTAAATTTGAACGTGAAAATTTTTTCATGGAAGCAACAGGCTACAAAGGCTGATCCGTATGTTTATTGGTTTTATGTGAAAGCTCAGAAGTGCTTAATTCTGTGAACAAGAGCAGACCCTATTAGAAACTGCCTCTCCCACTCTATTTTTCTTCCCTTTACGTGAAAGGGAGAGTATTAAGCAATTCCTCTCAATCCCTACAGCACTGGAATTTTCGCAGTAAATGCTCTTTAATCGTAGAGCATGTGAGTTCGTTCTGGAGTAAAGAAGAGGTCTTGAAACTGATCCACTTGAATCATTAAATTTTTGTGAAAGAGAGCGTACTGGGATCTCAAGCTGTCAACCATAAACCTTGCTGCACCGTACGGCTCAACACTCCCTTGACCCACATTGTGACCGCTCAACCAGGGCCGGCTGAAGCGACACAATCAAGAGAACGAAAGACATCTCGTTCGCACGGCAACAACCAGATTTCGCCAGCCAACGTAACGGAGTGACGGCGCGTGGCATTTGGAGGAGGAGACCGCAGCATTGACGAGCTGGGGAGCGTTGGAGGGGTGGAGCAGAGGAACGGGAGGGGTTGTACGGAGCTCGGACCTCGCCACGCCTTCCCCGTGGTAATTCCCTTTGGCACCGCTGGGTAGTGCTCTTCGCAATAAAAGTGTTCTTATACGTGTGAAAAGCTGGCTGACTTGGAATTCGGAGCAAGACCTACTATAAAGCCGATTTGAAAAGCTCATAAAGGTAACTATAAATTTATTCATAGAGCAATATACGAGGAAGACTTACTCTTTTAACGTTTATGATGCTAATGAGCGTAATTCGATTTACAGAGCTTTTTTTTAATATATGAGAGTGTGAAAAAGCAGAATAAGTTTCTGGGTCCATTGGAACATTTTTCGTCTACCTTGGCGCGTATTTGGAGATTTTCAGCGGCGATTCGGAGGCGTCTTTACAATATGGAGAATCCCGTTACTCCACGTTCTTCGAAGGTGACGCGAGGAACAGACGTCGTTTCCGAAAAATAAGGCTGTTGCTTCCAGTATTATTTTATTCATTGGGGGAATTAGAACAGGATTGTTTTTGTGAAAGCCATGAAAAATGTAGATAATAAAAGTGAGTTTCAAATTGTTTTGAAATAGGTTATTTGGGTGCATTATTGGTCACGAACATATGTTTAACGCTAATATATCGTTACCAAAAACAGTAAATACATCGGCCTTTTAGTGAAGAGAAGTTACCAATATTTGGAAACATTTTACAAAATTTCATAAATTTATCACGAAATTCCGATTTTACGCAACTGTTCAAACATGAAGTGGAGTCCTGAAGAGTAGAAAAAAATTTATTTAACCACTTATTGACTGCAATGACGAATATTAAACAAATTTTGTTTTATGCAGGTTGCAACGCGCATGCACAGGGGAAGGTAAGGGAGGGGCATCACGGCATCACGCCTCACGACAGAGGGTGGGGGTTAAGGGGAGGTGGTTGGCGGTAGATGGTAGGTAGTGGATTGTAGGAGGTAGATTGTAGGTGGCAGATGGTAGGTGGTAAATGGTGGATGGTAGGTGGTAGATTGAAGGTGGCAGATGGTAGGTGGTAAATGGTGGATGGTAGGTGGCAGATTGTAGGTGGCAGATTGTAGGTGGCAGATGGTAGGTGGTAAATGGTAGATGGTAGGTGGTAGATGGTAGGTGGTAGATGGTAGGTGGTAGATTGTAGGTGGTAAATGGTGGATGGTAGGTGGTAGATGGTAGGTGGTAGATTGTAGGTGGTAAATGGTGGATGGTAGGTGGTAGATTGAAGGTGGCAGATGGTAGGTGGTAAATGGTGGATGGTAGGTGGTAGACGGTGGTAGGTGCCGAGAGGGATATGAGACGTAACGGTGGCCGAAAACAGCTAATTTTGACGGAAGCACAATTTGAAACAGCTCCGAGGATTCGTGACTCTTGCCAGAAAATGAAGTTCCAAGTTCTTTTTAAACCTGAATAACTGTTTCATTGTTTAACTTTATATCTCAGTATTTGATTCGTTTTCACTAACCGTCACACAATTTTTGTGAACTGGAATTACACATTTCTGCGCTTGACACTTTTCTACACTTCCGCGGAAATTAAACTTAACCCTTTTGGCCTCCAGAACCTTCAAATAACAAGTTATAACAAGATTTTCGCAAACAGTAGTTACTTTATGGTTAATAATTACTTCCTGAATCTTAGATTTTGTAGGAAGCGCTTCACTTCATTATTGCAAGTAATTATTATGTCACAGTTTCATCTAAAACATTAGTTCCGTCCTGTAAAAAATATTAACTCAGATCATTTCAGGGACTGTAGTTGTTCTCAAACCGAACAGTCCTTTCTTGGAATAGAAAAATGTTCTCTAATGAAAACATTATGGAATATGATCAATTTTGGGTCCCAAAAATTCCCCAAGACAGTACTATTGTTAAAAAATGTGTTTATATAGTTTTATGTAAACATACGATGGATACGTCAGTAATATAAAAAATAATCAATGCAGAAAACTGCTATATTGTTTTATTTCTGCCAGCATATCATGTACTGATCAATTTTGTGAGCCAATATAGAAAGGTAATGCAGGAAAGAGATAATCATGCGATTAAAAAATGTGATGCAAATGTGTAATAGAATAAAGCATTCTTCAGAAATGCCACTACTCATACAAGCAAAGAATAAGCAATAATTTACAATTCACATTCAACAGTATTTAAACATTCCATACTTTTGTAAATACAGAATGATTTCCAACAATTTTATCAGCCGGATATTCCCGACATTAACTGATTTTCCATTTCATACTGAAAATACACGAGCGTGAGTTCGACAACTAGCTTGCGCCAGATATAGTTACTCTTAACAAATGGACTCCATTTCCGTACAACGAAGTTCATTAATAGAAACGTTATTAAGGGTCATTATCGTTTTGTTCGAATTAAACAGCGGAAAAGTTAGTCGATATCAGATTACATTCAATTATGAGATTATTTCTGGTTTTCAATACTTATTCAATTTCACAGCTATTTTAATGTTTTGATTTTTATTTTATTTTGTAGGAATTTTGACAACTACGATCAAAATAAAATCATTTTTATTGTGTGTGTCATACACTATTTTTAGACAGCCTTAGTGACTTTCATTTAATTTTTATTCAAGTATACAAATCACTTAATGATGCTTAAAGGTTAGTAGAAGCTTATGGTGTCAGCGAAAGTTGTTTTGTTTCCTTTTTTGCATTCACAGATTTATGGGAACAATTGAGCATTGTGAGAGCGTAGCCTTCCGCGGCCGGAGTCAGTACTTAATTGGCAGTCCGGGTGACGCCGCGTCCATGGCAAAGGTGCTGACGTTTCGGTCGCCATTCGGTCGCCTTCCTCAGGGCGTAATGAACATCGTCTTACTTTCAGTAATAATGCTAAAAATTGATATTTTAACGCATCTGCGCACGCCCTAAAAGAACCGCATTTCCTACTGGCTGTCTAAAAAAAACCGTATTATCTCCGAGCCCTGTCCACGCGGTGGGCGTTCGCTCTCCCGAGCCAGCCTTTATGAAGAGGGCGACGGCGCGTGGTGGGTGTTGCAGGGCTGTTCAAGCTGCAGGAGCTGGTACGCGTGGCGCCGGCGACGCGCGCCGAGATGTACATCCGGCAGGCCGGGCCGTCGTCGTACCGCGCGGTGCTGCGCGAGGTGCGCCAGAAGGAGATCTTCCAGCTGATCGTCGACACCGACCCCAAGCACATGCCGCTCTTCTTCCGCGCGGTGAGTCACACTCGCATTTAATTAATTAATTATTTAAATGTATTTATTTATTTATTTATTTATTTATTTATTTATTTATTTATTTATTTATTTATTTATTTATTTATTTATTTATTTATTTATTTATTTATTTATTTATTTATTTATTTATTTATTTATTTATTTATTTATTTATTTATTTATTTATTTATTTATTTATTTATTTATTTATTTATTTATTTATTTATTTATTTATCCTTTGTATATATCCATCCACCTCATCTACCATCCATCTATCCCTTTTGCATGTATCCATGCCCCTATCCATTCATCTGTCTTTCTTGGCGCGCGCGCGCACCCATCTCGCCGCCTGCCTCCGCCGCGTGCGGTGGTGGCCGGTGGCGGTGGCGGTGGCGGTGGCAGAGGGTGAGGGCGGCGAGGGCGGCGCGGGCGGGGTTCCTCGAATAATTTCACTTTTTTCGCCTACTTCTTCTTCTTCACTATCATATTCATCATCATCATCATCCTTTTCTTCGCTTCTTCTCTCATCCCTCTCATTCACAAAATTTATTATTTTTACTTTATGACACATTCCCCTGCACGTCTTTTCTCTTCTCTTCTTCACTAAACTTCCCTTTCACAATTATGTATAACATAGTTCTATTAATGATCGGTCTTAAGCCGCCATCCTTATTGAGGCTTTTCTGGGTTTACTCAATCGCTTAAGGCGTAAGCCTGGATGGTCCCTAATTTGTACCCCCAGACGTAAATATACAGCTTGTCCTCCCCCTCTTAAAATGTTACTACTCTGTATGTAAATTCTGTGGTTAGGCGGAAGCGCAGGCCCAATTGTCTGATCCTCGCCATTAATAAAGGCATTATTATTATTATTATTATTATTATTATTATTATTATTGACAAAAACTTGTCTTTCTAGGGTGTAAACAATTACAATAATTTGATCAAATATGTGGAGAAACTTAAAAATCAATCTCCAAACACGTATAAGTAGTATAAGTTAACTATCCTTAAAACTTTAGAAGTTATAAATAGAAAATAATACATGAAACTTTCTACTATAAATAAAAAGGTTTTCTCAGGCGAAATTTCGGCGTTTTCTGGCGCACAATTACATAACTTTCTCTTCTTACGAAGAATACGTAAGGCGAGAAAGTAAAAAGATGCAGAGAGATGAGACTATGGAGGAGACTATAGAGGATGTAAGAGATCTTTTGAGAAACATGATTTAATTCTCGGAAAGAATTGACTGTTTTGCCAAGTTGAAAAGTCTCTTGGATACATCTCTGCGAAAAATGGAGCTACTTATTTTGATTTATTGTTGCACGCGCTTGCTTATATGAACGCGCGATTATGCATTCTAATATTACCACTTTCATACGAATCTGTCCCGATCATCCTTAAAACTATTATGTTCTAACGCACGTCACATTTCGATCTACCTGCGTTAGCCAGGATCACGCGGACCACCTGAGTTAGCCACAGCAAATAGTTTCGAAGCGGTTTGAGGTATCGAGATGCAGTTCTCGTCACGTTGTTGTAGGTGATAAAAAACAATATAGAATTACGTTTCCTAGATATAACATTTTTTAACATTTTTCAGGTAATTATCCAAAAATACATTACAAATATTTTCTCTAGAGCGGCTCGATATTTTTCTTTAAGCTTTTTGAACGGATACATTAGCACACTTAAAACTTGAATTTTCAAATAGTACACTATGTATTTTAAGTCGAACCTCTTGCGAGGGCTTTATATTTCAATTACAAATACATTTCATAGATTACATATATGTGAACAGATTCTCAAATTCTCAAAGGTTTTGGTGCATCTTATAGCTTAAAATGACACGTAGTAAAAATCCGGTCAAACAACATTTTCTCAATAACTATTCCAATTAAAATATTATGGGTTCAAAACTTTTAAAATATCGTGTAGAAACGTTTGTTTTTCTCAAACTCAATTGAAAAATTATAAATATTGGTAACGAGAATTAACCATTTTGTTAATTGAAACTTTCTCTGAATTTCTTGTTCTATAACATTTTGCAGTAAGAGAATTTTAAGCATGGTGTGATCGATTAAGTATTTAAACCTCAACCCTACCACCCTAGATATTGTTATTTTGGCTACAAATTAGTATATTGATTGTTATTCAAATATAAATAATCACGATTTATAAGTGCAATTGTTAGCGTTGTATTCTAAAATTGATCCATTATTTTATGAAATGTGCATTAGAAACTGTCAGAAAATTATCATTAATTTGTGCTGCTGTACAAGCTGTCTGATGAAGATAGTAAATAAATTGTAATGTAATGTTTATTGTTTTACGTAATTCAAATAATTTGAGAGTCTGACATTTTTCAGCCCCAAGAATATATTTAAAAATAATATGTATGTGCATAAAAATTCATCTATATAATCCACGCTGGGCGCATTTAATATAATTAAATATGCGGTTGCCCAAACTGTGTCTGCTTTTTAGACAAAATGGATAATCCAGACTCGAAAATATTCACAACTAAAAAAAATCACACATGGTCCCTAAGCCATTTATATGGTACGCTTATGTACATATTGTTTATACACCTAGAAATTGGTACCTCTATTTCTTTTTCATTTTCAATAAAATTTGCGGGGGAGATGAAAAATGTAAACTTCTTCAAAATATCAACCGCCTTTATACGTGCATTTTTTTATGCATTGTAGTTATAAAATGCCATGGTTACAGCGGTATATTGAAAATTGGAACTTCAATAACAAGAAGTCCTTGATATCTCGAATTTTATTCGCTTCTACTTTATGCTCTTTTGAACACATTGTTTGTGATTTGTGGGCTGTTAATTCAAAATATTCGATATTTGATTTTTTTTTCTCTCTCTTCTACATCAGATACAATTTACCACCTGTTCATTGTATAATAGAAAGTGAACAATGTTTGACGAAAAATAGAATGAATTCATTATGTAAGAGTTTCGATCTCCCATATGGCAACTTTTACTTATGTTGACCTGTGATGTGATCCATTATATCTAAAATCTATTGAGTTCTCTCTCCGAGGATATTTTCATTCAGTCTCCCCACTGGGGAGTGACTGATGAAAAATGAATACCACACACAGAAGTCGAGAACAGTATTGATTGCCACTTCAGAGTCGTTCCTGGGCGAACGTGTCTGCAGATGCTACTCTGTTTCTGAAAAATTACTGATGATTCGTTTCTACAGTTTTTCCGTTAAAGCAAATTTTGTCTTGAATGGTGCGTGTAATAATCACACAGTTATACTCAGTTTCGTGAATTTATACTGGTACCAAATGCGGCGGATATAACATTTAAGAATTTGCTTAACGTTTTCTATTTAAGCATAAATCAAATACCACAATTATTATTTTTTATTTACGAAACAATATAAAATGTTTTATTTTTGTGCAATATTATTGTATTAAATAAAAAACATTGGATTATTTTATTTCTTCAAGTTAAATACAATGTCGTGGTTTTCTGTCTTTTCGAGACAGGGGAAAAATAAAAGCTGAAAAGTAATGCAGGGTGGATTTTCCGTTAACATACCACTAATATTCCCTCAATCAGTGACATTTTTCTCGCTAGTGAAGCATTCAACATCTCTCCGGCCATTACAAGAGAAATTCTCTGCTTTCACAGAGATTGACGTAATTATGGAACTGCACGAGTAAGATACATTGAAATTGCGGTTGTCGAGGACCATTAACGTCACTACTGCATGAGGCAATGCAGTGAGAACTTTTTGAGAGTCGTTAGAATATGGCCGTGCAGTTATGCATTGTGGCATCAATGTGTCTCTAGTGCTATACTTCCATGCAGTTTAACGCGAACGTTAATTTGATGAATAGGCACTTCGAACGGAATCAGAATTTACAAGCTTTTGAAGTCAATCTCTATTAAAGTTGACGACTCAGATGCAAAAAAAGCTACACATGAATAAAATTAACTTTATTTAAACATAGGACTGAAATTAAAGTTAACACGTGTTTTACATTTATTTATCTGTTATATATTTGTCTACGTGTACCTTTAACAATTTTTTAAATTCTTAAATATAAAAAATTGAGCTTATTAGGAAATTATATTAAGGGTATGTGTTTTTATGCAACGAAATGTCGCTTCAAGTAAAGGATGTTCAAAATAACTATTTTAACTTATAAATTGATATCTCTACTCGTCACTTTTTCCCAAAATGTATGAAATCGTATAGGTGAATACATACTTTCAAATTTTCAATCTTATTATTAACACAGATTGATGATCGAGTAACTCTTTACTGCTTCTATAACATTTATAAAAAGTGATACCAGTATGTTCAAAAAGTAACGAAGTACTTTTCAAAATAAATATAAATCTCTTTCCTTGTGCTAACATCCGCAATTTTGTCTAGTTGAACACTTCCTTTCATAATTAATTTTGTTTCTACTTGCTTTACTAATTTATTCAGCATCGACCATCCAGCAAGTTCTATCACTTTCCTTCCCACGCCACATAGAGTGGAGTCTGAATCCGAGGAAAGTCGATCTGTGCCACGTGCGCCTTCCCCGGCACTCTGCCACGCATCTTCCGCCTCCCCCTTCCACTCCACCTCACTCCACTCCCCACCCCCTCCACCCTTTTCCCGCTCCCGCCGCCACCCCCCCCACCCGCCGCGCATCCCAGAGCGATCTGGGGCCGGTGGCTGGATTTCTCACGGGCAGCCGCTCAGAAAACCCGGCCTGCCGCCGCCGGGCGCGGCCTAATCATTCGGAAAGACTTCTCCGCCCGTAACGGCCCCAACCCCGACCCCGGCCCCGCCCCGCCCCGCCGCCTTCCGCTACCTCAGCGCTTTTAACGGGCGACCGACGAGGCTACCAAGGGCGAGGGCGCGGCATTTGCGCGGATAGACCACGGAGCAGTGATTGTGGACCTCGAGCAAGGATGCTCAGCAGGTTGTAGTGCACGGCTTAACGTGCACTCCCGCTGCCAGAAAACCCAAAGAGCATAAAATGTTAATCCACTTTACACATTGAAAGTTACACCTAGGTCCGGTTCACATAGTTTAGTAGTTCCTAAGTCCGGTTCACATAGTTTAAATTACATTTATGTGGTACGTTTTTAATGTTTATTGCCAGTTTAACAATTCGTGAACCAACAATTCTCTCCGAGGTATTCACGTTTTCATATTTTCGTTACATGCACATGGAATTCCATGAGATTTTTTAAATATTGGTGATGTCTGACATCGATACGGTAGTTGGATGTTGATGGCTGAAAGGGAGCATAGGGTGCCGAAGTTAAATATTCCGTTTAAAAAGGGCCCGTGTCAAATTGATCGAAGTGAATTTCCGATTTTCTGCCTCTGAATGCACCGTAATGAGGTAACGTAATAAGTTTGATGCATTGTAATAAGTTTCTAATCACAGACGTATTAAATTACTTACAGAAGTGGATCAACTATTTGTGTAAAACTCCTGTTTCTTTCATTATATTGAATAGTTACACGTACGAAAATATGTCGAAATCTAGTTCATTTCTTTTTATATCTGTGTATTTATGTTATATTGTAACACATGCCGATTTTCAGTAGTTAAGTAGGAAAACGCAACATAACAGTACACAGAAACCAAAGCCATTGCCATTGCCATTGCCATTACAGTTTTCTCAGATAGGCAAGTTTGCAGTTTATTAGTGTGTATTAAAATTTCCTTCGATTCAGGACCACTCACAAACGCAATAGCATAAAATACGTTTCACAAAGTAACACAAGTTTTGTATGTTCATTTTCCACATTGCTATTCTACTGTAGAAGAAGAAACAATGTTCCGATTAAAATAACGAAGATGCTTAAATGTCTTCAAACGTAAACAGAGAGTGAGCACTATCTCATTCGTTACTGCTGAACAGGAGTTAGTAGATAATTCAAAACACATTAGGTATTCAAGAATTCTTTGGTCATGGCAATAATTTATTGAAAGTCATAAAAAAATGCCGCGAATTTTAAGGTCAAACGTGTTTATAGAACTTGAGAAGTCTATAGAAAGCTACAAAAAGTTTATAAACAAATTGAGTGGTTTTTGGATTAAAAAAAACTTTCTTTCCCTGGTGGACAGAACTTACAGAACTGTGGGTCATTAGAAATTGCATTGTCTCTTTTATAATAACTTTTATTAAACGAAATTTCGAATATTACCTTATTATGTAATTGATAACATTTTTATTGTTCATTTTTCAGGTTTAATTCTTAATGTTTAAAGATTTAAATTAAATTGCCTTATTTTAAAATTAAAATTATTTTTGTTTATTGAAGGTAAGTGGTGGGGGTCATCTGGGCTCCAGTTCATTCAACCCATCCTTAAATCTGGGCCTAAACACGGCGGTGACAACAGCTCGTAGAATTAGGAAGGAGGACGCCGTGATGCGGCCTCCTGATGTACTTTGTAGGACGGCCACGAGAGTGCGTGCATAGTGTGATACTTGGGAATTGTGTATTTAAGCTAATGGCTGGATTAAAACAAAACAAGCAAACACAATTGTTGGCTTTGTCTTTTTTTTTGGTTTGTGAAGTACATGTCGTAAGCTAACATTTTTTGCGCCCGGTGAACTCGATAATTCGGCCTGTAATCCACTTTGACATTTTAGGGACAATTTGCGAACGTCCTGTTTGTCATTCACTTGAATATTCATTAGCATGCCTGATATGGATTGTTCTCAATGCAATGCCGGAAAGTGCACGCGAACTAGTATCAGCCAATTGTCATCATAGCTACAGAATCTAGTTGTAATTGAAATACAGTTATTATAATTAATGACTTTCCTGAATCACAGAGTTAAATCTGATTCTTCTGTATGTACAGAATTAATTACTCATTTAGTAAATTTCTTGAAACATATTTAACATATTGAGAATAATCTTCAACATTTAAATCCTTTTTTGGTATCATATCCATGTCAAACAAAAAGGTTAAGACTGAGTGAAGTAAAAACAATACAACATTTTAAAATAGTAGTTTGTAATACAGAATGTATTAAGTCAAACATAAACAGACATTAACCTATCGTAAACTATAATTGTAATTCTTTGATTTCTGCGTTGTAGATACAAATTACGCGTTAATTAGTTTCAAAGAGGGCTAATTCCCTCACAAATTGCATATAAACATTTGATGTGTAGAACTAATTATCACTGAAAACTAATGTTAAAACTATTTGCCTCTTATGAACAGTATATGGTAATAGCTTGTAGCATAAAACAAGAAATTTAAACATATTCGTATAGTGTGTCGAAGAACTGAGGTGAATCATTTAAAAGAGCCTTGAATATTTATGAAAAAGGTTCCTATGAACGGTTTCAGTAATATTTGAAGTTCACAATGACCGTGTATGTATTTATATTTATGAGAATAAACGAGGAGGTTCCACTGAGTGTGTATCAAGAATGTGCAAATGAAACAAAATAAACCTTTTAGCATGAAAATTGATTTCTTCCCGCGAGGAGACAGAGCGCTCAAAGACATAGGTTAACCTTGACTGCACTTTAGGTAAGAGTCAAAATAAAATACATTCCAGTAAAAGTTTTTAACTATCAATTTTTTGTATAATTATATAAGGGATTTCATATTTTTAAAATAATTAACAATTGAATGTAGTGCAAAACAATGCGTAAACGAATTTGGGAGCGGGGGTTGCTCCTAATAAAGTTCACCCCGGGTGTCGAAAACCCAAAGGCCGACTCTTCTTTCCATCGTTTAAAAAGTATAAAATAATATATTACATTTACTTGATAATCCATTCAAATCAGCTTTGAGAGTGTGAGTGGAATTTCGTATCGTGGTAAAATATGCAAGAGGGATCTATTCATTAGTTTTTAAAGAATGTAAAACGTGTATCAAAAATATCGTACCCTGAATGCACTAATATGCACTAATAACTAGATAATATAGTAATTGTTCATTCGATTTATTCCTCAATCGTGTAGGCAGTTAAATTTAACATGCACAAATATAAATGTATACTATGTTATATATTTTGTCTCAGTCGTTCAGGATTATGAGTTCAATATGGATGGAATGGCTTATAATTTTTTCTTTTATAAATGGTAATAAACCTGTTAATAAAACCGACCAAATGCGTATGAATCAGTACCAAATTTTATTAATACATGTTAATGGCTTGCACAGCAAATCTGTTTTAAATAACAATAATTTTATTCTAATTATTTGAAAATTAGATTCAATTACATAATTTGAAATTGCTACCCCCGGAGGGAGGGTCGTGTTCATTACTAACCCCCTCTAAGGCAGCCACCTGTTGCAGGTGTGTCCCTGATTCCAGTTCCATTTACACATGCTTTGCTCGTTCAGTCGGCGGTAACCGGCAGTCACTTGGTGAGGCGTGTAATTGAGAGCGATATATACACGTGCATATTCGTTGCCGATCCTTTCTCAGTAAATTCAAATGGTTTTCATTGATCCTCGCGGATTATATTTGATTTGCATAAAGAGCTTTTGATCGTGCGCAGCCCTATTTTTACCATATTCTTTAATCAATATCCCCACGTTCAATTCAATCAGTTTGTTTCTTAAATCCGTGTAATGCAATTATGTAATCGTATTATACCAGATAGAAATTTTCTTCATTGTTTCATTACAACAGCATATAGAGGGTAAACTACTCAGCTTGATTATATTACGTGTAATTCTTTTAATGAATCTGCCAATACAGAGGTATTCAACGCATGTATTATATCAGTATTGATAAATACTGATTGTATGGATAGTACTGTGGTAAGAACATACTAACAGTTACATGAATTTATATTCCCATTATACCTCCATGTATATATCTATATAGTTTTTCTGCATGGCGTGATCTTTTTCTGTTTTTATTCAGGTATACATAGTGAGTGTATTAATATGAGTGTATAAATTATCTATATTAAGAGTTGGAGAATTGATATCAATATTTCTGAGATATTTTTAAAGTACATCTTCAGTTTACCATTTAACGAATTATGTCAAAATAATTACTTTTTTGATTTTTTTCAGATCTTACAGCTCCAAATGAACGACTTCCGGTATCACTATATGTTTACAACTTTTGTAAGTATTCGTGTTCCTATATCTTTCATGTAGCGTCGTAGGTGTAATTTCTATTGTGTAAGCTCTCTTATGGCGGCGGTGTAATATGACACATCTCCTTCAGAGCAAGTATTTAAAATTGAACAAATTAACAGCGAAAGCTAAAAAACATTTAAGTGAACTAGCACAGGAACCGGAACTCTACGTTACAAACCATTCAAATGCATCTATCGGAGTACGAAATAAAATAGCTGTGATTTCTTTCAAACTTCCGGCACTAATAAATGAATCTTCAGATACATAGTATAATAATATATACAAATACATATTAATAATATTTTGTGCACAGTGCACCTGTAATGCAATTGTCCAAACTAATCACTTGATTAAAAAATGTGGTTTTGATTACTTACAATAGAATTTCAAATCTTCGAAAGGGGGTGTTATCGTTCTGGAAACTCCTTAAGGGCGCTATACTACTAAGTGAACTCCAGACAGTTATAGACGTAACTGATTTAATATTCCGCGCGTAGCAACGAGCACATCTCGCCACGATCAGTGCAGTAAACTTTAATCATTTCCCTTTAAAGCAAGAGCGCTATCTTCGACGTGCAATTTCCACGCAGCTCGCGCCAGAGCGAAGCGAGCGGTGCAGTCGGAGGGGGGGGCGGGAGGGGGATTTCCGGCATGCGCCAACCGGAAGTGCACCCTCTCCAGGAAATCAGCGCCCGCGCCCGCAACGGTTGCATAGAAAAAGAGCCCATAATTCAGTTTGACAACTTGGGAAGTCTGATAAAACGCAAGAGTGTGCGCAACCATCATCGAACAATTGATGAAATATACAATCTACCGGCCAATCGATTTATGAACTTCCGATAATGGATCATATTCACTGACACTCTGTTACTGTGTGGGCGATGTTGCACCGTTTTTTTTTTCGTTATTGATAATTTTCCCATTGGGATATATTCGTATTCACTTTTATGCACAATGCATACTTGTTTTGTCGCTCTCTGATGATATAATGAATCGACCGAGAGGCTAATATTATGAATATGTCCACTTCCGCCCTTTACGATCCCTCTCGTATCGAGAGCACTCAAATATGTCGGAGGGGGAATTTATATGGTAAAGCGAATTTGAGTTGAGTTATCTATATGGTTTCAGTGTTTGCAAGGGCAAGAGTTTTTTGATTTTTTTAAAAAATCTCTGAAATACTTGCTTCCTATGTCATTAACTATTTGAAAATATAGTGTCAGTTTAAAATATTTTATGTATTTATTGTGTTTCAATAATCATTTAATATGCATACACTTTGTTTGGCAATAAAAACACGGAGCAGTCGAACAGTAACACTTTCATAAGACGGTATACGATAAGTAAATTCAAAAAATGCTGAAAAGAAAGCAAATTAATGATTTCAATGTGGTTTAGACAATTACATAAAGATCTTTACAACTTATAAAGCAGTTTGATGATTAAAGATAAGAATTCAGAAATAAATGAAAAGTCGACTGAATTATGCATAAAATAATTAATCAAATGGCGATCAATTATACATAATTACAGTCTGTTGGAACGCTGATAATATTTATAAATCATATAAAATCCTATCATAAATTAAGACTTATTTTAAAACCACAGCTCTAGCTTTTTGCGTAATGGATATTTAGTTATAATAATGTCGGTTTTACGGTTTTTAAATTTCATTTTATACTGCAATTACTTTATACATGAAATATATTTTCTGAATCAGACATATAATCTAGGGAGAGGCAAGTGATTCAGTCAAATCTTAAGTACATTTTCAACCAATGTTAGTATGAAATATATTTTTGTTATAGTTTAATTACCTTTGTGATTTATGAAAACATATTTGTAATAAATGGGTCACCTAATCTCTTCTAAGAGTGACTACAAATGAAAAATAACGTTCGTACAAAATGAAACAAAAATATTTATGTTACGGGCTACAAGTATTTTTTTTAAATATTGAACATTATCATAAGAATACATTATATTTATCCTATTGTCACAATTTACCTGTTATAACCTACATACTTTTACTTATTTCAGTCCCCCCCCCCCTAGTACACTTTGTCTCTCTTATATTTTCTTTTTAGACAGCCATTATTAAAAGTATTAAAATCTGTTCTTTCATGTTCGTCTTAGCGTGGTAAAAGTCCAATTTTTAGCACTAGCAACGTTTAGCAATAAGGCTGTCTAAAAATAGTGTATGACAATGGTGATAAAAGTGATTTTATTTTGCCAGCCTGTCGGCTTCATGTCGCAACCTTTCTTACTCGTAAAATGAAATGTCACTTTTACCACTCGTATCATAAATAACTATTCTAGCCCCTCTTCTGAATTGATGCTAGTTAAAATAAATTAGCACATTGTTCGCATACAAATTTTGGCAACTGAAACCGTCGCAGCGACCTTTCACTGGAGCGCAGCAGCGCCTGTGTGTGTGTGTGTGTGTGTGTGTGTGTGTGTGTGTGTGTGTGTACGTGTTCGTTTGCGCGCAGGACATCGAGACGTTCGACCTGGAGGACTTCAAGTACAACTCGGTGAACATGACGGCGTTCCGGCTGGTGGACGCGGACGCGCCGTGGGTGACGGACGTGCTGGGGCAGATGGAGCGCTTCCAGCCCGTGGGCAGCGCTATCCTGCACCGCAGCGGCGTCATCCAGGCGAGTGCCCTTCTGCCCTCCTCCGCCCACCGCGTGGCACGCGTCAAAGCGCGACACCCCACTCGAGAAATGTGTAAGGAGGACACCGATGGGGCGGGTGGTGGTATGTATTGAAAGCGTCGACAGCTCATTTTGTCCTGGCTGGAGCGCAGCCACCACAGAGATACCTGGGAGGGGAAATCCCAGCGAGCAGACATGTAGGTCGGTGACAACTTCACCATCCGGCGAGGGAAGCGTTATGACCAAAACAAAGTTAATTTCATAAACCAGTTTTTTATTCACAATTGCTAAACATAAAAGCCGTTAACACGCGTAGTCACAAAATAACTAGGAGATTTACCGGGGACTTGACAGATTTAACAAAAGCCAAAGAGATGTTCAACAACAATGCCGTGGTCACGATGCAAATTCCAGAAGAGAAGTCCGTTATACTGTAAGGAAGACACCGGTGGGTATGAATTGAAAGCGCCGACAGCTCATTTTGTTCTGGCGCAGCCACCTGAGAGTAACCTGGGAGGGGAAATCCCAGCGAGAAGACGTGTAGGTCGGTGACAGATTTTACCATCCAGCGGGGGAAGTGTTACGACCAAAACAAGTTCATTTCATAAAACAGTTTTTTTATTCACAATTACTGAACATTCAGAAAGTTCACAAATACATTTTTGTCAAATGTTTGGTCAAATAACATTTCTCGACGAATGTTGTAGGTAGGTGAAAAATGCAGAATCAAATTTCTGTCAGAGACGAAGGATAACAACGTCAGGCAATTGAGATGCAATAATTGGACACCAGATAATCATGTTAATTCTCAATACAACAAATTCATTTAAGAGATGTTTTGAGAGGTTTTTCCTCGAGGTACCATAATTTGTAAATAGAATAGCAAATGTGTACGCCTTTCATAATCTCCACATCCGTTTTTCAAGAAATTCGCTTTCTCATGGGATGGAATTTATAATCTTTGTTCCCGTGATAGTTTACGTTTATCGTAATTTTTATGGTAAAAATTAAAATATAAAAAGATAAAAATGAAAATATTTATTATGTGAATTTTGAAGTTTTAAACGTTTTTGTCAAATTCCCTAAGATTTTTTTAATTCTTGGAAGAAACCAGTTAGTTTGTTTCTTCATCTTGTTGCTAATTGTAGTTATTTTTTCATGATCAGAAAAGTAGTTCATACTAAAATTTCTTTTTTGGTCTTGCTTTGTAGATTAGTGGTTTAGGAATAATTAGGACGTGCATTGTATAATCATCTTGTTGCATCTCTCTGAATTTAAAAAAAGGACGAATTAAATGAAAATGTCTTATCTTACGTTTCACATGCAGGCACAAACACAAAGATCGTTATATATCCTGAAAACAGTTATAATGAGAATAAAGAAGGAATTTTTGTGCTACATGGCACTTTCAGTACTTTGTATTTTTTAGCAACACATGGTATTGTCGTGCTTTCCCTCTTAATACCGAAGATTATTCCTGAAATTTATTTACATACGAATTCATTAGTAGGTTATAACTTATTCATCTAATTTAATTTATCTACGTGTAAAAAAATAATTGAAAGAGCATGAAATGTTGTTTCTACCCTTAAAGCGTGTCTACTAATCATCGATATACACGGATAATTAGCATTTTCTTGAAATATTCTTACTAGTGCTCGTAAATCAAGGAACCAGAAAAACAAGCGTCGCCGTTATCACGTCATAGATCAATCTCGCCGGGAGAGCTCCTATCCAATGCAGAAGAACCACTGCCTGCCGGTGATAAGATTATACTAGGGCGCATTTCCACCGCAAGTGCACGGGGACCTCCATAATTCCCCAAGAACCTCATTCATCATCATTACCTATTGTGCGACCAATGAGGAGACACGGTTCTCGTCAGACTACTAAAAGTAAACAATGCTCCCATTAATTCTCGTGATTGATGGGTGATTGTCGGAGATTCGCTGGTTAGGCCATCAATAGAGGTACTTGACAAACCGGTTAATTTAGATGTTAAAGAGGCATGTCAGGTCTCGCACGTTTTTTAACAACGATGAATGCCTAACTTATTCAGGAAGAAAAGCCTTGGCTCTATTGCAAAACACCATTCGATCGTCCTAAACTAGAATTGCAATTAAATAAGTCCCTATTGCTATTTAACTAAACTTTGGTACAAAAATACGCAACGTATGTTCTTTCTTACAAAATTGTATTTTATCATTTATACTACGACGATAAGTCGCAGAGACAGGTGACTCATTTTGCTTCTGTAATCTCTTGATGCCCTGTCTTGTTTAAGTTAAACGTTCCCCCAAATATCTAGAATTTCTGTCGGCTCAAGAACGGAAAGCAAAAGCAGAGATCTGTTTACATGTATTTCTCATGTTTCACTCATTTTTTCATGCATGTACCTAAGCTACCACACATCCTGGGATTAACTAAGTGCGTGAGAGTGGTCTTTGCCAAGGGTAGATTAAAAACGAGCCAAGTTTTTTGTACTTGAAATTAAAAATTACTCTTACAAATTTTATTTCATTGTAAATGCGATTTAGGTATATCAATATGTTGTAATGTCTTTCTTATTTATTTCTCATTACTAATACTTCCATATTTCACCGTGAACACAGTTTCATTTTAAAAAAATTGTACCATTTTAACATGCGTGTAATATTATTTCATTCAACCATTTTGCTTTTAACATTGCAGGAATGTATAAAATAGGGTATTGAACTTGAGACTAATAGATTATATCTTATCAAATCACTATTAATCTGTTTACCTATAGGTTTGGAGTAGGTAAAGTGGATCATTACTATATTCGATCTAGTAGAGGTTGCCTCGCATTAGTTTGGAAAATGATACTGTGATTTGAAAGTGTTGCTTTATTCATAAACAAAGAAATATAAATGTCATAGCTTATATATACAATTACATCGCAAACAACGATATATCACATAAAAAAGGAAGTGATGTGGAAAGTTACAACTATAACTAAGTATCCACTGCACGGAAAGAAAAAAATAGTGGCTTATTTCGTTCAATACTTATCATGTCTAATAAAATGAGAGAGGTTTACAAATTCTGGAACATAACAATCACTATCCACTGTGAATACAGAGCTGCAAGTTTCTGAAAATGTATATATTATGTATTATCGTTTAAGTTCACATGAATAATCAAAGTCGCACATAATGGCTTGTTTGACCGTCTTGTAAGATATGTATTATTCATTTATCGAATTGTCTGGGGTTATAAACTTTTCCACTAGTAAAATAAAGTGTGTTATTCCCTCATTCCATAAATTACTATTTTATAAAAATTATTAAGAAACATTTCTGTTTATTCCCGTGCAACTTTGTGGTTTTGTCGTACGTGGTGCCTGCGCGAGTGCCAGTCCAATTAGCTTCCATTGGCTCACGAGCGGGTTTGTTCTGCTTCAATGTTGAAAGATAGTCTTCTCGCCGGGCTATTGGACGCTTTAAGGTTAAGTGCTAGTTTTTTAATATAGCAAACTTCTGTTTTTGAAACCAAAGAACTTTGAGAATCGGTTGCAAAAAGTTACGAATGTAAACTTTATCAGAGTAGCGTGCTGTCAGGAATTCCTCTGGATGCAGTCATATAATTCTACTAGAATCAATAATTTCTAAAATATGTTATCTCCAATCTTTACGAACTTTGTTACATGTGAAATTGCCGCATATCCGCTGTTCAATAATTACATCTAAGCAAATATCTCTCTTTACATCAAGAAGGGCTTTTCTCCAAAGATGTAGCATTTTACAACAATGTTCGAAGCTGCGTTTGTCTTGCATTTGCTGTGAAGTTGAATGACGGCCGAGCCGTGCAGGTCCGCCGCGGGGGCGGCGGTGCGAGAGGGGGCGTGGGCGTGGGCGTGTCCGCAGGCGGAGCCCGCGCTCATGTACGACTCCGTGCACGTGTTCGCGGCGGGGCTGGCGGCGCTGGACGCGGGCCACGACCTGCGCGTGGCCAACCTCTCCTGCGAGAGCGAGCTGCCCTGGGCCGACGGCCTCTCGCTCTACAACTACATCAGCGCGGTGAGTACAGGGTGCCCGCGAACCAGTAAGTATTGATTTCGGCCGCGTCAGCTACTGGTCGTTAGTCGCGAAAGCGTGGTGCTTGTTATGGCCCGGAAGGGGTGATATACTGGGAAATAGGATTCGGCGGCAACCAGCACGTCAACTTAGGGGATTTCACCCTTCAGGCATCTCCTAGAGAGACTCACCCCTTACAGCCGAAGCAAGATCTAAGCTCCCGACTGGTCTCCGTACATGGATATAATATATGCAATTGTAAGTGTGGGTTCGAGGGAATTCGAGGGGACAAGGTTGAGGAAGGAAAGATCGGGCGCGGTCTATGGTCTGTTTGTTATGGTTATGCTCTGGCATACATCGGAGAAGCCAAAGACCAACGAAATCACAGATGAAGGCACACGGGCGATAGAATTCTCCTCCGGAGAGTGCTTGAGAACAACTAAGCTATCGAGCGTGTTCAAAATCTGCTACAGTTGGACCTTAAACCCTGAAATCTTCAGGTGGGGTCTGCGACTCTCCCCAGTAGCGTAGTAGCGTAAATATAGAACCAGATGTCTTCAGTGTTCTAGAAAAATGCCTAATCTTCCGGCGTTTTCCTAGTATTGATCGAAAAAAACAAGGAAAACTACCGATCAGAGCAGCTGGCCGACAAACATTTTGCTAGTAATCTCTCTCTTTCTCTCTCTCTCTTTCTCTCTCTCTCTTTCTCTCTCTCTCTCCGTCCGTCTGTCTGTCTGTCTGTCTATCTGACTCCCTCTCTCTCTCTTTTTCTATCTCTCCTGAATAAGCATGTTCCTTTTACAGAATGAGAACATCGTTTAATCTGAAATAACAAAAGCTAATATACTCGCTTTGTAGTCCCACTTTTCTTTAAACTCCTACTTGGCACTAATACACCATAAAGTTTCGAAAAAGTAACCATTCTAAATTTTAAATGTATGAGGATAGAAAAATATTTCAGTCAAAGGTTCGAAAAACGTTTATTTCTCTCTTGGTTAAAGCAATTAGAAATTTCTTCCACTTGAAACAATGCAGTGCAATAATCTTATTTATTTTGCGTTAGCGGATTCCAGAATCAAATTTGACCTACCCTCTTTGATAATAACTTTAAACAACGCGGGTCACTGTATTACGAAGCATAATGTCTACGACAAATCACGCCGCTCAGAGTTGGTCCGTGGGAGGAGTTGTATATCCGGACACTCTCAACGTCTTACTAACCACTCTTAAGTGGATTTCACAAAGGGCTTTGCAGCTCCGCCGCTTACAAAACAAACTTTAAGCTGTTATGAGACAAAGCTTAATTATGACGTCACCCCCTCGACTCGCAGAGACGGTGGCAACCGGCGGTGCTATTAGGAACCCTTCGAATCACCGTTTCTCTGGGATGAGGGCAGTTTTGTGCAATCCTGAAAAACAGATTTCATTAATCGGTCATTTTAAAATCATTCACATATTCTTTACTTGAAAAAGATGTTTTAAAAAAACTTTTTTTGATGCCTTAGTCCATTAAACTGTTTAGGATTATGGGATTCGGTTTTTAGGCAGATGTTTTGGTACATTCCTTTCTCTTGTCGAGTCGTTCCAGAAAAGAGATTGAGAAACGGCGATTCGAAGTTCGCGATAATTCGACACGATTCTTTACAGTTAGTTAGGCTTGCAAAACGTAACTAAAAATACGCCTAGAAGATCTTGCATCCATACCGTCGTCTATTTTTCCAATAAAGATTGAATAGCTAATATTCTATTTATGTTGCGCTGTCAAAGAGAGCTGCATCCATTTTGCCGTCCCTACCAAAAGTAGTTTTTACGTGCTCTTGAAATAAAGGCATCTCTCTACTAAATATATGTAGCTATAAGCTTGTTGGTCTCTTATATGTATTGTTGATATATGATTATCCGTAAAATTTAATTAAATAATCTTAGATTCCTTTAATCAAGAGCAATCAAATCGCCATTTTTCTTAATGGACAATTTAAAATAAGGGTTTATACTATAGTTTTTCTTTTTAATTAGGCAACGTTTAAAACTTTTACCTATAAATCCATCTGCAGGTGAACTTTAATACACTGTACATATTAAAATTATTATGCATACTCCGTTGAAAACACATTCATAAGATTCACATACACATTCACAAAATTACAAGAAAAGAGTGTGAGAATTACACGAAAATTACAAGTGCTCTCTCTGAAATACAAGATAAACCTCTGTTTTCTTGTAATTGTGGGCTCTGTGTTGTTTTAACTGTTAAGTGTGTGTAATAATTTAATATGTACCATGTATTACAGTTTACATGACGATGGATTTAAAGTTACAAATTCGAAATGATTTATAATTTAAAATAAGCACTCTTATTTATTTTTTTAAATCTTCATGTAAGAACAATAGTGATATGATATATTCTTAATTAAAATCCAGATTAATTAATGATTAGTCTTCAGTTAAGTTAGATCATGTGCCATAGTTTATATATCAATATTCACCTTTTTGAAATTACTGGGCAATATCCCAGTAATTAGAGACAATAAAAATCATACTTGAGAACACTAGCTGTAGATTAACAACTGAATGTTTCCAACACTGCAAGGTTGCAATTAGTTGTACACAAAAAGTTATATAATAGTGAATCACATACTAGTAATCTTAAATCTGACAGTTTAACTTCCATTGAATAAAGAAACAAAACAAGTACTGCATTGAATTCTCATTTTACTGAGGGTGTTGTTCATTCAAAGAAGTTCTGTAGCAACTGAATTCTCGCAGTCGCTCATAAAACTGTCGACGCCTTTTGTTTCCTTTTCTTCACGGAACAGATATTTTACGATCTTGGAGCCATAAAATTACTACTACATTCTCAACTTCCTCTGAAATACACAGGGGTTCTTTACAACATTAATACTCAAAAGACAAATTTTCATACATTCCTTGGGATTGCAAAATATTTATGTTACTGTTCACATTTTCGTCTCAACGTGTTTCATTTAAGAGAACGTCTATTTTTTCTCCATTAACTGTCACCCTTTTCACGTGGAGAAAAGAGAGAGGGTAAGCCCACCGTGCCTTTTGTGGTTCGTGACGCCAAACGCTAGTGATCCTTTTTGCCGAAGAACCTCAATTTAATAAGTATAATGGCAGTAAAATTATGATATTTATTTTTCTTAGATCGTACAAAAAAATTCGTAATTCTCTGCACTGCTAAAGCTGCAAGAACTTAGTCTTCTATTGATTTCGCAACGTATTCTAAGTCATTCTCCAGGCACTGGAAGATAAATTCACTCTGACATCTGGCTATTTACAAATAACAAAAATTTACATGTCATCATTTGGAAAGTAAAATATTCTGTAAATCTTTGTGCGTGTGGTGAAAACAAAATTAAAAATATTGTGAGTGTTATTTCTGATAGGAATAACTCTTCAAAAATGTTGAAAATTTATCATATTTATTCTTAACTTAGGATGCAGAAGTAAAAGAATGACTTGCTTATCTTGGGATCATTTTATGACGTACGTCTGACACAAAATTAAAATCTGGTTAATGTTCAATCGAACTTGCCCTAAAATAATTCACTTTAAAATATTATGTATTAGCGAAATATCATAAATCATCCTCCAATCAAGGCAGAAATGTCAGTAACGTTCTGGTTTCGCGTCATCCTGTAAAAGGCCGTTTAAGACTGCCGCTAATGTTTCACTGATCGGGGAATATGTTAGTTGTTGACAAATAAAAAAAGACATGAGCCTGGCTACACACTGCCAAAGTTCCTCCCAGATCAGTCGGCAGATATGTCGAGTGATAGTTAAATATTGAAACTTCTATTCTGAAAAAATCGCTTAGTAGACTGTCAGTGATCGTATATTTTGACCTAAAGCTTCGTATACCCCTCAGGAAATGAGAATTGCTTCTAACTTAGGATGCATAAAAACTTGAATATGATTATCTGGTAGAGTTTTTATGACTTAATCTGAGACACCTCAAGTTCAATGTTGGTTGAAATTTTAATACATTCGTTCCAGTCATAAAATGAATAACTTTAAGTGCAACTTACTAATCCAATTAAAAAGTTCATTAAATACCATATCATCAACCGTAAGGACGAAATTAGTGTATATCAAAAACCTCCATCTCAGTATGCCAGATAAAACCTTGCAGCAGGTCAGATTCACCTCGGCGAACGACGGTTAACGTTTCGTCGATCGCGGAATGTGTTAGGAGCGGCGAAATGAAAAGCGACGTGATCCCGACGTTCTACACGCCATCGGCAAGCTCCCCTCGGAGAGCGGTCGTTGAATCTTTTAAAAAGACTTCGCCGCTAGTCGGCGCACGTTGGGGGCTATCACCGTTAAATCCCTTTCAGCGATGAAGAGACCGAATCGCCCGGGAGAGCGTCACGCAAGCGAAATGTCCAATTTAAACGACGCTCCGTCTTTGCACCGTCACTCCGCGCTTTACGGGCCGAGAGCGCGGACATTCGCGGAGTAATTCAGACCGAAACGACGCGTCTTCCGCCCTCTTCGAGTTTTTATTTTTACAGCGGCGAGAGAAAAGGCACGCGCGTATTTCTTCCGTCGCACTGCAGGTGCATTATGTGGGCAAGTGAATCGCCGAAATGAATCCTCGCCCGACTGCGGATTATACCCGGAAAATAGGTTCTTGGGAGTTTTGAAGGGTGTTTAACGGCATTCACCTGGAACGTCTTAAAATCTCAAAGGGTGCACTTTCAACATGTCGGCCCTTAGCACTAGGGACGACCCATAGAAAGAACCCTGTAGGCCACGGCTGTAGGCAAAGGCCAAACCTGTATGCCACGAAAAGAACCCAGGGGTGGGGGATGATTGTTGGGTTAGAGTACAGATTCCGTAGTGGCGAAACCGTAATCTTGCCCCTGTAGGCACGTGCGTTGAGATATTATGCTGATGATGATGATTATGATGGTGACATTCACGATGATCGAAGTATAATGAAGATGATATAATTAGAGACATGGGAAGCTGGACAACCCTTGCAACAGAGAATCCTTCATCCATCACGATTCCACAAGCAGAGACCCGAATACTCATGATAGAGAGAAGAAGTTAAATTTAACGTGTGTATAGGTTCTGTGCTGAGAGTTTATATATAAACTGTGTGTGTGTATGTATAGAGAGAGAGAAACAGACATAGAGACATAGAAAAGTGTGTATTAGTTTTGAAATGTAAGTGCCAGTATTTTATGATTTTGAACAAAATAATGCATCATAAACTTTTATTTAAACTTACTCGTAGGTTCATATTCTCTTGTAAATTAGTACTCGTTTTTGCATAATATCATCTTACGGATAGAAGAGAAAATATTATCGGATTTTAATATACTGTGGCCATAACATACGCAGGTCTAAAATGTCCTCTGTCTCTAACAAAACTGGATTAGAAGTCTTAGAATATACATTTTCTGTAAAGTTTATATGCTCCATAATTACATATTTAAATCAGGTTAAAGATCGTGCTGACTTTTCACCTGCAGTATTCCTTTGCTCTCAAACTGAGTGAGTACATAGTTTCTTTTCATACTCGAAAACATAAATCAAAACGCATTAGCACTGGAACTCTCAAGAGAGAACATGCAAAATCTCTCCCGGGACATGGTCGCTTTTGTTGTTTCGCCGTTTGTCAGTCGCTTGTCGATGGATGTTCCCCGCTCCACAAGTCCAGTGTTTGTTCCTCTTTTGCGACGCGCTTCGAATATAGTTCCATGACACGTTTTCTATTGTTGAGCGGAAATTTATACATGAGTAATCGAATATAATAGATACGAAACATGTAATAATACGTATATTGAATTCACACTGCTGTTGGCCATAATTTAATCACCTCCCCTTGATGACCAGTCGTTTGTGCGACCACTGTCATTAATTTGGTAACGCCAGTCGCGTTTGGGATTAGCAAACGCGTTTCCGATTCGCGAGACAGACGGTTCAAATCCACTCAACGAGCCAACCCCCGCCGCCGCCGATGCTGACTGATGTTGTCTGCGGAACTTCCAGACGTGATGCTGTTTCATAATGATGAGCAGAAATGTGTGCGTCGTCTGTGATAGTGGCTTTAGGGGTAGAGATCAATGTTAGTACGAAGGAATCTATATTACTAACTTTCAATGCGCACAGAATTTGAAAGAAATCTATGTAGCCTCCACTCATGTGAAAGGTGTCTTCGATTTCTTTAGATATCTTGGAACTAGGTACAAATAAGAAAACAATGAAACCATTTTATTTTTGACTGGAAAATGTAAATAAGTTATTGTATTGTTCTGTCTATTCTCGTACTGGGCGTACCGACTGGACTCTCCTATTCAAAACGTCACGTGCCAACGACACAATCAATGTCATGTGGCAGCAGGCTCAAGGAAGAAACTCATGGCCATTAAATATTTGGTATTGAGACATAGCTGGATATTTCAAAGGTAATATTGATTAGAATAAAATGAAATAGTGACTAATTTTGAAGTATTGGTACCAAGGAGCGAAAGTAAAGAGTAGTATGCTACATTTACGAAGCGGTTTTTTTGGTAACTATATTGGACAATGAATTATTTGCAAATATTGTTGTGTAAATAGTAGGACTTAGAAATGTTAGAGGCCGAAATAATAAATGTGGCACATTGGAGATTCCTAGGGCAAAATAAACATAGCTGTGATTTGGGACATGGACATTTATAGATAATATTTTTTTGTTTTGGAAGCGTCACCTAACAAAATAAAATAAGATAGACAGTCAATGGTCACAGAGTTTAGTGAATTCGTGTGCGTCTCTTCAAAATGGATGAAAATCGGGAAACGACTTAGAGCGAATTGCAAAGTTACTAACAAAAATTTGGTAAAGAAACGAAAATGAAAGTGACATGTTTCATCAGAGCCTTGATTTTTTCAGAAGACGTTTGGTGGCCGTTGCTAGCACATCAGAAGATTATTAGTCAGCGTAAAGCTAGCTAGTCATTTTTTAATATATCTGCCGATAAAACGTTTAGTTGTTGTGAACGAAACAAGTAGAGATATCCACCTGAGGCATTCGCAAATAATTATTCATGTGAACAGTGCAAATTGTTTAATATCAGATTTAGGACATTAACTTGAACATAACTTCAACATGAAAACAGAAGACCATCGGCAGGGCGAGCTACGAGAAGGACATCAATATCATGAACTGGAAGTGCCACGAAAAATATTGTGCAAGATATACAAATCATTATTTGCAAAAAAATTATTAGACATTTGTATTACAGTAAAGGCCTTTTTTTGGCAAAATTCATATTCCATTTCATCGCATACGGAATAACGTGTAAAGTAAAATATTGTAAATAATACATGCAATAGCAACAATAAAACATTAATTGCGTTATCGAAACATGAAGACTGATTTTTATTAATAGTAAGACTCCAAAGATCAACAATCTAATGAAATTTTGCTGGTGGAGAGTCTGAAGGACATTTAAGAGAACAGTGTTGGTCTCATGTTGTTTGAAAACCCTAATTTTCCAACAATTGAAAAATTCAAAACTGTTTCGGCGTCTTCCTACAACTACAATTATGAAGAGATAATTTGTGTTCATAAGGAAATGGGTTGATGAATAACAGATTTTTAAATAAGATCATTATTAGTTTTTCAAAAACATGTGTATTTTTACGAAATTTTGTTTCAAACATAGGGATTTTTTTTCTTTAAACCACTTTTTTACTTTTCTTTAAACCACCCAACGTTTTGTATTAAATTTGGAACTTTGATAGCATAAACGACGATTAAGAGAATGGTGGAAGTCCCATGTTCATTGAAATGTCTGATTTTGCGAATATATTTTTAAAATAAAATTCGGTGTCATCCTCCAACTACAATTGTGAATATATACTATTTTTTAATGAAATGCGTTTATCAAAAATAGATCTTTAAATAGGTCATGTTCATTATTTTTAAATATGAGTATATTTTATGTAAATTGGCGACAAAATGAAATGCCAGCTGCGATTTTACTGCGCTTCGGGAACGATTACGCCCAGTTGGATGCTTCGTAAGTCACAATTTGTATATTATTTATCATTGCTTTGTTCGTTTCTTACATTCGACGTTTTGTTATACATTTACACATTAATAGTTTAGAAATTATTTTTATCCACTTTGGTTAGGTAATGTGAAACATTATGCTATTATACTCTGTTTTGTAATGAAGTACTTCACCTCTCTAGTGTGGTAATGAAATCATGTGGTAATGAATGTTGTCCAAATGTGTACACCATGCGCGTTTCAATTGTTCTCCTTAATAAGAACACTGTCACCACTTACAGGGGAAAAATAGGAATACTAAATGAAAATTTTAATCTTAAATCTAACAAATTTTTACGAAGTGGATAAAACGTTGTACGATATTAGTGTCGTAATACATCTGATTACAATACACAATTGGCTACCAAACTCGTCCTAACGGACTCGTTTGACAATTTTCCAATTTCGTATTGTAATCAGATGTATTACGACACTAATATCGTAAATAACTATAACATTGCTTTGTTTGTTTCTTACATTCGACGTTTTGTTATACATTTACACATTAATAGGTTAGAAATTAATTAAAACCTATTTGAAATACTGCTATCTTTCAGGGAATGTCGGATTGGAGTGCTACAATGACTCGACAACAATGACTCGAGAGCTCATTTTTGTGAATTACATCTTATTGTTGGGACACGATTTACCTGTATTAATAGCAGCTTTAATTGACAAATTTGGATTGATATTTGCTTGAAAATATTTATTTTTTGCACCAAAGGTTGTACGAGCAGGGTTGGGCAGGATTTAAATTCTTGTATTTGGAATACGTATTTCACATACATTGGCATGTTCATCCACGCCAGTGGAATAATTGTTTTCCTTTGCAGGTTTTATACATTCGCTAACTAGGAGTTTATTGCCTGATGATTTGTTTGAAAAATCAGTCGTTTTAAAATGAAATTCCATTTCTTTGTGTTAGCAATATTTTGATATCAGTTTATCAAGCCTTAGTTAGCCGGAATGCAGTCGTTCACGCCTTTATTAGAGGATCGGGACGGAAACGTGCATGTCAGCAAAAACGTGCCCGTTCATTCAAAATGAGCAACAAGTTCTTAACAAGAGTTCTTACTCTTCTCTCGGAGAACTGGGAGCAATGGTAAGATCCTCACCCCTAGAAAATCTTACCTTTGATATTACCTGAAATTTGATGGACATAATGAAAATATAAATTTTGCTGGTTTCAAATTAGAATGTAGAAAACGTTTTGGATTTTTGATACTTTCGAAAAATCAAGGTTTGTAACGAATTGAGACCTGCATTATTCGCATAAATGCCCTTCATATTATCGAACAACAAAATTTAATAAAAAACGTTGGAGTTATTTTTGTTTTTAAAATGTTCCAGGGGCATAATGTAAAGGAAAAGGAATAGCTAAAATTTTCAAACGATTAACATTCATTTAGTTTTGTAATTTATTTTTAAAAATTGTCTTACCAAACTAGTATAAAAAGTATTGCATTACTAAAGGCGAGGGAGTGCGGGTTGTTTAGGACCACTAGTTACTCTGCATGCTGTACGTACATTAATTATTACACTTGATCTGCGGTTGCAATTACCGATATAAGCAAGGCTGAAGTGTAGTATGAAAGAAGCAAAATAAGGTATTGTACTGAGAATCACATAATTGCAATCGTCTTATATTTAGATGGAATATCTTGTTATTCGAATAGTTTTAAGGAATGATTTGGATTCTTAATACTCAAATTTTACAAGTACTAACGTTTTTATGCGTTCTGTAACGTATAATGCGTATAATGAAAGCATTTCAATGTATGTGCGTCTTGCGTCTATTAGCAACATCATGGAATTTTCTTCCTTTGAAGAAAGCACATCTTAAAACATTCACATAAAATATTCTTTGCTTTCTTCTGGGTACTTGCAATAAGCATTTACGGCTATCGGGAAAAGGACTGAGTCGTTCACAAATATCGGCGCCGTGCTTCAAAACGTCAATATGCTCTTCCTTTTAGCGTCCCCGGACTGAACGGTCTTGCGGGCTCTAAACTGTGAACGTTCTCAACGTCTCCATGCGATGAGTCAAGGCTTCAATTGCGCCTCTGGCAAGGGAGCTTAGCACTTCGACTGAGCGCAATGTTGGGAAGAGTATCGCGTTTGCTTTATCCTAAATCAGAAAAAATCGCAATTGCGTTTACCTAAGGTTCGGTCTGAAAAGTTCTTGTAGGTATGTAAAGGTTTACTTTCGGCAGAGAGAAAACTGATAATAAACGTAACTTTAGGATTATACTTAAACTAATCGACCACAAATCAGACATATTTGTTATTGTTTATTAATTGTTAAATCATAGAATTTATAAAAGATAAGGAGAAAGTCTCTATTCTCATTTGCAACAGCACTTATTTGCAGGTAATCACAACACATCTCTCGTAAAATCTCTCAAACGCTATGATGTCGTCAATTGTTCACCATATCTTTTCTAAGGGTTTTTTTACCATTGACTGATAAAGGTTCCAAAATAGGTAGAAAAGTAAATAGAAATGTTATCCATATCTTTTGTCAGTTCTATGCTTTAATAATTACTAAATGAAAACGAGGGCTGATTGATGTGTTGTCGTTAAGAAAACTTCTGTTACTTACTGTCACAGATATAAAAACACTATCATTATATTTAGGCCTCTCTTGTCAATATGAAAATGTGTCCATATTTGTTAATAGAGTACATAGATTAATTAATTAGATCGCTGATGAGGTAGATACCTTCTATTATTATGATAAATAAAAGATGTCCGGTATCAACAATTGATATCAACAATTGTTGATACCGGGCAACATTTTTTATTTATCATAAGAGTACATAGAATTAATTAAAAGTGCAAAGTGAAAATATTGCCAAGGTTTTAAAAGAGAGAATAATCCTCTGCACAAAACTCATAACTTCACACCGGCTGAATTCAAAGAGAGACAGAGCACTTTCAGAGATTCGTCGGAGAACTCAAAGCTGTTGCGTTGGTGTTATCTCTAAGGCTCTACTCTCATCGGGAGGGTTTTGCGTTCGAGTCCTGACGGTGACGGATTTTCGACATATGCTACATTCTACTAGGCTAACATTCTACTAGGCTAACATTCTACTAGGCTAACATTCTACTAGGCTAACATTCTACTAGGCTAACATTCTACTAGGCTAAAATTCTACTAGGCTAACATTCTACTAGGTAGACCGAACTCAGTTACTATCTGGAGAAAAATTCTAGAGGCGGGATGCTCTGATCTGTAGTTTACCGTGGTTTCTCCTATTAATAAGGGGAATACTGCAACAATACCCTAATAATGGGCCAGGAACTGCGCGCGATATTTCCTTCCTATTCCTTGTCCTATCTTCTCTCTTTACACTTGCGTGCACATTACTACCACATATATCGGGAGACCAGTCAGGAGCTTACAGCGCCAGCGGTTCCCAGTTGGGGGAGATACCTGGAGAATAAATAGCACGCAAGCCTACGTGAGTGTGTAGGTTTGTGCCAGATCTCACAATCCAGTGAGGAAAAATTCTGACATCTCCCAGAATAAAATATTGCTGCAAAGCTCTGCTTTGTTGCTCCTCGAAGATATTTTGAACTATTTTTTTTTGAAAATTAAAAGTATTGCAGTATTACTTTTGATTATTTTACTTGCTATTCACAACAATTTTTCATATTAAAACCTGAATTTGAAATGCTCTGTAAAACACCAACATAGAGATGCATTCGATTGCTTTCGCAATGCAATATGGAAAGTTCGCAACATGCCTCGGTCGATTCGGGACTAGTCGCTGTGACACGATACGCAGGGGAATCATTGCGTTAATGCATTACGTTAATGTATTATCATGCAAAATCAGATACTGATAATTAATGGGTTGAGATATTTGCATTCTCAATATGGTAAATAATTCCAGTATGGAACCGTTTAGAAATACGAAACAAACTGGACTAATCCTCGGTAAATTCCTAATCGTTTGGCATGCCACCCACAGTTGCAGTAACAGCCGCTGCAATGTTTTATTTATGCACATTGATCACTCGGTACTCCAAAATTCAGAGTTACAGCTCTTTATGACGTATTCATTTTTTTCTTCTTTATTTTCACATTATCGAGATTATTATAAATTCTGTAGTTTCCCCAATTGATACCAGGCGAATGCCGGGACAGCACTTGATTTTTCCTTCTTGCTTGTTGGCCCTTTCTCTCCTCTTGTACACTCCTCCCCACCAAACTCGTTCATAATCTACATTAATGTTGTTGACCAGTCGAAAGCTTACGGCTTGTCACGGCTATGGCGGGGATCGCTAGAGAAGATACCTGGAGAGGGAAAACCACGTGTACATCGGAGCCGGTTCCCGCATTTCAGAGAGAGAGAGCAGCACCGTCTCAGCCAGGGGCATAACAAGCATTCCACTTTAGAAACTAATGACCAGTGTAGTTGATGCGTCCAAGTACAAAACATTTTTGCTCGCTTCAGAATAATTCCGAATCTTTTGTATCGAAGCTTGTGAGGAACAAGCTGTAAGTTCCACCGTGTCAGATGAAAATTTCTAATTACACGAAATTACTTCGATTTGTTCCTCAGTTTTATCTATTTATCTATCATCTACCTATCCATCCACCTCATCTATCTATCCATTTATCTATCATCTAGTACTACCTCAATTCGTACGAGTACCTCAGTTGAGCGCTGTGCTTTTCCGAATGGGTGACGGCTCTGGCCTTCTGCCTTCGCAGTTTATTTAAATAAACCTTGAGCTCGCAACTCATTATTTCCGAAGTATTATTATCTTAAAATACTTCTTGTGAATACGACCCCTTACTCTTGGACAATTGTGTTACTTCTTTAGCCAACCTTGAGGCCAATATGAACATTTCCCTGATAAAGTAAGAAATTCTGCATTCATTGTCATTTATGTAAATTTTCCGAAACCAGTCTGGCTAATATGCGGAGTAACCATGTACTAATATTAGCCATAATTCAAACAATGTCATTTTGATGTGATAGATAGTATATGATGGATATTGTAAATGTATTTCTTTTAACTTGTTAATATTTACAGCTTATGTTTCTGTATTCTTCCACCTGATAAAATAACCCAATTTAGGAATAATGTTTCTAGCTATCTACCTATTTATCTTTCCATCCATCATCAATGTATCCACCTTTCTGTCCATCTATCAATTCATTCTCTACCTCTCCATCTTTCTGTTTATCAATCCATTAACTATTTATCCATCTTCCTTTCTATCTATCCTTCCATAATACATCAATATTTTGTCTTCCTAAGCAGTCATCATCTATCTATTCATCTTTCTGTCGACCTATCTATCATCTTTCCTTTGTATATATCCGTCCACCTCATCTACCATCCATCTATCCCTTTTGCATGTATCCATGCGCCTATCCATTCATCTGTCTACCTACCTTGGCGCGCGCGCGCACCCATCTCGCCGCCTGCCTCCGCCGCGCGCGGTGGTGGGCGGTGGCGGTGGCAGAGGGTGAGGGCGGCGCGGCCGCGGGCGCAGGTGGGCGTGCGCGGGCTGACGGGCCGCGTGGAGCTGGTGGAGGGGCGGCGCACCAACTTCAAGCTCGACCTGCTCAAGCTGAAGCGCGAGCGGCTGAGCAAGGTGGGCGAGTGGACGCCCAGCGCCGGCATCAACGTCACCGACCTCTCTGCCTTCTACGACACCAGCTTCACCAACATCACGCTCATCGTCATGACCAGGGAGGTACGCGACGCAAACCTCACTTTATTCTTAATGACCCATATTTATAATTAATAGTAGCATTTTGTTATTTGAAGTTATTTTTCCTCATTTTTATGCTGTTTTTATGTTATGTCGATGATAATAATTGTAGATTTAGATTTATTTGGACAAAAAACAGTAAAAACTGTGTGTGACGTATGGGGAGAAGATTATCTGCACACGTTTTCTTGAGTTCCAGAATCCCTTCCCGTCATTTTAACTATATATAGTTGAAAGAGTAGTAAGAGTTTAATATAAATAAATAAAAATAAATTTTGAAAAATCGTGAGATTAACAATATGTGAAAAAAATAGACATTTTCGTTTCCGAGTTATAGAAAACTTATTTGCATCAGTATACGAATTGCATGTATGATTTTTCTGTATTGCTAACAAAATACGAACTCGCCCTTACCTCCTACGATTACAAGGAAAAGGAGAGTTCAAAAAAACGTGCGCATGGCGACGCTGCATTTACATTTACACATCTACTTGATGAGAATTTCAGATGAGGTTGATGCGTAAGGGAAAACCAAAATCTGTTCAAATGTCACTTGCATTTGGTCAATTTTTAACATATTATAACAGATGTTAATTATTACAAAGTTGTTGTTTTGTAATGTCTGTACTAAGACGAATTTCAAATTTGGGATCATTTGTGCGCCCATCTCTTTAATTCTCATGCTCTCCATCGGAACCGACCCACGACTCAACATCACTCACTTGTTTAGTTTTTTAGTTTAACAAATGAGATATAATTAGTACGTGTATTGTTGACATATTTAATTTTGCCGTGATTTTCACTGTGATTTCAATTTTTTCATAGATAGTGTCGGTCATGCCTAATGTTGCGTAGGAGTGTAGTGAGACGCCGAAATCTGACAAGCAAGAGAACCGAGTTATAGGCAAGCTAGAGTGCTTGTTGTAGTCATTCAGCCAAAATTACTTTTGATTCCCCAATGTTATTAAAATATTAATTAACTATTGGTATTTATACCTTAACAATCTCAAAGAACGCATCCACCGCTAGACAACGAAAGACGAGATCAAACGAGAGCAGTACATTGCTTAGTTTGAACAAGGGCTGCTTTCAATTTCACACATGCGTATAAATACGTAAACAAACGCTTGGCAAGAAAGATTTTGACAGAAAATGCGTTGATAATTAAATTAATTATGTATTGCATGATCCCTAAATTCACTTTTTGTACCAATTTGTATGTATTTAATTTGTTCGACGTTCACAAATTTTCCATTATCGTTCTCTTTGTTTCGGGGTTGGAAATAGATTCTTTTTTAAGTTCGGGAAGGAATAAGGGTCTCCCATTTTAAAAACTACTATTTCAGTGATTAATACCATTAATCAAAGAAAAATATTGCTATCAAGCATTATTTGAAGATTTATTATTTTAGATAAATAATAGAAGAAGTGCCTCGCGTTGGCCAGGTTATTCACTTATCACAGTTGTCTATTAGACGAGAAAGGGAATGAATTCTATATAGTATAGTCCCATCCCAGCCTGCCGTGCCCTGCACCCAAAACCACTATCAGACCCGGCGGTTAATGTATGTATGGTGGGAAGCTATATCCACACGAAAATTCAGGGTGCGAGAAATATTCCATTATAGTCAAATTACAGAAATGCAAAATTCTATAACCTTTTTATACATAGACATACGACGACATGCGTGTAGGGAGAACTGACGAAATTCTGATCATGACCTTACTAAGTACTTAAATATTTAAAAAAATAGTTTTCATCGTAAATCGTTTGAAAATAGTTGTTAAATGAATAAGTAAAATAAAATATTTTTGTTATATTTTGTGGCGACCCGAGACCTCACGAGCGTTCGAATCATCGCAAAAGTTATTTCACTTAACAAGCCTACGTTTTGTCTGCTACGATCACATGAAACCCTTACATGTGTACACAATTAAAGAGGGCAGTAAATAATGAAAAAAACAGTATACTAGCAATACGGCAAACCGGGAGATAATGAAACATTACGATACTACACAATGCATTCTTCCCATTAACACAATGGAATTTTGTTGCCGCGCGATGTTTACAAAGGTACAAACGTGTTGAACAACGTATGGCTCATCACTAGCCAAGCGCACGATAATGAAAACAAGTTTATGACACACAGTATCGCGTAGTCAACACCAAATCCAGACCGTTACCCTCGCAGTTTCCCCTAGCCCATCACTTTGATACGAAGAATACTTCCACTTCATAGCTGCGGCTTCAATTTGTACATCGGAAATTTTGTCACCATAGGGCGCGCCCCATATCTTCGCTGGCTGATACACGCTTTCTATTTTGTAAGAAAAGCATATCTCACACAATTTATTTCGTGACGCACCTTACTCTCAGAGACCAGAAGGCAACTTCGAACCACTGTGGGTACGAAATACACATACAGTCATCTGCTTGCATAATTTCCTCTGTCTCTTCTTGAAAATATCCTATTCAGGGTGATTCAGCCTTCGTTACTCAATCAGAACCCTGAGTTAGAATACACCAAGTTATTTATGTATGCTTACGAAAACAGTATGAACCCTATTCGAAATTTTGGAAAAATACGTTTTTGTAATTGGTAATTTGTTGCATAAAGGTAGTCGAAGTATTACATTAAATTTTGTTCCCTGTTGCTATTATTACCTACTTCTCTAATGAATATGAAAGGAGAGAGAAAACTATTCTTTAAGTGTTATTTAGCATACCTTTTTATTATTGGCATCTACAACCAAACTTTCGCACTTTCACCTCATGTAACAGGGGCTCTACAACTGTTTAAAATTACCTTCTGTTGCGTGAACACAAGATTAAACATCTGTGCCACACGGCCTGATGCGCACAACTCTGCCGGGTTAGCCCTTTATTTCTGCCACCAGCCTTTCAATGTGCTGAAGAAGGCCATCAGCATCCACACTTCAGTAGCATAAACACGGTCGTTCATCAACCTCAAGAAAGAAAAGTACAGCTAATTCAAACCCGGAGACCGAGGCGATCATGCTATTGGGCCCCCTCCCAATCGACCTATCTGTAAATAGAATATCTAGATATTCCCGAACACCGCGATAATGATGTGGGACTCCGCTATCATCCTGGTACGACATCTGTGCCCGCACCTTCAACAGGACGTCCTCCGGAGAGTACTTGAATCATAAAATTCAGATCCTGAACGCCTCTCAAACACTCGGGTAAGAAGTGAGGACCGGTGATAAATTCACCCACAATGTCAACCCACAAATTTACAAAGAGTAACCCTTGGTGAGCGACGCAACGTGCAACATGTGAATTTTTGCTCGAGTCACATATGCAAATTATGCACATGAATTGCTCCAGCTCTTTTAAAATACTTTTCATCTGCCAAAGAACGGTTTCAGAAATTCCTTGTTTTCTTTACATTTGCACAGGAAATGCGTCGAGAATTCAAAACGACGTTGTAATTCGGTACCGCGCAAATGCTACACCAGCTGGAAATGCAAAGATCATAGTCTGTCCGCTGAATCTGAATTGTTCGCTAGGTGAGAGACGTGTTGCATTGACCTCGCACACTATTTGCCTTTTGCTCGTTTCCGGGGCTTAGAGGATAGTAATAATAACCGAGTTTCCCAGATAAGTGACAAGCCCTAACGCTCACTTGCCATACCCCGTGTTACACGAGTACAAGCACATGGTCCAAAGTTGAACGTTAATTATTTACAAAACTAAACGACGAAGATTATCCAATTTTGGCAAATCGAGTTTGTACTTTATATATGGGATATGGCCTCGGCGTATTACGCAAAGAAGACTAAATCATCCTGTATAGTGGAATAGCAGAAACATCTCCTGTATCCAGGGGTGTCACCATGGGAAAACATAGACATGAGAATTCCTACCCTTCTGTATCAGTATTCGGGGATTTAGTTCGAGGAATTAGTCTTTAGGAGTAATCAGAATAAATGACTTCACCGAAAGAATGTACTAAACAATAACATGTATGTCACTGGTTATTAATAATAAATGTCAACCTCAGGTTGACTACAGGTTGTTAATAATAAATGTCAACCTCATTATGTGAAAGACAGCCTCACAAACCGCCGTTGAATATTTCCCGTACTACATTGCAGTAACAGAACATTTTTGACATGAAACTCTCATTTACATTGTAATTTTCTGAAACTTTCAAACAGTAAAAGATTTTTTTTACATCTCTCTGCGACAGCTGTTAAAGCTCTGAGGTCATAATTACCCCCTTCTACCTCCGAAGGTAATGATTTGATAGAAGTAATACTTTCCATCAACCGATTTTTGTGACAATCATTCTCCCGCTCTTTGTCCGTCCGTTCATTTTTTTCAACTGCTTTCATGTTCGGCAAATTCCCTCTCCCGGGTAATAAAGGACCGTTCTCTTTCCACACACACGAAAAAAGCTTTGTGACAATCGTTGGAAACGGAGTGGGCCGCTCTATAGGGCGCATCTAATAATGCGAGCGGGGGCCGCGCGTATAATTAGAAGTCCGGCGTTCTGTTTTAGAGGCCCGAAAGCGCCGATCGCTCCGTCGCCGCTCATTTGTTCCCGCGTGCGGGCCCATGTCGTGGTGCGGGGCCGCGCGCTGTTGGCGAGCCGCTGACAGCCCTGGCTACTCGCGCCCGATCGAGAGGGCCCTGGCGCGCTCTATTGACAAATGACTCGCCGGCCCCGTCCACTCCACTTTACATAGAAACCTCGGCGGGAGAACCTTAACGCGATGGCGGGATTGCACTCGGTCGTAAACCGCGGTTTATTTCGCGATAATATAATACTTTAGCGCCACCCCCCCCCATGCAAACAAGTTTGCCGTGTAAATATGGTAATGTGACAATGTTGTATTAATCCGAATGGCAATTTTACCTTAACCGAAGTATACATTAACGTGCTAATTGCAGCAGTCATGAACTACAATGCATTTCGGGCCGAATTGGGCTCGTGGCCCGCCAGTTCCCCGCGCTGTGACCTCGTGCGGAGGGTCGTAAATTACGAGGACGTTAGAATGCTTATTGCGCTTACGATTTCACGAAATTGCTTGACCTCTGAGGGGTCGCAATCAGAAGAGGAAACTCTAAAGCAAAAACATTTAGAGCGGTGAACATACACTAATTGGAGCGGGAGTTCCATTACCTTCCTTACGCATCAACGTCCCTGGACTTGCGTAAATGCCTGAAGGCGTTTTGATTCATTAACTCGTTCACTTTAATCCCGTCTGCCGACATGCGTTCCTGCTCTCCAGTAGGTCGTTTACGCATACAAGCGAAGCCGATACTCATTATCTGTAAACCTAGATGATCCCGGATGTGAGGAGAAAGATCTATGAGCGGCGGTCTCATGGAAAAAGATCAATCGCTGCGTGGTTAAAGCGAGCTCCCTGCATGTTCACCCCGAAACCACGTAATTAAGGAAAATACATTTTACTGAACTCTGTTAATGAAAACGCTTCTTCATTTCATTAATAAACTTGGGACATGAATCTCGCTTACATTAAGGTCGAAATCCGCGCAACATTGTTATTCACTGTTTCAGCTATTATTGCGTCACGGAATACAGTCGTAGAACTTGTATTCGGTGAAATGTATATTCAACAATACACCGTGTCGGCATCTGTCAGTATGTCATTAGATAGTGGCCTACGTTACCGTTGATCGACGCAACGAGCCGTAATTTTAAATACAGAACTACCTTGGTAGTTTTATCAAGAGCATTTTTGAGGACGTACAAATTAGGATGTGGACATTTTAAAATGGACTTGTGCAATTACTATGGCCCAAAACATAATCTTTGAAGCAAGATCTATATCGGAGGATGAATTCAAACCCGGTCTTTACGTAGAGAACTGCTTTCGACTCACAAACTTGCTGCATCAGTCATCCTGGTTTACTTTATTTCAAGATTTAGGAAAATTCATGGGAAACTTTAAAGCTCTTATTAAAGGACAAGTGTTATTGAGAACATGTCAACGAAGCATATTTTTGAGAGATAGATATTTCAATAGGTTCATATTTCATTTTGTAAATTCTGCTTAAATATCAATGACATATCCTGAGCTCATTAGCGTACAAATATATCTGTTATCATTCGCACACAAGCATTTTATATTTTCATTACGATACATTATAATATCATTAAATACTAGTGTTAATCAAATGGGCACAGTCATATTTTTTTATATTTAAATTATATTCAGCTTTGGCCGTAATCGAGCATCGTATCGCTCTCGTTGTGTACGTCCGTTGAATATCCTGTTTCCTACCAAATACAATAATCACTTCTGTTGTAATTAATGTTGGATTAGATATGAAGATTAGGAAGTAAAAATAGAGTAATAGTTTCGATAAAATGTCTAGGAAATTCTTTAACCTGTAACAATGTAATATTTCTTGTTCTATATTCAGAAAACTATATTGCAAAGTAACTCTACACTTCATTCTAATTTGATCGATGGTACAAATATTTAACAGAAATAACCAAACGAATTTATTTAAATTAACCGCATAAGAAGTCAACCCCATAAATATTATTCAACATTTCAGTTGGAATAAGATATATTAAAATGCGAATTATTTACTAATATACTTACTCAAGTTATTCCGAAAATTATCTCTTAAAGAGTACGACGTTTTAATAACTATTTTCCTCTGATTTTGTATTACTTGCTGTTCGAATAATACATGTATGTAAAAGATAAGTGTTTGTGTTTTGCAATTATATCTTCTGGTAGCGCTGAGTGGAAACGGATATTCCCACTCTTTGATGTCACCGATGGTATTAGCAAAACTTCACAAGCCCTATAACGAACACCTGATGCATGTAGTTCATTAAATATTCCACCTATCACGAAGTCACGACCATGAAAGCTGCACAGATGTTCGGTCAACTGAGTGAATTGCTGGTATTTACATGGCAAATTTTTCCTCAGTTGAAGTTTTCATCTGATGCACTCACACGATATCATAAATTCAAGCAACTCCTGGAATGGTTGCGATACATATAATTGGCGTGCTTAATCAGAGCGAGTTAAGCTAAATTGAAACTTGAAGAGTGATGTTTGTGAGACGTGCACTGAATGGACTGCAATGATCACTATCCTGCAACAAACTGAATTTCAACCACAGAGGGTCGATTTCGCTTTTTTAACTCGTTTGATGCCAGAGACAGCTATTGGGGAATATAGATGTTAAGTGCCCTCGTGTTGTTTTACCGCGTGTAGAGTTTGTGAGATTTTTCCCAGATCGAAATGTGTATAGAATTTGAAATAATATTTGTAAAAATTTGTTTCTATTTGCCGTAGAATATTATTTCCGAAACCTATGTTTTGATTTGATTATCCGTTACATCTGGAAGGGTTGTAAAATTACGTGCCGTATTTTATTTTTACAAAATAGTGCATTCACTTTGAACTTAACTGGCTTTTTACAACAGCAATATATTAATACTGGTTGAATATCTGCGAATATTTCCACTTTATCTCTGTGTTTTACGGGAGAATATTGGAATATTGACCCGGTATTGTTCATAGATAAACATTCAAAAATTTGGAAGTATTTTAAAACTTAAGGTTTTAGACCCTTGCGATTAAATTGCTTAAAACATTAGTCAGTTTAGTTTCATAAAGATATCGTTACAGATTATGCACATTTCTGATAGGTCATGTTACGGAGTGAGATAGACAGAGGAGCATCAAAAAATGTAGTTGGTCCTAAAATCTTTCGTTTTGTAGATTACACCGTAAATAATAAAATGTTTCCCCCTACAAATTATAGATTATTTAGTTATTCTAGGGAAGGAAGTTCAGACGAAATGTACCTCGATATAATAGATTGTCTCGATACTTATAAAATGCAAAGATGATCTCATCTGCGCTATAGGACTCTATTGTTCGTTTGTGGTTCGTATTGATTGTGTGTGTGTGTGTCTGTGTGAAATGTTGATCTTAATTGCAAGTTCAGTGAATTATGGTTAACAATCGCGTACTAATGGGGGACGTCAATGAAGGACCCCGGCGTCGTTTTTTTTTTGTTTTTTTGTTTTTTTTAGTAAGATGTTTCATCGTATAGGACTTTCATTTTAGAACCTTTCCTGTTCTTAATTGATAGTTTCGTAATTCAACGTTTATCGACTGTTTAAAAAGAAATTTCGAAATCATCGCCAGGCGTAATTGTTTCGTAGAAACTCCTGCGCTCTCCTATAGCCAAACCAGCACATAAACAGGTTGGAATATTATTTTTCCGTTATGTCGATGGGGAGAAAAGTTGTAGAAGCATGTGAATTTTGAACTATTTGTTCAAAAAAGGACTTGGCCATCTGCGTTGCCGCGGAAAGGACCGTAAGTAAAGTTTTTTTTTAATTTATTTTTCTGCCTGATCGGCACAATATGCCTTTCAGGGGTTTTAATTTACAATTTATTATTGCACATAAATTTTTGGCCTTTTCGGCTGACAGTATTTGAGGAGGACCACACGGCTACCTCGTAAACAAAGTCTGCAGAGCAGTAATTCAAAAGAAATTTATTTAATTTTTTCTTTTAATTAATGTATTTATTTGATTTTTTTCAGCATCGGAATTGATTAATGGGAGGGGATGGAAATTATTCTAATTTAAGGTGGTTTAAGAGAGTCTTTGGGGTATCGAGAGATAATGCGGGTTGGGATGGAAGCATTTTTGCCTAGATCAAATATTTGTGCACTTGTACACGACGGAAGAAGGTTGAAGATCTGTTACTCATCCGTTGAATATATTCGTTAATGGAAGGAATGTTTAGCTCTCTGTGAATTTGCATATTTGGAATAAACCAAGGGGCTTGTACGGCTTTTCTTAGATACTTGTTTTGAATGATTTGTAGTTTCTTTAGATGTGTGTTTGCTATATTGTTCCAAATTTGACAGGCGTATGTTAATGAGGGACGTATTATCGTTTTAAAGATTGATAATGCGCAGTCCAGACTAAGCGATGACTTGTTATTAATTATGGGGTAAAGTTTGTTCATTTTTGCGTATGTTTTGTTCGTTATTTCTTGAATGTGGTTTCTTGAATGTTAATTTTGATCCAGTAATACACCCAGATAATTTACGGGCGTTTAAGTAAAGTTGAAAGTAGTTACGACCGTGCAATACCTTCAAAATTGACAATACTTTAACACAATCTTGCAGAAAATTATAGTAAATATTATTAAGTACCTGTAACATTAGTTGGTAAAAAATATTTTTTCTTCAATAACATTCCAATTTATAGTTCGTTTGCCCCCTCCGCTATTGATTTTCGGGAACCGGAATGGCATTGATGTACGATTGTTAACTGGGTACTCAGTAATTGAAAGAGAAGTATTGAAATTCACTCAAACTAGTTATTAATCATTTATACATTGAAAATGACGAAGGTAACTTTGTAATGATTCAGAGTGGAGAAGAATATGTTACCAAATTATTTAATTATTTGGTCGCAAACTATTATTAAATGCTTTTTTACATATCAAGGCATTTATTATTAAATGTTCTTTTACATACCCAGTACATCTTGCAGAAAAATAGTGCATTTATTATTTACATCGATAGTTTACATAATTGTTATGTTTGTTAATACGAATTTCAGATATTTCAAATATTCATTGAGTTCCTCTTTGAGCTCAAGTTCATATGAGTTAACTGAATCGCATGGTACGTCGTTAGTAGTTATGTTGTAAAATAAATCGTGTTTCTCTTTATATTATAATTAGTTCCTCTTACCGTTTTGTCCAGGACGGTACGAAACCACGTATAAATTGCTTTCTGTATATTTGAAGTTCCGTTGCAGCCTGTCTCTCATCGGAACAACACTCGCAGAAACAATTCCTTAACATGGAGCGGCGGCGAGAAACTCACGATGTCATTTGGGTATCCGGAAACACGAGTTACAGTTCCTAAAGTTTGGTCGCAGAAGACAATGACAGAACTTTGTTGCACTTTAGTTCAACCCAGAGCTGTCGTTATCTTTTTATTTCATTAATTCGCAAATTTGTGTATTTTTCTTCGTTTGTATCTAAAGTTATTTTACACTTCTGATTTATTAAGTAATAAGTGTTAGTAAGTGGATAGGTGTACTTAGTAATTTCATTTACCGAAATAACAAGCTTATAGACGTAATGAAACAACTGAAATCGTCGACCAATGGCTACGCAACAACAACAACCAAGTATTTGTCAGCAAAACCAATAAGAAATATTTGCTCGTCCCATTGCACATAACTCACTGGCACTTATTTAACATATGAAATTACGCACGCTGCAGCGATGGGCAGGTTGCACGCGAGGACCCGTCTGGCGTTACAGAGGGAGACAGCTACTCTAAATACCGTCTCAAAAACATTGACTCCTTAGCTTTTCGACAGGAAGCCTCGGTCTAAAATAAAACAACAAAACTACATTCCCGTTTCATGGAAGAAATTACACAAGAAAACCTACGTAACAAATTACTAACGCAGACCAAACAAATTTCTAAGCGACTGCAATCCCTAGTTTGGATTGGACTACGCGATATTTTACAAACAAAGATTCTAAGCGCGGAAAGCTCTACTACGCAAGTCCAGTATGTCTGCATAGACATCCCGCGCGAACTCTACTACGAACTAATTTAAGTCATTCTTCATGGGGTTACTTGTATGTTAATTCCTCACTTTATTCCATCTCTTATTCCCATCGTATTTAGTCTCGTGAATGTGAAAGTTCCATTTCCGTAGAACCTCATGTGAAATTTGTTACGACAAAAGGAGTTTCCCTGCTTCTCAGGGGACAGTCCAACCGCTGTGAAGCGTCCTCAATTTTACCCCTATCCTTATTCCTTCCCAATTCTGGCCGATGGGTAGAAGAACGTCCTGGAAGTTAGCAGGACCATTTCATCCAATCACAAAACTGCATAGTACATAATTTGCCGCTTTTTTGCCGTTCTTAAGATGTGGAAAAAAAAAATTGCCGCGGGTCATTTTCTCAAAAAAATCTGTGGTCCTGCTAACTTCCAATGGAAGTTAGCAGGACCACACCTCTAAATCAGCTACTATTGTAAGTATATGCCCAAAATTATACTCCAAATTTGCCGCTTTTTATTTATAAACGATTAGTGAAAAAATCAAACTGATATCTCAATTCCTTCAAAAAATATTGCCAAAAAACCAAAAAATAAAAGATGCGCTACTTTTGCAAGCGCCGTCGAAGAAGAAAAGACACATCCGCTGGCATTCATCCGCCGTAGCAATTCATACTCAACGCCAAAATATGCCGCAAACACGGGCTAAACATAATCAGTAATCAAAACTTTTGCCGCGGACCGGTTATATTCAATTACCTGGGTTCGAATCCCAGAGTTTGCCTCATACAACAGCTCTGCGAAATTTAAAACGCCCGCTCCACCTAAACTAACAGCCATAACAATTCATACTCTGCGCCAAAATTTGCCGTAATTAAGTGCTAAATGTAAACCGTAATAAAAAAATTTGCCGCGGACCGGTTAATTTCAATTACGCGGGTTCGAATCCCGCAATGCCCCTGTAAGGAACGTCCGGCGCAGGTAATGAAGACCATACCTCCTGAACATGCATCCATAACAACACATAATCGGCACCAAACTTTGACGCAATCAAGTACTAATTACAATCCGTAACAAAAGAATATTCTCCGGACCAGTTAGACTATTGTATAGGGGTTCGAATCCCAGATTTCGCCTTCCTACGAGAGCCCTGAACACGTGAAGAAGTCCGAAAGTTAAGAAGCCCGTTTCTACTAAACTATCGGCAATAACAATTCATACTCTACGTCAAACTTCGAAGCAAACAAGTACTAAATACAATCGGTAACAAAAAAATTTGCCGCGGACCGTTTAGATTATATTATCCCGGTTCGAATCCCAGATTTCGCCCTCTTACATGAGCTCTGCGAAAGTTAAGAAGCCCGTTCCTCCTAAACTATCGGCAATAACAATTCATACTCTACGTCTTAATTTGATGCAAACAAGTATTCAATAAAATCTGTAACAAAAAAATTTGCCGCGGACCGGTTAGATTATATTGTCTACTGTAAATTTTTTTCTCGTATATAGTACTTGTATATCCTGTGTAAAATATTTGCGCTTCTATATAAACAATTGCATCCAGTTATTAATTCTGTAACCGTTTATTGAATAAATACAAAGGAGTAGTAACAAAATAATTTTTGTTATTATGTGGTTTGCCAGTAAAAAGAAATTTAAAAAAAATGTAAAATTTTTTTATTAAAATGCAAAGTTGGAGAGAAACGTTGGTTTATTTTCAAAATAACTGGCTTGCGTAATTAATACAACCAATATGTTATTAAATCAATAGGTATCATGTGCAAGTATTAGTAAAGTATTTCTGGATTTCGCCAGTTAGTTTATTTACTGTGAATTTTTTGTCGTATATATGGTACCTGTATAGCCTGTAAAAAGTTTTGTTTCTTTATAAACAATTGCCTACACTTATTAAATTTGAAGCCATTTATTCAATAAATATAAAGCAGTAGACACAAAATAATTGTTCTAATTCTGTAGTTTGCCAGTGAAATGTAATTTTACGAATTTTTAATTTTTTTTTAATCGAATGCAATGATGGAGCAAACGTTGGCTGATTTTAAAAACAACTGGCCAGCGTAATTAGTTTAAACAACCTTTTAATAACTCAATTGGTGTCTTGTGAAAGTACTTGTGCAGTATTTCTGGATTCTGCCAGTTAGTTTATTTACTGTGAATTTTTTTAGTTTTTATTGATGGTACTTCATTTAGCCTGTGTAAAGTTTTGAATTTCTTTTTAAACAATTGCCTACAGTTATTAATTCTGAAGCTTATTAATCAATAAATGTAAAGAGATAGGAACAATGTGGTGGTAGAAATTTTGGGGGTTGCCGGTAAAATGTAGTTTTAAGAATTTTTCCATCACTTTCTTACATAAATTTTCTTTTTGTGGATATTTTAAAATTTTTAAACAATTACGTTTGATAATAACGGCAAAATGGAGTAATTAAATAGTAGTTAATTTATTTATTGTTGTTAAATTTTTCTGATATTTTCTGTGTTATTTGGTTTCGTGGCTAGCTAGCTTCAGGTTGAAGCTAGCTGACTCTTGATTTTTTTTTAAAATGGCTTGCGTAATTAATTTAAAATTATGATAATTAACGAGTGGTTTCTTGTGGTCCGCTAGAGGTGGCTAGCCACCTTCAGAGAGGTTATTTCCCTTTAGCTACGGATATCCATTTTCCCCAGCTCTACATAATGAATTACGTGCATATGTACGAACACGAGAAAGTAATATACTAACATATAAACCAAGAACGTAGAGAACACATTGAACCATGGTTTGATATATTTTAACTTTCTCGCCCTTACGAATGTAATTGCAATCGTGCCTCGGAAAACTGCGAATTTCCGACAGAAAATCTCTAATCGACGGTTTCTGGTAACGTAAGTCTTACGTATATTCGTAGTAAATTTCTTCCTCTAACTCGCGGTGAAGATGGAATCGTTTTTTAGTGGGTCCTTCACAATCGCTTGACGGCAAAACGTCTTAATTTAGGGGCTAAAAGCCAACTGGTCAAAAAGTCTCTGGCCATTACAAGACCAGTCTAAGCCGATTTTCTTCAAGATTGATATTACCCGATCGCCCTGAACGAGCGGCTGAAGAAGTTTCAAAACTATATTTTAATTTTTTAAGATATTTTCCCCAAAACTTTATAAACATTTTCACAATTTTCTAAAAAATGACTCCACATTTTTTTTATTAAATGTTATCCTCGGATAGCGTAAAAGTGAGAGTGTGGTGCAGGTGCCATGTTCGTTTAAATCCCTGATTTTTAGAAAATTGCAAAAGTGCAATTTTTTAGGTGTCTTCCTTCATCTAAAATATTGAAGATTAAACTGTTCTCCTTAATGAAATCTGGTTTTTAAAGACACACCTTGAAATAATGTTTAATTTTTCGAAAAAAGAAGTAATTTTCCTCGATGTAGGCAATTTTTAATTTTTAAAAATATTTTTTCTCAAAAACCGCTCCAAATTCTTTCTTCACATTTTCTCCACGTACAGATTTTATTGAATACTTGTTTGCATCAAATTAAGACGTAGAGTATGAATTGTTATTGCCGATAGTTTAGGAGGAACGGGCTTCTTAACTTTCGCAGAGCTCATGTAAGAGGGCGAAATCTGGGGTTCGAACCGGGATAATATAATCTAACCGGTCCGCGGCAAATTTTTTTGTTACAGATTTTATTGAATACTTGTTTGCATCAAATTAAGACGTAGAGTATGAGTTGTTATTGCCGATAGTTTAGGAGGAACGGGCTTCTTAACTTTCGCAGAGCTCATGTAAGAGGGCGAAATCTGGGATTCGAACCGGGATAATATAATCTAATCGGTCCGCGGCAAATTTTTTTGTTACAGATTTTATTGAATACTTGTTTGCATCAAATTAAGACGTAGAGTATGAATTGTTATTGCCGATAGTTTAGGAGGAACGGGCTTCTTAACTTTCGCAGAGCTCATGTAAGAGGGCGAAATCTGGGATTCGAACCGGGATAATATAATCTAATCGGTCCGCGGCAAATTTTTTTGTTACAGATTTTATTGAATACTTGTTTGCATCAAATTAAGACGTAGAGTATGAGTTGTTATTGCCGATAGTTTAGGAGGAACGGGCTTCTTAACTTTCGCAGAGCTCATGTAAGAGGGCGAAATCTGGGATTCGAACCGGGATAATATAATCTAATCGGTCCGCGGCAAATTTTTTTGTTACAGATTTTATTGAATACTTGTTTGCATCAAATTAAGACGTAGAGTATGAATTGTTATTGCCGATAGTTTAGGAGGAACGGGCTTCTTTACTTTCGCAGAGCTCGTGTAAGAGGGCGAAATCTGGGATTCGAACCGGGATAATATAATCTAACCGGCCCGCGGGAATTTTTTTTGTTACAGATTTTATTGAATACTTGTTTGCATCAAATTAAGACGTAGAGTATGAATTGTTATTGCCGATAATTTAGGAGAAACGGGCTTCTTAACTTTTCATGTAAGAGGGCGAAATCTGAGATTCGAACCTAGATAATATAATCTAAACGGTCCGCGGCAAATTTTTTTGTTACAGATTTTATTTAGTACTTGTTTGCTTCAAAGGGTACCCCCCGTTAAGATGGTAAAAAGTTCCCTAAAGCCAAATAGTATATGAGTAGTAACACTATAATTCTAACATAAAAATATTATTTTTCATAGGTTTTTTAGCCCCCAACTCCCCACCACAATCCTCAAATCTAAAAAAATGTGTTTTTTTAATTTTATTTTTTTGTCCATATCAAACCAACTTATCTGAATGGAAAAAAATTCTCAACATAAAAAAATATTTTTTTCTAAAAGTTTACATTTTTTTCATAATTTTTTGGCGCCAGATTCAAACAAAAAAAATGTTTTAAAAAAATAAAATTAAAAAAAAAAATTTTAAGTGAGATTAAATAGCGGAACAGGCGCGAAAAAAAATATCAAAAATTCCTCGCGGAACGGCGGATTTTCCCTATTTTTTTCAGATTTTTCCGATCACTGGGCTAGAAGTTACAAAATGTTAATCAATATTTCAACCCTTTTTTCATTTTAAATATGTTTTGATCATAACTAAAACAATTTTTATACACAATGTGTTATAAACAGTTGTTATAAGCATGACAGAAAATATAATTTTTCAATCATTTTAATTTTGCAATTTTTCAATACTTATATTTTTACATATTTTTACCGCTTATTGAGTTATGAAGATATTCAATAGATAATAATATGATTAAAGGAAGTAATGAATAATCCTTTTGTCGAGTGAACATTTGTGTATTAATCATGTGGTGTTCAGTTTACAAATCGTGATTGTATAAAAAATATATATTTACATTTCGTTAAGATTCAACCTCAATCCTCATCGCTGTCTTCGTCGATTACCGCATTCTCTTCATCAAAATCAAAAAGACTTGTCAAGATTTCCGCCGGTCTTACTATTTTCTGACTGTTTCTATTAACTGACGTCCCAGGAATTGCAAATATTGTTTACTGGGTCGTACCAACTGAAACAATCTGTATCATATTTGGCAGAAATGTTGGAAGACGACGATACCCTTCTTTTGAGTTACTTAAAAGTAAATCCAGAAATTATACGATTTGAAGTTCATTCTAGACATATCAACCGGAAGAATTATAAATGTTATATACATTATGTGCCTGATCGTAATGACATTTCTGGTATCCAGCGGTATGCTTGTTCATGTGCTAACGGTAGAAGAACAGTTGGGTGTTGTTCACACGTCGCAGCGATGATTTTTTATTTATCGTATGCCCGATACCAGTCGAAAATAGTAAGACCGGCGGAAATCTTGACAAGTCTTTTTGATTTTGATGAAGAGAATGCGGTAATCGACGAAGACAGCGATGAGGATTGAGGTTGAATCTTAACAAAATGTAAATATATATTTTTTATACAATCACGATTTGTAAACTGAACACCACATGATTAATACACAAATGTTCACTCGACAAAAGGATTATTCATTACTTCCTTTAATCATATTATTATCTATTGAATATCTTCATAACTCAATAAGCGGTAAAAATATGTAAAAATATAAGTATTGAAAAATTGCAAAATTAAAATGATTGAAAAATTATATTTTCTGTCATGCTTATAACAACTGTTTATAACAAATTGTGTATAAAAATTGTTTTAGTTATGATCAAAACATATTTAAAATGAAAAAAGGGTTGAAATATTGATTAACATTTTGTAACTTCTAGCCCAGTGATCGGAAAAATCTGAAAAAAATAGGGAAAATCCGCCGTTCCGCGAGGAATTTTTGATATTTTTTTCGCGCCTGTTCCGCTATTTAATCTCACTTAAAATTTTTTTTTTAATTTTATTTTTTTAAAACATTTTTTTTGTTTGAATCTGGCGCCAAAAAATTATGAAAAAAATGTAAACTTTTAGAAAAAAATATTTTTTTATGTTGAGAATTTTTTCCATTCAGATAAGTTGGTTTGATATGGACAAAAAAAATAAAATTAAAAAAACACATTTTTTTAGATTTGAGGATTGTGGTGGGGAGTTGGGGGCTAAAAAACCTATGAAAAACAATATTTTTATGTTAGAATTATAGTGTTACTACTCATATACTATTTGGCTTTAGGGAACTTTTTACCATCTTAACGGGGGGTACCCTTTGACGTAGAGTATGAATTGTTATTGCCGATAGTTTAGTAGAAACGGGCTTCTTAACTTTCGGACTTCTTCACGTGTTCAGGGCTCTCGTAAGAAGGCGAAATCTGGGATTCGAACCCCTATACAATAGTCTAACTGGTCCGGAGAATATTCTTTTGTTACGGATTGTAATTAGTACTTGATTGCGTCAAAGTTTGGTGCCGATTATGTGTTGTTATGGATGCATGTTCAGGAGGTATGGTCTTCATTACCTGCGCCGGACGTTCCTTACAGGGGCATTGCGGGATTCGAACCCGCGTAATTGAAATTAACCGGTCCGCGGCAAATTTTTTTATTACGGTTTACATTTAGCACTTAATTACGGCAAATTTTGGCGCAGAGTATGAATTGTTATGGCTGTTAGTTTAGGTGGAGCGGGCGTTTTAAATTTCGCAGAGCTGTTGTATGAGGCAAACTCTGGGATTCGAACCCAGGTAATTGAATATAACCGGTCCGCGGCAAAAGTTTTGATTACTGATTATGTTTAGCCCGTGTTTGCGGCATATTTTGGCGTTGAGTATGAATTGCTACGGCGGATGAATGCCAGCGGATGTGTCTTTTCTTCTTCGACGGCGCTTGCAAAAGTAGCGCATCTTTTATTTTTTGGTTTTTTGGCAATATTTTTTGAAGAAATTGAGATATCAGTTTGATTTTTTCACTAATCGTTTATAAATAAAAAGCGGCAAATTTGGAGTATAATTTTGGGCATATACTTACAATAGTAGCTGATTTAGAGGTGTGGTCCTGCTAACTTCCATTGGAAGTTAGCAGGACCACAGATTTTTTTGAGAAAATGACCCGCGGCAAATTTTTTTTTTCCACATCTTAAGAACGGCAAAAAAGCGGCAAATTATGTACTATGCAGTTTTGTGATTGGATGAAATGGTCCTGCTAACTTCCAGGACGTGGTAGAAGACGCAGGGCGAGCGCGAAGACGCTACCTGTCGGCGATTCCCTGAGTTGACTATGACTGAAGTGACTTGACAATGCAGCGCCCCCTAGAAGGCGCTTATTAACGGAGGATTACTCCAGTGCGCTCAACGCTCCTTAAGGAGCTAGAAGACGCGTTGCGTCTGTATACACTCTGTGATCAAAAGAATCCGGACACGTGGCTGAAAATGATTTACCAGTTCGTGTCGCCCTCCATCGGTAATGGTGGAATTCAATAGGGAGTTGGCCCACCCTTAGCCTCGTCGACAGCTTCCACTCTTGCAGGCATATTTCAATCTGTCGCTGGAAGGTTTCTTGGGGAATGGCAGCCCATTCTCCTCGGAGTACTGCACTGAAGAGAGATACCGATGTAGGTCGGTGAGGACTGGCACGAAGTCGGCGCTCCAAAATATCCCAAAGGTGTTCGATAGGATTCAAGTCAGGACTCAGTGCAGGCCACTCCGTTACAGGGATGTTATTGTCGTATAACCACTCCGCCACAGTGCGTGCAGTATCAACAGGTGTTTGATCGTGTTGAAAAATACAATCGCTATCACCGGATTGCTCTGCAACAGTGGCAAGCAAGGAAGTGTTTAAAACATCAACGTAGGCCTGTGCCGTGATAATGCCACACAAAACAACAAGAGGTGCAAGCCCTCTCCATAAAAAACACGACCACACCATAACACCATTTTGAAGACGTCCGGATACTTTTGATCACGTAGTGAAGACGCAACAATTTTTTTAGATTTTTAGATTTATTTAGTCAAAAACAATAAAAACTATGTGACATATGGGGGAAGAGATCATCTACGCACGTTTTCTTGAGTTCCAGAATCCCTTCCCATCATTTTAACTATGAATAGTTGAGAGTTTAAAATAAATAGAAATAAAAAGTGACAGTGAAAAGTGTCGTTCCTAGCCACGCGCCGTGCCCGCAGGAGAAGCCGTACGTGATGGTGAAGGAGAACCGCAACCTGACGGGCAACGCGCGCTACGAGGGGTTCTGCATCGACCTGCTCAAGTGGATCGCGGCGCAGGTCGGCTTCCACTACGCCATCCGCCTCGTGCCCGACCACATGTACGGCGTCTACGACCCCGCCACCAAGGAGTGGAACGGCATCGTGCGCGAGCTCATGGACAAGGTACGGTCGCCCGGGCCGGACTTGGTCCGGGACGATCCGCGTCTCTGTGAAGTCGCTGACGTTTCGGCCATGTTAGTGCCTGCCTCAGAGCGTACTGCTGAGCAGCAGCCACCATGATAGAGACGCGGCTCGACCCGGAGAGCCTAGACAAAATTCATGGACAAGGTACGGTTGCTCAGGCCGGACTGTGTCCGGGACGATCCGCGTCTGCGTTGTGTCGCTGACGTTTCGGCCAACTTGATAGTGCCTGCCTCAAAGTGTACTGCTGAGCAGCAGCCACCACGTCAGAGACGCGGCTCGTCTCGGAGAGCCTAGACAAAATTCATGGACAAGGTACTAGGACGGACTTTGTATTGGCTAGGCTGTCCGGGACAATCCGCGTCTCTGCACACGTAAGCTTCCGCGGCTCGATTCCATAAATTCTTGGCTGTCCCGGTGACGCCGCGTCGTTGGCTGAGAGAATGACGTTTTGCCTATGTCGCAGGCTTCCTCAGGGCAGGGAGGAACTGTCACTGCCCTGAGGAAGCCTGCGACATGTCAGGCGAAACGTCGACCTCTCAGCCAACGACGCGGCGTCTCCCGGATAGCTAAGAATTTATGATTTATGTCTCTGCTGTGGTGGCCTACGCGTTGCGGCCTGCCTCAGAGCGAACTGCGGTGCGGCAGCCACCACGACAGAGGCGCGGCTCGCCCCGGGTAGCCTAGACAAAATTCGCGGTACCTCCACCTCAGCCTCGCTTGTGATCTATGTTTTTAACATTTTCTTTTGGGTGGTTTTAGTAAATTTGTAAATGGCCTTAGAGCTCTTATACGAAGTAGCTCCACCCCATCCTCAATTGTAACGAATTCAGTGTGTCATTTTCTTATGAGATTGTGGGTAAGTAGCCATCGAATTACGTAGCTCCACTTCATTCTCACTTGCAATATATTCAATACTGGCTGAAATGTGGCGTCGCCGCCGCTGAAAATTCTTTTAAAAATATTATAATGTGTTGGAAATTTCTAAATGACATGTATAGCGTTGTTCAAATAAGTTTTTACAGCATTGGACATACCAATGAATGGCAGTAGCTTTTAATGTTATACTATTTTTATTGTCTTGCAGGTATGGATTATGTAAATGGTTGCAATTTAATACAACTACATTTTTACGTTTTTTTTCTAGTAAAGATCATCTAAAAGATAACCTTAAAGCTGTTCTTGAGCGTTATACTCTAATGCTAATCTTAGGTCATTCTCAATTAATCCCGAAAATTTTGTCGCAAAGTCTTCTATATTTGATGCTTGCTCGTATTTGCTTAACACTTCCATATTTTCTCTTACTTTTTTTTGCTTTGTCTCAGATTTAACTCAGTCCGGTTTGGGTTCACTTCTACTTCTAATCGCTCTATTAATTGGTATATAGGCGAATGTACATAAACATTGTATTACACAGGTGTACATTTAGTTTAATAAGAAGAAATTGTTAGTCACATTCATTAGAAAATTGGTATTTGCAAGCTTGAGAATCTTAATTGTGAAAAGACTAATGAGGATGCTTTCATTCTTTAACATTACTCACTGTTCTGGCTTCCTCAGTATTCCCTTGAAGTTCTTCAAATTTAATAAGTTCCAAGGTAATACTGCAAACAGGGCTTTTGCAAATTTATTATTAAAATTACGGGTGATACACTTCACTTCTTATGAATAACTTTAAAACACCTCCACAAATTGACAGTTCTGCCGCGCGAATCACTTGTTGCACGTGAAGATGGGGACAATCGGTGTTGACATTCTCGCGGAAAAAAATGATGGAGCGAAAATTGACTTTGGTGTTTTATCAATGCCACCTACATAGACCTATTTAGATTGCTTTGGTTTAATTCCTGGTCTACACACACTAAAACACGCAAAAGCACGTTTAGAGAAATTTCTTTTAATCTTCTGGTTGAATAGAAAATCGCATTACCAGATGACCAAAACGCGTCTTCGTATAATTCGACTAGAGCGCGGAAAGTGATCTAACCGTGAGTGATGGACGCACGGACGGCCACTGCAGTTACTCAAATACTATACAGGGGTGGGAAACATTTTCTTTTGGAGTTGTAGTTTTAGTAGACTGGCAAGTAGTCATCAAGTTCATTGATAAGGTACCTCCACCCCATCTGTGCGTGTAATTTATTCAATGCGAGCGCCATTTTCTTTTAGGTCTGAAGTTTTAGTGAACTGGCAGAAGACCAATAAGCTCAGTGAGAAGATACCTCCGTCTCGTCCTCACTTGCAGCCTATTCGTTGTGGGTGCCATTTTGTTTTATAGTTGTTTTCATGCACTGTCAGAAGACCATTAATCTCATTTATAATCTGTCTTAACTTGCACAGCCTATTCCTCCACCTCTTTTTTTTCTTGCAGCCAATTCATTGTTGGTGCTATATTCTTTTGGGGTTACAATTTTAATGAACTGGCAGGTGGTTATTGAGCTCATTGACAATGTACCTCCATCACATTATCATTTTCAAACATTCAGCCAGAAAAATATGCATTCTGGGATTTGAGTATTACTACTTTTACTATTCTGGGCTTTGAGATTAATGAAATGCGGGTGGCCATTAGTATGTATAATCTAAATAATGCTTAATTGCTGTGCTTAATGTACAAATCTTAATGACCTAATGTACGGTTTCGCCTATTGCCATGATTGTCAAACAATTTACGGTCATTCTAGCAGCCGTTTAATAGCGATTATATTGACAGTAGAATCAAGACAACCGATATAGATCCTTGAATTTCAGTATAAAGTTATATTTGTTTTACAGTTAGTTTATATGTTAACCAAGGAAGCATCCTTATTTGAATTCTCTACACGGAGCCCTTTTGGGTGTTTTTACTATCTTTTATCGATATTTTAATAGAAATAAATTAAAAATGTGCTAATATAATACAAATTAGTAAGCAATAATTGATTAACCGATTATGTAAGCTTCCTTTTAAATATTTGTATTTATTTTTTCTCATTTCGAAAATTCCCTCCCCCCCCCATCATTTTTGATTTCAGAGAGCGGATCTGGCTGTTGCATCGATGACCATTAACTATGCCCGTGAGAGTGTCATTGATTTCACCAAACCTTTTATGAATTTAGGAATTGGAATTCTGTTTAAGGTGAAGTATAAACTTAACCTATAGCCAGTAACTCAAAATGCTTAATTATTGTGAAAAATATGTGCTTGGATCCTTCTCAACTTGTAATTGTTAAATTCTTTGAAAAGTTTTATTTTGTTGAATTTTTAATTTTGTTCTAAATGCATGAAGTTTCTGGTATCTGTGCATTTTCCAAAATAGTGTACATTTAAATGGATGATCTTTCTTAAGCATAGAACCATTAGTATTTTTATATTCCTGCTTAATACTTTTATTTTTTTAATTGAGAGCCTATATTAGTATTACGTGTTTTAAATCCTTGCATGTGTAGCTGTCCTATTGATTCTGGATCATGCAATATTCTCACACTTTTACATACTTTACTTGACTTTTAAACCCAATTGTTCACATTTCAATGATATTCAACACCTAGAATTGCTCGAACACATCATTGAGAAGAACTTGCACTAAACCTGAAAGACGAATAAACTGTTTAATTACCATTTTCTTGTGTTAAATAATATAACAATGAACTAAACACTACTAGGTTACTAAAATTAAATTGTATTTAATAGCGAACATGATGTTAGAATTTATGCTATAGCAGAATACAAGTAAATATTCACACATACATTAGGCTTTTAGGTGTATACCACTGCCCCTAGCTGTGAAGAGAAGAGGTATATGGTATAAAGAAAAAACAAATATAATTCAGAAATATACTGAAAAATATATTAGAGGCTTCTCAGAAACAAGAATGGATACCACATACCTCATTTTTACTTTGATATTCACTCACGAAAGATTCAATAATTCATTCATTCAAAGATTCAATTCAATTCATATATTAATTCAAACTACGTTAAAATAATACGTTTAACCATGAAAATAGTGATAGTAAAGTTAAAATTGTAATGTTAAAATCACGAAACCATCTTTACTTCTGTTAATCGTAAATGGAAAAGCCGTCCGTTTTCCTGTTATTTACTGATTTATTTCACCTATCAATTGATGATACTGAGACGCTTTAAATTAGTTTTAGATGACAATATTTAGTTGAATTACCTTCCCATTTGTAGAAATAAAATTCATGTCCAGTGCGAAATCTAAAAAAAAAAAAGAAATTAAAAAAGAATCTGTCTTTCCCCAAACGGACGGAACCTTTTTTTTAGATTCGACGTAATAAACATGCTTTTAAAATTAAATGATTAAACTCAGAAAAAATCATCAATTTAATACCGAAATGTTTGTAGTAATACTATTTTTTATCCACTAGCTGTCAAAATCTGCTTTAATGAAACAGTTTCCAATTTTGAAAACGTATTTCTCAAACTATTGTTAATTTTTGCCCATGCTTTACTATTGTTCATTAAGCTCAGAGAAATTTTATAGCTATTTTTTAGGTCAGAGGTATACGAATTATTCTTTTAAACCTGATATTCTACACTTTTATCTCGAAAACTATTATTGAAAAATAATCTCATTGTTGTAGCTTCTTAAAAACACTGCTCTAACTTTATGAGCTATTAGTATTTTCAGATGCATTGATAACTTATTCATACCCAAATTAACTTAACCATCAGGATTCCATATATTTTTTCACATTAACATCTACCACAACATTTACATTATTTCCATACCCGCTGATCCTACTTTCAGGAAATTGATGTTAGCGACCTGTCATCAAGAAATTCGAAGTCGCGAATCTCCATCACATCTTCCAGTCAGTATAAAAAGTGGAATAGTTAATTGAAAAGCTCCGTAATATCGCCGAATAATTTATTAATCATCAGAACTGATCATCGCAGAAAATTGGTATTTATGTAAAGTTTCCCGTTCAAAAACATATTCGACAATCAAATTAGCCGATTTAGAGGATATTCTTGTAGTACTTATATTTAATTATTCAAAATGTAGCTAAATTTATCAGTGAAACAAATTTTCCCCACACGTTCAGAGAGATGTAGCGCGACCCTGTAGAAACAAGTTTTGCAAATATCCGATATTTGTTCAAACGCCGGAGTACATTCATGTGTTTGAGGGTTCATGCATCACAGATTTACTGTCGTAATTGTTGAGGCAGAAGTTTAGTACGGGAATTCCGAGGTCTGGATAATTTGGAGAATGAAATATTAATCGCGACGAACTTAACTGCGAAAAGTGGAGGATCATTTTTTCAAATATTTAAAGAAAATGTATTAATAGTCGTTAAATAGGACAGTTGTCAATAAGATTTTTGAGTTTTACAGAAATGTATCTGATCATAAAAAACGTACAGTGAAAGTTTTTTATTGGAATGCCCGTCTTTCTGCTGTAGAAGGTAATGGTAACAACTATGGGAAGATCTAATGGGAATATGAAAGTAATTGACGAAGTTAATTATTTTGTCTTTTTTTCTATCCGAAAATGACGAATTGGTTATTGTACAGTGCAAAAATCCGCCTTCGTGGTAACATTTCCAGCCCAAACGCGCCCGGACATTCACAGAGCTAGCTAGTTTGCCGCTCTGCCGCCTCAGGCGCAGGCGTAGCGCAGGAGAGAGAGTTGCGTTTAGTTCGGCCGCTGAGCGCTAGATGGCAGGGCTCGCGCCGCGCCGCGCCGGGCCGCGCCGGGCCGCGCCGCGCCGCTCAAGTCAGCGCGCTGCTTGCAGGTGCCCAGCAGCCAGCCGACGCGACTCTTCTCCTTCATGAACCCGCTGGCCGTGGAGATCTGGCTGTACGTTCTGGCGGCGTACTTGCTCGTTAGCTTCACGCTGTTCGTGATGGCGCGCTTCTCTCCGTACGAGTGGAGCAACCCGCACCCGTGCCTCGCCGAGTCGGACGTCGTGGAGAATCAGTTCTCGGTGTCCAACAGCTTCTGGTTCATCACCGGCACCTTTCTCCGCCAAGGCTCCGGCCTGAACCCGAAGGTAGCCATTTGGAGTGTTGTGCATTTTGTAAAACTTCTTGACGTTCCGCTGCAGAAGCTACAACGGAAGTTTTCAAATAACAACTCGAACTGCATGTCGGTTTGATTGGTGAACAAAATGTGTTTCAAAATGTTTCATCCGCCAAAACATTTTTACAGATCTCAAACAAACGAATATGATCAGTATAAATTACCATTTTACGTTGTTGTTGTTTTTTTCGGGTGACTAATGACGTCCAACGAGTACTCAATATTTTCAAAAAACAAAACCCATTTATCACACACATATTTCATCCCTTAATGCAAAAAAATACAAAGCTTATCATCAGACTGAATCAATCATCGACATGCAAAGGGATTTTAAAATGCATTTTCACGTGGGGTAGGGTGAAAATAAAACAGTCTGGAACCTGAAGCAACGCTACAATGCTTCAACTCTTACCCTCATTGTGATATCTCTCGTGGGATTTTGATATAATTTTCATAATAAACGTTGCGAAATTTGAGAATCTTCGTTTTTTGTGCCAGAACTCACACTTTTAAACGAAACCGAATCGCGAATAGACAACTCTACTCATACATCATTGCTCCAGTACTTTCAGTATTACAGAGCATTTATTCTTCAAATCTGATCTTTCATAAGTAAATGAAAATTGAAAATTACGATATCAACCACCCCAGTAATAGAATATTTTTAAATGAATTCTAACAAATTAGGCACAAGAAAGAACGCTCACGAAACAATTTGGCCACACTACGGCATAAGAATATTTCTTATATTTTAATCAGTTGTTTAACAGTATGATTTACATAAAAATATAAAATCCAATGATGTTAATTTAGAACATCCCTTAGTTATATGTATTAATATTTGGTTACTGTTTGAGAATATTAATTAAATCCGATTAATTTGTATATATTACTTATTAGGTGAAAACGCTCATATATATATATATATATATATATATATATATATATATATATATATATATATATATATATATATATAGTTACTTACCCCATCTCCGGATAAAAATATACTTTCAGATTTCAATTATTCGACGATACTTCTGGAAATAAGCAGACGTTTGCCGAAATCCTGTATGCTTAAATCTTACGGATAGATAATAAAATAACTTATTTCGTTGCGTAACTCGTCTTCGAACAATCTTCTAAATAGTTTCATATTCTTCTCGGAAATTAGGTGACTACATATTAGAGATTCCGAAAAATATTATGAGCATTAAGTAATGATCTGGTGATAGGATATGATCGTTTCGCTTTGGCTGCCCATTCACAATGACCAGAAGAAAACACCTATGATTTCGGAAAGGATCACCCCCTGGACCCCTGCTATATATCTGCACCATCTACATATTTATGGAAATAATATATCTTAAACAAGGAACTGGGAAGAAAGTTAAATACCTTGAGAAGAGCTTTACTAGTCCTACGTCTCACTATTCTTCAATAATCTTCCTCAATTCTGACTCCACATTCCAAAGTATTTTCTTCTTTTTTTCTATTCATATACTATTTCTGAAAACGATCAAACCGAGCCCGAAGGAAAGAACTTTTTTTCCATTATTTTTGTTTCCCGAGCAAGGAAGCCTACGCGAGTCTACTCGAAGGGAAATGAGAAGGAAGTATTTGCTCTTTGACCTCTGCCAAGGAGCATCACCTTTGGCGCGTTAGTGAGACAAATTGCTCGCCCATCATACAGTTTACAATATTTATGAATATCAACAAAATGTATTTCTATTTAAAATGATTAAAAAGTTATTGTTAAATAATATATTATCATTATTTTTGTTTTATATTTTGTACGTAAATGAACCATTATTTTTGTGGGAATAAAAATACGTTCACGATATACAGTATCAAGAGACAAATACTTTTCTCGAAACATTCTTCAACCTTAAAGTGAACTGTGAAAGAATCACTTAAAGTGAACGGTGATATTCAAAAGTCCATTATCACGATATATTATGTTCTTGCGATGAAAATTTTGCAGGTGCCTGGGAATAAAAGTTACAAACTTCTATGACAAGTAGAAGGGTCGAAGATAATCACTTGTTGCCCATGAGCATGTGGGAAATCTCTTAGGACGAAGTTACACATGTGACATATACTCCTGTTGATAAGCAACTCTTCTAACAGTTGTGTGTCGCAGGAAGCTGAAAACTCTTTGACTGCCTAAGAATGTATACCGCCAAACACTAGTGCAAGGAGAGTTGCCTAACAATAAGGGACAAATACCATATGTCACATCACTATAAATACCAAACCAAATACTCTTTATTGTTAGTGTTTTGTGCTTCCGACTTACCCAGATACATGGCTTTGAATTGCCCCCAAAAGTACCTAGGTTAATCTAATATGGATAAGAACTAGTGCTCCTGGAGAATGGCACAGACTTTATCTTACTAGTTAGTTTTCAAATTTCTTTGGATTGGGTTAGCTTTCCGCTATTGTCTCACCATCTTCACAGCTGCATCTATTGCCGCCAAAACTACATTTTTTACAGTATTTCAATATTTGGCCACTTAAAGATAGAACTGAAACATGATTTTAAGAATATTTTAGAAGAGTATAATCTCACACCTTGAGGAAATTTTCGTTGAAAACAATTGGAGCCGTTTTTGAAAATAATGTCGTTTGAGCATTTCTGTAAACGCCAATCTTGAAGCTCATTTGCAACAAAAATTTTTGCGTTTTCGAAAATCTTCTCTACAAACAAAATATTGTATACAAGTTGCATAACAAATACAATAATGTATATAACATGCGGGTAATATAAATATTAATGACATGATTTAAAAAATTTCATTTGTGTATTTTTTAATAAAACAACAAAAAAAGAATACATCAAATCGACATTGATGTCATGTTGTTTAATTCAATTAGCACTATCCATTCAAAAAGTTCAAAGAAAAAAATTTAAAAAGTCTTTTAGACAAAACGAATTTTGAGCGTTTCTGAAATGACGGAATTGTGAGCTCATTTTCACAGAAAACTGTATGAAACATAATTTGAAGCATATGCACTTAAGAATGTCATATATATATATATATATATATATATATATATATATATATATATATATATATATATATATATATATATATACATTGCCGGTAATATAAATATTAAAGAAGTGAGAGACGTCAAAAAATTATATTTGTGGAATGTTTGAACAAATAAACGAATAGACGAAAATTGCGTTTATATTATCTGTTAGTGTATATTTAGCACTACCCCTAACAAAAGTTTAAAGAAAAAGTTTTTGAGAAATTCTTGTTTCACTTACAAATACATACTTGTACCTAAGGCAATATTCTGCGGAAACTACAAACATTTTCAAAGCGATTACATGACATTAATGAAAGAACTAATTATGAAGAAGAATTTTACTTCAAGGAAAAATCTCTTATCTTTTATTTTTTAGTTATATAAAGATGCCGAACACATTTCGAACACTTACAATTTTCGAATGTTCAGTGTTAATTGTAAAAATAGGTCCTATGCTACCTTTACAAGAGTGTTTTACTCTATTCTTACAACAAAATTTAAAGAAAACAATTCCAGCCAATTTTTAGATAAATTTGAAAATTTCCTAGGGGCTTCATATAAGGTTCCTCAAAAAATTAATGACATGATATTCAAAATTGAAGAGGTTTGAGAGGGGCTAGATCGGCCGGGGGATATCCATGTTGAAAAAAATCTACTCATAGTTTTGGCGCTAGTGTTGTTTACAAACAGACGGACGGACGTTTTGAAAAACACATTTTCGGTAACAAGGACTCACTATTCCTAAAATCTGACTGTATAACGTGTTAGAGGGATTAGCCTCGTAATACGAACTTTTCTGTTGAAAAATCACCGTTTTATGTCGAAATATTTCACACCTTTCTGAATACTATGTACATTTTGCCGTGTATACGTACGTATATGAGAAAGTAAAATATGTTAAATAACATTTAAAACATTGTTTTTAACCTTACTCAGTAAAGTTAATTTCTCGAAAATGTATCTAACAATAAGTACACGGCAAACAGAACTTCAATATTTTGAACTATTCCAGAAATATATTTTTTCTTATCTTGTAAAGAAGATAAATTACAAAGAACAAAATACTTAAGCTGTATTTTCGTTAATCGATTCACTTGTCAGGTTAACATTATCGGTCAAACTTCCCTCCTCTACTTTTCACGGAAGGCATACGCGACGAACAATTAATAACAGTTTGAGCGCGGCGCTGTTATCGGAAGACGAAAAGTGGATTCCTCTGCCTTGCAAAATTGGCTTTTAAGAGTTCGGAACTTGGTAAGCTTATCGCAAACACAATTATCAGTCTTCCTTTTTATGGGATGTTCGCTTGGTGGCTTTATTTCTTGCTCCAAAAGTAATTAATTTCTATGAAATACGAATTTTCTCCTAACATTGTTCAAAAGTGACAGACCAAACTCTCAATTGCGCCTAGTACAATTTAAAGAAGCCGTCATTTTAAACAAATTCTTCATTTATGACTCTTTACCCTTGTCCATTGCTTTCATCTTGTTGTTCTCGAATTATGCTGTCTTCTTCAATACACTGTTGTTCTCTCACATTCATTCTAGAGCTTTATTCTGTACCTGCATTGCTTCTCACGTCGCCGCAATTGTATCTGCTAGTCACATTTCCTGCTTTAGCTCCTTGTGCTTTTGGGGTAGTTGGCTTCAGACTCATGTGCTTTGTTAAACGCTTCAACTTGCTAATGACTTCGTTGGAAGTACCTGCTCTTATTATGTGGTAATTGGTCCTTCAATATCTTTTAACTTAGTCTATTTCCTCTTCATTACCTAAATAATTAATGTTTTCTGTAAATTCCTGAGACACTTCAAAAAGAAGTTCATTTCTTTCTTGGCACTTTCTTTAAAACTGAGAGAAAATATCTGTAAACTAAACCATATGAAATATTGAAAATGTTTTGCGTTTCTATACATAACATTTTTCATGTATGAAAATTTCACATTTTCGGTTATTAGCCGAAATAAATATAAATATTGCACTATATTTCTCTTTGTTTTTGAAGTATTTCCAATTCTCATTAGATGCCTTCACAGTTGTAGAGTCTTCAAATTACCTACAAAGTATTCCGGAAGTATTCTGTCAGAACTTTACAGAATGAGAGCAAAGAATAAATATTCATTTCAAATTATTCAAACGTGTGCCCCACAACTAAACTAGTTCCGTCATCCCACCTTGTTAATCGAATTCCAAATAACTGTCACTCTGTCGCAACAACCTATTAACTTGTGTTTAACTTCTTAAAACAGATATTGTTGGCTGTATTTAGTCTTTTAATTAGAATATGAGATTTAGAAGATATTTTTGTAAGAGACAAAATTCTATTTTATGTGAATACACGTCAAAACATGTAGAGGTACGTAAATTATCTTAAATGCCTTATGAGTTATCTAATATTTTTGAGCTCATTAAGTTCATAATGTTTCAAACATCCAGCACATTTTTCGATGCATCGCATTAACTTACATCCAATGCTTTGTAAATTAATTAATTCATCAATATTTTCTATTTAATTAATAATAATTCAATAATTTTTTTATCAATTGTTATTTTATTTCTGAAAATTGCCTTTTCATTTCTTCTTTAAAAGGCTGTTCCAACGAGGCAAATTCTATTACAAATATTGAAGCCATGAATACATCTAAAAATATCTACAGATGACGGATTGTTTATTTTGCAAGGCAGTAAATAGATAAATATCTCAGCAGTAGAAGTAATGAGTAGAAGCAAGGAAAAATTGTCCTAATTGACATATCATTCATAATACGGGTTTTATCGAGAACTCGGACCATGAAAGAGGCGCATAGAGGAGCTGTAGGAAGACTCGCCGCGCTGCCCGGGCAGTCGCTTTCAAGGCCGCTGGTTTTGTTGAAGGTGTCGGAACGCGTGCCGAGTCGCTTGTTCTCGTTCATGAACCCCCTGGCCCTGGAGATCTGGCTGTACATTCTGGCCGTCTACATTCTGGTGTCGCTCACCACGTGGACGGTGGCGCGCTTCTCGCCGTACGAGTGGCGCTCGCCCGCGTCGTGGCAGGTGTCGGAGCAGCAGCAGCAGCAGCTCCTGCAGGCGCCCTGCTGCAGCGACGACTGCTCCGCCTCCTCGCTCTTCGTGGAGAACGACTTCACGCTCTCCAACAGCTTTTGGTTCGCCATCAGCACCCTCATGCAGCAGGGCTCTGACTTCACCCCGCAGGTACTGCCACGCCCACTCCGGCCCTCGCCACAGCTCCTTCCGCAACACCCTCTCGACAGGGTTTTTATTGTTTCGTGGATTCCATACACTCGTCTCGCCATATACTCCTTTTCTGGTATGCGATCGTAGGCTTCCGTGGCCGGAGTCAATACATTCTTGGCTATCCGGGATGAGCCGCGTCTCGGTCAATTGTGCTGACGTTTCGGCCATCTTGCTGTGGCCTTCTTCAGAGCTATTATGCTCCTTTTCTGGTCTTGGAAACAAAAAAGAAGAGTCGAATTGTTAATTCAGTTTCTTCTCTAATAAAGAAAAGGCTTACCAACTAGAAAATATATTTTATGACATGAATAAATCAATCGTCATCCAAACCGCATTCTTACGCTACAATTTCAATTTTTATTGTTAAACAAAATACCCTCACTAACAGGCCATGAATATTCAACGATGCTTCATTCCGATCAGAATAGACTGTCTCGTATTAAAGCACGCTGAATCACATCAATAACATCGCGTAGTAAAATATATCTCATTCAGTTGTTGAATAACGTTACGTGAACTCTCTTCAACTAAACCTGACTGTTAGCGACTTACCATTTAGTTAGTGTTTGTTATTGCCGTCATTCAAGCTTGCTTTCTCATAAAGTTGAGTTACTACAAAATGAAAATATCGAAGGTAAACAAATTCTAATAAATATTTTATTGCATTAACTAATGGTCATGGACGTTACAAAATAGTACAGAACGGCCATTTCCCTTACTATACTGCATGAATGCGCATTACAATGCATTAGAGAAGGCATCTCTTGCTTGGTTAATTTTACAATTTCTGAAAACAAAACACGTATGCAACTACTCTTCCTAAGTTCATACATTCATAAAATTATACACTTTTTATGATAAATGAGTTCTTATAATAATTTTGCCTTAACATCTTCATTATCTTCTTTGTAAAAGTCAGATTGTACTGTCATCTCGCAACACATCTGATCATTGGCTTGCATATCCACGCCACTTTCTGATCATGTACGATATTTCAGAGAGAATATTGAATTCGCAAAAATCATCTTCAGAATATTACTAAGATTGTTTAACATAATTATTATTTTCATTACACTCTACTCAGTTTCATAAATATTGAGAAGGTGAAAATGAGAAGCCTTGAAGAAAAAAACAATGTGATCATTCGCTACATTTGGTGCATAGCTCGAAATAGTTTCTCCATACACACTCCATCTTCAGCAGTATTTTACATAAAAATAATTCCAAGCACTTTCATAGTTAATATAGATCGAAAAAAATATATTATTTATTTGTTAATACTAAACTTATAGACATTATGAAACGATTTCTCTAAACATTTTTTTAAAAAATGCATTGCAGTCATAACACATTTTACGAATCTTTCCTTCGCAATAAAGTCTATATAGTTCACACAAGACTACTGTCTGCAACACAACCAAGAAAAAACACTACGTTCGAATTGATTGTTTTGGTTTTGAAGCATTTCTTAAATTTACAAAAACTCGTAACTTTACTGTGAGTTCCTTTATATTCCAACCCTCCCCCAATGAAAATTTAATTTTTGATTATAGAGTAGCATAAAATATTTCTTAAAAATCTTATGAAAATTGTGTTATTGAAAGTATATCTTAATTTCAATAAAAATATGTAGTAAAATATATTGTATTAGGCAAGACGTTAGGTCGTAATCTATTGTTGCTAGATATTTGTTCTGAATTTCCATTGACATTTCGTTCTTTTCTTACCTCCTTCACGGCAAATTGACATAGTCATATCTATCAGCTCCACATCTGTGGCAAAGAATTAATGTCAAAGTAACGCAATTCCATGTCAGCTTAAAGTCGTTTTGTCTTCGCGAGGCAATCGGTTTTCGAGGACCTGAAGTAGCCGCCGGACAATACGGGTCGATCGTTCGGAACGGCTCCCCCAATTCGCACGCAGCCTCCTCCAGCGCGGCCTGCGCCGTGGGTGGAACGGGGCGGGGCGGGCCCCTGGGGGCGGGGCGGGGACGGGGCGGGGCGCCGGGCCACCCGAGGAGCCCGCGATCGATGGGCCTCGTGGGGCGCGCGACACGACACCCGCCTTCTCCAGGAGCGGGCGCTGTTATGTTTCATAACGCAGCCCCGCCCCGCCCCGCCCAGCTCCTTCTCACACTCGCCCACTCGCCCCGCTCCGCCCGGCGCACCCCGCCTCGCCCCGACCCTTCTCTCCTTGATCCTCTTCACCCCACCCCTTCTCTCCGTGATCCAACTCCCTGCCACTCCCCGCCACTTCTCACCCTCATCCACTCACCCCGCCCTGCCCCTAATCACCCTTTATCCAGCTCACCCCGCCCTGCCCCTAATCACCCTCATCTACCTCACCCCGCCCTGCCCCCTCTCACAGTATCCAGCTCACCCCCCCCGCTTCGCCTCTCACCCTCATCTACCTCACCCCGCATTTCCCACTTCCTTCTCTCCTTGATCCTCTTCACCCCACCCCTTCTCTCCCGCCCCTTCTCACTCTCATCCACCTCACCCCGCCCCGCCTCTTCTCACTCTCATCCATCTCACCCCGCCCCGCCCCTTCCCGCTCCGCTCAGCCCCGTCCCGCTTCGCCCTTTCTCACCCTCATCTACCTCACCCCGCCCTGCCCCCTCTCACAGTATCCAGCGCACCCCGCCCCACCTCGCTTCGCCTCTTCTCCCGTCCCTTCTTCACCCCACCCCTTCTCTCCGTGTCCCTCCCCGCCACTTCTCACCCTCATTCACCTCATCCCGCCCCGCCACTTCTCACCGTCATTCACGTCACCTAACTCCGCCCCTTCTCACTGTCATCCACCTCGCCCCCCCCCCCGCCCTGCCACCCCCCTGCTCCGCCACGACCTTCCCTCCATCGCCTCTCCCGCTTCCGCCGCGCTCTACCCGGCGCCCATAAATTATCGCACGCGCTCTTTTGTTATTGGGGAACTTGTCGCTCCACCGCTGGAGATCAGCGCACTCCGTTAGAGGCCATGAATAGCAAACATCCAGTTGCGCTTTAAGTTTTTAGACAATTTTCGCCCTGAGTTTTACTGACGTTCTGAGATGATGAATTTAAATGAGAGTCATAAACGTATTCTATGAGAGCGTATTTACCTTATCTTGAATATTAAATTTACTGGGTATGTCGCAGCAGCTAGGAAGCAAAATTTCCTTCGCGGTTCAAAAGCGCTTAAGATCATTTTATTTGTGTTTAGTGAAGAGACAACCATCTCTTACCTTTTTCATGTACACTTATTTACTGTCGTTCAGGTTTATGTTTTTCTTTATTTTTAAAAAAGGGATATTTATGTGTTTCGTTACTGTTTTATCCTCTTCTCCATTGTCACGTTGCTTTTCTGTGTGCATTTCTCAACCCTTTGTTTTACACACTTTCTCTCCTTTCTTCTATTCCTCATCTTCCTTTCTCTTCAAGCCTTCCTATCACGTCCGTTTTATTTCCCGTTCTACCTCTTTCTCTATCTGCGTATCTTCCGCTCTCTCTCTCTCTCTCTCAACCACGCAAACACTCCCGCGTGCAAGATAACACGCTCTTTCTCACAGGAGATTACGTCTGAGATGAAACGCTAAATGAAGCTGACAGAACATATGTCACGTGTAGCAGTAACAGCGAGGGTCTGCGAGGAAGCTTAGGTGCGCAAGTCAGATGGACACAAACAGTATTTTGTATGACTGTTGAGTTACAGTCCCATTTTGATGCGGTATGTCACATCTGGCTTGTACATATTGGGTCAGCCGTACACTTGGCAAACTGCACATTTAGCGAGAAACCTAGAGATCCTAGATTAGAGTCGGTATTTACAAAGAAGCCCACCTGTCGCTGCGCAGTTGCTTATACAGGGAGCCAAATGGGCAATAACGTATCTCACGGATTTCCTGAAGTACTTCTTGATTTATTAATCTACAATGTGGCTCTCTGCACGCAATTGCCCTTGCATTTTAATCAGATATTTCATTTCCATTGTTGAGACATCACATCCAACCATGATCATTGCTACGGAATAATCGCATGGTTTAATATTGATTCATTATTTTTTTTTTTATTCAAAGTTCGAGTGTAAATTGATGAAACTACTAATACGTTATGATATTCGTATAATCGTATTATTTCTTTACATCCATAGAATGATTAAACTTTCAGTATGCAGTTCCCCCTACAAATAATTTGCTCATTTAAATATGTTTCCGAGTCATTCAATGCCCTCCCAAGTGAGTTACAAAAAAAGATCCTGATAAATATACTGTGAATGACCATTAAGATAATTAGTGTGCAAAATTGTACCTTTTATAACAAAAGAGCGTGTTATGATTATTGATCTAAAAAAACCATCTTTCTCAAGCTTTGCATTTAGTTTTTTTTTTTTACTTTTGGTAATTTTTAATTCAAAATTCTTTCTTAAAATAAAATTTGATGGTGATTTGTCTTATAATCACTGCTCAGGTTATAAGCCATGTCATTTTATTAAAACCAAAGTTACACTTTCGCCATACCAAAGAAAATTAAACTTGAAATATAATGGAAAAAATTCTTCATAATTTATAAAGAGAGAAAAGAGGGACATATTTCAGTATTACAACAAAATTAATTTTTATTAATACAAATGAAATTAATAATCGCATATTTATTGAAGTGACTTCTTTCATATTTTCAGCAGTAGAGTTCCGTGTATTACGAGGAAGGTCAAATGAATTTTTTAAAGTAAGTGAATATGTATTGTCCAATATTCATTAATCGAAATACCGCATTGATTCTATTATTTCCTGATCTGAATATTGGAGTTTTCCATTCCTAAAAATTATTTGCCATTCGAAAAGTTTTATCCTCGCGTTTTTTCTTCATTCACATTTCCGGATTCTTACGAACTCTTTGAATCCGGATCTTTTAAAATTTCTGCATTCCCTGATCTACTGTACGTTTTCATATCATAAAATTATATTACATTCTAAATAATAGTATTATATTATGTGTAACAAAGTTATATAATATATAATAATATTATAATCTGTACTTACATTTTATTTGATATAAACTTTTCTTACTTTTTCATTGTAACATTTTTGTTCATGTTAATTGAAAATATTTCTATCAGTAAATGTGGTTTCGTGAATGTTTAAATGTACATTTTGCTGAAGATGGCTAATAGGCATAATTGTACATCCAAGAATTGGATATAACTTGCATGACGATTTAAGAGCACTTTTTTAAAATTAATGAAAGTTCCATTCTTTTTTATATGAAATTGCATCCTTTTTATGGATTGTTTTGTGAATAATTGATGCAACTACTAAAAGATAAAAATACCATGTTACCCTTCCAAGTACTTCATTATCTTTTCATCCCCTTGTTTTGCTTTAAAACGTGCATTTGTGCTACCAATGCTAATCAATTTAAATTTTGTTTTCAATTTGTATGTTCCGAGTGTGTAACAGGGAAATTAAAAATATTGCATTATGTTATGTGATATTCTTGCATATGATGTACAACAATACTTATCTTGAATGAATTGATTTATTTGTTTTGTTCTTATGCTTTGTTTCCAAACTATCTCTTTCTTCCACTCTTCTTCTCTTTTACCTTTATGTAAATACATCTATTTGCATCTATTAAATTTTTTTAAAATTTAATCAGTGAAAGAGCGACTTTAAATATTATTTAGTGAGCGATAGTGACCTATTACGAAATAGACTTTTATTTATGTTTATTTTTATAATTTTAAATCGTACAAGTATTATATACAATCTTACCTAGCCTATCAACCCTCAAATATAAATTCAGTGTCGACATCTAATGTAACATTATAACACGTTATCTCAGCATAACGAATAGGAGTTCTATTACTTAAGTAATTTCCAAATGAAATGTTGTTAGTGACTTCCAATCAGAAAACGGTACTAGAATTTCCTTATTGTGATCATAGTAAATATGGTTTCCAATTGGATCGTGAACACTCGTTTACTATACTACTATAAGAGCTCAAATATATTCACCACACTATATGCATTGGGGTTAAACTATTTCAGACCAAATTATATCCTCCATAACAAAAATGTTCACTGTAGAAAAGTGTGATTCTATTTTACTCTGATATTCTTACTACGAACGCAACTTTTCCATGTTTCGCTTTAATTTGATATTGTATGATTTAGCTCAGAATAACTATGTCTGCTAGAGGTTATGCCCCTAAAAGAGCGATAAATATACACTATACCGTTTCAGAAGTAAAATACTGCTTCTTATTTTTGTACTGAAAATATACCCTAACAGATTACTCGACATGCAAATGCGGCAGGGTTCGGTTTAAAGAACACCTCTTTGGCGACCGAGGCGACGAATGTTTCCTGTTCCTCTTTCATTAGAGGGCGCTTATTCGCGCGAAGTTACCCCAAGAGACTCCGCTTCTCTCTCAGCAAACAAAGAGCCGCCCTTCAGCTCCTCACGAATGATGAATTCCTCGCAATTTATAGAACGTCGGGTTATGAAGTGGACTGAAATAACACAATCGCGTTCATTTGCGAGACATCTATGACATGAACAAATTAAGTGTTCTCTCAAGCCGTGCTGTATTTTGCTCTGGGCAGACGGTTTCGTGAGAACTGAATTTATTCACAAGTAACGTAAGTGCCTCACGAGATTGGAAGCATCTGAATGTGACATATTTGTTTCTGTAATCATTGCGTATTTGTATTTGTTTGTACGCTAAAATTAAATTGTAACGTATTCTGAATGGTTTTATGATAAGAAACTGAAATTTGTATCAACATAAACAAAAGTTAGTTTAGGCATTTGGACACCTCACGTGATATTCACAACAAAGGGTTGCGTTGCGTTAATTCGAATTGTATAAGAACTAGAATAGGGAGAATAAATTCGTTTTTTATATTTCATATCAGCAGATCAAAATATTGAGAATCAATAAAAATAAAATGTAATTGAAGTTTCAAAAAATTCATTAATGTTATTGATGTTCTAATGTGAAAGAACAGGGTTGGATATATTTACAAGGAGCAACAAGAATATTTATCTTCAGACTAATAATTGAATAAAGAACATTCTAGGACCACATTAGTCAATAATAGTGCCTTGCCGCAGAAAAAGGGCAGCTGCTGAACAAACCTGACAAAATCATTTTCCAAAAAGAAGCACGCACGATGCTCAAGAAGAAATAAAATTTGCTCCATAAAGAAACAATTAAAATATTTTTACAAAAACAGCTTTCACGAACACTACAATAATAAAGTATATTGTACAGGAGTTACACAAATGGCATTGCCCCCCTGATTGATGGGCAACCTTTTATTCATACGGGATCAGCATATCAAGTTCTGACTCAGTCAAATTTAAACTAGCTGCCGAACATCGTCTCCTCACAAGGTTATCCAATTTGGGCAAATGTCATGTGTGTAAATCCGTAATAAGAGATTTCCCATTATTTATTGGCAAAACGTGACTCTTCATGCCTTTTCATTTCCTCATCATGCTTCAGAACTTCGAAACATATATTCTGAGATACTTGTATATGCAGTTTTACAAGTTTTGTCCTCATCAAGAATATCTAGTGGAAATCCGCAGTATGCCGAAACTTTTTCTCCTCTTGTGTGTTGTTATTCAACAACAACTCGTGTTTAAAAAATGCATCGTTTTAAGATTTAGAATTAAGGGATAAATTGCTTTTTGAAGGAAGTATTTGGCTTTGATAGTACAGGTCTAGAACAAGTTTGACTTACAGTTCAACTTTTTTTGTAATTTTCAAAATTTTTTGGGCTTTAATGAAAATTGTAAGTATACCATTTTTATAAATACACTTTCTTCTATTCGAGAAAAAATAGAGCAAAGGTTACAGCAATTTTCCAGAAAACGTTGCAAATTTTCATGCGCCCAGAAATTGACAGAAAACTATGCAGCCTCCCACCTTTTGAAGGTGTCTTTGGTTTCGTTAGGTATCGAGCAATACGTAAGAAACAATTAAACACTTCCGAATTTGAATGAAAAATGCAAATAATTAATTGTGTTACTTCTTGTATTATCATACTTCACCTGTCGACTGAATTCTCATGCTCAGTTCCTTACGGCTTACGACTCATCTGTCGTCATTCGTGGACAAAAATGAATATGTACTACTCACGTATGCCGTTTCAGAACTTCCTTTTTGTTGCTCCAGACCCTCGTTTTTCACAGTGATTTTTTTTACTCGTGAAAATCATTTTTCACACACTCGTCTGCAGCATTTTCTCTACTGCAGACTATTACTTACAAAATAATGATGTGCAAAAAGTGTGTCGTAAATTGCTGCGTGAGGATTGCTTTTCACATAATGACGTTAGTGCATTTCACCTTCCACTTAAACAATTTTCGAGGTACCCACGTAAGAAGAGAAAATTCTGTGCAGTCAGATATGTAAGCAAGGAATTTTTGAAATTGCCACTAATTTTCGAACCTAACATCTTATAATCGAACTATTTAAACCTATTCGTATAAGGATCGGCATGATAAAATATCACCATTCTGTTCAAATTTCGCCTCATTTGCAGCTTCTACAATATTATAAAGTGCATTTTGAATTTTCTCAATGCTAATGAGATCTAACTTGTATCTCTAATGTCTAAATCCGAGTTAAGGTGTGCAAGTTTTTATTATAAATTTAATGTAGCAAGACGTTAGGGAACGTTTTAATTTAATGAAATTCTATGTAAGGAAGGAGGAAATCAGAGAACAATATTGAAAGTGTTCATTTTGTGACTGTTTTAACTTACACTGTCTATTATCTCTTTTAAGGCTTCCTGAAGAAATGTTCTCTTTATCGCGTCCGTATAATACATGGACATAGGTGTCACTTTTCTGCAATGCTTTCGCGACTGTCCGTAATACATTGGTGAGTAATTATGAAGGACCACACTCATTTGTCACGGTATTAGATTGTTGTAGTATCTTCAATTTGCTTCTATTTGAAAATTTGAACAATAGTTTAACAACCCCAGAGAATGAATAAACTGTTTTTCAATATCTGTAAACGCAATTATTCCCACTATATGTAGGGAAGAAAGTTTTTTTTCCGAGACTTGATTTATTTTTAATTAGTGTGAATTCTACTTCATACAGTTTGCTCGGCGTTGCATTAGTTATAGATGTGCTGATAAATATGCAAACGTCATTGCGTACTATTTCCGCTAGTAACTTCTTGTGCGTCTTCTGATCGAAATAGAGTAAAATTCATTAAATGAATCGTATGCCGTGCTTTCATTACAGCAGCTGGGTGACTTCATTACTGCAACTAAATAATTTGATATTAATATTTTGGTTTAGTTACTGATCAAGTGCTCTTGAGCATTATAATTCTAAATTTTAAAACTGCAAAATGTAGGATGATCATTACAAATTCCGCAATGCATACTTCAAGGAGAACAGTAAAATAATAGACATTGCAATTTAGGTTATCAATAGTAAAAAAAAGCCCTGATAATTCGTTTATAACCCGGTTTTCGAAAGATCTACTTTCATTCACTCTTTCATGGGCTGACATTAAAATGCAAGACGTCATTGTCGTACATGAAGTAAAAAGATTTTCAGCATGATTTTCCTGGAAAAATGTATATCCAAATAGGGAATATATTCCATAACGGAAATTTATAACAACAAGCATTCCTTCTAACACAATCAAAAAATTGTAAACAAGACCTCATAAAAAAATTAGATTCTACGGTGTAGACATAAGTAAACTCCTCGCTGTCAATGCAGAAAATAATTGAATTGAATTGAATTTGCCTTATTTTACGTGGCGAGACTCAGGCCATCAAGCCCGCTCTTCCGTCTGACCACGCAAATTCCGCTACGCTCCTTTCATCAACTAGCAGATAAAGTAGGTATTTCTTGGGCGAGAAAAAGGCGATTTGAATTTAGCTAAGAGGCGTCATTTAGGCTTGAGGATCTTTTACATGCAAGTAAATCTACCTACATGGGTCAGCCGGCTTTACTTCCCCTCTGAAGGAAGGCGTACGAAGGATTTTGTCGCCCTAAAATTCCACGGCTTCAATCGGGTTTTAACCCGCGAGCTTGGGTATAACAGTCCGGTACGCTAACCGTCACACCATCGCCGCCGACAAATAATGACAATCCCCCGCCGACAAACTATCTCGCTGCCCCTCGATCGCTGTAATGGCAGCGAGAGCCGCCTCCATTTCAAGTAGCCGTTAACGGCGTTACTGCCCCCGACAGGAAGTCATTCGCCGGAGCGTCCGAGTGGCCTCTACGGCCCCGTAATGGGCGGCAGCTTCATAACGAAGCGCATTTTTAGAAGTGTTTTCGAATATTTTAAATTTTCGATTGTTTTTTTCTCTCTCTTTTTTTTTGTCTTCATTTTTGTTACTACAAAATTAGAGTCAGGGAAAGAAGGGAATGAAAAAATACAAGTATCTTTATTTATCTGAACAGCCACCTTCAAATGAACATTATAATTCGTTATATTTTAATATGATATACACATGAAATCGTAATGAATAAAATGTCTTCGAAAATGTATATACGTATGTCATTTTGTACATAGTATTTTGATTCAATATATGCGTGGACAAATGGGTATGGCTTAGTCGCAGGCCACTCCACGAATGAACGTTCTTCAGAATTGTCAATTAATATTTTTTATGTATGGTCGCTTTCTAACTGCTCTGGTCATACAGCGATCAGTGATTTTTTTAATATTGGTTTACATCTTTCAGGCTAAATGGCAAGGGGAAAACACGTATGGACAACATGAACCGGGATCCGAACCCCCGACCTTCGAGCTAAGCCAGGCACGGCCTTTCTGTCTTAGCGACGACTGTCCAAGCCGACTCGATTTATGTTTGTTTCTGGAGTTTATCTCGAAACAAAACACTCGTCGATTGTGAACGAATCTTTGCAATCTTTATAACAACAAATTGAAGATATTTCTCTCGGATGTGCTTAAATTATGTGCTAAAAAAATACTATTTGTACTTGCCGATTGATCCTCAACACGAAAAAAATATTCTATAAATATTCTCACAAAATACACTACTAAATTATTATCTATAAGATCAGATTTACAGATTCAGAAAAACGCGAACCTGAGGCCACAACTCAGGGGGTAAAATTGTCTGGAACGAAATTCTCCTGATTTTCGTCGGAATAAATTGTCCCAGTCCTGAAAGTATGTGTGCTATACCCTCGTCCGTTCTTTTTAACTTGATAGATGACCATCCGATTCACGGAATAGGTAACGCGAAAAATGTTATGATTTGATGGCTCTGCGCGAATATACGAAGGTACTTCTTTTGCGAATGGTGTCAATGTTCTATAGGAATATTACGTAGCTCATTCAACGCCATCTTTAGAGGAATGTTGCCCAACGTAAAGTAGATCCCGTCAGGTGACAATTGACTTTCTTGCTAAAAAAAAATAATAAATTGATATTATGCAATTAATAGTTTAGTAATTTTATTTAAACTCGATTGCAGATGCATTATTTGCATTTTCTCGCGCTGTATTAATTTTAATATTTCCCATTTATTAAGCTTGCTGGTCCGAATTGCCGAGATCGCTAAGGCAGTAGTGCCGTAGCGATCTCGGACCGGAGGATCACGGGTTCCGCCTCAGGCATGGTTGTTTTGTGTTCGTCCTTTCACACCCCCTATCATCATCATAGCGTGTCATACTCTAAGATACCATACCGTTACACGCAATAGTGGTCGCTAATGACTTAGAAGTTGATGCGACCTTAAATAACAAAAACAACTTTAAGCTTGAACTATGGCCTATTGAGGGATCGTCAGAATACTACACAATATTTCTATATGATCTTGTGCTAAACGTGAACACCATTCAATCTTGAGAGCATGTTTTTTGCAAAAAGCATAGTTCGGGGATAGTTCACATTTGCTTTCTTTCCTTCTTTGTTTATTTCGAGAGATGTTGTCTTGCACTAGCTCTATTCAGGCGCCAAGAGCAATGTAATTTGCCTCGAATACTTACGATTAACTTTTTAACTCATTTAACCAACATAATTTACCCTTGAGATATTTGTACTAAAACACAATTCCCTGTGCAAAGTGTTTTTATCTCCTCACACATGCTTAAAGAAGGATGTTTCGCGAAGATCATTTCCAAAAAAGCATTTTTCAATTGTTTACGCAAGTGTTAAAAACGAATTTTTACGCAACGATATTACAGCTTCCACGATAAATGATTAGAAGAAAGGTCAGATGGCTCGGGTTTTTCTTTAAGTTCTATCCACTCGTGAAGGCAAACTCCGAAAGTTATTCGCCCACTTTTTATTACATATATTCAATTAGATTCAGTGAAATTATGTGGAATTGACACACAAAATTGCAAGACGAAGACAAATATTCACACTTAACAGTTGTTGAAAATTAATTGGACTCTGAGATAACATCAAAATTAAATCATTTTTCCGTGTTCGTCAAGTTTGAAGATATACGGGTAAGATCCCTAATGACGCTACACTTTTGCTTCAGCATTTCCGTGACAATTTTATTATTTGCACTATTACCGTCAAGATCTTGAGTTAGAAAATAATTGTTTTATGTTGTGTAGAACAGTATAATTACCAGATACACAATATTCGAAATTGTAAATTTAGACAATCATACGATTGAATGTCTCGCTTACCACGGATTATTGCAAATTTAATGCTTCCTTTATGTTGCTATGACATTAAAGTGCGGGCACAGCAAATGGTCAATATTCCACCAATCGAGAGGGGAATAAATGTTTGAGGGAACCTACGAAATATCCTTCATTGTTTCGAGTTACAATGCATTAGTCTCACGTGCCTGATATCATAAATAAAATAATTGTTAGTTATTATAGCTGTTATAAATACATTCATAATGTTCTAATATAGAAAATAATTAAAACTAACCATCGAAAGAATGTATCATTTTTAAAGACTGACGCAAATGAGTGAATGGAGGCTGCTCACGAAAAACATGAAAACATCATATGCTAAAATACTGTGAATACCAGACGCTCTGCGAGCATATACCGCAATTGACCACGTTTGTGTAGGCGATTTGGAAGATATTCGCTCACTACAATCAAGATCTTTCGACAAAATGACGCTCCACAATATTCCGCCGAAGTGCGCGATTGTCGGTTCCTTAATATTGCTCGTGAATTAGTGTTCAAATTATTTGGTGTTTTCGCTTAGTCAGAAGAGTCATTTTCGTTTTTCCTACGGGGAGCCCGACAGGAATTATTCTGGCCGACGAGGAATATAGGAGGAAGTTAAAATTGTGTTTCCAAACTTACCGATTCTTTTAGATATGGTGAAGGCTCATTACAACAGGCAACCCCAATATTCTCGTAAGCACGGAAGAACTTAATAGTATTTAGATAAGAGGGCCAAGATACACATGAAGATCAACTTATCTTAACATGTTGTTTTGAAGTAATAGTTTTGAAATGGATGTCCGGCCAATAAAACTACAGATAAATCTCGGAACCAAAAGTAGCGCTATATTGTGTACTACACGCCCCCATTTTCTTGATTCTCAGTAGGAGCAGTCGTTATGAGACCTATGTCATAAGTCATGCGTGCCTACCGACTGGCTCTAAGGGGCTTCATTACAGCAGCTAAATAATTTGATACTAATATTTTGGTTTACTTACTGGTCAAGTGATCTTGAGTATTATAATTCTAAAGCTTAAAACCGCAAAAATGTAGCATGAACATTACGAATTCCGTATTGGGGACTTCAAGGCGATCAGTAAAATAATGAATATTGCAATTTAGGTTACCCGCAGTAAAAAAACGCCCTGATTTCGTTTATAACCATGTCTTTGAAAGGTCTATTTTCATTTCGAGTGCTAAAAAAGGTACTGATCGTTGATTCATTTTCTTCTTCTACCCAACAAAAGGATAGTTACATTATTTTACATTGGAATTTGAGTTTGTGCCCGCCTTTGAAAGGTTTAGAACCAATCGACGGAATTTAATGATGAAAAAACCAAACTCTTCCTATAAATGTAGTGAAATATACTGTTTGGTTCCTTAACAATTATTAACTTTATTTAATAAATTATGGTCTCAATAGAATAAAAACTTCATATATTGAACGCCTTAATCACAGTCGTAATTAAACTACATTAATTTAAAAATATATTATTGTAAAAAATGCTGTAAAGATCCTAGTAAACCATATTTTCTAATTACATAACGTCATCTCCGTAACTGCTCTAAAATAAACCTGTTATATAGCAGTTATCTTGTCTGTTTTGTGATTGGCCGATAATCTTGTTAATTTTCCCTTCCAAACATTTGGAAACATTCGGGCCTTTCCCCGCCGGGCATCTTGAAAAGTGGCTTATTCGCCTTCAAACGCCACTCGCAAGCCTGGCTTACCTCACGGTTGTTATGTGTCGCCACCGAGATGTGACCCGAACCGGTGCAACCCAGACGTGCGAGCGGTGCTTGAAGGTGTAAACGTAAAGGGATATCGGCTTTTATTAGTTTTCATAAACAACGGGAAAAATCGAGTCCTTACACCGATAAATGAGAGAAACCATGAACGACAGGGCACATCGTACAGAAGAACGTCTATTCGCTAATACTTTAAAACCTTAGTTGATGCTTCGTTATACATTTCTTAGTTGGGGACGACACTCCGGCCTTCAGCCTCAGTGTTTAACGTAAAAACATTGAGTCTGTGCAACATGCTGACTGCGTTGTTTTGCACACACGCATTTTTTTAAAAATCCCTCTCGTCATAATTGCGCAAAACGCCACAAGCTCTCGTTCATTTGCCACTTTCGTTCTCCGCACTGGCGGCGGAGGGAGTGGATTCGTTCATTGATTCAGTTGACGCAGCTTTTCCCAAACTTTTTCTCTAAACGCACCCCCTTAAACCCCAATATCGAATCCTCTGGACAGACATTTGTAGCATTAAATAAAACAATTTAATTAGATTGTTATTAAATGAATTTTTCATTTTACAAAATAGTTTGCAATGAATAACTAAACCGTTATCATAAAACATGCAAATTAATACATCCAAAGCACAAGCTTATCCTATCTAATTAATACAAGGTATAACAAAACAATCATCCTCGTAAGCTAAATGAATCTATTATTTTTAATTTAGTGAATACCGATTTGTTCTTACCTAAGCTCTGGTTAACCGCAACGAGATGATTTGAGAGTTTGGTTAAAAACAATTATATGTTCAATGCCTGAAAGTTTGGGTTTTATATCAGATTCGGTATTAACCTGTTTTGTATTTACACTGGTAAGTTTATATCTATGATATGGTTAGGACGGAAAATCCCACCATTACTATATTATCGTAAATTACCGGTTGGGAACCGCTGCCTTAAGGGATAATTCTCAGCACCTTTATACAGGATGATTCAAAATTGTTTTCGGACCCTTGAGAGAGTGTTATACATAATTATCCAAGATACCAATATTTCCAAAGTGATTTGAAAATCGGCGTTTTAAAATAATCAAGGAAGTGCTATACAGACAATAACAAGCATCAGAGGCTAATAAAATACCGCCTTATGATAGATTATGCTTTGTCCGCATTAACACAATAACATTTTGATTCTGCACGATTATGGATGCATAAGAGCAATAAGCGATTTTTTAGACGGCAAACCCACGAAAATTCCGACAAAATTATGAAACAATGAGTGTCGCACAGGTCACCGACGAGCGCATAACGTTCTTCCTTTCCTTAAAGCCACCGCTTAGTTACAAGGAAGGCTTTCTCAGGTAGCTGACGGCCTTCTCGTCGAGTTTCAAAAGGTGACCACCGGGAGCGCTGTTTCTCCGCTGGCGGAAGACGCTTCACAATTTCACAAGATCCGAATATCACAGACACAGAACCGGACTAAGCGTGACGTAGGCCTTAGGCTAAGTTAGTTCGTAAGCTTCAGAAAAAATTGCAGAACCATATTAAAATATAGTTATTAAACGTTTTTGGAATTTAAAAAAACGGTAATTTAGAGGAATACAGATAACACAGTTCATTTTAAATTTATATCGTCTTATATCGTCTACGTGATCAAATGTATCCGGACATGTGTCTGAAAATGACTAGCCAGTTCGTGGCGCCCTCCATCGGTAATGCTTGAATACACGAGGGTGTTGGCCTACGCTTAGTCTTGATGACAGCTTCCACTCTCGTACGCATATTTCAATCATGTGCTGGGAGGTTTCTTGGGAAATGACAGCCCGTTCTTCACGGAGTGCTGCACTGAGGAGAGGTATCGATGTAGGTCGGTGAGGCCGGGTTCGAAGTCGGCGTTCCAAAACATTCCAAAGGTGTTCGATAAGATTCAAGTCAGGATTCTGTGCATGTCAGTCCACTACAAGTCGTGTAGCCACTCCGCCACAGGCTGTGCAGTATGAACAGGTGCTTGATGGTGTAGAAAGATGCAATCGCCAAGCCCGAATTGCTCTTCACCAGTGGGAAGCAAGATGGTGTTTAAAACATCAACGTAGGAACGTGCCGTGATAGTGCCACACGAAACAACAAAGGGTGCAAGCCCCCCTCCATGAAAAAAGCACAACCATGCCATAACACCATTTTGGACGCGTCCAGATACTTTTGATCACATAGTGTATGTGACTGAAAGACTTCTCCATTTTTGATTTTTTTCACGCTCTTATACAAACCTACGTTTTAGTGTTGTATGTATTGTAATGTATAAATTATTAAAGTTATTTTTCAGATTAAAGAATCGATAATTTCCTATTATATGATTTATTTATTTTTAATCCTGAAATAGTTTTTTAATTTCTTTTATCGGGAGGCCCTATCGTAGGCCCCTCATGTTCGTAGGCCCTAGGCATTGTGCCCACTGATTAATCCGGTCCTGCATAGATGACTTACCTTATTGTGACGCAGCCGACTTTCAGAGGTCCGACGGCCATTTCGAACCGTTCTGTAAAAGGGAAGAGCGTTTTGGAACACTCCGTAGGCAGCGAGGGTGGGATGGGGTGGGGGCGGCGCGCTGCGAGCGAAACGCGACGCGACGCGACGCGACGCGCGGCGTGTGTCGCAGGCGACGTCCACGCGCATCGTGGGCGGCATCTGGTGGTTCTTCACGCTCATCATCATCTCCTCGTACACGGCCAACCTGGCCGCCTTCCTCACCGTCGAGCGCATGATTACGCCCATCGAGAGCGCCGCCGACCTCGCCGACCAGACCGACATCGCGTACGGCACGCTCGAGGGCGGCTCCACCATGACCTTCTTCAGGGTGAGTGACGCGAACCGGGTGCTAGCCGCGAGCGTTTGCTTCGGCTCTCGTTGCCCTTGATTTATAATAATATATAATATAATAATAATATTTTTATTTGGCTACAATTGGCTGATTGCCAGGTGGTAGCCATAACCCTACAGTTTTACAATATATGAGCATTTACAATTCAAAAACAATTTACCATATAAAAACAATTTACAATACACTCCTTTCTAGCATATACACTCAATATATAAACATACACAGACCTGTATACATATATACACCCATACACACACACAGATATATATATATATATATATATATATATATATATATATATATATATATATATATATATATATCGGATATATATATATATACATATATATATATATACATATATTTGATGGGAGAGGAGCTCGGAGTTGTTTAGTTGGACGGTAGGACTGTTAGGTCAAGTCTTTAGCTGGGGTTTAGATTCAAAAATGTTTGAATTACACGGTAGCAAATATTTCTGGTTATCAGATTTTGAGAACAAGGATTTTTGCTATCTTTTATTATTTTAATACGACTAATGTTAGTGAAGAAGTGCGCGTAGTAATTTCGAGGCTCAAGAAAACTTGCGCGTATAAATGTGGCCACTGTAAATGCATTTGAAAAATATGTATATACAAGAGGCTTCTCAGTTGCTTCAAATTTGAAGAATGTGAAACTGACCTTCTGTGGGGAAGAGTCAAACGAAGATACTTTATTGCTTTTCTCTTTTTTATATGAGAATAAGAAGAAGATGGTCACATTTTATTAATCTTGGCATTTTAGTAATATAGCGTTAACTGGTACTTTTACGTACTTATACACAGACATGTCCAGGGGTGAAATATCGAGTGGCCATTACTGGGTCAAGTATCTGTCCATGACCCAATTTTTACAATTTTCAAGTGCCTGGATTAGAATTAGGGAACGTCATAAAACAAACTACTTTAATAAAGATGCCTCATAATAAATGTTACAAACTTCTAGGACATGAAGGAAGACGAAGATAATAACATTTTCATTGAACATTTGATGAAATATCTCGTATAATGAAAACTGAATACGACCCATTTTTGACAGTGCCCCCCTAATTGGAAGGCAACTCATCCAGGACTGGTGTTTGACAGATACAAGAACTCCTCCAGGGACGAAACTCACACTGGCAATGTCAGTAGCGAGTATTTTTTTATTTATAACGCGTAGTCGAAATATAAACCAAAGCGGTAAAAGTGCGAAATGTTTAAAGGTTTCTGCGATTTTTTCTGAGTAGCCGACATTTCTCGAGAAAGGAAACATAAAATTCGAAATTAGCACCTTAAAAAATATACGGAACCTCTGACAAAAATATTGAATTTTGTCCTAGATTTTGAAAACCAGTCAACTAATTACCAGTGTGGACCAGTGGACTAATTACGAGTGTGCGAGATCCTCCTTGAGAGTTCCCAAACACCAGTGCACGATGAGTTGCCAACCAATCAAGAGTCCTTTTTCAAAGTTGGATCATGTGCAACTTCGTTATAGCTACGAGAATTCCCACCACGCTTTCATCGGTCAAAGGAGATAATCTTCGACCTTTCTGCACGCCGTAGAAGTTTGTAACATTTATTATCAGGAATCTAGTATGTAAGAAAATGTGAATGTTGGCTACATGCATGTTCGTTTTGCGCAGGATTCGAAAATCGGCATCTACCAGAAGATGTGGCGTTTCATGGAGAGCAAGCGGCCGTCGGTGCTGGTGTCGTCGTACGACGAGGGCATCCGCCGCGTGCTGGAGGGCAACTACGCCTTCCTCATGGAGTCCACCATGCTGGACTACGCCGTGCAGCGCGACTGCAACCTCACGCAGATCGGCGGCCTGCTAGACTCCAAGGGCTACGGCATCGCCACGCCCAAAGGTGACTTCCGCCCACCGGTCGTGCTGGGGTGTCGCCTCGGCAGGCACAGCTCTAGTCAGATACCGGGGCACGCTATATAGACACGTATATAAATTAGCATTTTCAAATACTGAAAATAAGCTTAGCGTGGCGCCTCTGGGAGATATTTTCATACTAGACATTTTTAAAGTGCTACGCAAGCTCACAGAATAAGAGAACATTAAACACAAGACAAGTGTCTGACTCATTCATCCTCGAGCGTTGAAATTTACATAACAAGGGTGAAATGGAAATACTTTTTTTACATATTTGTTTCATTATAAAACTAGATTTATCGATTTGCCTTGTCAAGATACGCCTTTTTGGTGCTTAAAATCTACAAGAGGTATTTCTGAGAATTCTCTAAAAATTTCCGGAAGGATACCGGGGAAAATGACCTCCTATAGTCCCCCCCCCGAGACAGAAGCGTCAAATGACATATTATTTGCCTGGAATTGTGGACTGATATAAACGTGAGCCACGGCTGGGCACACGCAGATTACCCGATTACTATATTTAGGATTGAAATGGTTGTATAGACTTCGGAGGAGGATGTCTATTGACTCTAGGTTGTCCACAGCTAAGGATTAACTAAATATTGAACCTCATCGCTGGAAAAATCCTCGACATTCATATCCGCCACATCAACAACAAACATTCTTCATTACTATTTACTAGCTTATCATGCCGTCTCCACGCGTATTTTCATCTTTAAGGTTTTAAAGATGGCACGCTCATTTGGAGTATTGTCAGGCGGAACTGACCGAGAATGGAGCCAATCGATTTGTCTCATCGAGATGAATCGAATGAGCCATTGATCACCTCTGTAAGAGCTGTAAATCACTCAAAAGGCTTTTTAGTTCTTAAAAAACAAAAAAGAGTTTTTTAGAGAAATTTCTTAAAATGTTCTGAATGACTCCCCCCACCCCCAAAAAAATATCACCGCCAAGACACGCGTTGAATTACCTAATTTGTCTCGATTTGTGGACCGAAAAGGGTCTAACTGTGAGTGAGTGATGGAGGGATGCATATTATTTGATTACGTACGTCCTAATAATTTATAGTTCATATCCATACCATCGCTAGCTTCTTTCACAGTTTGTCGCCATTCTCATGACGTGCATACTGATTTTCTCCCTTATATTGAGTACTGTGGGTTCTGGATTGTCTGTATTTTCATGAGATTTTATGTTTTTGGATTTATGTGCATTTAGCATTGGTGTTTTAATTGTAATTGTAAAACAAATTCTATACAAAAGTTATGAAATCGTGATTCACTTAAATGGTTTATCAATGCAATATTCTCATACAGCATTCCTGAGAAATGTGAATAACGATGACAATGGTTTCTTGGCCTTGAAATAGATTTTAATAAACTGTTTGGAATATTAATATTGAAGATCACCATACTCTAAATAACTTCCGTGTCCAAACGATCTCCAATGCATGCCCTTGCTTCGCAGGCTCGCCGTGGAGAGACAAGATCTCGCTGGCCATCCTGGAGCTGCAGGAGAAGGGCACCATCCAGCTGCTGTACGACAAGTGGTGGAAGAACACGGGTGATGTGTGCCACCGCGACGAGAAGAGCAAGGAGTCCAAAGCCAGCGCGCTGGGAATCGAGAACATTGGTCAGTCTGCCCCTCGTCGCTTTCCCATTCACTCGAAATTGCCTTCGGACCTTTGAAAGCCAGCCGCGACACGATATGAAAACCGGCAAAGGTGGCTCAGAGCATCAACTGTTGTCTGTTCGGTGCTTCTGACCGGAAAGTCCTAGGGTTCCACTCACGACGGTGGCAATATTTTAGATAGTAACTACATAGCTAGGTCGTATGCAGCCGTTGTCTGGAGGAGAATTCTAGCGGCAGGCTGTTCTGTTCGGTAGTTTTCTGTGGTTTCTTCTGTCAACACCAGGCAAATACCGGAGCAGTACTCTGACAAACGGGCCACGGACGGCGCGCGATCTAGTGGATAACCCACGCACCACCTCATAGAAATGAAAACAATATTGAATCATTATGTATATTATTCTTGTCAATATCCGTTTTTCCGTACGCCTACAAAACTCCCAACGATAAATAAGGTATCAAACTGAAGGAGTTTGAGGATTTTAGCTCTTCGGGGTATCTCCACTCCGTAAGAAACGGCAAAATCTATAATTTTATGTACATCATTAATTTTCTTCTTTTTTGATATTCTGTGCAGCTTAACCGCACGAATCTAAACCTTTTTGTCTGTTAATAAACGATTAGCATTATTAGAATGATTACCAGTGTCACTACCGGACGTACGTGATGTAACGCACAGTTCAGGATCTGACCGTTTGGAATTGTGTTCCAGTTTGTAGCAATTTTCACATTTAAAATAATGATTTACAAATTTCGGAATGTTCATTCGAGTACACTATACTATTATTTATTTATCATCAAAATCCTATATGTTAAGTTTTTAAGGGAGAGATAATGTATATTTAATATCCATAACATGGCCTGACCTAGATGACCTGATTCTAGATGCTCGCTTCTCTGTTGGGTTACGTGAGTGATACCTCCGATTATTTCAAGGTGGATGCCGGAGTTGTATCTCGAACAATGGGCGTCGACCGCGCGCATCTTCCTTCCTACCCTGCCCCCACTCCCATCTCTACAGCTGGTCTGTGACAGTGTTAATCCTCCAATCTCGTACGGCTCATTCTTCATGGTGTACTGCACGTTCGTGGATGTTAGTTCACGCTCGAATTCGATTGAAGAAATGGATATATTTGTTCAGAAAGAAAAATGAACCCAGTAATAAAAAAGCAATCAAATCGTGTAAATTGGGTGCTTTTTTTATTTCTGGGTTAATTTTTCTTTCTGAACAAATATATTTATTTCCTTTGTGAATAATAAAAAGAATTATATGTTTCTGGAGTGTTTCTATGCGTCTGCAGTGCACATTTTTGCCTAAAAATCATTTTTTCAAACCAACTTTTGATGGTGAGCCATTCGGAATATCCAAGTAGTGTACGAGACAAAATAGGCTTAAAATTGTCTTAAGAGCGTATTTTTGAATTTTCGACGTTTCCTCCCCGGACACCTGTATATAAAGGTTACTAAAACTACAATCCTTCTTGTCTCCCCTTACAACCTCTGTCTTTCTGTTTCGAAATTTGAAAAGATACTTCTTGAGGGGCTTGCTGGTGAACGATTAAGTGAGCGAATGATGACTTAACGAATTGAATATATCAACTAGGCAAATAAGAGACAATGTATATATTTGGGGACCAACAAGACCTTGACTCTTTCAGACTCTCAGATATTGTCAACAAGCTTCATATTATCGTTATTATATCAAATGGAAACATTTTGTGGTATCAGTAAATACAACCCAAATTATAAAACTATCTTCATATTTTTAAATCATTGCTCAATTTATTGACTCATAGCTATTCGTTTTCACAGGAGGAGTCTTCGTCGTACTTCTCTGTGGATTGGCGTTAGCGATCTTGGTCGCTATTTTGGAATTTTGTTGGAATTCGAAAAAGAATGCTCAGACTGACAAGGTGAGTTTCAGTACCTGATGTAAATCCCTACGAATACTTAAATATAATACCAAATAATTATTTATACATCTCTTAACTAGGCGATCCAGAAGGTGTTTTGTGAGACCACTGGAAACACACCACAAAAATCGGATGGTCCTCCAAATTCCAACGAGTTACAACTTTTCCATTTTAAACACAAAAACATAGCGGAGGAAGGCAATTCTGCCGCATATATTGAACAAATCAATTTTAGCTTCGTGTGAGAAATGGACCTATTTTGGCAATAAATATGCTCACCAAAATGGATTTCAATCTTATATATACATAATATATTCTCTGATAAATCTTTTAATTATGATTCAAAATATACATGAACGCTCCCAATGTTATTTTTCTGTAAAATACTTTTGGGATGCTATCGTAATTCAATTACAAAAAAATCATAGTGGTGAGTCATTGTTAAAGTACTGTAAATTCTTAAGCACTCATTGTTTTCTATGCGTTCGCACTAGTAAAAACTCTGTATGTGCTTAGAGAAAATAAAATTGATATTTTTTATAATTTGAAATTTTTCAAATCCTGCCACGTGTCTCAATTTCTTTTCTCTTAATATTATAATTTCAAACGCATGAATTTCAAAAGTATGAAGTATCAAATTTTTCATTATTTGAATTCCAGTGATTCATAGAATAACCAAAGGAGTAGTGCTTCCTGTTTTGTGTTCCCTACGTCACTGAACATCATATGCAGCTATCACCAATTTTATTACAAGTTCCCTTGAGTGAAGTTTCTGTCTGGTCTGAAATTTTCAACGATTTCTTAACGAGAAAGTTTTAAAACAGAGTCTGACTCCCAAAGAAATCTTCGTTTAGTCGTGGTAAATGTTATAAGTCACTTAAAAACATTTTGGAAAAACTCCTACTATTCCTAATTCACTGAACAAAGTTCATAAATTTAAATTTCTATCTTTAGACCACACGATGAACAGTTTCCATCAAATGTAGTACCAATTTGTGTAATCTTATCAGTTGCTTTTGCAGAATTGCTTTTAAAATCAAATATCAGTCAAACTACAATTGGCGAAACTATCTAAAGTAATCTGAACATGAAGCACATTGCGGTATATATCCCCCAAAATTTTGATACACTGCGCATTTAATGAAGTGTAATGAAGCAGAAAAACATAAATTATGAGTAGATTGATGGAATCTGATGGGCAGGGAATTCTCATATTTTCTCGCCTAACCTATCATATCGTTTATTCCCAGTAAATATTTAGACCAAAAAGTCGTAGAAGAGATGTTGCATGTTGAGGTGCACATTATGCAGGTGCACATAATCTTCGCATTCAGTTCGTATATAGCAAAGCTATGCTTTCAATATTCTAAGAGCGCTGGTATAAACTGCATATGATGTATCAAAAGTTCCAAATAACTTTCTCGTGCAATATATTTTCATATAGCATGCTATTTTCCCACGGATATCTCCATAATAAGCACATAACAATGAACACTTTTATTACAACAGAAATATGTTGCTATCATTCGTATATTCGAAACACTATAAAACAGGAAGCATTACAGTTCGGCCTGTTCCCATAAATCGATCAGTTCACTACCCAACCCAATACACTGACCCAGCACAATTTAGAACAAACATAAGTAGGTCACGTAGATCTAACGTATATTCGCTTCCTAGTTGTGGATAGAAATGCAATAGATCTGTTGTGGTAGATTAGATCGTTACGCTTTTTCGTGTCCTGTTCTTTAGACTAAATTGAGCAGTACCGCACCTCACAGTACGAACAACATGTTGCACTTCACCGTTCCCTCTTTGTGACCAAAAAGACGCGAACAGTTCTGATTCCTGTTATGGATCATTCACTGACTGCTGATATGTTGACACAAGCCTTACATAAAACCTGCATTTGCATTTCATGGGAGATACGTATCTTCCTTTTACTTCCCCGCATGGTCTTAACTCGAACAGTTTTCAACGATTGTATTCCATAAAAACAATTGGATATAATATAGAATGCATGAGTATATTTTTGGGGGGTCGGGATTAAATTTCTATCAATTTCCTTTGTCAATTCACGAGTGAAAATAAATTGACATTACATCCTACCGAAACATTCCACACTGAGATATGTAGTATTAGCTTCATTTTCAAAGGAAGGAAATTTTTTCAGGTCCTCTTTAACTTACGTTAGAAACAGAAGTTGAAGAGTAAAGAATCTTTATACTAATTTTGAAAGTATTTAACACAATAATTGTAATGCTTTTCTATTTCCCGTTAATTCTTGACAAAGATATATTGATAGAAAATGAATATCGGTATAACAGCAATAAATTAAATTCCATTTAGCATGGCAAACGATAAAATTTTTCTAGGCTTTAAATAATTATTTCTGATCGAAATATTTCACTCAAACAACCCAACATCACATGTCGGTGAAATTTCTCTGTATTCTAAATATTTCGTCATGTAATTTCCTTTATAGAAATCGTAACAAGCTACTGTGACTCAAAACGTTTGTTAAACATAATGAACAACATCAAAACTTTCAAGAGTTCTTGACAAAAGATGAAGCAGTGAGTGAGTAGTGTGAATCACACGCACAAAAACTTGAAAAAAGTGCAATTGTTTTCCTCTTTTTTAGATCGGAATCTTTCAGAAAAAATTAAACAATAATTTTAAATTGTATAGCACTTTGATCTCAATGAATCTATGGTGACTTTCTGTAGAACGATGCATTATATAATCTTGTTCACTTGAGAATGTCACAACTATTGCGGTCGACTATCAAAAACTATTCAACAGCTGATGTGTTTGATTTGACGAGTGACTTTCTTCTTGACTTGTTTGAAGGTACGAGAAACGAGAAATTGAAATTGAAATAATCTAGAATTTACGTTACATTTCCAAAACTTATTCATTAACCTCTTGAACTAAAAATCAATGGTTAACACATAACATTTACGTTTGGAAAGTATGAAAACTATTTTTAATTATAATAACACACAGTCCAGAATGAAGCGTTTAAGTGTCCAAAATGAATGATATTATTTTTACTGACTCCGGCCGCGGAAGCCTACTCTCTCACCTAAAATGAATGATCTTTGCATTTGTTATTTTTTGTATCTTTTTCGCTCTGAAAAAGTCTTCAAAAAACATTAATTATATTTACACAAAATGGCATGAGTTCTGCATTTAAACAAGAACTACCCACATCGATTTCACTCATTCCATCGACTCAACATTGTTCAAAATGGAATAATTGCATTTTGAAATTATTATTGAACTAATTAGGAAGCGTCCGAGCACAAAATGGTATCTCTTGGATCAGAGACCTTGCTATAGGAAGATTACAGTTGAAGGGTTTACAAGTCCTCTTCTATGGACTTTTTGCAAAACATTGTACCAACAAATGCATAAAATTAGAAACATCCAACAGTACACTATTTAAACATTTGTCTTGCTATAAAATACAAAAACAATTGCAGTTTGCAGATGAGATTTTATGACCTGCAATTGAAGTAGGTATAATGTTGTTTGATTGTTAAGGCAACGGCGTCTTTTATGTTGATAGACCCTGCCTTAGATAGATGTTCCAATTAAGCTCGTCTCGCAAAACTCAACTCCCCCTAGTCACAGCTTGTCCCACAGCTCCCCTGAGAAGCGCGCTCCCTGGCTGCGCTCACAAGGGGCGTCCGAGAACTCTGCCCCCGAACCTCGGTCTTTCCCCAGTGACATTCCCCTCTCTGAAGTGTTGAGGTGCCCCAGTAACAAGTGGGGACCCAGAGGGTGTCGCGCCAGGAAAGATCCCTTAGAGCTTCCAGTCCTCTGAAATGTGCGTGCGCCCAGAGTAATGTAGCGTGAGCGCAAAGGTCGGGGCGTCGGGAATCAACCCAACCACCCAACAACCTAACACACCCAACCAAGGCGCACAGAGCCTAGACCTTTTCCCATAGGCACACCCCACTTATGTGTACGTGCACCACGAGAAACCTAGTAGGAGCTCAGGAGGCGGAATGCCGGAGAAACAACTCAACTGCCTTAGAGACCCCAATCCTTGCCGCAAAGATCACCCCTTCCCCGAAGTGTGTGTGCACCCAGAGTAACTTACTGACAGCACACGGGTGAAGGGTCAGGTAAAAACTCAGCCACCTTAGCCCACCCCCCTTCCCCTCAGCCAAAAATTGCGTTCTGCGTTTCCCGAGCACAAAAAACGTTAACTCTTGGATCAGGGACTTAGCTATAGGAAAATTTCATTGGAGGGGTTTACAAGTCCCCTTCGATGGATTTTTTGCAAAACATTGTACCAACAAATGCATTAAATTAGAAACATCCAACATTAAATCAAGAACTCTACCACCTTAGACCCCTAGAGCTTCCCCCTAAAGTGTGCGAGCGCCCTGAGACACCCAGCGGGAGCGCGAGGGCCCGGCATCACCTTAGCCCCCCAACCCCGGCCCCCCGAGCCAAAGCTTGCTCCCCAAGAGCCCCCTGAAGCGTGCGCGTGGCCCGCGGAGCCCCCGGGCGGAGCAGCGCCGCGCCGCGCCGCGTCGCGCTGCCGGCTGCTCGAGCGCTGTGTGCCCTGCCTGTGCAGCAATCGCTGTGCTCCGAGATGGCCGAGGAGCTCCGCTTCGCCGTGCGCTGCCACGCGTCTCGCCAGCGGCCCGCGCTCAAACGCTCGTGCGTGCGCTGCGCGCCCGCCGCCGCGTACGTGCCCGCCGAGACGCGCGCCAACGGGGTGAGTGCGAGCGAGCGACCCGCCGCGCGTCCCCCCCCCGCCGCCCAATCGCCCTGTCCCTCGCCGACTGCTCCACCATCTCCCCCATCACCACCATTACTATCACTATCACCACCACCACCAACATCATCACCACCTCATCAACATCATCACCACCATCCCCACCACCATCCCCACCCACACCATCACCACCACCAAAATCACCACCATCAACATCACCACTATCAACTCACCACCACCACCATCACCACCACCGACATCACCACCACCATCACCATCCCCACCAACACCATCATCACCACCACCAACATCACCACCACCACCATCTTCACTACCACCACCATCTTCATCACCACCACAATCAACATCAAAATCACCGCTATCACCATCACCACTACCGCCATCACCACTACCACCATCACCACCACAACCATCATCACCACCAACATCACCACCACCACCACCATCATAACCAACATCACCACACCCACTACCATCTCTATCCTCACCCCCACTATATCACTACCTTCACCGTCCCCACACCTTTAACACCGTCACCAGCACCACCACCACTCTCGCCACCTCCACTATCACCCCACCACCTCCTGCACCACCGCACCCACTACCACCTCCATCCCTACCATTACGATATCTCCATTTTCACCGTCGCCACCCCCGTCACCTCCATCACCATTATTACCGTCACCGTCAATACCACCACCACTAAGATCACCAGTACCACCATCGCTGCCTCCGCCGGCACATGTTGCAGATACTTTCTTGTGAAAGCAAGTTTTCAGGGAATTGCAATTAAACTGTTGCTCTTACGAGAATTGATTATTCTTTCAAGAGATTTCGGGTCCAGATTTATTTGTGAACTCGCTCAGAGCGCCAAATTTTGAAGAAATGTAAAAAATCGAAGAAGTCTAGTTCCAAACTATTTAGTTCCTTCAAAGTGGTCATTCATCTGCCTTTAAAATTGAAAACGATAACTCAAGTATTACATCCTCAATGTTGAAGGATCCGTGTCGTATAAAGTAATCTTAGGGTTGTTCTGCCTGGACGAAGTTTGAAGCGTGAATCAGAGGCGGAGAGATAAGGAGAACTCGATTGTAGAGACCAAAGCACAAATTTAACTACAATAATGTTCTTGGTTTTGTAAACCTCAACAAGGATAGTAAATCTGATTATATGATAAAATAATATGTCATTGTTAAAGAGATGAGAATATTCCCTTATGTACCTTATTCATGGAGCAACAAAGTGAGCCGAACAATGTAATGTAGAAAATAAGCATGGAAATTCTCCTAGGGTCACTAAATCAAGATTTTTTACGTATTACGAGTTTAAACCGAGGTCTGCATTCAAAAATACGGGACGAGTCATTTTGGCGATAATAACGATTAAAATAATAATAATAATAATAATAATAATAATAATAATAATAATAATAATGTGTGCGAATAATTTTTTTCAGTAGATGCGTATATTAAGAAAGATAGCATGGCCTAATTAGTAGAGTAGGCAATGAAGGTAGCCGTATTTTGACGATTCTTGAACAATTCTCGAACAAGCGATTGGGTCGTGTTTGCAACAACACGCAAATTCTCCATAAGACACATTGTGCCTTCATAACGTGAAAAGCAATATAGTTAAATTCAATGATATTATCCACGCACATTTTCTTAAGCCCTCGCTTCGCTAGTTGCGAGAGGAGTGGGGAGTTTTGGTTATTTGGACGAAAGGTATTTTGTATACAATGTGTAGTTCGATTTTCGGCGCAAAAGAGTTTCTATTACACGAAAGCGAACCTGTTATCAGATTTTGTCTACAACGCTCGTTGTTATCATTTATTCTTCATTCAACTGACGTTGGCAAAGGCGTGGGGGTAGGTATCCGGGGCTCAAGAAAACGTGCGCGTATAATATATTATATATCGTAAAGGTAGGACTATATTTCAATCTTTGTGCTTTAAGACAGAAGTTTGTTAATTCTCGAAGACAGAAAAAACACAACTAGATTTTAAAATTACCCCAATAAATTCTGTTTAATCTTTCAGAAGATATGCTTACATGTTTTTAGAAGAATTTCCTTTCTGTTTAATTTCTATTGATTTTTAAAATAACGTGATGAAGTTGAGATTGAGTTAAGATAGGGGCAAGCCTTTTTGTTTCTTGACAAAATATTTATTTTTTGGTGTCTAGTTTTCTTCAGGTATTTCATTGGGTTAACTTCAGAAAATAGTCAGACTTAAACATGACCAGAGATAAACAATAAATATTGGCAAAGTGTGTATACTTCTTTGGGGTTGGACATAAGTATTCGCGCAGGGGATTAACCAGGAAGCTGTGGCCCCCGTAAAAATTTTGAAAGTGACCTCAGCGCTCTTTACTATAAAACATTTTATTTGCATAAATATGTTCATGCCCTGAATTTCCCCTTTTTTAACCTGACAATGTGGGGAATTGTTTAACGTTTGGAAATGAGACTTTCCAACCCATCTGTCAACTTAGTGATTGGTTTGAATGTATTAATTTCAATGTAATTTGTAAAAGTAAAATGTATTCATTTCAATGTAATTTTAAATGTATTATAGTTTCATGATTCTGTTAGTACTATCTTTATTTTATATACCAGTAAAATATGACATACCTAAACAAAGAAGCTAAATGGCAAAGGGTTCCCGGAAATGTGATTGGCTCACCTCCTTTTTTAAGCTGTACATTCCTATGGTATCAGAAGTATTCTGTTCCATACATGGAAGTATTATTTTTGGAAGGTAACCCTTATTTGAGTGCTTGACAAAGTTACTTTAACTCAAAGAGAAGTTAGAAAACTTTGAATAGGTGTGGTAATAAAAACTGACCACTACCTAAAATGAAGTTCTATTAACTGTATTGTCTCAGGTGAAGATAAATTCAAATAAATGCAATGACAGAAGGTGACAAATACAGTTGGACTCATTCCTCAAATTTCCTAGTAATAAAGTTATTTTTATAAATATGCATATGGGTAACTAAGGATAATAATTTATAAGAGTACAAATCTTTTTGAACGTTTTTCTGTGAGGTGCGATTTCCAATTATAAAAGAACTATAGGTTCTTCTTAGATAATCAAAAGATTTAAGTTAAGCTTTTTGTGTTTTGTAAATTTAATTAAACTCTACATTTACTCAACAAAGATACACAGATTCATTTTTCACTGCCCACATTTTCAAAAGCTCTTCACAATTCTCTCTTTTTCTTTTTTAGTTTTTCTATTAACTTTTTGTGTAATAGTGTTTCTTTTTTCATGTTTAGATATCCAAAGATAGGCTCTTATCTTTAAATATACCTCCTTTTTTTTATTATTATTTTTTTTAATAAATAAAATTTCATTTAGAACTTGATATTGCAGTTTGTGTCATTGCAAAATTAATTATCAGGAAAAGCACCTATTAGAAAATTTAAGAATTTGCCATTTTTTATGAGGAAAAAAATCATTTTCCTAATCATCATGCACTTTGAAGTTGTTCTGCAAGCAAGTTCTTTTGAAGCAAAAATTGTTTGTTTATAATGACTCTGTTATATAGAAAAAAAATCAGTTTTATCTCTGAGTTTGAAGTTACCTGATCATTGCAATTTTTTGACATGGTTCAGTGAAAATTGCAATCCAATATCTTTGTTGTGAAACATTTAAGTTAGAGATGATGAATGAATTGCCTGGTCTATGAAGATCTGCATGGTCTTGCATGATATAAATTTGGAAGTATGAAAATAGTTTTGCATAAACTCCATCAAAATAAGTAAAATGAATGACATTGTCATTTGCATGATTCAAATGATTTCATAATGGTGAATATAAGGGATTAATATAAGTAATTAATGTCTTGCGCACTTGAAATTTATAGAATAGTGTTCATGAAGATTAATATTGAATTTCATATTATTATGCACAGGTAAATTGCAAAAAAAATGTGTGTACTTCTTTGTCAATTTTCATTATTACTAATGTTTTAGAATATATATATTGTTGTGGAAGGTAACATAACAATAGCGAACATAAGGATTGTGACTTCTTGATATAAAATAGGTCAGCGTTTTACAGTAAGAGCTTTTCTTTTTTCACTTTATTCTCTAGGCAATATTTGAACTCTAATAAATACAGCAACAAAATAAAAATTATTGAGAGTAGGAGAAAAAGGAATCAGAAGGGCAGTGGTGTATATCGATGTACACACAGTATAAATTGCAGAAAAAGAAAATGAAATAGTCAAGGATGACACGAGAATGAACAAAAAAACAAAAAAAATTAAAGAAAGAATGTAAGATGTTCATGCCATTCTTGATAGTTCTTTACTGATTATTTTTGTATCTACATATGTTCTGTACATTAGAATTGAGAAAGTTTGAAATATGTTGACAAAGTTATTTTCATCCTTTTTTCATGTCAATGTATTTTAAATAAATTTTTCATTTGAAACATAATTTTAAAGAGAATTAAAAATTATTAATGGCAAAACAAATAATTCCACCACAAAATTCATATAATCCCATGATTAGTTGATTGCATTGAGTGAAAGTAGTTAATGCAACTAAATTCTTTACTTTATTTTTCCTCAAAGACAACAAACTAGACTTACTTAATAATAACATTTGTTTTGTTTTTAACAGGAAACAGCAATATTACCAATGGTGGAACTGAAGAAATCTGCATTAATTTATGATCCAGATTCGTAACCAAACATTGTCTCTGGTGACACAAGAAATTGTGATGCTGAGGTAACTGTGATAAACTGTTTAGTTATCCAGTGGATTTTGTGTCATAGATTTAATATGGGGATAGCATTTTGTAAATGCCAGAAGAGGTTAAGTGTTTCCTGAGACAATTCTAAAGAAGACCACAGGTACACATTTGTTGTAAAACTGCCTAAGAAGCATAAAACTGTCCAATAAATGTTCAATACTGATATGTACGGCCTAAATATGTACCTATTTCCATTAAAAATAAAAACAAATGTATTATAGAATAAAGTATGCATGAAATTTTTACGAAATATTTTCTTATTCTTCAAAATTCTAAATTGTAACTTTGGAGAATTTATAATAGATGAGAAATGTGCTGTTACTTCAAATGTTTTAACTTAGAAATGATCTCTCATCTTAATACATTTTATTTCACAATTTCTTTTCATTTCAACATTCACTTGCATAAATTTTAGATTGATTTGTTAAAGGTTTAAGGTTAAAGGTTATTTGTTAACTATTGGGTACACTGTGGGCCCACTTGCTGTTATGAATATTAATTTAATCATCCTAGTTTTTTTCTGTTCTATTGATTTTTCTGTTGAAAGAATTGAAACATTACAATGCATACAGCTTTGTAATAAACAATGAATGAACGTTTTTTCGATACAGAATGTTAGAGACGAACTTGTGGGGCTTAATTTACACCAACTTCATGATTTGTGCATTTTTTCTGCAAATTGGATACACTGGAAGGTGTAATGGTTGATCTTCTGCAGGTATTCTTATTTACTGAAGGAGAATTCCTAAGTTTTATAGATAAAATACTTTGTTTACAAGAACAAGTTTATTCAATATAGGAAGAAAATAAATGTGTGAAATTTTTAAAGTTGTTCAAGTAACATGTTAATTACAAAATAAGCAACATGGCTTTCAAATTTGTTGATTTCATCAAAATTGGATTTATATTTTTTAATTGCTAATTGACTTATTATATAAGAATGAGATTATGAGTATTCTTTAAATATTCATTTTTAAGAGACAATTAACTTATTAAAATATCATTTAATAATGTTGCTCTATTATAATTAGGGGGCGGATTTTGATGATCTAAAACATCCCCACAAAGGATTAATAATGCCCTGAAAATATTTTTAAAATGCTGTAAGCGAAGAGAAATGATCTCAAAAATTGTATCAAAACCAGTTTAGATGAACAACTCAAACTCTTGGATATGTTACTGATGTAATTGAGGCTTCTTCCTTTGGTTCAAGTGAACACAGCTTGCAAACTTTTGGTTTGAACTGGAACAGAAAATCTTTGTCTTTAGTTATCATGAAATATGCCAACAATAGTGCTGAAAACATCACAGGAATCTTACATACTCACAACAGCTGACATTACAATTTCTGCACAAAGAAATTGAATAGGTTACTCACGAATTCTGTGTAGAACATTTTTTGTGTCTCATAAATATTATTTGAAGTAAATATCATTAAAATATATTAAAATAGATGAAATCTGTGAAAAATACTTTAAAAAGCATGAAAAAAGATACAAAATGTCTTATTAGTCTATGTCATTGAAAAATGCAAGAAAATGTCATTTAAAAATGAATAATTTCCTTTCGTCATAACAGGAAATGAATTTCTATGCTAAAAGGCATTATTCTAAAGTGGAAAAAAATGACATTTCATTAAAATCCACCCCTATTAATAATACTTTAATTTTGTAAAACTTTAGAACTCATTGCATTATTGATAACTTCACAAATATTTTCTAACAAAGTTGAACAGTGAATTAATTTTTTTTAACTGTATTTAATATGTCATGTGAACTGTCAGGTAATTAGTAATGACTATCACCCGCAACACAATACTAACAACAGAATGCAAATGTGATTACATTATTTTGTTCATATTTTTAGACAGTTCCTGTAAGTTTATTAGTGTATTATAATTTATTGATAACATTAATTTCTGTTAAAAATTCGATGCATTTTTAGTGCAATTTAGTGGTTAAGTAATTCAGAGAGAGTATGAAGAAATTTGGGAGCCATAGTATTTTTTAACATATACTATAGTTTTTAGAAATAATGTTTTGAGATATTTTCTCTAGAATATTTTTTTATTAATTATTGAAAAAATATACATTATTCAGGTTTGTTTTTTTTTCCAGTGAATGTCAATAATGCTTGTGGATATTAGTTGAATAAAATTCCCTTGTACTTATGACAAATTATCAATAATTTCACACCAAAATTATGAATTGCACCAAAAATGAATATGTAATTAGTGATATGTAAATCGCTACTTTAGCAAGAGAATCACCCTCTGGAGTCTTCTGGTTAGATTATTTTTCACAAATTTGCCTTTCTAAATTTTTGCACAATTGTAATCACATTATTTCTGAAAGAAAAAATTGTTCAGGTTCTGATTTAATTATTTTTGAAGCACACAAAAAACTCTTGTATTTTATCCTTTTAACTCTGTATAATTGTCTTTTGGGAGCAATCAGAATATCAAATCATAAACAAATGCTCAAATAGAACAGAGAGAGATGTGGCAAGAGTGCCATTCAATAATGATTATTTGTCATTAATTCAACTTGCAAAATTATCCATGAAGATGCAGTGAAAAGCTTACCAATTTCCATCAATTATGTGGTTAATTGTAACTATTTCTTTATTTAATTTGTCATCAAAAACTACTTTAAAACATGCGTCTTGCTGACAAATGTTAACTTTTGCAACCAAGTAAATGTGTAATTTTTTTTTATTGGAGTTTGTTGACATAAAAAAATTACTTTATGGCCTTATGGGCTATTCATTAACAGTAGCTAATGCATTTTTGAAATATAACTTAATTTTCATATTAAATAACTTTATGTAACTTTTAACTCTACTGTTATATAATTTTCTCAATAATTATTTGATTTGTTTTATTTTGTGAAAAATCAGTGTAAACGGTATGAGATATATCTGGGAGAAGTACTATCTGCACACATTTCTTTGAGTTCCAGAATAATTCCCCGACCTTTTCACCAAACCACATTGAACGATGAATAAAAGTTCCCACAAAGCAAGATTAGAAGCTTTTGAAAACTAGATATTTTGTTAGTATTTTCTTTCCAAAACATTAATACATAATTAGAATTATTTAAAATTATTAAGTAACAGTATTTTTTAATCCCTCAAGCTAATCTGATCTGAAAAAAAAATTGAGTTTGGAATTGATGAAATGTACAGGAACAAAAGAATTTAATGACATATTCCAAATATTCTGACCATTCAAATTGCTGACATTTCTTTGCATTTGTGGGTTGTAGTTGTACTTTTGCATGTTCTTGTCAGTATAAAGAAAAAATCCTGAAATAGGTGTGTCAATATTCTTCAAGATTTCAATCCAAATGCTTCAATGATTTTACCTTGATGGATGTGTGTTTTCTTGTATTGTTTTTAAATGAGCCAAAATATGGAAAATTTGTTTTTTGGTTGATATTTCTTGAATGTTAGGTAATGCCGAAGTGTTTATAAATGTCCCAAATTTCATTATAGATGTATTTCAAAATTTCAAATCCAAAGCTACATTTTGCACAGGTGGGTCAGACCATGAGAAATAAAATAGGGCGTATATATTTTTGTGACAAATCTTTGCAGTGCATTGCAATGCATTTAACCAAATAATCATGTTTCCTTTCACCTCTTGGAATTTAAAACATACATGGACTAAAGACATAGGTATTTTCAGGCTAAATCTCCAGGACAAGATCAGACAGATTTCAACACAATTAACCACAAAAAATACATTTTTGAGATCTCCCCACTTCTCACTCTTGCACTTACAGCAGTTATACAACTTTCATGTCTGATTAATGGGGTAGGGATATACTTTTGGGCCAATAAGTAGAGATTCCATAGAAGGGAAACCTCTAACCTTGATAAATTGCCTCCACTATAAATAAAATTGCAACCAAAATTAATCAATAGATCTCAGACTCGTAGATCTTTAAAACTCCTACACTGTTACCTTCTGATTCTTGTACTGAAAATGTTATCATTAAATCAATTTTTATTCAATCACTTAGTTGGTTAAATCAAAGGAAGAAGGTTCAAAGATTTCTCCACCAAAACAAATTACTCTAGTGAATTAGCATTGTTTGTGATTTCAGAGAATGAAGAACATTTGTTAGTGCAATAACAAATTTTGAACATGAGTCCAAATACAACTCTAATTTCTATATTTTAATTAAGAATTAATAAAGCATTTAATTTGCATTGTTCCTTGATTAAATTTGTTACTTTCGGTTTCAAACTTTTTTATTACATGCATTAAATAGATTTTTTTAAATTCCATAATAATTATGATATTATTAACCCTGACATGATGACATTAATTAATTATTAAGTTTAACAGAATTAGAAAATATAAAAGTTGAGGAAAGCTATGAAGGCAAAAATATTGAAAAATTATCAAGATACGTTGAACACTAATTGCAAAACTGAAGTAAAGTGGATTATCATAAAACATATTAACACATCATTTAGAAACACTGTCAAGAAAGTTCTTTAAAAGGATAATAACTGGTGAACAACAGGAACATCCGGAAGGGCAGGCAACTGCAGCAGCTTGCCCCATAGCCAAAAAATGGCGATCAAAGGAAAAAAAATCCCAGAGTTTTGAAACTTGGCATGATTGTTTGTTGCTATCTACTGCATAACGTACAAAAAATTCTGATGTGGGGGTTAACCGAGGGTGGGATAACCGTTTGAAGGTGCTTTTTCTACTTTTTTGCATATATCTCCATAACTATCAATCCCATAGAGAATAATGTTAAATACAAAATTAAAGTAGATAGCATTTCTTACAAAAAATTTCCTATAAGATTTTGTTGAAAAAATAATCATTTTATTGTTACAGGCACTAAAAGTTCTTGTTTTGTTTACAAGGCCCTAGTTATCTCTTATAAAAATGATGTAATGGTAAGTTCAGTGCACGGAAGTAATTCTATTTTTGTTCAATGTTTATCGACAATATGTATTGCATATTTTGTGTAAAATAAACAGGAACATTATACATGCTAAAGCAAGGAGTGTAAGCTTGAAATACACTAGTACGAGAAATATGAAGAACAGTGGCTTGATATAAAAATGTTTCCATGATGTTTTATGTTAAAGAGTTGATATTTGAATTACGTTTATATACTTTTCTATTTATTACTTTATTTCATGTTTATTTTATTTTTTACATTCAGGTTGTTTAAACCTTTTTGCCAAAGGGTTGTAATATGTTTAAGTGGCAAATTATTTTGTCCTTGTTTTGTGTGGTATTAAATCATTCAGTTATTAGTTGTGTACAGCAATAATGGAAGTGACTGCAATTTATTGCTCTTATATGCAAGCACGATTACAAAATGAAGATTCTTTAGATTCAAAATGTTTAATTTTACTCTCAATTGACCATTTGATATCTGACTGATGACTTGTTTCATTTTAATGGATAATTCCTTTGCTTGTAGAGGTTAGTTAAAATAACTGTCTGCAGACGTCTCCCAAAGACAGTCATGGACCAGGTTTCTAATGACTACCGCCACCCGCAAGCTCTTCGTCCCCCCCCCCCTTTAAATGTCGCGCGAGTTGCTCTGGATGAAGTACTCACGAAGTCTTGGAAGGTAGGCACCTTGCCCGCGACCTTGACATACCTGTCTAAAAGGCCCATTCACAATGCAATCATAAACATAAGCATAGCATAAATGCATAAAAGCATAAATGTTAAGACTACGCCCATAAGAGGACTCATTCACAATGAGTTCGCATAAACATAACACTTAAAACCTGCAAGCTTCATCTTCTGTGCTTATGCTTAAGTGAGGCATAAGAAATGAACCAATCACAGTACGTTAACTCAAAATCGAGAATGCAAAATTGCAATAGGAGCGAAGTCGATAAACGTACTTACGCCAATGGGCCATGGATACAGTCGATACGTAGAAATCGATTCTCGCATCCAACCAATAGTAAACAATAACTCACAGCCAATAGAAACTCTTATTTTGCTAACGTTTTTGCTCGATATTGTGAATACTTCAATCACGTATGTTAATGTTTATGTCTATGCGTTATGCTTGTTTACGTTTGAATTGTGAATGGGCCTTTACAGTAAAGGGAGAAAAAGTAAAAAAGTTGGATTTGGAAAATGCCATATCCAACTCTCATGCCACCCTCCAGGATCCATCACTGCTCCAGCCTCGTGATAATGTAGGGAACGACGAGTGCAGTATGAACTGCTAGGACAACGACATCGCTTGCCGCGTGCATAGAGCGAGCGGTTAATCGAACGCGAATGTGCATTGTTAAGCGCGGTGGTGGGGGCTGTTCAAGGAAGCACAATCCCACGACAACAGTCCTTGAACATCAGGCCACGGTTGAGGTGGCAGAATCGCTAGGAATGCGTGGCGCTCCGACGCAACTAGTGCGTGAGCGGTCCGCGTTCGTGCGCAAACGACGTCAACGTTTGTTCACTCTGAGTCGTATGTGTAGTCACTACCGCTACTTCGCCACTGGAGATATGCTATTGCGTAGAAGCTTGAGAGTATTGCAGATGGGAGTTCGTACGTAGTTACTATCCCCTACATTGCCTCCGCTAATATGCCAATGCGAAATTTTTCTTTAATATTTTTCATGAATAGAATACGGGAAGCTTTAAAAAATGTCGCGGGTCTTATTTCCCACGAAGTCTCGGAATTTTCGATAGTTGCAAATATGGAGGAAATGCGAGAAAGTATGGGCCGCTTAGTTCCACCTGTTCCTTTCTCGTATATGAACATATATGCGAAGTAATATTCTAAGAATAGAGAAAGTTATGTAATGCTGCGGAAAATCGACTTCGAGACTTCAAAGAAATACACGTTTTGGGGTCCCCAGATACCGAAAAAGTGATAATTTTAAACGTCCATCCTTCCGTCCATCTGTGAAGAACACTAGCGTCTATACTCTTCAAAGGATTTTTTTCGAAAGTGGATGTTCCCCGGTCGAACTGACTCTGCAATTGTGAAGCACATTCTTTAAATTTTGGGGGACATTTTTTATGTAGCACCTAGAGCATTAAAAAAAATTGTCAAAAATAGCTTCAACTTCTTTCTTTACATTTTTTGAAGGAGTTAAGTGAAGTATTCTTGTGCAGAAGGCATAGGTCCGTTTTTCACTGTTAACTCTGAATTTTCGAAAATTGCGAAAGTTTGACATTTTTTCGGCGTCTTCCTACAACAAAAATTGAAGATCGGTTTTTCCATCAAAAGAAATTTGTTGGAACGCAATATTGAGTGCAATATTTTAAAATATCAAAACAAGGATTTCTCAAAAACCGTTCCAATTGTTTCTTAAAACTTTTCTGAAAATATTACATAACTGATAAGATTACATAAACACCATATTGCAATATTTTTAAAAAATTAGACAATTGAAATTTATTTGGCATATCTCTAACGCCGTTAATATTTGCTTTAACAACAATTTGTATACATTATGACATCAGAATTAGTGCTTCAAATTATGTGTAATAAATTTTCTCGAAAACTCAAATGTTGTCTGATTACAGGAGCTCGAAAAGACGCATTCTCAAAAACGCTAGAACGCCATTTCCTCAAAAACTGCTCCAATTTTTTCTTTAAATGTTTTGAACGAATAATGCTTAGTGAAATAATTAACATGTCATAAATGCCACTTTAAAGTATTCTTTTGTTTGTTTTCTTCAAATTTATACAAATGTATTTTTTTAAATACCTCTCACGCCGTTTAACAGCAATTTGTTTACATTATAGCATTTTTAAAACAATAATTGCTTTAAATAATTTCTCAAGAAGTTTCTCGAAAACGCAAAAGTTTGGATGCTGAAAATGTGCTTCAAAATACGACTTATCAGAAACGATCAAACAACATTATCTCAAAAACGGCTACAAAATTTTCAACGAAAATTACCCTACAAGACGAGGTCATCCTCTTCTACAATACGTATTGATGAAGACCTTTTTGTTCTACCATTAGGCAAACGAGAAATTGAGAAAATCTGAAATCATGTATATAGGGCGGCGATAGACGGCAGTTGGGAAGAGGATGGGGCAAAACCGAAAAAGTAGACCCCAAAAATTAGGAAACTAACTGGTATAAGAAAGTTTGTGCCATTCAGTAGAATCACTAGTTACTTTCTCGCATACCAATTCGTATATACGGAGTAGTTTACGTAGTGTAGAGAAAGTTGTGTTCTGCTATAAAAAATTGGTTTCGAGATTTCAACGGAAATACACGTGTTGGGGGTCCTCTGATATAGAAAAAAAGAGGGTTTTTTTTCGATTTTTTTCCCCCCTTCAAAACGTCCGTCCGTTTTTTTGTCTGTCGTCTGTGAACAACACTAAAGTCTAAAGTCTATGCGTAGAATTGGCCTCACTCAAGGACCTGCGATTTTGAAAAACATTCATTAATTTTGGGGGTACATTACATGAAGCCCCTGGGACATTTTGAAAATTTTCTCAAAAATGGTTCCTTTTTTCCTTAAATTTATTGTAAGAATAGACAGAAATACACTTATTACTTACAGTTCACTCTGAATTTTCGAAAATTGCTAAATATTGAAATTTCCCGTCAGTTGAAATTTGTTCTCCTTAATTATTTTCTTTCATTAAGGTCATGTACTTTTTAAAAGAAATTTGTAGTTTTCCCGCAATGTTGAGTGAAATAGGTGCAATATTAAAAGTTATGAAAAACAAAAATTTCTCAAAAATGGCTCCAAATTACTTTTTAACCTTTGGTAATGTATTGTATAAGATGACATAACATCATTTTGCTTAATTTTTGTTTTTTTTTATCGCAAAATGTTTTTTGGCATCTCTCTCACGTTGGTAATATTTCAATTATTTACGATTTGTATAGATTATTGAATTTGTTCAAACAAAGTGGTCATAAAGTTATTCGAAAACTCAAACGTTTTCTGTGAAAATAAGCTCAAAATTCCGCGTTTTCAGAAATGCTCAAACGCCATTTTCTCAAAAACAGCTCCAATTTTGTTTCTTCAAAATTTTATGCGGATACTGCTGAATATACTGTTTAAGATAACACAAAATTCATTTGCTGTGTTCTTTTCTTTTTCAAAAATTACGTAACACAATTTTTGAAATTTTCGAAAATATGGAGAGTTCGCCGAAAATGGGAATGGCACCATATTTTTACTGTTCCTTGATATAAACGAGGAGAAAATTTAAAGAAACAATTTAGAGTGGTTTTTGAGGAAAAAATAAAATTGCCTATAATTCAGACAAAATTACACGAAAACTTCTGATACTTTCGAAAAATTGAACATGATCTTATTTCAAGATCTGTCTTTAAAAATCAGATTTTATTAAAGAAATAATCTCTATGTTCAATATTGTACGGAGCTGTAGGGAGAGGCCCCAAAAAATTGCACTTTTCAATTTTCCATGAATCGTGGATTTCAGGGAGCACGGGAAATACATCATTTTTTTAGCGTCCTATCCGAGGACAAAGTTTTAAAAAAAAGTGGTGCCATTTCTGAGTAAATTTTGAAAGTGTTTCTCAGGCTTCATGCAAAGTATTTTCAAAAATCAAAATATCCGTCTGAAACCCCCAACGCCACGAGTTCGTTCAGATCGATCGGGTATATCATTATTTGGAGAAAATTGGCTGAACGGCTTTGACCACAGGACAGTCAACCGGACAGAGACGATTTGCCTTCAACGATTTTTCGGTATCAAAATCCCACAAAACATAAGATTCTGACTACATGTTGTCTTAGAGGAAGACATTTACTATGTATTGGAACATGCTTTATCCATTTTTTCGTTGCCAGGGCCAGAAATAAAATATTTTCTGCCGCAAACTCACCGTTTTTCGGCGCATGATTATATAACTTTCTCTTCTAACGAAATTGGTGCGAGAAGGTAATAAGGTACGTATCACCAGAAGCGACGGCACTTCTAACTGCGAAAAATAGATACACAACGAATTTGTTTTTATCGCAAAACGAATCAATTTTGAACCTTTTTGGCCTGCAATGGATTTGCCGGTATTATTCCCGCAAAAATGTTTTCTTAGTAATCAAATATTTTTTTAAGCGTATTAAAGCGTAATCGAAAGTCCTTGAACTTTTCATGAATTACAACAACGTTCTACTTCGTAAAAAACAAGATAGTAAAGTTTGAATGTGCCTTATGACGCAAATGATGAAGGAACGTTTAGTAAATTTCGCAAATTTTATTTTCGATAAACCCTTAACAATCTCTACAGAAATCACGTGTGTTTCTCTATTTTTTATGGACGAGATTTAGAATCTCATGTTCATTGTTTCTCAATGTTGAACTTGATATCGGAGTTTGCGATTATTAGTTTTCTGACGTCTGTAGTGGAGATGCATTTCGTCATTTTACCCATCGACTTGTTTCGCTTTTCTCTTGCATTCTATAGCAATCTCCCTGTTAGCATTCTAAACGGGGACACCAAAATCGACGAATGAATATGAGCATCTTCTTTCATTCATTCTTATTACTTTATTGCAGCTGCTTCGTAAGAAGAGTTTGTTATGTAATCGTTCGCTGGAAAATGGGGAATTTTCGACAGAAAAACTCTTATTGCTTTTTGCAGTATCTCTAAGAGAGTACTACCAAGAAGTAATTTTTTGGTGCGTCTTCCCGTAACTACAATACTTTGTTTTCAAAAACGGCTCCAAATTTTTTCTTCAAACTTTTCGAACGAATAGTGGTTAATATGTCGTAAAGTTCATTTCGGGATTTTTTTCCCCATAAATTACACAAATGTAAATTCTTTGAACGGTCTCTCACGCAGTTGATATGCACATTTCCAGCAATTTGTAAACACTTTTGTATTTGTGAGTCAAAGTACATTTAAATGCCTTTTTATGATGTTTTACGAAAACACAAAAATTTTCTGTGAAAAAAATCTTTAAATGTCAAATTTACAATAGCACTTAATCGCATTTTTCTTGAAAACGGCTGCAAATTTTTTAAACAAAATTGTCATTTAGGACACGGTTTTACTGTTCTTTAATAATCTTAAAATAATATTTCCGCTCTACAACTAGGAAACCGAAAAATTAAGAAAATGTCAAACAAATGTGATAAATGTCATCTGGCAAGAGTATGTGGCAAGTCCGAGAATGTAGCCGAGACCAAAGGAAAACGAAAACTAATACGGGAAGGTCTGTGCCATTCTGCAGACCACTAGTTCCTGATTGAAACCTGTTCTTTAAATACCGATATGAAATAAGGTCATGTTCAAATTTTCGAAAATACGAGTAGTTTTTGTGTAATTTTGCGCAAAATGCAGACATTTTTAACTTTTTAAATTTTTTTCTCAAAAATCGCACCAATTTTTTCTTGTACGTTTTCCCCTCATATGTATCAACGAATGGTATAAAATGTGGTGCTAATCACACTTCCGGTAAACTCTCCATATTTTCAAAAATTGCAAAAACTTTACATTTGAATACTACAAAATGAAGATTTTTTTTGCCTTAGCCAAAGTCTGTTTAAAAAAATCAGTTCTTTAATAAAGGTCATGTACACTTGTTTGAGAAAATTAGTATATTTCGCGTAATTTGTGCCTCAAATTTATAACATTTCCAATTTTTTGTCAATAACCGTTCCAAATTTTTTCTTTAAATTATCTTCTCGTATTTATCAAGGGTCGGTAAAAATTTGGTGCTAGTCTCATTTTCGGCAAACACTCCGAATTTTAAACAAAAAATTGTAAAAATTGCGTGAAACATATTGGGTTGAGACAATTACGTTTTAAGTATCGGCCCGAGTTCCAATTACACGATGCTTCTGTAGCGTAGTGGTGTGGCAGGCGGCAAGTTAACTCGGATGACCGGATTTTGAGTTCCGGTGCGGAAAAATTTGCTGGTTGAAAAAACGTTTGCTGGTTTATGTGGAGGTAAAATGTAGCGTAGCAGTTAGAAATAATGAGAGAATGTATGTTGCTGTTGTAGCTCCACTAGTTTTTACTTCTTGTTCTTATCCTTCTCAATATTATTATTTGTAGTATTAATAATAATAATAATAATAATAATAATAAATATGCTAAAGGAAAGAATCTAGTTAATTACTAGCGATTTTCACATTCGCGCTCGCTCTCTTTCGTCATGTTTCTAGGGCAACTAACACTCACTTTAGTCCAGTCAAAAGGTATCTGACCCAGGAAAAAATCCGGACGTTTTTTTTCTGAACGGTACTAATTGTTTTTAAGGGTGCTGAATTCGAATTGGATGTTTGTCACCTCAAAAAAGGTCGGCTTCACAGAGAAAATTGAAAATTCCCCTAAAAATTTCGCCCTTTTTTTAGTTTTTCGTTTATATCTGCATAACTATGCGTTTTATCGAAACAATTGTTGTTTAAACAATTAAAGTAGATAAAATTTCGTACAAAATGCATACATTAACTTTAAATTTCTGAAAGACTGTTTAGGCACTAGGGCGCGCTGAAAAACGGCTACTTTTGAGCCTCTGGCCAAAGCGGGTGAATAGCTCTTTCCAGCCATCCTATCTCGTGGCGGCGCTCTGATTTCACTTAATCACGCTTGAAAACTGCTATTGTGAACAAATAATGGGCATTGTTAAATTATTAACACTCCTATATTCACGGAAATAATAGGGTCATATTTGCACGCGCGGAGTATCTGTAAATCCATGCCTTAGGTGACTAAAATAAGAGGGATATAAGAAAATTATTACGAATATACGTTCTGTACAATACAATATATTCATCAAAAATTTGTACCAACAGCATGTGTTGTCAATATGTGCCAAATTATGAGTAAAAGTAAAGATAACATTGATGAGGAAATTTTAGGCGTTGAACAAGTATATTAAACCAGATAATTTCATAGTTCTTTGGAAATGCAAACTTCAGGTTAAAAAATAAATAGAGTATTCCTGTAGAATAAAATGAGGGTAAGGAATCAGAGGACAAGACGGATTATCTCCAATTACCGATGTATTGTCTATTTTAAAAATATGATTTTTGTTTTCTCAATTACGAATATTAGTTATCTCATTACTATCCAACTATTGACGTGTTAACAAGATATCCATGTCAGTGATTTGCCGATAATTATGTTATTGTCTATGGAGAAAACAATGATAAATCGTATTCTACTAAAATCTTTACTATAGTGTGTAGAAATGCGATACATTGAAAGACGTGCATTGAGTCTGGTTCTACCAGATGTAAAGTTGGATTGGAGAAAGACACCTGATCCGAGTGAGAATGATATTTACTGAGAAGCGATATCTCCGGTTCTTACACAAAATATCTCCTGCATTCTCTTTTCTTGGTCTCATCTTTTCCTGCTATAGTTCTAAAGATGGTTGTGTTACCAACACATTATGCGATCCACGCAAACTTGGACTACTTCAGCAAATCTCCGACAGCGACATACTGTATAATTCCCAAGAAAACAACAGCGATTCAGATTCTCGCGCATGGTACGCAGATTCTCGTAGAAAATGTTAGAAATCTATAACTTGCATATTATTCCACGAAATATTTCATGCACCGGCTCGTGACTGCACCTGAAATATTATCCTTCACCATGCACCAGCGGATGATTGACTCTGAGATAACCCAGCCTTACGCGCTGGCGCGAGGTTGGCAGTCATGTTAAGATAGTTTGCTACATTACGAACTCCTTGCAAAATATGAACATGTATAATTTGAAGTTTTATTACGTGTACATAATGCCTTGAAAGAGTGGGCTAATTATGATAAAACATTGGAATATGGAATGGAGACGTGTGTGAAATAAAGGAGATTGCAATATTTCGTCGAAGCCAGAGATGCGGCAGGATGGTAAGTTTTTTTTCCATTTAAATGTAACTCACAAATTGAAGGTCAAGGTATGTATAGGAGGCAATAAGGAAACGAAAAATTGATTTCTGCTTACGTGAAGAGATCTCGAGAAGAGGCTGAATTACCTCAATTACGTTCATCTAAACTTGCCTGTCTTCAACTCGCCTGCCATTGTGTTATTTGTGGAGAGAAAGAACCACGAGGCTTCGCGAAAAAACAAATCAAAAAGCTTCCGTCAAACGAAATCTAGTATAGACTGTGAGGAAATTACCTGTTAGAGAAACTGTTTTATGACTCGCGAAAAATCGTAATGATGATTTTGGACGTTTTATAGTATATTGCGTAGAAGCAGTAAATGAGTTGTTAACAGCCGATGCACACGCTTATTTGATGTGCATTTCATGCACATCATGCACACTTATTTGATGTGCACTTCATCAGCCCTCAAAGAAGACAGAAACACAAATCAGTCAGGCCCTGCACAAATGATGTAGAGTCAGCGATGCTATTTTTAGTTTTCTGGAAATAGTGACGAGTAATACAAATTTACCATTGACAAATCGATAAATGTCATTGAAGTTGATTTCCTTCGGCATCCCAAAATAGTTAAAGCACATCTTCCTGTAAAGTATGAGAGCGATATATCGGTACGAGGCTATGTTGTATGTTTCAATGATATACAGCTACTCCGCGCGAGCAAATACGTTCCTACTCTTTCTGTGAGTATCGGAGTGTTAATTTTTTTTAACGACGCCAATTATTTGTTTGCAATGGCTGTTTTCAAGCAAGATCAAGTGAAACTAGAACGCCGACGCGTGATAGAGCTGGAAAGAGCTATTCCCCTGCTTTGGCCAGAAGCCCAAAAAGTAACAGTTTTCAGCACGCTCTAGTGCGCAAACGGATTTTTGGAAATTTTAAGTTAATGTACGCATTTTGTAGGAAATTTTATCTACTTTATTGTGTAAATAACAATTGTTTCGATAAAACGCATAGTTTCGAAGATCTAAGCGAAAAACAAAGAAAAGAGCGAAAATTTAGGGAGTTGTTGCAATTTTCTCTGTGAAACCAAAATTTTTTGAGGTGGCAAACATGAAATTAGAATTCAGCACCATCAAAGCATATAGAACCACTGAGAAAAAACACTTCCGGAATTTTTTCCTGGATGGACTATTTAGTTATCTGGCTCATTGCATCTTGGTTTATTTTCTCACACTCATTTCATCCATTCTCAAGATATGTTATTTCTGCCATGTTTTAATATATTAGTAGTACGTAATAATTTGGTACGATATTAAACCCGTTTGATTTATCAAGAGGAGAATAATAACTTTTGAAATCATGTTTATTCAGTGAGGAACAAAACATTAAGATGTAAAATATAAATAATACTGGCGTATAACTGAGGTTAAAGCCAATTAATAAATTATAATTATACATAAAATGTTTGGACAAATATGAGAATTTGGCTTGTAAAGTCAATTAGATGTTAACTTCATTTTCATAAGAAAAATGCTCTCGTATTTTTTTGCATCTAAAACATACTTTTGAAATCTAATGTTGATATAGTTCTGCAGTCGTTTCCTTAATGCAGCATTTACTCCTTTATAGAACTGCATGTTAAATGAAAAGTTGCATGTGTGTGAAAAGTGGCCACCCCTGATCTGCAGTGATAACCATTGCGACCACTGACGGTGGTTATGGCGAGACCACGAGACGTCACGCCATCGCGTGATCTGCCTAATCTGCGAGATTTCGCTTAGCACGTGGCTGCCCAAGCACACCACTATGATTATGTTAAACAATAACCTTTACTATAGCAATGAAAGCAATGAAACAACAATGACGCGAACACTCTCACTTATCCTACCACACTTTTCTCTCGGTTGCACCGGAGCGTTAAGCCATTGCGAAGCTTCAATGTTTTTGCGTTTAGTACCTCCAAAATGCCGATCCGATGGCCGAGATCGCTAAGGCAGTAGTGCCGTAGCGATCTCGTACCGAAAGATCGTGTGTTCGAGGCCCGCCTCGGGCATGGTTGTATTGTGTTCGTCCTTTCACCCCCTATCATCATCATCATATCAGGGAAGGCAACGGGAAACCACCCTGAATAATTTATCCCAAGAAAACCCGTTATGGGTCACCTAACTTCCGTATATGAAAGATAGGACCAAAGAAGAAGACCTCCAAAATGGAGGGCATCGTGTCTTCTAGGAGGAAAAAAAAGAGGAGATGAAGTCACGTCATATTCACTTGTCCACTATCACGGCAGAAACCTAAGCCGATGAAATTAATTTCGCTACAAATGTCATTTCACCAAATACATTATATTACATTTTGAGCGATTTAAAATAAAAAAAATTAAAACCATATCAATTTGGAACTTAACTAGATTGTCTTACTAGTTTCACAAAAACAATGGGGTCAGTTATATTCGGGGCTTAATTTTAATATAATTAATTTGTTGTATTAATCAATTACATTAAGTTTCTTCTAATTATTTTTTCTATCAATGATACGTATGTATACAGCCGCATTTATAAAGACAAGTTTCGTAATAAATTACCAGTAATCAATAATTTGAATTTAAATTCTAAAGGTGGTTTATATGTCGATAAAAATTAATCATTATTTTCTGGATGATAATGCCTGATTTGCTTTAGCTCGATGTTGATTTCTGATTATCCGTTTCATAATCGTATTAATCGACGCACAAGTTACGCACCGGTCCTCGTGGCAAAATGATCAATGACGTACCTGGTATGTCTTTATGATTTGTTTATATATATATATATATATATATATATATATATATATATATAACTATAATATATAATTAGTTAAAAACTGTGTGTGACGTACTGTGGAGAGAAGTTAAATTGAATTTACATTTATTTTCAGAAGCAAAACAAGGTGACATCTCAGCATTTGCTCAAAGATCAGGGAAACTGCACGAAAACCTGATCGGGATGGGGGTCATTGACACTGAAGTACAATACTTGTTACAGGTAATTTATAATTATACATTCCAAATGGTAAATAATACACTAAATGTCGTTGATAAATTAATATTACTTTCGTTTTGGATGCTCGGTATAGTCTCTAATTGTATAGAAACAGTTGTGGAGGAGAAACGATTTGTGTGGGAATTTTTTGTAGTGAGCTGTTGATTCTGTCACCTGATGAATATGATTACTACGTCGAGTGTTGTAGTTATAGATATCAGCGTTTGCTGAAAATATATTCTCTGTTTCAACTTTTTACTGTTTCAGTCTTCAAAAGGTGGGTCGCTTCCCTTATTCCCGAGAATGTACAGAAGTAAATAGTGTATTAAGCGGCTCATTTACGAAATTATAACACTTCCGCAAGTTTGTTATTGTTCCCATTTTGCGCATAGACGTTTTACATATGCTCATCATGTGTGCATGCAAAGCAAATTTCCAGTGCGTGAGATACAGCGCTCTTGGCAGTTTTGTTGATCTTCGCACGAACACATGCGCGCTGCCTTATTCTGTCTCATAAAAGAACTTCCTTTAGTCAACCGCCGCCATTATGAAAATAACCAGATTTTCCTTGCCTGAAAGAAGCGTTGCAGTTGGAAGGTCATTTATCTTCATCGCCATTATATTTATACGTTTTAGATGTTAACAGTCTCTTTCCTGAAGTGAAGAGTTGATATAGTCATAAGTGGATGAAATAGTTTGCAATTGTATAAAGTAGTCATGTTAAAAAATTTATTTACTGATGGCTTGTAATGTTACGGTATATTTCATACTTATCCACAAAGGAGAATGATACAAAAGATATTGATAATATCTTTGGAATAGAGAAACAATTCAATTAGAGCTTGATAATAGGATTGTGGCAGATTTTCTCGGTGCATTCTGGTTTCTCTTTTATTGCAGTCCTGTTAACCTTCATACACGATTTCATTACCTTCGCCTTCAATCCTGGCAATCATTCACTTACTCGCCCAGCCTGATGCTTGTGCTTGGCCAATTCGAATCTTCGCAATCTGTCGCAAAAGAGGAAATTAGACAAATAGGTCTATATGCTTTGATCGATGAAAATAGTGTAAATTGAATTAAACGGCGATATCTTACAACAGAAAAATGTTCTTCTTGTTCTTCAAGGACGGAGTTTCTCACTTCTGGCACCTAAGACGTCAATAAATGCGGAGTCACAGTAAACAAGTTACGGTGTATCGCGTCAGTAACGTTGCACTAAAAGCATTCAAAACATCGTTATCTTTAAATTTATTTATTTGACCATATAACTTGTTTCTAATCTGATAAGTCTATTAAACTTCATTTATTGAAAAGGTTTTAAATTCCTTAGTTTCTACCCAACTGGTGAAATTACATTTGACATCAGTTAATCGGGTATTCTACAGAATTTTTCATCTTTCATTCGTTCCGAAAAAGTGTCCAATTAAAACTTGTTTCATTATGTAAGGAAACTTAGTGTGGTTGTGAGTCTCCTGCTCAGGGTAGTAAATAAGACATGGGATAAATAAGGCATTGGCATTCCTTCCCTTGACATTCAAACGAGTGTACTAAAACGTTTCAGTCGAAAGTAGTATTTTCGCAATAAACTTTATGTCCCCAAAACAGTACATCTATCTGAGTAGCTGGAGGCGGTAGCTGAAACAAGGAGTGCGAAATCCGTCCACACACGATGCAAGAACCATGCGGCTTCGGCGCGAGTATGTATTCACTACGGCTTGCTTTTCGAAGGCTGGGCCCAGCTGTCACAACGCAGCGAGTGATGTAATTTTCACGCAACCCGCCCCGATCGCGCACAGCCGTCACCTTCGGCTGCCATCTGCAAACGCACGCCCAACGAGCGGTCGGCGGCCTCCCCGAATTGCTCCCGGCGGGCTCCGTCTGCACTCTCGCTCACCTACTTGTGTTTTCTCTTTGAGACGGGCGCTCCGAAGCACACTGGTCTGAATCAGGTGGAAACGCGCGCAAATGTGCAAATGTTTTTAAATAATGATTATTTAATAAATAACATTTTTTAGAATCTCTACACAGTATGAATTAAAAGTATTATATTTTATTAATTTTTAATTGTGAAAGACTTCCTGGAAGTTCGTTTCGGACGAATACAACTTCCAGCCGCACAAGCAGTAAAACTGTTTCTATAAACGTTTGTTTAATGAAATTTTTAACTTCTGTAAATTATATATATTTTAAATACATTCTTAAACATATTTCAACTTTCAAAAAGATATGTCTTTTGTTGTTTTATTCTAGTTGTATATACATAAATACCGTTTGTCAAATCTGTGTGGTTTTTTTTTAACTAAATGAACATTCAAACGTTGACAGCTGCTAAAACGACACACCAAAACCAGACGGACAAACAGATGAACAGATAAATGGAGGAACAAACATAATGGCAAACATTTGGACAAAGAGATAGACGGACGGACAAATGAAAGGACGCACAGACAGACGTTTTGATGTAAATGAATTTTGCAGTATTAAGGGCCCACAAACCGTGGATTCTGACTACACAACGCGTTAAAGAAAATAATTTACTATACATTGAAACAAGAATTATCCTCTTTTCCTATATCAGGATCCCACAATACGAGTTTTTTTTCTGTCTATAAATCTCAGTTTTTAACGTACCACTACGTAAGTGGTTTGGAGAAAGAGTAAAAACGCAGCGTTGCGCGTCTGGCGCATTTGAGACCACTGTGAAGGCGGGCGCGTTGCCGCCGAAAGAGGTCAGCACAAGGCGCGGCGCTGCCCCGGGCGCGAGGCCCGCCCATCCGATCGGGGCTTCGCTTTCTGAACCCGCTTCCACCGCGCTCGGAACAGGCCGCTGCGAATCCAGGGGCCGATTCAGAAAGTGTTGCAAATGACTGGGTTTCAGTTCGCGCTCACGGATAGACGAACGGACGGACAGATAGATAGACGGACGGACAGACAGATGGACGGACGGACAGACAGATAGACGGACGGACAGACAGACGGACAGACAGATAGACGGACAGATAGACGGACGGACAGATAGACGGACGGACAGACAGATAGACGGACGGACAGACAGATAGACGGACGGACAGACAGATAGACGGACGGACAGACAGATAGACGGACGGACAGACAGATAGACGGACGGACAGACAGATAAACGGACGGACAGATAGATAGACGGACGGACAGACAGATAGACGGACGGACGGACAGACAGATAGACGGACGGACGGACAGACAGACAGATAGACGGACGGACGGACAGATAGACGGACGGACAGACAGATAGACGGACGGACAGACAGATAGACGGACGGACAGACAGACAGATAGACGGACGGACAGACAGATAGATGGACGGACAGACAGATAGACAGACAGATGGATGGACAGACAGACAGATGAATGGACAGACAGACAGATGAATAGACAGACAGATGAATGGACAGACAGACAGATGAATGGACAGGCAGACAGACAGATGGATGGGCAGACAGACAGACAGACAGACAGATGGACGGACAGACAGACAGATAGACAGACAGATGGACGGACGGACAGACGTTTTGCTCTGAATCAATTTTCCGATGTCAAAGACTCACAAAACATTGATTCTAACAATGTGAAAGAGGACGTAATTTACTACATACGGTTTATCCACTTTTTCTTTATCAGGGCCCGGCAGTAAGAGTTTTGCTGTCGAAAAATTGCTGATTTTCAGCGCATGATTACAATACGTCCTTTTTATTTTTCCGTACGCATACGTATATACGGAGTAATATACCTAGTATAGGGAAAGTTATGTAATGCTGCGGAAAATCGATTTCGAGATTTCAACGGAAATACACGTCTTGGGATCCCCTGATATCCAAAAAGTGTTTTTTTCAAAACGTCCCTCCGTCCGTCTGTCTGGTGTATGTGAACAACACAAGCGCCTAAACCATCCATAGGATTTTTTTTTTTTTTTTCAAATTGAAGAAGTCCTGTCCATTTGACCTGAGTCGAAGCTCTGCCATTTTGAAAATCATTCATTAGTTTTTGGGGATACTTTACATGAAGCCTTTGGGACATTTTCAAAATTTTCTCAAATATGGCTCCAACTTTTTTCTTTAAATTTCTTGTAAGAATAGAGTAAAATGCACTTTTAAATGTCCTGTTAGATCCGAATTTCACGGTTAACACTGAATTTTCGAAATTTTCATTAGTTATTATTTCTTTCGAGATCCTTTCTACAACAACAAAAGAAAAAGATTGAGATATTTTCTTCAAATAAAATTTGTTCTTCATAGTGAGTTCTTTCATTAAGGTTATGTACATTTCTTTTTAAATTTTAGTAGTTTTGCACAATATTGCGAGCAATATGTGCAATTTTAAAAAATAGCAAAAACGAGATTTTCTCAAAACCTGCTTCAAATTTTTTCTTTAAACTTATGTTATGTATTGTGCTAAATGCACTCTATAAGATGACATAAACGCGATATTGCTATATTCTTTTGTTTTTTCAAAATTACAAAAATGTATTTTTTACGTGTCTCTTACGTCGTTAATATTTACATTAGTGGCAACTTGTTCACATTGTTATATGTATGGATTCATGTGCTTTAAGTAATGTCAGATAAAGCTTCTCGAAAACTCAACCGTTTTCCGTCAAAACTAGCTCAAAATTTCACAATTTCAGGAACACACTAACGCCATTTTCTCAAAAACGGCTCCAATTTGTTTTCTTCAAATTTTTCGAAGGAATAGCGCTAATTGCACTTTTTAATAAGACTTAAAGTTCATTTCGGGATATTTTTTTGTTTTTTCAAAAATTACACAAATGTATTTTTTTTAAATATCTCTCACGCCGATAATATGCACATTTACAGAAATTTGTAAACACGATTGTATTTGTGAGTTAATGTGCTTCAAAAGTCTTCAAATGAAGTTTTTCGAAAACTCAAAACTTGTCTGTAAAAAAGTGCTTCAAATTTCCAATTTATAGTTGCGCTTAAGCGCCATTTTCTTAAAAAGTCTCCAAATTTTTCAAAAAAAATTATCATTTAGGACATGGTTTACTGTTCTTTAATTTTCTTGAAATAATATTTCCGTTCTCTCATTAGGAAACCGGAAAATGAAGAAAATTTCAAAATAATGTACTTCTTGCGGCGATAGATTGTAGTTGGCAAGATGTGGCAAGTTCGTATAGATGGCAGAGACCAAAGGAAATAGAAAAGAATGCGTGAAAGTCTGTGCCATTCCGTAGCACCTCTAGTTACGAAGTAAAGGGAGAAAGTAAAAAGCGTAACATCTTCCCTTAGCCTCTCGTCTGCGTTGTGCGTGTTTTAAGCAGTCTGTATATTTTACTGTGGTTGTTAAAATAGCGCGAGAATTTCAAAGGAGTCCTATCGTAAAATAATTTTGTTGTAAGTGCTGTAGCAGCTGCAGAAGAGTTTCTGCACCTGGAAGGGAGGTCAACGTTTTTATCGCAATGCAGGCCTAGCTACTGAGAACTGCAGAAAGGTAAACTCGATTCATTTATTTGACAGTTAATAGAAACTCCCCGGAGTTGCTTGTTCATCACATGCCACTGTTTAAAAGTTTGTTTAATTATGGAATGTTCTTTCTGCTTTTTCTTCTCTTGGCGTTTTTTTAGTTGAAGGATAAAATCCAAATTCACGGACACTTCTGACGACTCGAAGTGGGCATCCTGCATTGGACAGTTTTGTTGGCGGATTGTTCTGTCGCTGGACATCTCAAACTTTTTTGTCTTTAATCGATTCTTCAGAGTTTTAATTGCCGCACATTTACATATATAACCACACAATTCATCACATCTACACATTATATTATACTAGTTAGGTATCAATTCACCTTGAAGTGAACTGACAATGGTGTATACATCTTTGAGCGCATGTCTGAACGAACAAAGAGGATTAGATTACTCTAGGTATATTGAAGAGGTGATAAATAGCATTGTTTTTATACATTTTATGACTATATTAAAACACATTTCTATAATGATTAAATAATAGTTACTAAAAGGTATCATTTCAATTAAAAAATGTATAATTACAGTCTGTGTCTATTCAAGTCACACGTACTGCACGGGTGTGCATTCCAGTCTAAGAATAACGTCCACTCCGGTTATAGTGAACTTCTGGGGACTAACACATTTCGTTCACTAAATCAAAGTTTCACTACAGGCAATGATGTCAAAATTAAAAAGAATTTCTACAGAATTATTGATTTTATTAACAGAGATACAGCAAAATTAATTAACAGCACGAACTGAAAATTTGAATAGCTTTATTTGCCCTTAAAAATTTAATTATTTTCAATTGTTTGCTTCGTACATTTTTCATTGCCAATTTATGAATTTATTTATTAATTAGACCCTTCTCCAGAGATCCTGCTCTCTCCATACTTAATTCTGCATTGTCTTCTGCCTCTAAGTATTGTAATGCAGTCTTGACACCGTTCAATGCCTCTTGGACTGTTGGAACACCACTCCACTCTCCTAAGGCCCTTTTACTCGCCTAACAACACACGAGATCCAATTAATTTCGTACTACCGACTACGTTCACGGATACGAGTTTCTGGTTCACTATTACCGATGCTTATTTGTAATGTATGTGAAACGGAACCCATGATGTAAGTTCACTATAACCGAGGGTTAACAATATCCGAGTTCACTATAACTGGTGTCGATTGTATTTCTGTATTTTGTCGTTTGAAGTAAGGAAACAGATTTATCTTGTAGTATAACTTACGCAATTCGTCTCTCATACACATTGGTCGAAGAATTTCATCAGCATCGGATGTCCTCTGTCTTTATTTAGCTTTTTATTCGCCATAGACGCTACTCTCAATGCTGATCTCACAAGCCAAGAGTCTGGCGTGTATCGTATTTATATATCTAGTGTTGATCGTAGCACCTTGTTAAAACATTTCTCGTACGGGCGAAATACTCACCAAGACAAAACCAAGGTTATCCGAGAGAAAGAATAGAAATGCAATTATGTATGCAGAGATTAGTATATGTACTCGTTTTCAGATTTTACAACTTGTACAAAAGGAATATTTGACAACATTAGAGTACATTCATTCACATAATCCGGATGTATATATTCATGTACGAGTTTTATTCCTACTACTGCTGTTTCATTCACGCAAGGAACAGTAAATGTAATACAGCAGATTTGGCCCATACAGAGATATTAAAATGCGATATAGCTTTTATATTGCAATGGAAGCAATATTCCTTCCATCACATAGGTTCGTATTTCCCGCGACCCTTGATCGAGAAAAAATATTACACTCACGCTCAATGAACTGAATGTCGTTACCTTTATTTTATGAATGTCTTTTGGAAAGAAGCGCTTTGCAGAAGAAAGAAGGTAATATAGTATCATTGTAATTCAATTATCTCACATTTACGCATCGATTCCTCTAAATTTGTAAATTAATAATTAAACAGAGGAAGTAGAATAAGCAGTCTGGTTATTCCTGCCTTATCTTTCCGATGTTCCGATCTTCTTAATAACGACCGGACTTCATGTCCAATTAGAAATTCTTGAAGGTCAGCTTTCATCTCTTGTGGGCACCTTGTTTCACCTTCATACTCCGCTGCGTTATGAAGAGAATTCAGTAATAAAACACATTTTCTGGCCAACGTTAATTGTACACTTTCTGAGAAACTTTTGATTTTAATTGTGCAAATGGAGTGAAAACTTAATTGTGAGAACCGCCTTATGGTTCTGTGTCGATCTCGTTTGCGATCTCCGTGACCCGGTTGTGGATTGGCGTGGACCTTTGGAAACTGCCTCGTGCGATTTTTTCCTACCCACTTTTACTTGACATTCATCTCGCGATCGACGCCGACAACCGTAAGGCAACATTCGTTGGGGTCACTTATTCACCGTGTTATTTGGGAATGTAGAGAGCGTAGGACATTCTGATTTTCAATTTATAATTTAAACTTTATTTATGATAGTGCTGAAAATGTTTTTTTTTGTAGGTTCGTTGTGATGCATTACTCATTCTGTATCGAACGATCTAAATGGTCCTAAACACCTTGTCAAATGTGTAACTTGTCTTCAGTTCTTGGAGATCAAGTTTAACATATTCATTCCCCTCCTTAAACAGACTTCCCTTACAAGGATCATTGTTTGCACCAGATCGTCGGCGCCAGATCTCGACATGCAGCAGGGGAAGACAACCGCCCAAGCAAAAACATGCACTACGCTTAGGGGAATATTTACACTAGTAGTCGACGCGCCCGGAATCGCAAACAAGCACTGAATCAAATAATTAGTAATTTTTAATTTATATCTACTATGTGTTATGGCATTAATTTGAAAGCGTTAAGCATAAATTGAATTTCACTTTACTATTGAAGTCAACCGAATGACGAAAATAAATCTGACATTCCCTTCACCAGTTTAATGTCTTGAAATATAAATCAGAATCTAATAATAAATGTATCTGAGGACACAGGTGTCAACAAACATTGCATCTCCCGAAACAGATTACATACAACAGTACCTACATCCTATGAGAAGAGATTTTTTGAACACACCGTTGCACTTTGTGCACCTTTGCACTTGCTTCTGAGGAACTTCGAAACCAAAACTTGTTAATTATGATTTTTACGTGAAAATTAATACAAAATTCCTCTTACTGTTATCATTACTAATATTATCTTAATTAATACTCCTATCATTATTTCGCTTTTTAATACTTCACTGCAATCGCTGGGAAGATTGTGATAACTAGGTCTGTGATGTATACGCATTTCCATATTGTTTTCTGTAAACTAAAATATCCCATTTCAACAAATTGTATTCGTTTTGAGGCATTTAGAATTAATTTAAGCCATTTTTATTTCGCATATATCACTATAATTGCAAATTTGGGCCATATTTGCATATTTTTGTTGCATATTCACCCCTCATCTGCAAAAAGAAGCCCAAAAGTTACTGATCCGTCAGCTTGTAAGTGGCTCTGACAGTACTCTCGCCACGTGCTATGGTACATCATGTGACCTGCTCTGAAGCAATGAGCTTCCGAGGATTTGTTTACGTTGCTATAGCCACGGATCAGCGTTGCTGCTCGCCTGACTCGTACGAAGTCGCTCGAGAAGCCAAGACGTCGACAGTATCGATCGAAATGAAATGTGCATCCGCCGAGCGCCTATGCATGCCTCACACATAGCGCAAACGTGGAGTGGTGTTAAAAGAGTCAGACCCGTGAATTTGTCGTGAATTGAGAGGAAGTCATAATTTTGTTGCAATACCTATATTTTTTTATATTGTGAAATGTACTGCATCTTCCATTATTTTACTAAGAAATTACTTTTCGTCAAAATTAAGCTTTAATGTTTGTCACTTGTAACAATATATATGAATTCTGTATCTTTTTTTGCTGTTAACATATTTTCCACATTACACCGTTTTATTTACTTTTACACTTTTACTTTACAGTACACTATTTCGCATATTTTCCTTTTCTAATTGCATATACTATTACCAAATATCTTTGCGCGAATTTCGCTGTTTTTATTGCACATAAATCACAGCCCTAGTGATAACAGTGGATCCTTGAAGTGGGGTTGAATTTTTAGGTCGAACTCATCTACATTATTGTTGACATTTTTAGTAGAATTTATCGAAAGAGAAGTAGTGGTGAGCGGATGCCTAAATGAGGCCTCTCCATTTTTAGCTGCTAATATTAACAATTGTTTCGTGCGAATAGGTTTTCGTACCAATGCCACGTGTAAAGCAGTAGCATAACGTTCGGGCCCGCAATGCGGGAGGGCCCGGGTAAAAGAGGGTCTATTTTTGGGGCATATTTTTATTATTTAAGATACTAACACCACTTGTCTTTGCTATACACTTTTATAAAGGGGGCCCGGATGAACGTTTTGCAGGCGAACCTGCACTCATTTCGTTACGCTATTGATGTAACCTTTATAAATAATTGTATGAAACTGTGTGCAAGAAAGAAAATATGCCAGGAAAGATAAGTAAAAAAATGAGAAAAACATTGTGTGTTGCATAAAGTTTCAATGATATTGTTTTAAATACAAAAATACAGTCTGACATAAAATTCAGAAGAAGAAAATTGTTTGAAAACGTAAACATTCATTGAATTTCACTATCATGTAAATGTTCTGAAAAACTGCCAACATTTTACTGTAACTCATTTTTAAGCAAATGAATTTGTATTTAATTATTTTTCTAGAGTTGGCAGATATTAGAAGGCATTGGAACTAGTCCCAAATCTGAACGGTAGGTTGCGTTGCGTTGCTGTAGTTATTTTCCAAGAGAAATAATTTATTCGGTTATTCAGGATCGTTATACGTCAAATAATAAATGAAAATATTGTATATACTTTTTACGTGTACTTACCTAGTTGTCAAGCTCAAATATTTATGATTTTTAATTTTAATCATACATGTCATGTAATTTTAACATCATATAGTACTGATAAGTCTTTCACAACCTTTTGTAATTGTAATGAATTTATTCAGTATCACTAAATAATAATGTTATTAATAAACAATAAAAAGAGGTCCACATTGTAACGTAAGAACAATTAAAAATATTTAAAAACTACCAAAACACATTCTTATGGAATTGCTGAAGAAACAAATACTACATTAACTAATTGAAGCTAGATTCAAACCCTGGTCTCAATGCCAATATTCTTTTCTTTACATGTTCCTACAAATGTCTCTTACCACATAAGTCGATGTGCTTTTGTATTCAAATACAACTCACCGAGTGGGATAAAAGAAACAAAATGGCCAACGGAATGGCGACCTTAGAAGGCATCGATGTTATTTGGGTCAGCCACGAGACGGCTGCAGTCACCTCTTACGGCCCATTTACAACGCAAACGTAAACATAAGCATAGCGTATAGTCATAAACATTAACATAAGTGATAGACTGAAGTATTCACAATGCCTAACATAAACGTAAGCAAAATACGAGTTTCTATTGTCTGTGAGATTATCTGGTTTACTATTGGTTGGATGTGAGAATGGATTTCAAGGTATCGACTGTGCCCATGGCCCATATGGCGTTAGTTCTTCTATCGACATCACTCAAATTTCGATTCTCGATTTTGAGTAAACGTACTGTGATTCGTTTCTTATGTCTTACTTAAGCATAAGCACAGAAGCTTTCCAGCTTTTAAGTTAACGTCTTACTTGTTATGCTTATGCAAACGCATTGCGAACGAGTCCGCTTGTGAACGTAGTCCTGACTTTTATGTTAACGCCATGTCTGCATTGTGAATGTGCCTTTGCCCTATTTCCGGAAGGACGCCAGTCTTTGCCCACGCGCGCGTGCTGTCGTGGGCGCGCCGGGTCGTACGTCGCCGCGAGCAGGAAACGGCGCGACGCGGGGAGCCCGGAGGAGGCGGATCTTCGTCACCGACGCGACGTGACGTGACGTGACGGGACGTGACGCGACGCGACGCGACGCGACGCCACGCGACGCGACGCCACGCGACGCGACGCAACGCGACGCGACGCGACGCGACGCGACGCGACGCGACGCGACGCGACGCGACGCGACGCGACGCGACGCGACGCGACGCGACGCGACGCGACGCGACGCGACGCAACGCAACGCAACGCAACGCAACGCAACGCAACGCAACGCAACGCAACGCAACGCAACGCAACGCAACGCAACGCAACGCAACGCAACGCAACGCAACGCGACGCGACGCGACGCGACGCGACGCGACGCGACGCGACGCGACGCGACGCGACGCGACGCGACGCGACGCGACGCGACGCGACGCCGCCAGGCACCTCGCGCTCCGAGAAAGAGCTCTTGTAAACCTTTCGGGGAACGGGTTGTAGTTATAAAATTGGAGTGATAAACCACAGTCCACGGAGGCAACTTGGCAAAACACTGCATAGAACTGAAACTGAGTTGCTGTTGTATCGCGATGTGTGTTGCGGCGTTCAGCGTTTTTATGCGTAAAGAACCATTCACTATGCAAACATAAACATAAGCATGGCGTTAACATAAAAGTTAGGACTACGTCCATAAGCGGATTCATTCACTATGCATTCGCATAGGCATAACTCCTAGGACGTGAACTTACAAGCTTCAAGCTTCTAGAACCAAACACAGTACCTTAAGTTAAAATTGAAATAGGATCAAACACGATAGACGTAATAATGCCATGTACCATGTGCCATGGACACAGTCGATACCTCGAAATCGATTATCACATCTAACCAATAGTAAACTAGAATGTGTCACACCGTATACAAACCCTTATTTTGCTTACGTTTATGTTAGACATAACTCCCACTAGACATAACAAAAATCGCTCTCTCGCTCGCTCGCTCTCTCTCTTTCTCTCTCACTCTTTCTCTCTCTCTCTCTCTCTCTCTCTCTCTCTCTCTCTCTCTCTCTCTCTCATTGTACGTAATTAATATTGACAATAATTGTCTGCTCATTGATTTGATCCTAGGATTTTCCTTACATTTAGTTAGACTCTTCGTAAATATTCATAAATAACTTTGGATTGCTATGTCAGTTTTCACGGTAAATCACAGATAGGGTTACCATACGTCCTCTTTTCCCCGGACATATCCTGTTTTAGAAGTGAGAAGAACTGTCCGGGTGGATTTTTAAAAAAAGACGAAATATCCTCATTTTTTATTGGAAAGGGTGTATTATTTTTTTTAAAGCAACCTAAACATATGATGTACGAAGGGTGTTGCTTTTGATATTGCAACTGCCGAGTCCTGTTTTGACAAGTGCCGAGTTCCCGACAACATACAATTTCATTGGTGTGTGAATAAATGACATGTAACTTCAACGTCCTCACCTAAGGACCGCGAAAATCCACAGATTATCTATATCTACTTTTACGTCATTTACTCCATGAACCGCAACAGTGTTGCACTCATCTGGTACAACATATCGTACGTTTTGTATGCTGGTGCTGGATATGCATGCTGTGCTTCGTGTTAATCGTGTTCTGCTGTCCTGTGGAAGTGGAGTTCGAGTAGGATGCCAAAAAGAATTTTTTTTAATGATGAGCTTTAAAATTTAATGACATACTATAATTAGTAACAAAACAGTTGTCATTACAAAAATAATCTCTCTGTACAATGTTAGATAATAAGGATGTTGACACTAAAAATATTAAAAATATGTATCGAAATCACCCTCCAGTACTAGTATTCTGTATTGGTTATCATTAATTGAACTATCCTGTCACGATTATGTATTATCTTTTGACTCGACCTGGTCGAGGTGACCATTGAATGTTTCTGAATTCCAAAGAATTTTCAGCTTCACAAACATGAAATCTGCGCCGGGGAAACTACGTTTTGAGTCAACCACCTCTTTCTTAGCTCATTTTAATACTGAGAAGGTTCGCAACACTTGTTGATTGGAATCGATATCGTTGAATGTTCCTAAAAGCCGTTGAGCAACACTCTGTTATAAATTATTAGTTTGCGATGGGTCAGGACGGATGCCTCCGTTTCCAACCCTTAAGTCTAATTTCCTCCTTTCCCCCTTTCCTTTAACTTAAAAAAGATATGCTTCTTTACACGCAATGGTAACAAGAAGCCTATCAGGAATTAGTTATGAAATCATTACTATTTTTGACTTCATTTGAATAAGTTATGTAACTCTGAGCATTTTGTGAGTGTTGTGAATTAAATAGCTTGAGGCTTTGCAAAAGTATATTCACAATAGTTGCATATTCATCTGAGAATTGCATTATGCATTCCTATTTTTTCATTACATTGTAATTAAATAAGGTAAGGGGTGGGTGCGCTTTCGCCTGGTAACTGTGGTGTCAAAATTCACATAATTACGTAAATAACTTAAAGACATTGTATTGATCACTCCTAAGCAAATGTTTTTGTACCTGTTGTTCTTGCCAACCGATTAGTACGACACGAAGCGGATAATCTCCAAATAGTGGGCCAATTCCAGTAATCTGTTGACAATGCTCTATCGGATGACAGATGTTGTCCTAGCAAATACAGCGTGGTTCGTAGTCGACCTTCGATCCGCAAACATTGTGTGACGCCCTATTCGACTCCCGAGCTGTATTGTCGCTCCATAAATCCCTATCGCACGGTCACCGAATCTGTTCCTTCGGCCCTGCATTGGATATGGGCCCAAAATGTCTGCAGTTTGATATTACTGCAATTCAAGCAGAACAGAATTTCCTGTCTAATAAACCAATAATGAATTGTATATTCTTGAAGGAAATTGTGTCATAATATGTGGCAACTTTTATTTCACAACTGGAGGTTCTGAGATTATTGATTAATTCATGACCTCGTGAGGGAATTTAATTAAATAGCTCAGAAACTCGAGTGTGTTAATTGTGCGAATAAACAAAAATAAACTAGAAAAACTGATTCTGTTTATTATGTACTAGCGCGTACGCGCTCAAAATCGATGTTGAAATAGTGATACATATGATAAATTACTTTTTTTAAACTTTAAATTATGGGATTGGTGCTGCAGGATATGTTAAATGAGTCCGAACTCTTTATTGGTCACTATTTCATGATGCAATAGTCATTACCCTTTTTATTTAAAAAAATATTTATTGATATATAATAAATTTTGATATAGAAAGTGAATTTTAACAGTTGTAAGATTGTTGGTAAAAGCGTAATCAAAGCATATTTCGTATTCTAAGTATATTTGTTGTGCGAAATGTTTAACACGTTTTTTGAAATAATGTTTTTTGTATCATTAGGGGCAAATACGACATTCTTTTTTCTACAAATAACGCAGTGCCTGAAGCATCGTGTACCTCGTGAATATCTTCTTTAAACGACTGCACCGTCCTCCCGTTTGTCGGGGTTTTAAACGTCCCCTTTCACTCAGTGGTGAAAGTCGATCAATACAACGCTGTGGGAATTTCGATAACTCACATCCTATTTTCTGACCCTCTGGGGTGAAACAGTCATATGGCTGAATTTGTAGATTTTGGGAAAGGATGATTAGATAAATATTTATGGGAAAATGTGGAACTTAAATATACGTTAATTTACTGAAATTGTCTATTCAAGTAAGCTGTGAAACATGACAAAAAAGAGATGCGCTACAATAGCACGTACTTCCCCACATTATTTATATCGGTTACTTAGTATTAGCCTCTAATACTACTTTAACATACTTCTTTTTCAAAAATTAAAAGGTTAAACCAGAATAACGTATATTTTCGTTTAACGTTTGTATTATTCTGTGTATTTAACTCCATCTACACACAAAGTTTAATGAAAGAATTGGAGCTGTTTTGAGAAAATATTATTTCTAAAATTGCCATTATTTCACGCAAAATTTTCCAAAAACTACTCATATTTTCAAAACAATTGTGCATGTTCGCTATAAAGATCTAATTTTAATAATGTATTGCCTAGGAAAAAGTATCCCTATCTTCAAAATTGTAGTTGTAGAAAGACTTCTAAAAACATTAATGTTTGCAATTTTTTAAATATAGAGGTCAACGAAAATCGAACCTGCGCCAAGTTTTATAAATGAGAAAAATTAAATAATAAGTATGAAGCCATTTAAAAAAAACTAAATTGTCCTTGAGGCTTCATGTAAAGTACCTCCAAAAATTAGAAAATCCGTTTCAAATTGAACGGGCCGTGACGGCGCGGCAGCCAGATCGATAGGTAAACATTAGTTTTCATGACAATTCTGCCTATTAATTAGCAACTACTATTAGCCACACATGGACGGACTGACGTTTTGCCGTATACCTTTTTTTTCGGTATCTAGAACTCACAAAATTTGGATTCTGACCACAAAACATATTAGTGAAAGCAATTTACTGCATATAGGAACATGAATTATCCACTTTTGGGAATCAAAGATCTACAATGCCACTTTTTCTACCGAAAATCACGGTTTTTGCTGCAGCATTACATAACTGTCTCTTTACTAAGTAATAAACGTGCTAGAAAGAAGTAATTCCCAACATTTCTATTGCGGCCTTTAGGACTTTTTTGTTTTAATGACCCTTGTATTCTGTGGCAAAAAGTAAATTAGAGAATAATGTCTTATCGAAAGAATGATTAATTAATGAGACTTGTGAAGAAGAGTATTATTTGATACATTAATCATTAAAAATCGATAAAAAAAATCAAAATTTGAATCATTAAGTAAATGCTTCGTTTTTTGTTTACAAAAATCTAATTTACGACTCATTTAAGTATGTTTGGTATTTGTAAGGTTTTATATTCATTACAATTTCATTCTCTGCCCGATTTTCATTCCTTTCACTTGTCATGATGTATTTGACTTTCTTTTAACATCAATTTCGATGTGTTAAAATATTTTTCAATAGTTATAAACAATAATACTTATAATACATAAACATATTGATACAAGTAAATATTGAAAATTATTAATGTTTATTAATCCAATATTTAGGCGTTGATAATCGGCGATCAGAAGAAGTCTGTATGAATATGGGATTGACAACAAATTTCAGTTGGCCAAAAGAATTTAAAAATTGTTGACGGAACAGTAGAAAAAAAAGTTTCTTGAGTGTATAACTCGAAATTGTCAGGAAATATTACTTTTATTACCATTATCTCAGCGGAGATGCTCTGGAGGTACAGATGTGAAACAATCTTACCATTTATCAGGTGAAACGCCCCCTTCCGATTAAGGGGTCAGTTCCATTAACACCAATTTTTCGTGGAACAAATTGATTTTTCCGCAAGACATTTCCTCATTTAAGCGGTCATTTAGCCCAGCAGTCAACATGTAATAGGTATTAATTTTCATTTGACGACCATAACTTCTTGACGAGTGTACGATTTTTAGTCTGACCACTATAAGGAGCGGAAGATTGGTAAACTTTAACTGTCCATGTAGTATCTGCATGTATCAGAACGCATTGCAAGATAACTTTAAACAGTGATGTTCTACTGTTTCTTATATTATGCAAATTCATTTATATTTCAGATAACAGTAGATTACTTCCATTTTCTAATTTATTTTTTTCTGGTCGACCAAATGACTTACAGAAGTGAGAAAAACATATTTACATTATCATAATGGAAAACTTCATGTTATTTCGAGTATTCTTACTCGGCAAGTTACATATGAAATTTGATTTAGACTGTAATAATGTTGGTTAATGATTTACGGATGAGATAAAGTAGGTAGACTTACGAGGGTTTGGAAGTTTTAGATGAGTTTTGATTTTAAGGCGGTTTGAAAATGTCTGGATTTAATTAGATTATTTCCATGCATGCACTTCAAGTTTCGTCAGATTGTAAATTGCACCATCAAGCGTAGTTGGGAATTAAAATTATGAAGGACTTACTTGACTATCAAGTTGTATTCATGATGAGTTGCTGACCATAAGACTCGCAGATGGAAACCTGACCATTTCAGTCTGTTTTAAAAGAATAATAAATATGTGAAGTGATAATGACTAAATAATAAATATGAAAGTGTTGAGAAAAATAAATTATTGAGTGGTTGCCTCCAATTTGAAGTTAGTTATGCACAAAACCCAAAATAATTAGATTACAAATAAACAAGCAGGCATACTCAGATTAAACCTATCTGATAGAGGTTTTGATGTTTAGAGATTCATTTCCCATTTTTTTCTTGTTACTTTTTCAAAAAATAATTTCCAAAGCTATAATCCGTGGAATTATACGATATTCGCGTGCTTACAACAATTACTTTCCATGAAACATAACAAAACCAAAAAATCTCAAACATAAGCCTAGCATAGAGGTGATGTTCTGTGTCAGTAGCCCTTTCTATTTTGGTCAAAATAGCTTCCTTGTCTGAACCGACCCTATACGAGCTATTTGCGGAAGCATTGCGAAACTGGAACGAGAGGCGAGAGGACTATAAATATCAACAGAACAGGGCGATTAGACGCTCGCTGCGCTCCGGGTCATGAAGCAAATACCCAAGAGACCGACGTGTATGACAACCGGGAAATTCATCACTTACGAGAAACATGATTTTTTATGTACGTGAAACCAATTGGCGTGCACAACTCCTGCCATTTATAATCACTCCATAACACTACCAAGAAATGTGTCTGGACATTGGTTCTTATTTATGTTATAGGGCTTGATTCGTTGATCATTATTCTGCTGAAAACGTAAATTTAACGGAAATGACACTTACATCCTTTTTTTATTTGAAGTGTTTAATTATTATTTCTGAGACCCACAAACTAATTCAATAAAGTCACGTAATGATGCTAGTTTATTTTCTAAACCCTAAACACTCCTCACCCGCGGCCACCTTCAGTACTGGCTTGCAGTATTTTTCAGCGGAGAGAAAGAAATGCTTGCCAGCCAGTTCTGAAAATAACCGCTATGCGGTCGAAAAGCATACAGACTTAAGAAATAAGGAAAGCCTGTCTGTAGTGTAGTTTCATTAAGAGACCTGCCGTGCCCGCGCAAACACGAGGCGTGTTTGTAAATTCCTCGTCGGCAGAATCCAGACGGAAGCAGACTAAAGCGCGATTTCCCGGGAAGTGGCGCTAGGGGTCGATGTTCATTGGCGCTCCGGCACCGCGCGGGAACACGTGAGGCGGCACCGCTGTGGTCTGTCTCGCCACCGCCAACCGCTGCCGCCCGCCGGCGTCGCGCCACCGCCACTGCCACCGCCGCCGCCGCCGCCGCCGCCGCCGCCGCCGCCGCCGCCGCCGCCGCCGCCGCCGCCGCCGCCGTTGCCACCGCCACTGCCGCCGCCGCCACCACCGCCACCGCCAACGCCACCGCCACCGCCATCGCCGCCGCCGCCACCCCCGCCGCCGCCACCACCGCCGCCACCGCCACCTCCGCCGCCGCCACTACCACCACCACCGCAGCCACCGCCGCCGCGTCGCCACCGCCACTGCCGCCGCCGCCGCCAGCACCACCGCCACCGCCACCAGCACCGCCACCGGCACCGCCGCCGCCACCGCCACCGCCACCGCCACCGCCACCGCCACCGCCACCGCCACCGCCACCGCCACCGCCACCGCCGCCGCCACCGCCTCCGCCTCCGCCTCCGCCTCCGCCTCCGCCTCCGCCTCCGCCTCCGCCTCCGCCTCCGCCACCGCCATCGCCGCTGCCGCCACAACTACCGCCACCGTCGCCGTCTCCACCGCCACTGCCGCCGTCGCCACCACCGGCACCGCCGCCGCCACCGCCACCGCCACCGGCACCGCCGCCGCCACCGCCACCGCCACCGCCGCCGCCACCAACACCGCCACCGCCGCCGCCACCGCTTCGAAATCCTGTTTCCGTCATCGCTGACCCGATCCGGCGCCGCGACCGTCGTTTCTGCTTTCGTTGTCGCGCACCCATCAACCCGCCCGTTTCTCCTCTACACTGCCGAGCCACCTCACCAGCGCCACGTTGTAACGCCAGCGAGGGGCTCTTACGTTGACCGCCACGTCCTCTTTGCCGCGTCACACTCTCCCCCGTCACCGTCGACTTCGTCTGCCGCAAATCGTTGCCGCTAGTGCTACTGCCCGGCCATTCCACCTCGCCACAAAGGCCATTGCGGTCGCCGCTGCTGTGCCCATTGCCAGGCCCAGCTCAACCTTTTGGCACGAGAGCCGTGCATTCTCCCTACCTCTGCCACTCTCGCCAGGCTTGCCCTACTCCCAAAGCCATCGCTATAACTGTTACGCTACCCCGCCTTTGTGCCTTAAGAGCCTTCCATCGTCTTCCTAATGCTCCTTTTATCTACCTACTGCTAGAGCTACCTTTCTGTTAAAAACACCGCTGTGTCCATTACGTTATCACTTTCTTTGTTAATAGAATCCGACTATCTCCTCCTTCATCCACTATCCTGGCTTACCACCATTTACACCACCACCACCTCAATAAAAATACATACTTCTCCACTTCCCCTTATTTCTACTTCCGACGTTCCCAGCCTAAACACTTTCACCTTCAACCCCTTTCACATCTCCACATTGATTGATTGATTGATTGATTGATAGTGATTCCGGGCGCGTCAACTACTATGGTCACTGGTCCCGTAAGCGTAGTACATGATCTTCCTCGGGAGGTGGCGGTGGTCTTCCCCCGCTGGATGGCGAGATCCGGCGCCGACCTACCGTTGGCTATCGGGGTTTTCCCTAACCAGGTATCCCCAACAGTGGGGCACCGCCCCAGCCAAGACAAGCTCTAAGCTCCCGTCCGGTCTCCCGGCAGTGCATGTTAGTGTAAGTGTATGTATGAGGTGAGGAGTGGACAAAGAAGAGGTAGGAAAGATCGCGCGTGGTCCGTGGCCCGTTTGTTAGGGTACTGCTCCGGCATTCGTCTGGTGTTGATCGGCGAAACCACGGAAAACTACCGATCAGAGCAGCCGGCCGCTAGAAATCTGCTTCAGACAGCGATTGAATTCGCCTTAGCTTACAAGCGAACATCCCCGCCAAGAGCATCACCATCGTCATCTCTACTGTCATCAACCTACCCGTCATCATCCCCACCGTCATCACCCTCACCATCAACGTCCCCACCATTACTATCCCCACCCATCGTCACCACCACCACCAACATAACCACCATGTCTAGCTGCACCCTCTCCACTCGTCCTCCTCCTTGACGGACGACTGCTTTGTGAGCGCCGAGACGCGCCGACCGCCGGCTCGTCGGGGTGAACGCCCTGGCCTCCACCTGCCTGCTGCCAGTCGGCCGGCGGGCGGGCGGGCGGCGCGGACGGCGCGAGGGGGCGGGGGCGGGGGCGGGGGCGGAGCAGGGCGAGGAGCAGGGCACGCACGCTCTGTGCCAGTCGCCTGGTCGCCGCTGCCATTGTTTCCACCGCGGCTGCCCGCTGCTGTTCTGCGCCGCGGCCGCGCCGCACGCATGTCACGTGCCACGTGGCCCGTCGCGGCCCGCCGCTATCGAACAGCGCCGCGAAAGCCCCGCGACCACGCTCAGCCATGTCTGCGCCGCTTTTGTTTATTTTGGCCACGATCGTATTTTATTTTTAAGATGTGAAAAGGAGGGCTGTTATAGTTAATAGCATACCAGCCTTGAACTAATTCCTTATTGAATTGGATGATTCGACGTGAATAATTTTGGCGATTGCTTTTGTCTGCTTGGTCCCGTTTCTTGTTTCTAATGTTGCAAGATTTAGCAAGCTGACTCTTTGGAGGCCGTTGAAACGAAATTATTGTCATTCCATTTTCACTCGCGTACTGTCTGAGATGACGCAGGGTTGGGCCTCTGCAGCGTCTCTCACCGGGAGGATCTGGGTTTGAGTCCCAACGGAGGCGGATCTTCAACACTAGCTAGAGCAGGTCAAATTCTGCACCTCACTGGAGAATTCCAGCGGCCGGCTTTTCTGATCGGAAGTTGTCTTTGATTTTTCCCAACTGCCAAGTGAATGCCATAGCAATTCTTTAAAATACTGGCTACGGACTGCTCGCGATCTTTCATTCCTCATCCTTTTCTCCTTCTCGCCCCTCACACACACACACTAACTCTTACATGCACAGCATTACTATAGAGAGCAGTCGGCATCTTAGAGCTTGTACCATACTTTACAAGACTTTAAAAGACTGGCTACGGACTGCTCGCGATCTTTCATTCCTCATCCTTTTCTCCTTCTCGCCCCTCACACACACACACTAACTCTTACATGCACAGCATTACTATAGAGAGCAGTCGGCATCTTAGAGCTTGTACCAGATTGGGCGCTGCCCTGCTGTTTAAGGTATCTGGAAAGGAAAACTCCGCCAATCGACGTGTAGGTTGGTGCCGGTTCTCACGTTCCTACGAGAAACACCGCCACCTATTAGAATATGACTAATCACCATATCAGTGAAATGCCGAGAAAAAAATCAATGAAACCATTTTAATTCGTATTCTACTAAGTCAGTTCCTGAATAAATTACACAAATAAATGTCGGTTTCTTAAGGTCATATCTTCAATTTGTGTCCTTTCAATGTACCATTGTTCCGTTCATGTTCAACCTATCAATAAATTGCGTTTGTAAATGTAAATTAAAATGAAATCTGGGAGCTTTCGAAACGTTTATTCATATATCTTGGTAGATAAATTCGTTTATCATTAAGTGAGAGAGGGAATACCCTTTTTACGAAGAATTTGTCCAATCGTAATATCTTTTCTCAAATGATTACTTCAGGTTTGACGTCAAAATGATGCACCGCGTTCCACAACGTCTCTATCATCCCTATTTACGTAAGAAAATTTATCATACGATTAATTATCTTTCAGGATATGTAAAAATATATAAACAACACATCAAGTCTCTGGCGAATCACTAAAAATAAGATAATTTTGAAATCAGTAGCTTTAGTCTTTTAATCTTTCGATAATTTCATAACTGTTTTGTACAAATGGAATTATTTTTTAGTGCAGTAATGGAGTTTTTTTACTATTTTATCCTCTGTCCAAACTCCATTAAAAATGTGCCGAAGTGTACATTTCCAGGCTTAGTCAGCTGGCAAATGTTTAGTAGAAAGTTAATTAATGCAAAGATCTCAATATATTACGCAAGATGTTGGCGTTCTCTGGACCTCGGATCTTGTATAAGAGCTACAATGTGATCCTCTCTTCTCCACCCTATGTAAACACACATAAAAATTTCAGAGGACCCTCTCCACTCTCCGAACGTTCTTATGTAATGGGCGTGAATGTCTTCTGACGTGAGGTAGCAGAGCGTGCGACTTGCTTCAGAGAACTCTACACAAAGTTTGCAGGAGATATTTTAGCAATAACTTAGCATGATCTCCGCCTTATGAGTTACGTACTTCGACTGCAACCCTCCGAACAGTTGTTCGATGCAACAGCGGCGCCAGAGAGCTGACAAGGAAAAGTTGCATTGTTTTGGAGGAAGAAAACAAAAAGCGCTCATAAATGACAGTTGATGAACCGTAGTTCATGAAGGCTCATGACCCTTAAAATATTGACTAGCATTAGATCCTAACCCATTACAAAATTCTTTCATTAATGAAAACAAAACTTTTTTACTCTCTCTTGCTCGCCCCTTCACGCCCAGATTCCCTGTGATAACTCTGAAACTATTACATTTAACTACGCAGACACAGAATTCTACCAAATTTAATATCTAGATCCGTCATTGATTTGAATATATCATGAACTGTCAAGATTACCTTGAAGTTATGTAAAAACAAGCACAAAAATGTCACTCAAACTTTTTAGATATGAATTATGCAAGCTTTTATTGACTTATGCGTTTTCTATTCCATTTGTATGTCCTTCCTGAGTTGCTGTTACACATTTCTAATAACATTAGCAGCATTTGGTTAGTGGTCTGCCGCAGCAAACACGCTTCCTTTTTAAAAAAGTTATTTTAGGCACGAGAGCCGTATTTTAATGTCTAAGACATACTGATTTCGAGTTGTACACGATAGTAACGTGTACGGCAGCTTAACATGGATTGCTTCTGCATCTTCTGGCTTCTTCGAATAGTTTTTCTTAGGGCTTTTATCTAGCCAATATCCGGTTGCCCTTCACGTTCCGATGGGACGCATTTTCGACCGTGCACTAGACACCAACACACTTGCGGGCTCCTCTGATCTAGGGTCAGCAGAACGCGAGGCACATACATGAGAGACAAGGGACAAACAACCAAACCAAAGCGGGACTCGAACCCGCGACCCTTCGTTCAGAAGCGCTGAGTCGGTAGACGTTCATATCCACCTCTCATCCGGGTCAGCTTCTTCGAATATAATCCAGATATTTTATGTGTCTCATAGATGTTTGATTCACCTTTGGGGAGTAATTACCTATTTAGTAGTAGCATATTGAGAAGTTTGGAGGAGATGCCATTTTAATTAAACATGTTCCATAATTATTTACAAGAGCTAGTGCGATTCGTCTGAAGTAATAATTCTCTTCAAAATTAATTACTGTGTCCAACTATTATGCATAATTGCTAGTATCATTTGGTCAAAATTATAATAATATAAATGTGTGTTGGATAGATAGGAGAAACTACGCCGGCTATCTAGGCATTAGTCAGTAGCCATCGGCTAGAATGGTAGTGTTAACGGCAAACGTCATACTACCCGCGAGTAGAACACGAGTGACGTATTAGCAGTGTTTTAGGAAAAGAGAAACAATTGGCATGAAATTCATTGTAAAGTATGCTTTGAATAGAGTCAACTATGTTTTGTCATAATCGCATAGGCCGAAGGCCGGAGCCTGACACCAATTTGACCTCGCGTAGCGAAGCGTTAACTGCGCCCTAAAAGCGTTCGATTATATAACACGCCATTCCGCCCAAGAATTATTAATCTGACCGACTCATGATAGCTATTCTGCGTAATGATCGTTCAATGTACTACTAATTAATTTTTGAAAAGAAGCACTTGTACGTTGGTCAGATATTATGTTTAATGTGTAGAAAAAGCGATTAATCGAGCTTCACTAATAACTTTGACAAAATTGGGTAAATATTGTACATAATAGCTAAATATTGTTCATAACTGCTGAATAAAGTATTTTGACTGAGCTGTACAGAAAGAATTCCTTCTTTCATAGAAACAACGGAAACAATTTATTATTGTCTCCTAAAATTGAGATTTCTATCATTGCAGTAAAAAAGTAGAATTTAATACTACCAACACAATCTTGTATTTAATACACGTGCTTAAAATGTGTCTGATGTAATCAAAATTTAAAAGCCTCTCAGCCATAAGAAATCTCTGACAATACGCCTGTACCTACAACGAAGGGTAGGCAACCCTTTCACATAATACGTCAATACCATGCGGGTTGTATAATCGAATTGACTTCCTCCCAGGGTCGTCCCTTTTTCCCTCTCCAAATCCACGTTCGCAAAGGAAGGTACAACTAGATATGGATGGATTTATTACCCATAAACGCCATTAGCAGTTCTACAAGGTGGTTCAAATATGACCGGGACTGATTTTTTTTACGAAATACTTTATTAGCAAAAATTTATTTGTACATGTCATTCTTCAAAGTACTCCCCTCCAGATTCTATACATTTTTTCCAACGTCCTGGGAGCATCCTAATGCCCTTTTCATAAAAGTCTTTTGGTTGTCGGCATATCCACTCCCGAACACTGTGGATGACTGCGTCATTATCCGCAAATCGCATGCCTTGCAAATGTGATTTAAGCTGTCCAAAAAGGTAAAAATCACTTGGGGCCAAATCTGGACTGTACGGCGGATGTGGTAGAAGGTCCCACTTCAATTTGCTGATGGTTGCCATGGTTGTTTTAGCAGTATGAGGCCGTGCATTGTCTTGAAGGAATGCTACCCGTTTCCCACCTCTCTTCCGTTTGGATCGGATATTTTCTTTGATTTCTGTTTCCAAAAGTGCTGAATAATAAGCTGCATTGATGGTGTTAGCTTCTGTAAGAAAGTCTACATGGATAACACCCATCCAGTCCCAAAAAAATGTTGCCATCACTTTTCCCGCCGAACGGATCTTCCGCGCTCTCTTGGGTTTTGGAGAAGAGGCGTGTCGCCATTCACGTGATGCCTGCTGGGACTCAGGAATAAAATAGTGAACCCACGTTTCATCAGTGGTTACAATGGACTTCAAAAATGCATCTCCTTCATTTTCAAACCGCATTAGAAGAACACTGGCAGCTTGCATGCGCATCAATTTGTTCTCGTCCGTCAAAGTGCGTGGAACCCACCTAGCATTCACTTTTCTATATTTTAGGTGTTTTTTTATCATGTCTTCTACACTACCCACACTGATGCCAATTACTGATGCAACTTCTTTGATAGTGATGCGCCTGTTCTCACAAATAACCGCATTAACACGATTAATGTTTGTTGGGGTTATGGATGTTCGCGGCCGACGATTATGAGGTTCATTCTCAACGCGCTCTCGTCCCTCTCTGAAACACTTACACCATTCAAACCCACGGGTCCGTGAGAGGCACTCTTCCCTGTACTGTTTTTTGAGTCTCTGCAAAATTTCCGACGGTTGAACGTTTTCTCCAACGAGAAATTTGATGATAATGCGTTGTTCCACGCACCGCGGCACCTTTTGTTCACTCATCGTTCTAGCAAGACCCAGACGCGACTGAACAGGTTCTAACCTGCAAAGGAGGGAGGTGGGGGGTTGTGGCTAGATTCTCTCCAGGCGGCGCAGTTAATGCGTATGTCGGGGTATTTGAAAAAAAATATGTCCCGGTCATATTTGAACCACCTTGTAGTACAGAAGACCAGTATGACACAGTAAATGTCAATTTGCAGTTATGTTATTTTGAAGATTTTCAAACTTCCGAACCGAACAATTGACTGCCAAACTTTCATCGTAATCAGATCAGTAACTACAAATAAAAACCACCCAATTTTTCCCAAAAATTTCGAGCACATACAAGACATAATGTCGTATTACCATTCTTCTACGTGATATTCCGCGTCAGAGGAATTCGTCATCGATTTGCGTGAAATTACACGACAATTAGTGGTAAGTCAGATATGATTCGCCCTCAGGAAGACTATCCAAAGGAGAAATATCTTTATTTTGAGTGATTTTTATGGGAATAGGATGATATAATTGTCGAGTTAAAATTACTCAGGCGGACTCATCGCTGTGCATATGTATGTCCTCCCTCGTAAATTCCTAAGTATTTGCTGGCGCAGCTGTGCCAACTTCTACTATTTAAGTTGCACGCAATAAATAGCTTTTTACCCGAAGTAAATGTCGAATATAATTGCATGGCCAAGCAAATCTCACATTCAGAGTGTTAAACTACACCACTAAACTTTTGTTATGGTTCGTTACCTTACCTGGACTCTTTTTGAATCTCAGCAACATTTATTTGTTTGTAATTTTTTGAATAATCTCAAACTTCTACATATGTCTTTGTTCATATCTCACGCACTCACCTAACAATTTTTAATAAACCCTTGGTTTTGTTACCGTGATATTAATTTTTGGGATCACATAGATCCGTAATTACCCCTGGTTTATTCTATTTTTCCCTATTTTCATTTGAAACTTCTTGTCAAAACATCAGATAAACATTTTTTGACACCGTGGATATTTGATTCGTGTACTCTGTAAATATCTCTCTTAATCTCTATATATCTCTCAATAGGTATCTTTGAAGGAAACATAAGAATAGAGTTAACGTACGTTTAATTTTATATTTTATATAAATATATTGATTTATTATATGAAATATATCTGTCACGATTTCTTTATTAAAATAAATCGTTTACACTCCTTTTATTATTGATACATTCATGTTTACCACTTTAGCTAGCATTAAAGCTTGCGGTATGAAAAGATCCCAGGTATAACACTTGACAGGTAAACGCAGATATGAAACGAAGATTAAAGAAATGTATAAATACTCATTTTACATTACATACTATGTTTTCGTCAACTTAAAAAATACGATCATCAAAATCTAAGTGACATGTGGCACATTGTAGAGAAGGAAACGACAAGCTGTGTCAAAAAACAGTTAGGAAAGTGAGTTTTTTACGATAAAACCAAAAAGAGTGACCAACTTTAAGTTGACACATCAGTTCTTTGCAGAATTTTCCATCGTGTTTACACCTTACTGATAATGTTAATGATGCTTCAAATGCTAGCTTCGTTATCTTTATCTGTCTAAATGAAATTTAGAAATATTTACCAACAGATTAGGCCAATGATTCCCAAAGTGGGGGCGTCGAGACACGTCAAGGGGGCGCGGGACCCATCGAACCGAGGTATTCCCGAACATTCTAGAGGACTTGGCGCACTAGGAAGATATGAATTTTGTCACAGTTGCGTTGTTGCATTGTGTAATTTGTGACATAAGGTATCGTTCCAGATAATCTCAGAAAAAAACAGCAAGCACAAGAATGATTATATTAAATATGGGTTTATTTGCATGCTTAAGAATAGCGTCACACCTCTTCAGTGTGTTATGTTCTACGTGGTATTGAGCAATTTGGGTGAGAAAGCGTTTTCAGCAGTTTGAAATTAAAATAAAGTATCGGGGAAAACGTAACATTGTTAATGATTTACGTTGTACACTTTCTGATACTCAGCCAAAGATAGGGAATCTGGTAAAAAAAATGCAAGCTCATCCGTCTCACTGATTTTTTTCTCCCATGTTTAATTTAAATTTCATCTTGTAATATTAATTAGACATAAATCGTATTGCATTTTCTTGACTTAACGTATAAATACAATCATTTCAACAACAGCTCAAAAATCCTAATTAACTTGTAAAATTGTAAAGAGTAAAGAAATAAATTTACCGTTACTCAATGTAGGACTTGTTTTAATCATGACCAAATAAAAATGTGCAAGGGGGCGTGGGAAGTTCTGCTATTGACAGATGGCGTAATAAAATAAGTTTAGGAACCTCTGGCTTAGACGATACGCAGATCACGCTTGAATCGCATAATTGTTTCTGTTGGTCCGCCATAAAACAATGGTGTGTGATAAATGATAAAAATGATGAAGAACTGAAAAAAGGAATTCTTTGTTAAGTTATGATCTTCCCAGAGATAGTTGATAGATATAGATGGCGGAAGTAGAGGATCCCAATTTGTTTACATTTAAATGTTGTACAGTAGTTTTTAAACAATCGTTTATCGTTTTTATAATTACAAGCTTTACCGTAACTATGGGAGCTTAGAGCTTCTCCAGGCTGGGGCGATGCCCTGCTGTGGGAGATACCAGGTTGGTGAAAACCCCGTTATCCGACTGTAGGTCGGTGCCGGATCTCGGCATCCAACTGGTAAAGATCACCGCCACCTTCCGAAGAGGGGGAATGCACTACACTTACGGGACGAATGACCTTAGCACTTGGCGGGCCCGTAATCATTAACAACCAACCAACCAAACGAGGGTGAGGCCAATGGTCAAGTCAAGGGCAAAGCCCAGAAGGAGGTGGGAACGAGGAGCCGCGGGCGCGGGGTCGCCCGCCCGTGAGGGCGCACTACACTTACGGGACTAATGACCTTAGCAGCTAGCGCGTCTGGAATCACTAACAATGCTCAGGGCAAGGGCAAGGCCAAAGCCCAGAAGGAGGGAGGGGCGACGGGCCGCGGGCGCGGGATCGGCCGCCTGTGTGGGCGCACTACACTTACGGCACTAATGACCTTAGCAGCTAGCGCGTCTGGAATCACTAACAATGCTCAGGGCAAGGGCAAGGCCAAAGCCCAGAAGGAGGGAGGAGCGACGGGCCGCGGGCGCGGGATCGGCCGCCTGTGTGGGCGCACTACACTTACGGCACTAATGACCTTAGCAGCTAGCGCGTCTCGAATCACTAACAATGCTCAGGGCAAGGGCAAGGCCAAAGCCCAGAAGGAGGGAGGGGCGACGGGCCGCGGGCGCGGGATCGGCCGCCTGTGTGGGCGCACTACACTTACGGCACTAATGACCTTAGCAGCTAGCGCGTCTGGAATCACTAACAATGCTCAGGGCAAGGGCAAGGCCAAAGCCCAGAAGGAGGGAGGGGCGACGGGCCGCGGGCGCGGGATCGGCCGCCTGTGTGGGCGCACTACACTTACGGCACTAATGACCTTAGCAGCTAGCGCGTCTGGAATCACTAACAATGCTCAGGGCAAGGGCAAGGCCAAAGCCCAGAAGGAGGGAGGGGCGACGGGCCGCGGGCGCGGGATCGGCCGCCTGTGTGGGCGCACTACACTTACGGCACTAATGACCTTAGCAGCTAGCGCGTCTGGAATCACTAACAATGCTCAGGGCAAGGGCAAGGCCAAAGCCCAGAAGGAGGGAGGGGCGACGGGCCGCGGGCGCGGGATCGGCCGCCTGTGTGGGCGCACTACACTTACGGCACTAATGACCTTAGCAGCTAGCGCGTCTGGAATCACTAACAATGCTCAGGGCAAGGGCAAGGCCAAAGCCCAGAAGGAGGGAGGGGCGACGGGCCGCGGGCGCGGGATCGGCCGCCTGTGTGGGCGCACTACACTTACGGCACTAATGACCTTAGCAGCTAGCGCGTCTCGAATCACTAACAATGCTCAGGGCAAGGGCAAAGCCAAAGCCCAGAAGGAGGGAGGGGCGACGGGCCGCGGGCGCGGGATCGGCCGCCTGTGTGGGCGCACTACACTTACGGCACTAATGACCTTAGCAGCTAGCGCGTCTGGAATCACTAACAATGCTCAGGGCAAGGGCAAGGCCAAAGCCCAGAAGGAGGGAGGGGCGACGGGCCGCGGGCGCGGGATCGGCCGCCTGTGTGGGCGCACTACACTTACGGCACTAATGACCTTAGCAGCTAGCGCGTCTCGAATCACTAACAATGCTCAGGGCAAGGGCAAGGCCAAAGCCCAGAAGGAGGGAGGGGCGACGGGCCGCGGGCGCGGGATCGGCCGCCTGTGTGGGCGCACTACACTTACGGCACTAATGACCTTCAGCTAGCGCGTCTCGAATCACTAACAATGCTCAGGGCAAGGGCAAGGCCAAAGCCCAGAAGGAGGGAGGGGCGACGGGCCGCGGGCGCGGGATCGGCCGCCTGTGTGGGCGCACTACACTTACGGCACTAATGACCTTAGCAGCTAGCGCGTCTCGAATCACTAACAATGCTCAGGGCAAGGGCAAGGCCAAAGCCCAGAAGGAGGGAGGGGCGACGGGCCGCGGGCGCGGGATCGGCCGCCTGTGTGGGCGCACTACACTTACGGCACTAATGACCTTAGCAGCTAGCGCGTCTCGAATCACTAACAATGCTCAGGGCAAGGGCAAGGCCAAAGCCCAGAAGGAGGGAGGGGCGACGGGCCGCGGGCGCGGGATCGGCCGCCTGTGTGGGCGCACTACACTTACGGCACTAATGACCTTAGCAGCTAGCGCGTCTCGAATCACTAACAATGCTCAGGGCAAGGGCAAGGCCAAAGCCCAGAAGGAGGGAGGGGCGACGGGCCGCGGGCGCGGGATCGGCCGCCTGTGTGGGCGCACTACACTTACGGCACTAATGACCTTAGCAGCTAGCGCGTCTGGAATCACTAACAATGCTCAGGGCAAGGGCAAAGCCAAAGCCCAGAAGGAGGGAGGGGCGACGGGCCGCGGGCGCGGGATCGGCCGCCTGTGTGGGCGCACTACACTTACGGCACTAATGACCTTAGCAGCTAGCGCGTCTGGAATCACTAACAATGCTCAGGGCAAGGGCAAGGCCAAAGCCCAGAAGGAGGGAGGGGCGACGGGCCGCGGGCGCGGGATCGGCCGCCTGTGTGGGCGCACTACACTTACGGCACTAATGACCTTAGCAGCTAGCGCGTCTGGAATCACTAACAATGCTCAGGGCAAGGGCAAAGCCAAAGCCCAGAAGGAGGGAGGGGCGACGGGCCGCGGGCGCGGGATCGGCCGCCTGTGTGGGCGCACTACACTTACGGCACTAATGACCTTAGCAGCTAGCGCGTCTCGAATCACTAACAATGCTCAGGGCAAGGGCAAGGCCAAAGCCCAGAAGGAGGGAGGGGCGACGGGCCGCGGGCGCGGGATCGGCCGCCTGTGTGGGCGCACTACACTTACGGCACTAATGACCTTAGCAGCTAGCGCGTCTCGAATCACTAACAATGCTCAGGGCAAGGGCAAAGCCAAAGCCCAGAAGGAGGGAGGGGCGACGGGCCGCGGGCGCGGGATCGGCCGCCTGTGTGGGCGCACTACACTTACGGCACTAATGACCTTAGCAGCTAGCGCGTCTGGAATCACTAACAATGCTCAGGGCAAGGGCAAGGCCAAAGCCCAGAAGGAGGGAGGGGCGACGGGCCGCGGGCGCGGGATCGGCCGCCTGTGTGGGCGCACTACACTTACGGCACTAATGACCTTAGCAGCTAGCGCGTCTGGAATCACTAACAATGCTCAGGGCAAGGGCAAGGCCAAAGCCCAGAAGGAGGGAGGGGCGACGGGCCGCGGGCGCGGGATCGGCCGCCTGTGTGGGCGCACTACACTTACGGCACTAATGACCTTAGCAGCTAGCGCGTCTCGAATCACTAACAATGCTCAGGGCAAGGGCAAGGCCAAAGCCCAGAAGGAGGGAGGGGCGACGGGCCGCGGGCGCGGGATCGGCCGCCTGTGTGGGCGCACTACACTTACGGCACTAATGACCTTAGCAGCTAGCGCGTCTGGAATCACTAACAATGCTCAGGGCAAGGGCAAGGCCAAAGCCCAGAAGGAGGGAGGGGCGACGGGCCGCGGGCGCGGGATCGGCCGCCTGTGCGGGCGCACTACACTTACGGCACTAATGACCTTAGCAGCTAGCGCGTCTCGAATCACTAACAATGCTCAGGGCAAGGGCAAGGCCAAAGCCCAGAAGGAGGGAGGGGCGACGGGCCGCGGGCGCGGGATCGGCCGCCTGTGTGGGCGCACTACACTTACGGCACTAATGACCTTAGCAGCTAGCGCGTCTCGAATCACTAACAATGCTCAGGGCAAGGGCAAGGCCAAAGCCCAGAAGGAGGGAGGGGCGACGGGCCGCGGGCGCGGGATCGGCCGCCTGTGTGGGCGCACTACACTTACGGCACTAATGACCTTAGCAGCTAGCGCGTCTGGAATCACTAACAATGCTCAGGGCAAGGGCAAAGCCAAAGCCCAGAAGGAGGGAGGGGCGACGGGCCGCGGGCGCGGGATCGGCCGCCTGTGTGGGCGCACTACACTTACGGCACTAATGACCTTAGCAGCTAGCGCGTCTCGAATCACTAACAATGCTCAGGGCAAGGGCAAGGCCAAAGCCCAGAAGGAGGGAGGGGCGACGGGCCGCGGGCGCGGGATCGGCCGCCTGTGTGGGCGCACTACACTTACGGCACTAATGACCTTAGCAGCTAGCGCGTCTGGAATCACTAACAATGCTCAGGGCAAGGGCAAAGCCAAAGCCCAGAAGGAGGGAGGGGCGACGGGCCGCGGGCGCGGGATCGGCCGCCTGTGTGGGCGCACTACACTTACGGCACTAATGACCTTAGCAGCTAGCGCGTCTCGAATCACTAACAATGCTCAGGGCAAGGGCAAGGCCAAAGCCCAGAAGGAGGGAGGGGCGACGGGCCGCGGGCGCGGGATCGGCCGCCTGTGTGGGCGCACTACACTTACGGCACTAATGACCTTAGCAGCTAGCGCGTCTCGAATCACTAACAATGCTCAGGGCAAGGGCAAAGCCAAAGCCCAGAAGGAGGGAGGGGCGACGGGCCGCGGGCGCGGGATCGGCCGCCTGTGTGGGCGCACTACACTTACGGCACTAATGACCTTAGCAGCTAGCGCGTCTGGAATCACTAACAATGCTCAGGGCAAGGGCAAGGCCAAAGCCCAGAAGGAGGGAGGGGCGACGGGCCGCGGGCGCGGGATCGGCCGCCTGTGTGGGCGCACTACACTTACGGCACTAATGACCTTAGCAGCTAGCGCGTCTGGAATCACTAACAATGCTCAGGGCAAGGGCAAGGCCAAAGCCCAGAAGGAGGGAGGGGCGACGGGCCGCGGGCGCGGGATCGGCCGCCTGTGTGGGCGCACTACACTTACGGCACTAATGACCTTAGCAGCTAGCGCGTCTCGAATCACTAACAATGCTCAGGGCAAGGGCAAGGCCAAAGCCCAGAAGGAGGGAGGGGCGACGGGCCGCGGGCGCGGGATCGGCCGCCTGTGTGGGCGCACTACACTTACGGCACTAATGACCTTAGCAGCTAGCGCGTCTGGAATCACTAATAATGCTCAGGGCAAGGGCAAGGCCAAAGCCCAGAAGGAGGGAGGGGCGACGGGCCGCGGGCGCGGGATCGGCCGCCTGTGCGGGCGCACTACACTTACGGCACTAATGACCTTAGCAGCTAGCGCGTCTCGAATCACTAACAATGCTCAGGGCAAGGGCAAAGCCAAAGCCCAGAAGGAGGGAGGGGCGACGGGCCGCGGGCGCGGGATCGGCCGCCTGTGTGGGCGCACTACACTTACGGCACTAATGACCTTAGCAGCTAGCGCGTCTGGAATCACTAACAATGCTCAGGGCAAGGGCAAAGCCAAAGCCCAGAAGGAGGGAGGGGCGACGGGCCGCGGGCGCGGGATCGGCCGCCTGTGTGGGCGCACTACACTTACGGCACTAATGACCTTAGCAGCTAGCGCGTCTGGAATCACTAACAATGCTCAGGGCAAGGGCAAGGCCAAAGCCCAGAAGGAGGGAGGGGCGACGGGCCGCGGGCGCGGGATCGGCCGCCTGTGTGGGCGCACTACACTTACGGCACTAATGACCTTAGCAGCTAGCGCGTCTGGAATCACTAACAATGCTCAGGGCAAGGGCAAGGCCAAAGCCCAGAAGGAGGGAGGGGCGACGGGCCGCGGGCGCGGGATCGGCCGCCTGTGTGGGCGCACTACACTTACGGCACTAATGACCTTAGCAGCTAGCGCGTCTGGAATCACTAACAATGCTCAGGGCAAGGGCAAGGCCAAAGCCCAGAAGGAGGGAGGGGCGACGGGCCGCGGGCGCGGGATCGGCCGCCTGTGTGGGCGCACTACACTTACGGCACTAATGACCTTAGCAGCTAGCGCGTCTGGAATCACTAACAATGCTCAGGGCAAGGGCAAGGCCAAAGCCCAGAAGGAGGGAGGGGCGACGGGCCGCGGGCGCGGGATCGGCCGCCTGTGTGGGCGCACTACACTTACGGCACTAATGACCTTAGCAGCTAGCGCGTCTCGAATCACTAACAATGCTCAGGGCAAGGGCAAGGCCAAAGCCCAGAAGGAGGGAGGGGCGACGGGCCGCGGGCGCGGGATCGGCCGCCTGTGCGGGCGCACTACACTTACGGCACTAATGACCTTAGCAGCTAGCGCGTCTCGAATCACTAACAATGCTCAGGGCAAGGGCAAAGCCAAAGCCCAGAAGGAGGGAGGGGCGACGGGCCGCGGGCGCGGGATCGGCCGCCTGTGTGGGCGCACTACACTTACGGCACTAATGACCTTAGCAGCTAGCGCGTCTGGAATCACTAACAATGCTCAGGGCAAGGGCAAGGCCAAAGCCCAGAAGGAGGGAGGGGCGACGGGCCGCGGGCGCGGGATCGGCCGCCTGTGTGGGCGCACTACACTTACGGCACTAATGACCTTAGCAGCTAGCGCGTCTGGAATCACTAACAATGCTCAGGGCAAGGGCAAGGCCAAAGCCCAGAAGGAGGGAGGGGCGACGGGCCGCGGGCGCGGGATCGGCCGCCTGTGTGGGCGCACTACACTTACGGCACTAATGACCTTAGCAGCTAGCGCGTCTGGAATCACTAACAATGCTCAGGGCAAGGGCAAGGCCAAAGCCCAGAAGGAGGGAGGGGCGACGGGCCGCGGGCGCGGGATCGGCCGCCTGTGTGGGCGCACTACACTTACGGCACTAATGACCTTAGCAGCTAGCGCATCTGGAATCACTAACAATGCTCAGGGCAAGGGCAAGGCCAAAGCCCAGAAGGAGGGAGGGGCGACGGGCCGCGGGCGCGGGATCGGCCGCCTGTGCGGGCGCACTACACTTACGGCACTAATGACCTTAGCAGCTAGCGCGTCTCGAATCACTAACAATGCTCAGGGCAAGGGCAAAGCCAAAGCCCAGAAGGAGGGAGGGGCGACGGGCCGCGGGCGCGGGATCGGCCGCCTGTGTGGGCGCACTACACTTACGGCACTAATGACCTTAGCAGCTAGCGCGTCTGGAATCACTAACAATGCTCAGGGCAAGGGCAAAGCCAAAGCCCAGAAGGAGGGAGGGGCGACGGGCCGCGGGCGCGGGATCGGCCGCCTGTGTGGGCGCACTACACTTACGGCACTAATGACCTTAGCAGCTAGCGCGTCTGGAATCACTAACAATGCTCAGGGCAAGGGCAAGGCCAAAGCCCAGAAGGAGGGAGGGGCGACGGGCCGCGGGCGCGGGATCGGCCGCCTGTGTGGGCGCACTACACTTACGGCACTAATGACCTTAGCAGCTAGCGCGTCTGGAATCACTAACAATGCTCAGGGCAAGGGCAAAGCCAAAGCCCAGAAGGAGGGAGGGGCGACGGGCCGCGGGCGCGGGATCGGCCGCCTGTGTGGGCGCACTACACTTACGGCACTAATGACCTTAGCAGCTAGCGCGTCTCGAATCACTAACAATGCTCAGGGCAAGGGCAAGGCCAAAGCCCAGAAGGAGGGAGGGGCGACGGGCCGCGGGCGCGGGATCGGCCGCCTGTGTGGGCGCACTACACTTACGGCACTAATGACCTTAGCAGCTAGCGCGTCTGGAATCACTAACAATGCTCAGGGCAAGGGCAAGGCCAAAGCCCAGAAGGAGGGAGGGGCGACGGGCCGCGGGCGCGGGATCGGCCGCCTGTGTGGGCGCACTACACTTACGGCACTAATGACCTTAGCAGCTAGCGCGCCTTGAATCACTAACAATGCTCAGGGCAAGGGCAAGGCCAAAGCCCAGAAGGAGGGAGGGGCGACGGGCCGCGGGCGCGGGATCGGCCGCCTGTGTGGGCGCACTACACTTACGGCACTAATGACCTTAGCAGCTAGCGCGTCTCGAATCACTAACAATGCTCAGGGCAAGGGCAAGGCCAAAGCCCAGAAGGAGGGAGGGGCGACGGGCCGCGGGCGCGGGATCGGCCGCCTGTGTGGGCGCACTACACTTACGGCACTAATGACCTTAGCAGCTAGCGCGTCTGGAATCACTAACAATGCTCAGGGCAAGGGCAAGGCCAAAGCCCAGAAGGAGGGAGGGGCGACGGGCCGCGGGCGCGGGATCGGCCGCCTGTGTGGGCGCACTACACTTACGGCACTAATGACCTTAGCAGCTAGCGCGTCTGGATTCACTAACAATGCTCAGGGCAAGGGCAAGGCCAAAGCCCAGAAGGAGGGAGGGGCGACGGGCCGCGGGCGCGGGATCGGCCGCCTGTGTGGGCGCACTACACTTACGGCACTAATGACCTTAGCAGCTAGCGCGTCTGGAATCACTAACAATGCTCAGGGCAAGGGCAAGGCCAAAGCCCAGAAAAAGGGAGGGGCGACGGGCCGCGGGCGCGGGATCGGCCGCCTGTGTGGGCGCACTACACTTACGGCACTAATGACCTTAGCAGCTAGCGCGTCTCGAATCACTAACAATGCTCAGGGCAAGGGCAAGGCCAAAGCCCAGAAGGAGGGAGGGGCGACGGGCCGCGGGCGCGGGATCGGCCGCCTGTGTGGGCGCACTACACTTACGGCACTAATGACCTTAGCAGCTAGCGCGTCTGGAATCACTAACAATGCTCAGGGCAAGGGCAAGGCCAAAGCCCAGAAGGAGGGAGGGGCGACGGGCCGCGGGCGCGGGATCGGCCGCCTGTGTGGGCGCACTACACTTACGGCACTAATGACCTTAGCAGCTAGCGCGTCTCGAATCACTAACAATGCTCAGGGCAAGGGCAAGGCCAAAGCCCAGAAGGAGGGAGGAGCGACGGGCCGCGGGCGCGGGATCGGCCGCCTGTGTGGGCGCACTACACTTACGGCACTAATGACCTTAGCAGCTAGCGCGTCTCGAATCACTAACAATGCTCAGGGCAAGGGCAAGGCCAAAGCCCAGAAGGAGGGAGGGGCGACGGGCCGCGGGCGCGGGATCGGCCGCCTGTGTGGGCGCACTACACTTACGGCACTAATGACCTTAGCAGCTAGCGCGTCTCGAATCACTAACAATGCTCAGGGCAAGGGCAAGGCCAAAGCCCAGAAGGAGGGAGGGGCGACGGGCCGCGGGCGCGGGATCGGCCGCCTGTGTGGGCGCACTACACTTACGGCACTAATGACCTTAGCAGCTAGCGCGTCTCGAATCACTAACAATGCTCAGGGCAAGGGCAAGGCCAAAGCCCAGAAGGAGGGAGGGGCGACGGGCCGCGGGCGCGGGATCGGCCGCCTGTGTGGGCGCACTACACTTACGGCACTAATGACCTTAGCAGCTAGCGCGTCTGGAATCACTAACAATGCTCAGGGCAAGGGCAAGGCCAAAGCCCAGAAGGAGGGAGGGGCGACGGGCCGCGGGCGCGGGATCGGCCGCCTGTGTGGGCGCACTACACTTACGGCACTAATGACCTTAGCAGCTAGCGCGTCTGGAATCACTAACAATGCTCAGGGCAAGGGCAAGGCCAAAGCCCAGAAGGAGGGAGGGGCGACGGGCCGCGGGCGCGGGATCGGCCGCCTGTGTGGGCGCACTACACTTACGGCACTAATGACCTTAGCAGCTAGCGCGTCTCGAATCACTAACAATGCTCAGGGCAAGGGCAAGGCCAAAGCCCAGAAGGAGGGAGGGGCGACGGGCCGCGGGCGCGGGATCGGCCGCCTGTGTGGGCGCACTACACTTACGGCACTAATGACCTTAGCAGCTAGCGCGTCTCGAATCACTAACAATGCTCAGGGCAAGGGCAAGGCCAAAGCCCAGAAGGAGGGAGGGGCGACGGGCCGCGGGCGCGGGATCGGCCGCCTGTGTGGGCGCACTACACTTACGGCACTAATGACCTTAGCAGCTAGCGCGTCTGGAATCACTAACAATGCTCAGGGCAAGGGCAAGGCCAAAGCCCAGAAGGAGGGAGGGGCGACGGGCCGCGGGCGCGGGATCGGCCGCCTGTGTGGGCGCACTACACTTACGGCACTAATGACCTTAGCAGCTAGCGCGTCTCGAATCACTAACAATGCTCAGGGCAAGGGCAAGGCCAAAGCCCAGAAGGAGGGAGGGGCGACGGGCCGCGGGCGCGGGATCGGCCGCCTGTGTGGGCGCACTACACTTACGGCACTAATGACCTTAGCAGCTAGCGCGTCTCGAATCACTAACAATGCTCAGGGCAAGGGCAAGGCCAAAGCCCAGAAGGAGGGAGGGGCGACGGGCCGCGGGCGCGGGATCGGCCGCCTGTGTGGGCGCACTACACTTACGGCACTAATGACCTTAGCAGCTAGCGCGTCTGGAATCACTAACAATGCTCAGGGCAAGGGCAAGGCCAAAGCCCAGAAGGAGGGAGGAGCGACGGGCCGCGGGCGCGGGATCGGCCGCCTGTGTGGGCGCACTACACTTACGGCACTAATGACCTTAGCAGCTAGCGCGTCTGGAATCACTAACAATGCTCAGGGCAAGGGCAAGGCCAAAGCCCAGAAGGAGGGAGGGGCGACGGGCCGCGGGCGCGGGATCGGCCGCCTGTGTGGGCGCACTACACTTACGGCACTAATGACCTTAGCAGCTAGCGCGTCTCGAATCACTAACAATGCTCAGGGCAAGGGCAAAGCCAAAGCCCAGAAGGAGGGAGGGGCGACGGGCCGCGGGCGCGGGATCGGCCGCCTGTGTGGGCGCACTACACTTACAGGACTAATGACCTTGGCATCTGGCACGCCCGGAATCACTATCAACCAACCAACCAACCAACCAACCAACCAACCAACCAACCAACCAACCAATCGTGCAATGCTCAGGGCAAGGGCAAGGGCAAAGCCCTGAGGGAGGGAGGGGCGAGGGGCTGCGTGCGCGGAGTCGCCCGCCCGTGTGGGCGCACTACACTTAAGGGACTAATAACGTTGGCATCTGGCACGCCCGGAATCACTATCAACCAACCAACCAATCGAGGGCGAGGGCAACGCTCAGGGCAAGGGCAAGGGCAAAGCCCAGAGGGAGAGAGGGAGGGAGGGACGAGGGGCTGCGCGCGCGTGTGGGCGCCTGCCGCAACCCAGGGCGTCGCGCCGAGTCCGCTATTGATCCTCGCGAGGATTGCTCCTCACGCCACTCGCCGCGATGCCGCGCCGCGCCCGGCGCAGCCCTACCGCGCTCGCCCTGGACCCGGGGCAGCCCCAGCCCCCCCCCCCCTTGCGCCGACGCCAAAGCCCGCCTCCGCGCCCCATTGCACGTCCGGGGGCCCCGGCTGCCAAGAGATGACAAGAGAATAAATTAAGCTCAGATAAAACTTTTCCTTAAACATCTATCACACTCTCCTAACAGGTGCCTCTTGAGCTTTCCTCAAATAGAAAGGAAGTTTATGGGTAAAACGTAATATATTGTTGAGTTGTTACTAAAACTTGCTTAGCACTTTGGTGTTGAACTTTGAATAAATAATTAATTTAAAAAATTGTTATTTTGAGTGGCCACTGTTCACAGGTAAAAACGAGTTTTCACAGTGTTTGCTATTTACTTTACATTATCTGTTTGGAAAAGTATGAGGCCATTCAGATAAGCATTTATCATAACTGGGTTTTGCATTGATATCAAAGGCCTTAATGTTATCTATTTTTGGAAACTTTCTTCCCCATGTTTGCTAACTACTACTGAGCATTCTCTTGAAGTTACCAAGAAAAACTACTTGTACAATTTTCTCTGTCAACAGAGTATCATGAGCCATTGGTTTTTAACCAATTTGTACCAACTTTTGCATTCTGCAGATGTAAAATAAATTATGTTAATTGCGGCATTCAATAAGTATTCACACTCATTTATGTCGTATGTAAACAAAGTGTGTCTGTAAGTATGCCTTGTTTGCTCAAAGACACAAGAGTAAGCTTTCTTACATGTATCTCTCTTTTGCTGGTTTTGTGACTTAAGCGACTTTAAAACGCAGTTTATCTTGGAATATTTCTTGTTTGATCTTCTTTTATTTCATTTTTTCTTATCTAGAAATCTTCTGTCTTTTCTTTCTCCAAATTATATCTGCGGTGTGTAACACACCGTCTTTCAAGTAAGCAAAGTTTGCTGCGAGGAATGTAGCTGGCGTGGTACCACGAGACAAAAAGTGTTTTTTTTTTTATGTATCAGCCAAGTTACTTCAGCAACTCCAATGTTATCGAGCTAGATTATAAGCCTAGAGTTATAATTGCCAATAAATGTGAGTGACTTGATAAAATATTCTAAATAACTTGGCCGATACATTTGTTTACTTCTTTAGAATACTACATATTTATAATGGTACCATAGGGCAAACTGATGTGCCCTGACATGACTTATGATACCACATGTTCGAATTGCTTCATGCTTTCTGACGTCACGAAACACTTTAGTGACCGACAGAAGAATGAACATCCTGATAGTGAATTTTAAATTAGCAGGCAGTTTTTGTTCCGCGTTAGAGATTTCATAATAAAACCAAACAGATAACATGTTTGCGTCAAAACGAGACATCCTGTTGGCAACGTTTTGTTGCACTGGGCCAGCCCGCATCGCATGTGACTGCTGTGCGTAGCCTAAATTATGACGAAAGTTAGCTGCATTCGGGAAAAATAGCCTACCTTCACAAGGGCGCATTTTGTCCTACAGCAGACTGGGAAATCCCCAAAAGCATGGAATTCCAGATCCGAAAAATGTTCATTGTACCAGTGCGCCCATTCTCCATCGCCATTTTCTTAAATACGGTACCTTAGCATTCATTCCTTAACGCAACTACTTCGTTACTTAGGAAAAGGTTTGAGAGATTAGTTTTTTGAAGCAGATATCGACATAACCATCAATACAATTAATGTCAGTCCTTAAATCACCCATATAAAAATCAATCAAGAGCTGCTTATATCAGAGAATATATAGCAATAATTTCAAAACTTAGAATATGTACCTTCCGTTGTTCTTGCCTATCCTCCAGTCATGCAGGGCATATGATGGACACCGTTTGGTGCAGAACGAAATATGATGACTTTGAATGGATGTTTTACCAGCGGGAAATTGCTATGTATTCCGTAACAGTTGCATACCAACGAAATTTCCGTACCCGATGAACACCGGGTCACTGCCAGACCAAAGAATTAATTGCAATATTATTTAATATTTTTTTAAATAAATAAGAACTAACATTTGTGATCAACAATATGTTATAATCATTTTCAGCATGTTTGCTTCTAATATTTTCAGTTTATGAGGAGTTGCAAGGACCTTTATATTTCGAATGTTTTATGTATTTGTTGCCCTTTGCGCGGTGACACTGAGGTCCATGTTAACGTGTTTATTGGCAGGCGTGCCTCTAAGACAATGCCGGATTTCCCAAGTTAGTACGCATTATGATAGTTTTGAATTTTTTGTTAACATCCGATGTGCTTTGACAGATTAAACTATCACGAAGGCTCAGAAAAGTTGTAATAAAGAAGTCCTAAAACAGAAAGAGCAACCCCTCATCTATAGCAAGATATTGGGAAACATATACGTGAGGGTCGTCGTTCTCTCTCTCCCTATTGGTATGGGACAGTTATTATCATTCATTAACTCGGAATAGCTTGGTGGCGTATGGTCTCAAACGAACGGCAAAGGCTGAAAATTATACAATAATAATAATAATAATAATAATAATAATAATAATAATAATTGATATTATTATTAATGTTATAAATTCCTACAAATGCTCACTAAAATCCCAATGTTCCCATCAACTAACCTTATCGATTGTGGTTTTGTAGTCACAGCGCACAAAAGTTCACGAAACGGTAGAGCCCCAGTTGAGCAACGGGGCCCGTGCAGCAGAGCTGATGGCTTATCTGGCGCAAAGCTCGCAAAACACGCTGCCCGGGCGAGCGCGAGCGCTGGCGAGCGCAGCCAGATGGAAGGAGGTTGTGATCGGCGGCAGCGGCAGAGGCGGTGACGATGTCCGAAGAACTGACAGAGTCTACGTGGCCATGGATTGAAGAAAAGAGCACTAAACGGAGGAGAATTCGAGGTTGGCAGAATCAGAGCAAATAGAAAGAGGAGAATAAATAATGTTTACAGAGTTCTTTGAGAAAATTCAATTGAACACTCTTACAAGAACCTAACGTTTTCATTTAAATACTCTTCTTCACGACATTCTAATTATTTATTATTTTTAAACTTATATACTCAATGAAATTTTACATATTAATTACGATTCTGGTTGCCACCGACTTACTTCACATTCTGCAGCACGTGTAGACTGTTGGACTATGTAACCTGTTTCTGTTGTGGTGTACTATTGTTTCTTTTAACGTACCTAATGTTGTTGTTTTGTTTTTTAAATTAGTTTTCCTATTTCGTCTTATTTGGATTCTGGAACAATCAGTTATTCAGTATTATCTGTTGTACAGTATGTCAACAAATTCCTCGGACATCTTTTATTCTCACTTCCGCTTGGAGAATGGAGAAAAGTTTGCATATTTTTTGGGAGAATTTTATTTTTATTGATGTATTTCTCCGTCTTCGGAAATCGACCTGCATGCTGCTGGGACAGGTGTGAGAACGTGCAGAAGGCGGGAGAGTCAACGCGGGGGAGCCTGAAGGTGGCGCAAGCGCTGCGCCCGTGAGGGGTACGGCGCGGCGGCGGAGGGGGCTGCGGCGGCCGAAGGGGCTTGGCAGCGGCGCGGGCGGCTGGCGGGCGGCCAGCGGCGGTGCGCAAACAAGCGCCTCCCCAAAAATACGGTTGCGAAGTCGTGTTGACCCTCCGCCGTCGCCCGCGCGTGCGAGGCGCGCTCTGGCGCGACGCATGGCGGCGGAGGCGGTGATGACCACGGCGACGGCGGCGAGTGGGAACGCTGGTGATGGTGACGGCGGCGGCGTTGGGGATGGAGGTGGTGGCGGTGGCGGCGATGGCGACGGCGGCGGCGGAGACGGGGATGGCGGCGGGAGGGAACGCTGGTCATCGGGATGGCGGTGGCGGCGGGCTCTGGTGACGGTGGAGGGGGCGGGGGCAGGGGCGGTGACGGTGGCGGTGTTGACAGCTCTGACGGCGACGACGACGGCGACGACGACGGCGACGGGGATGGCGGCGTGAGGCAACACTGGTGATGAGGCGGCGGCGTTTGGGATGGTGGTGTCGGCGGGCCTTGGCGGCGGCGGCGGTGGCTGTGGCGGCGGCGGCGGCGGCGGTGGGGGCGGTGGCGGGGGCTGTGGCGGCGGTTCCGACGGCGGCGGCGGCGACGGCGGCGACGAAGACAGCGACGGGGATGGCGGCGAGAGGGAACGCTGGTGATGGGGACTATAGCGGCGTTGGGAACTGCGGTGGTGGAGGGCCCTGGTGGCGGTGACGACGGCGATGACAATGGTAGCCGGGATGGGAGGAAGAGGGCACAGGTGACGGGGCCGGTGCTGTGGGACACAGCGGCGGAGGCGGAGATGGTGGGGGCGGGGCGGAGTCGGAGGCAATAGCCGCCGCTGTGATGGCGGGACCGCGAACATGGGCGGGGACGTGGGTGGAGACGCTGGTGGATGCACGTGCGGTGGGGGCGGGAGCCGCAATGACGTACGCGTTGGGGGCGGGGGGGACTGCAGTGATGACTTGAGCAGAGGCAGTGGCGGTGGCGGTGGCGGCGCCACGCGGGGAGCAGGGCCGGTGGCGCATCCAGGCGGAGGCGTGTATCTGAGCATCTTGGAATGCGGGACTCGATAGGGAGGTGTGCACTGGAAATTGAACGAATGCAATTTGGAGATCATTTGGTACGGATACGAGCTTTAAAGATTTTACGACGCGTTAAAGATGTGGAGATCGGTTTGGATATGGGCACTGAAGAAAGGAAGGTCAGGTGGGAATGATAGGAAGGACTCAGGTCCGAATATTAGGCGAGAATCTAATTGTACAAAAACTATAAAAACCGTAAATGTAAAATGTAAACCACAGGCAACAGTCACAGCCATCCCTACCAAAGATCTTCCAGGAAATGAATCACTGTTGAAGATAACAACGTAAGCATGAAAATAATGAAAAGTGAAGTATCTTATTTATAAAAAACAATACAACCATTTCCAAAAGTAAGATTACTATCAATACAAACAAAACACTCACACAAACAAAAAATCAAATATCCACAAAGCTTCGCGCATAAGTAGAAGGTAAAGGACAAACGTCTTATAGAGAGCGTTGCCCGCGGCCGCCGACAGCGCGCCGCGCAGATCGAGGAGTGGGACCCGACATCAAAGAGCGCGCTGGGTAAGAGGGCGTGTGCAGTGGATAGGATCCAGGGACGGAAGCGCTTCGGGAGTGCTTGAAGGCTGATATGAAAAGTTGTTGGCACCACAGTGCGGGTTTTGGGAATGGTATCAGGAAGAGCCCTGTAGTTAGAATTTTCTGTACGGGGAACTCGTACACAGGATTATTCAGGATTAATTTGACGCAGAAGTTCACGTGTAATATTTCATAGAATTGTCCCATTTCCTTTACTAAGAGATGAGAAGGTCCTGTATTTGCGATAATTAAAAATAAAGTGGGATAATTTTAGATTCCAACCTGGCAAGAAAGAAACATGATAATACAATATCAGGCCGTTATTTTTATTTTGTAAGGAACTTTAATAAACAATATTCCTCTCCCTCATAATTCGAATTCCAATATCACAAATTCCTTTTCATCTCTAATTTTATTCAAGCCCTCTTCGCCTCTCTGAACAAAGGGTTCGGTAAATCAGACCTCGATAAATCAAAATATTCGATTCCTCTTTTCCGGTTTTCTTTTGCCCTCTTTCGTTTTCTTTTGTTCTCTTTTCGTATTTACGTTCGTTGGTCATTTTTTTGCTTTTCCTCTTCTCATTCGAGAAATTAATGTTCCACTGCATTTGTTTTACGATTGGCCAGAAGTGGAATGTGGACGCTTTTTCACCATGATAGCAGAGTTTTGAAGACTGTCGCGTGGGTCGTATGACAGGAAGCGTTGGAGAACGAAGAAAAAGATAAGAGTTAAGTGCTGTAGTGATAACTTGTAAAAACAAAGCTAGGCGTTGAGTGGAATAAATAAAAAAGAAGACATTGGATAGAACTTTTGAAAGGCAAAAAACGCAAGGACGAGCAACTTGCGATACATAACGTGAATGTGAGCTACTCAAGCAGTTCTTTTACGTTGGCTCAGCCAAATATATTACCACAAAATCATATGCATCGTTATTTACAACTATTTATTTGCTGATTGACGAAATAAAAAAAACAAATCGTTTGATACGGTCATGATATGCGAATGACAGACGAAAGATGCCCAAAGCGAGTCTAGCAATGGGTGCCGAAAGAAAGACAGAAGAGAAGAAGACCTAGACTTGTATGGCAGCAGGGAGTGCAAGAGGCTATGACGACAAGAGAAATGCAAGACGATCTATGGTCAAATAGAGAGGCGTGGAGACTAAGAGCGGAGAAACGGCGACAGCTGTAGAGCAACGCCGTACTTTATATTGGCTGATTATTTGCTATTAACAACAAAATGAATGTTACTATTTAGAATTATTTAATTGCTAATCAAAATTGCAAAACTTACTTTAATTTCTCTAAAAATTTCTGTAGGTGGTGAATTGATTTAAACGTAAACACGCACAATAACTTCATTACAAAATCAAATATACCCATTCAGAACATTCGTAGGAATAATTTAATTTCTGTTCATTAACAAAAGTGATGAAGAGAGCATGCGTGTAGGGGCACAGGCGAGTCAGAACTGAGAGGTCACGTGTCTGCGTGAGAGAGAGGCTCTCTTCCGGGGGACTCCTCGCACAGGCGATGCAACGCCCTCTGTGACCCATCCCCACCCCACCCCGCTCACACACACACACACACACACACACACACACACAGAGCTCGCTTTCCCAAACCGCTCCCATCGTATAGTTCTCCGCTGCCATCAACACCTCAGCCATTACCTGTTCCGCCTCACGCCACCGACATCATCGCTGCCACCGCCGCCTCAGCCGCTGCTTTGTAATTGCCGCCTCTAGCATATTGCATGCGTCCCTGTTGCCGCCGACGCCACCTCCACATCTATTGTCTGTCTCCGTCTACCTCGCGTATCAAATCGTCCATACCAAATTCTCCTTATCGGCCTAAACCCCGCATCCGCCGCACCCTCTTCCCTGTGCCCCTTTCCGCAATATCCATTCCCGGTCGTCCATAAATGCTGGCTGACCCAAGTCCAGTATTCAGCGCTTTATCCATCCACAATAAACTATTCCTGCGTCTCATACGTCTCTGTCGCCTTTGCCTCTCCTCTCCAGTTCCTGTTTTCTGTGCTCTGTGCATCAGCCAACGCCATGTTAACGCTATCACTCCATCTTCCCCTCTTGCTGCCGCTCCCATCGCCATTTTGCCGCTTTTCCATCTCTAACGTATTGCTTACATTCACAGGCGTATGCACCCTAAAACAATGAATGTCAATTATTTTCCGGGACCCCTTTTCAATTGAACTTTTATATTTACATATGATACTTTGTACTAGTAAACTAGTATACTAGAAAACAATAGATAACTAGGTTGAATCAGCCGCTGTCTGTAGGAGAATTCTTGCGGCCTGTTGCTCTGTTCGGTAGTTTTTCGTGGATTCTCCGATCAACATGAGGTGAATGCCAGAGCGCGATCTTTCCTTCCCATTCCTTGTAATATCCTCACCCCTTCCTTATACATTTACCCTTTCATGCACTACATTACCCCACACGCCGTAGACCTGTAGGGACCACAGAGCTTGTCCTGGCTGTGGTTTTGCCCCGCTGAGAGAGATATCTAGATGTAGGAATTCCTCACAAGTCAACGTGTAGGATCTCACCATCCAGCAGGGGAACATAACGGCCACCTCCTGCGATAAAAACTTGTACCATACTTACAGGGCGAATGATCTTACCAGGTGACGTGCCCAGATACACCAATCAATCAATCAGTTAATCAATACAATGAGAATGAAATTATAACTTTAATAATACAGTTATTAAATACAATTAATGTTATGTAAAGCCATTCACACGGTTGCCAGATGAGTTGGAGAACCTCTTCCTCAAATGTAGTATAATAATTTCCCACACTGTTACGTTAAAAAAGGAAAATATCAGGGATTGGCCATATTTAAGGAAATAAAATGTGTTAAAACGTCAGGCTAAGAGGTGCCTCTCAAACTTTCCCCGGGAGCACGACCCCCTGACCCTCCTCTGCGCACGCCTATGCTTGTAACCAGTTTCCTCCGTTCTCGACGCATCCGTGAGCAGCTCTCATTCCCCCCGCCGCCGAGGCCGCCCCCGCCCCCTGCCGTCCCCGCTCACTGCCACCCCGCCCCCTATCGCCCCTGCTGCCCCGCTCCCACCACCCCCGCCCCCTGCCGACCACGCCCCCTGCCGCTTCCGCCCCCTGCCGCTTCCGCCCCCTGCCGCTTCCGCCCCCTGCCGCTTCCGCCCCCTGCCGCTTCCGCCCCCTGCCGCCCCCGCCTGCCCCTCCGTTACTCCCTGCCGCCCCCGCCTATGCCGCTTCCGCCCCCTGCCTCCCCCGCCCCTGCCGTCCCCGCTCACTGCCACCCCGCCCCCTAACGCCCCTGCTGCCCCGCTCCCGCCGCCCCCACCCCCTGCCGACCACGCCCCCTGTCGCTCCCGCCCCGTGCCGCCCCCGCCCGCCCTTCCTCACCCTCCTACCGGCCCCGAGCCATGCCGCTCCGCCCCTGCCGCTCCTGCTCCCTGCCGACCACGCCCCTGACACTTCCGCCCCCCTGCCGCCCCCGCCCCCTGCCGTCCCCGCTCATTGCCACCCCGCCCCCTATCGCCCCTGCTGCCCCGCTCCCGCCGCCCCCACCCCTGCCGACCACGCCCCCTGTCTCCCCCGCCCCGTGCCGCCCCCGACCGCCTTCCACCCCCGCCCGCCCTTCCGCGCCATGCCGCTCCGCCCCCTGCCGCTCCTGCTCCTTGCCGACCACACCCCCTGCCGTCTCCGCCCCCTTGCCGCCCCCCGCCCGCCCTGCCGCTTCGCCCGCCCTGCCGCCCCACCCGCCCTTCTTCACCCCCCTGCCGCCCCCGCGCCCGAGCCGCTCCGTCCCTGCCGCTGCTGCTCCCTGCCGCTCGCGCCGCCGATATCACCGCCGCAGCGACGGGCTGCCCAAGCCGGCCCAGTCGCATCCGCTGCTGAGCGTTACGCAACACGCGGCAGAAGGCCGCTTCCTAGTGCAGAGCGCTTGTATTCAAACATTCCGGCAGATTCCCTGCATAAACATGTCGATGCCAACCGGATGTGATGCGACGTTTTTCACCGATAAGAAAAATGAAAGCCCCTCTTCAGTCATGGGAATTACACGGTTCCGCGGTTTCTCGTATTCTGACAGGGCATTTCAATATCAGGGAATTGAAATAGATCTGTCATTTTAGCTCTTATACAAAATATTTCATGACTTGGCTTTTCAGTTGAAGTATATTTAAATAATCTGTTTTCAAAACACTTACAATACATATTGATAGAAATGCATAGATTTTTTGGAAAAGCTTTTCCATTTAATTGCAAGCAAGTAAAAATTTCACACACTTTCTCACACTATATAGTTTTCTAATATCTTTAGTCTGGGCTGATTTTGGGGGCCTTGTCCCTCCCGCTTCGCAGCTGCAACCTATCGGCGCGTAGGTCCTTTTTTATCCCAATTTGTTGATTTCCTACTAGTACAATTGAAATACAACATTATAGAAAAGTAAAATAAGGCCCTGCACGCAGAAAATTTAATTTGATAATAGGGAGCTGTTCTTCGGGAAAAACATTGTTAGAGCGTTTCTGAAATGCGTAATTTTGAGGTCATTTCCACAAAAAAGTTTTCAACTTTCAAGAAACTTATCAGAAATCATTTGAAACATGTTACCTCACAATTGCAATGATGAATAAAAAACGCCTATAATGTACTGTGAGATTTTTAAAAATACACATTTTGCGACCAGTAACTTTTGAAAAAGCCAAATAAGACAGAAAATGGCATTTGAGTCACATAATGCAGTGCAACTGTAACAACTATTTCAAGGAAAATTAGGAACCATTGTTGAGAAAACATCGCAACTCAAAAATAATTTTCAAAGAAAACTTTTGAGTTTTTGAGAAACTTCATAAGAAATTATTTGAAGCACTTTCACTCACAAATTCAATAATGTTTAGCTAAAATGTGGGCGTAATGTATATTAACGCCGTGAGAGAGATCGAAAAACTTACAGTTGTGTAAGCTTTATTAAATCAAAAGAATATATCAAAATTGCATTTATATCATATTATTCAGTGCATTTGGTACTATCGGCACAAAAAGGCTAAAGACAAAATTTGGACCCGTTTTGAGAAAAAATTGAAAATTTCTTAAAGGCTTCATGTAAAGTACCCCCAAAAATTAAACTATTACAAAATCAAGGCGCGGCGACATCAGCCAGGTCGTTCGGGGAAAATCAGTTTAGATGAAAATCCTGCCTACTGTTCAGCCGCTAGCGCTCTTCTCAGACGGACGAACGGGCGGAAGAAAGACAGGCACAAACAGTCGGACAGACACAAACAGAGGTTTATATATTTTACCATATATGTTATGCTATTGTTTTACGTACACTCACAGAAGTACTAATCCTGTTCATATCAATAAAGAACTCTCAAAACTATAATAGACCGTTGAACTCACGTGGAAATATAAATTAGTTGTAATTAAATTGTATTTATATTAAGTAGGAAATCTGGGTTAACTATGTGATCAAAAGTATGCAGACTCTTCCAAAATAGAGTTACGATGTGATCGTCTTTTTCACGGAGGGGACTTGCGGCCCTTTTTTGTTTTGTGTGGCACTAACACGGCACAGGCCTACGTTGATATTTTAAACACCTTCTTGCTTCCCACTTCAAGATCATTTCGGAGACAGCGACTGCATCTTTCAACACGATCGATCACCTGTTCATACTGCACGGACTGTGGCGGAGTGTTTACACGACAATAACATCCCAGTAATGGACTGGCCCGCACAGAGTCCTGACTTGCCAGGGCTCACCGTCCTACATCGATACTTCTCCTCAGTGCAGCACTCCGTGAAGAATGGGCTGCCATTCCTCAAGAAAACTTCCAGCACCTGATTGAAAGTATACCTGCGAGAGAGGAAGCTGCCATCAAGACCAACACCCAATTGAATTCCACCATTACCGTTGGAGGGCGCCACGAATTGGTAAGTAATTTTCAGCCGCCTGTTCAGATACTTTTGATCATACAGTGTTTATTTACTCAGCAATTCGTACACCGTGGTCGCACGAAGACCTTTCGTATTGTGTTTTCGAATATTGTAATTTGGGCGCCGCCGTGGGATGTTGCAGAAAGTCATGCCATGAAAGTTACGAGTGTTGCAGACCTCGTGGACCCATCCCCAACGCAGCGCTCTTGCGAAATGCGCGCGACGCGAAATACGCTCTTTGCGAGGACAGAAAAAACACAGCAGTGGCCTCCTGCCAGAGGAGTCACGGCCTGCGCTATGCGCGAACGCAATACTTGGAAACGACACTAAACTACCGTTGCCCCCGCATTTCTAGGCGATCGTTAGAGGTTTCTTTATAAGAAAACGTTTCTTCAAGAGAATCCGATTGAGATGTGAATATCTTACCTTACCTTGCCTTATCTATCATTGGTAAAGTTGATATTTAGTTAGCATGGCAACTACGGTCAAACCTCGTCGTAACACCGATGTTAGTTCACGGCACTTATTGGCGCTATAATGAGGTTGGCGATAAAACGAAGTTTTTCTATAACTATCCTCTAGAGCATCGTGTGTTAATTTTATTTTTCATTTGAATTAGGTGCTCTTTTACTACAAAATACGAAATAGGATCGTTTAATATTAAAGTTCAATTTAAGATTATAAGAAAGTATTTTCATTAGCACAACACATCGATCTTTACTACAGTACATCTGCTTTAATCATTTTTATAACATGTCATATGTCTGCATTTTATTTTTGGCTTGTATTCATGTCATTCAATCCATTTATCCCTTTGAATAAAACGAACAAAACACAATTTGTTACATACAGTGGCTCACTTTAATATTCGGACACCCAGATATACTCCAGAAATTGCAAGGTCTGCAATATTTTAATGGTTGTAAGAAAGACATATAAGCAAGAAAGTGAAACAGAATTGTTCCTTTATTAACGGATAACAGTATAAACGAAACAAAAATGCCGAATGTTGTTGACGCATTCAATAAAAATGAAAATAAAATATAATTTTCTGGATTCATTAACCACAATAATATTCCGACACGTGAAATGAAATATAAGTAAATAAATAAATAAACGGAAAGAAAATTAAGACTTTCTAGCATAACCACTGTTGTCAACGACTTTCTGCAATCGCTTTGGCATTGAACCAATAATCCTATTCAGGTACTGTTGTTCAATTTGTGTCCACTCTTCCTTGATTCTCGCTTGCAGATGGAACTTTGACGTAATTGGGATTCTCCTTACTGTACATTCCAATTCCCGCCATAAATTCTCGATTGGATTGAGGCCGCGTTTCCAGCACTATTGGACAATTGTACAACAACCATTCCCCCACTGAATATGATTTGTGTTTCGGTTCGTTGTTTTGATAACATTTAAACGGGTTCCTGATGCCCAGTGTGTCAGCAGATTTGTGTAAAGTCTCTTTCAGTATGTGGAGATACTGATGTATGTCCATGTGTCTTTAATAAACACCAGCTCCCTCACACCAGCAACTGATACGCAGCCCCACTACTCGCAGAGTTTACATCTGGTGGTGTTCGTGGAAAAGAGAGCGAGGCCTGAAGGTAAAAGATACTACTAGTGGTTCTTCGAGTGCACAAATAATCCGAGAAGAAATCACTTCTAACGTTGTCCGAACTTTCCGTATGTCTGCATCCATGGCGAATGGCGGTAGGTGAGGGTGGCTTTTTATTGAGGTAACTGCCATGTACTCGTAATAGGAGGAGAATGATTGCTCATTGCTTGCAATGGGCGATAACTGAGGGTGGCGGAATGTAGAGGAAACCCATATCAAGGTTTGCCTTTTACATTGGTAACAGATTGTACTTTTAATTTGGCGTTCTGTAATAAAAACAGTAAAGTTTCCCAATACGAAGGTAATTTTCTCAATAACATGTTAGTTACATTTTTTGAACGCAACGAATAATATGACTCGCTATCCATAGTGCAATCGTCTAATTTTGATTTAAGAGTAAATTTTGGTTTTCTTTCACAAAATAATTCAGATTTTCTTTCGCATATCTTTCGGAAAGCTCAAGACCATTATAATATTTCCATCTAGAACCGCCGTTGGTGTTTTTTTCTGTAATATTACAATAATAAATATATTTTTCAGCACTCGTGCAAGGTAACTAGTCTACTTGCCTTCCCTGTTTATTCATTGGAAAGCAATGCTTTGCGGTGCACCGCAAAGCTGTCACGGCCATTTAAAACAATAGGGTTCTGCAAAGTAAATAAAATACTGCGAGGAGACATAAATCAACATTGCTGTCGCTTAGCATATTGAGAATTATCCCAAGAGTACAGACTTGTAACTGTCCATGAATTCTTAATAAACAATTTTGTACGCATTTCATACAAAAGTGCCTTTGGCGTACTCATTTCAAAATGTCTATCTTAGCTCTAAACGTCGTCTTGTCCGTTGATATTTCGTTCGTAATTCCAAGATTATTTATATACTAGTTACGCAAATAACTCCCAGCAAAATACCCGGCGTTTCCAGTTGTTTTTTTTTTTTTAATTCAGTCCTTGTGAAAAAAAATGCGTTCCGCCTCTCTCTCTCTCTCTCTCTCTCTCTCTCTCTCTCTCTCTCTTTCTTTCTGTCTCACTTTTTCTCTCTCTCTTTCTCTCTCTCTTTCTCTCTCTCTCTTTCTGTCTCACTTTTTCTCCCTATCTTTCTCTCTCTCTTTCTCTCTCTGTCTCTCTCTCTGTCTCCCTCTTTCTCACACTATCTCTGTCTCACTGTCACGTGCGTCCGTCCGGTACTCGTGGGCTTCGCCCTGCGTCACACCGCAGCGCAACAATGATTCTCGTGTGGATCGCAGTTTGAATGGAAATAGAATTAAAACGAAGCGCAATTTGGTTCTGCAGCGCCATTTATTAGAGTTACAGCAACATTAACAGCACAAACGTTCTCGGAGAAAAAGCACGTAGATGTGCCAACTTTCATGGAAGTCGGTCACAAGGTGTCACAGTTACCGCTCGTACATATACCAACAACCGTTTTTATAAATATATAGATTTCTTTCCATTCTAAAAACGAATTTTTATAAGAGAGTTTGCAAAACTGTCAAACATTTTCAAGCCTACATTGCAATGAACATATCACCACCTTAGTTATATCCCATATTTACGTTTTCTTTTCTTGGCGCCATTGAATATTCATGAAATTAAATACGTTGCACTGTTACATATATCCTATCAAGTAGCGGACTATCAGCGAACGTGACACACAAGGCGAGGGGAACGTTTTGTTATTTCGAAAGGTAAACGCCCTGTCCTGTGTTAATGACTCAGGGAATCAGCTAGTTGTTGGAAAACGACCTCAAATTACCCACGAATTAGGCAACATGTTCATTCCTTTCCATCTATTGATGCCACTGAAATATCTCATTGTCATTATTGTATTTTTTTCTCCAACGACATTGTTTGTTACATCATTGGTACGATGACCAGGCGCTATGCGATTTTGCCCTCCAGCGCCTCTTCCAGCCACCGCGCCTGAAAATTTCCGCCGGGAATATCATCGGAAACAGCCGATTCTGATAGGAGATAGTGCAAGGACACTGTGCCGGATTTCTCAATAGCTTGGAAAGTCTCAGGGTAAACTCTGCTGTTAAATATTCCGACGTTCCCTCTCTCTCATATTGCATTTTAAATACAAATGTAATTTAAAAGCACTAATTCGTGAAAATAAGCATCCCAGAAAACAGTTTTAAATTTGGTATGACCTTTTAATTGTCCATTCTCACCTATGCAAATTTACAATATGTTGCACAAAACAATCAGTAATTGTGATACAAGATAATTAGCATTACAGGTAGGGGCGTAACTAGTCCGTGGAAGTGGTGCATGACACCGGAACTCGAAGGGTGACAAGTGATGATCCTCCCCGATATCATTTCCATTTTGGGGATCTTTTTTTATCTTGATGAAACCATATTAATGGAGAAGTTAAGGAACTTACCGGATGACTTCATTCAAATGAATTATGTTGTCCTCTTTATTTCCTTGAACACTACACACTGAGTTGCAAAGAAACGATTACACAAGAACGCGACGATATCTGTACCATTTATGACGTCTTTAACCGATCCTCTTTCTGGCTCGCAGGAAGAGGAGCCCTATCTGATATTCTTCGAACATCAGATCTTTTCCACACAGATGCTTTCTATCTCTGACACTTTTATTGACAAACTGCTTAATTTGCAAGAAGCAATGTAGCGTACAAATTAAACAAAAGCAAAGAAGAAAAGAAAAGTTGAAAAATCAAATAAACGTTCTGCGTCTTTTCGGCCTGGTTGGATCATCAAACCGCTACAATTTCTACCCGGCTACAATTACATCCCAAAATGTAACATTTTAACAGGTAAGAAATGACGCTTATTTCACTACAAAATACAAAAATAAAGGGTCACCCTCTCATGTGCCTTATGATGGTGAATTTGAAACGAATATAACTTTCATAAATTTCATTGCCGTAGTATGAAATATTAAGAATGTGTCAACTATCGATCGAATCATAATCTTGATATTGACCACGATCATTATCACCATCATATGTTATCATCATCAACAGTCATACTGCTTTGTCTCAAAAAAGTCACAGATTGGTTTGTTGGTAGAGTAACGATTCTGGACTCATCAGCTGCTAAGGTCATTAGTCCCGTTAGTGTTGTGCATATTTTATTGGAGGGAGGTGGCGGTGATCATTCCCTGCTGGTTGGTGATATTCGGCGCCGATCCAGCGTCCTCTTCTTTTTAGTATATCTTTATTAGTGAACGGTACGTAGTTCAGTATTATGTATACTACATCATATGTATTTTTATGACTTATATTTAACTTAAATGCTAATCTTACATCTAAATCTAAATACACATGAATAGGAAACTCACAGAGCACCTATGTGATTAATTGAGTTCTGAAAATATGCTGAGGAATGAAACTAATGGATATCCTCCTATATATCTAATGTCCTATATATCCTCCTATATATCTAATGTCCTATATATCCTCCTATATATCTAATGGATAGCCAGCGTCCTCTAGCGGCGTTCTCCACAGCTAGATTTCTCCCATCAGCGGAGCATTGACCCCACCGGGAAAAGCTCAAAGCTCGTGACCGGTCTTCCGGCATGTGTAAAAAGTATGTATCAAATTCCTGTTTGAGTTTAGGTTATTTCGCCATTAACAGAAATGGGAAATATGTCGAAAAATTAACTTCAAGTTCAAAAATAGTTTCTCCCAAAATATTCATTTGGTTATGATATGTGTTTTTGGTTCTGTATTCCTAATAAACGCAAAAAATTATACAGAAAAGCTATTTTCAGTTTGTGCGTCTTTCATATTATTTGTATGCGACCTATGGAAACACATTTCACGCAAAACTTGACTAATATTGCCTTTTCTCGCAAAAGTATTCATATTGTACGAAAAGTTTTTGAACGTGTTGATTTGTTCAGACTTTGTGATTGGTAAAATGTTCTTTAACCTATCCTTTCGCAGAATAAGCAGTGTGTTGTCCTCATAACATTAAAATGCTGCACTCTGTAGAACAACGATGCTCTTACATTATAAACACTAACGGATATCCGTTAATACGTCCGTTACCATACGTCCTCTTTTCACCGGGCATGTCCTCTTTTTGATGGAAGAAAAACTGTCCGAACGTATTTTCCAATGACGAAATGCCCCCTTTTTTATTGTATACCTATGATGTACGCAGGATACAGCGTTTTTTCAATTCATACGTGTTCCTGGCATCACAGCATTTGTATAAATAAATGACATTAAACTTCAACTACCTCTCCTGACAACAGCCGAAAACATAGACTATACTCCATGAAATGCGATTGTGCTGCATTTGCTTGTTCAACGTATTGTACATGGATATAATATATAATATTATTAATATAATATTGCGTGGATCCGGATAGCCGAGATTGCTAAGGCAGTAGTGTCGTGGCGATCTCGGGTCGAAGGATCGCGGGTTCGGGTATGGATGTATTTGTGATCGTCCCTTCACCCTTAATCATCATCATCCTATCACTTCATTAAAGAAGGGTTAATAATTCTCTGCGCGAGCAGGAGGTCCTTTTCTCTTGATGGTATGTGCAGTTGTCTAATAAAAAATAATATTGCACATGGATATAATGTATAATTTATAATAAAATGCTGTATGCCCTGTCGTGTTAATACTATTCTGCTGGCCTGTATAGTTAATACGTGTGGTGCTTATATTTCGAATTTGTTGCCAAAAAGAAAAGCCTTGTTTAACGACATACTTAAATAAAAGTTCAAAGCGTTTCTTCGAGGATCAAAGGGAAGAAAACAAAACAAAATTCTAATTGTTGAGGGAGATTTCATCATTCACCAAATACGTCAGGTATAAACGTGGAAATGATGATAATGATTGAAGTATTTATTTTGTCAGTAGCAGGTATTTGGTCTTTAAGAAAGGTAAAATATTTTATTAAAACATTTTACACGAAGTGTCCGCTTTTTGATAAGAAATGTCCTCTTTTTCCATAATGGAAATACGGTAACCCCGTGTGTGGAACATCGGCGGCATCACTCCAGAAGCGAAATTGATTGCTGATAACCTTTTGCGCTTCCTCTCTCGAAAGGGGATACAACGATGGACGGTCTTCCACCTCTTTTACCGCCATCTTCTTGCGAGGAAGAGACCGAGATCGACGTCGCTTTTCGTTATCTCTTCACCGGCGAAACAGTTTTTTTTTATCTTTATTAGTGAACGAATGTACATAGTTCAGTATTATGTATATTACATCATATGTATTTTTATGACTTATATTTAACTTAAATGCTAATCTTACAACTAAATCTAAATACACATGAATAGGAAACTCACAGGGCACCTATGTGATTAATTGAGTTCTGAAAATATGCTGAGGAATGAATCTAATGGATATCTATTTTTTATTCTTGTTGGGAGCTGGTAGGTGGTGGCTAGGCTGTAATCGGTGGCTTGGGTTATTGTGTTTATTTTGGAGAAGAAATTGTTAGATAGGAGCGCGATATGGTCAAGTATAGCGGGTATAGATTGTCGAGAACTTAGATCAAAGTCAGTAGAATACTAGTGGTGGTAGAGAATGGAACTGGAATTTTCCCCTATTAGTTTTCTATTTCCTTTAGTCTTGACTAGCTCTTCGGATTTGCCACATACTCTTGCTAGCTGCCATCTATCGCCGCCCAAAGTACATTTTTTTTTCTTCATTTTTCGGATTCCTAATAGTGACAACAGAAATATTATTTTTAAAATATTAAAAAACAGTAAAACGTCGTCCTAAATGGCAATTGTTTGATAAATTTGTAGCCGTTTATATAAAAATGGCATTTAAGCGATTCTATAAATTCGAAATTTGAACCTCTTTTCACAGAAAGCTATTGAATTTACGAAAAACTGAATGTGAAGTCATTTATTTGAAGTACTTCCAGTCAAAAATGCACTAGTGTTTATAATTCGCTGGAAATGTGTATATTAACGGCGTGAGGGATCTTTCAAAAAAATTATATTAGTGTAATTTTTGAAAAAACAAAAAGTACCTCGAAATGAATTGAACTGAATTGAATTGGCCTTATTTTACGTGGCGAGACTCGGGCCATCAGGCCCGTTCTTCCGTCTGACCACGCAAATTTCGCTACGTTTCGCTACGCTTCGCGAAATGAACTTCACGTCATATTAAAGAGTGTGTTCTCAGACACCAGACGGGCAGATAGACAGACGGACAGACGGATGTTATGTCGTCAATTGATTTTTCTTTATCAAGGACCCACAAATCAGGGATTCTGGCTACACCACGTGTTAGAGGATTTTGTTTTCTTAATTTATCAACTGGATTTATTCACTTTTCGTTATCAGGGCCCGGCAATGAACTTTTTTCTGCCGAAAATCCGCCGCTTTTCACGCATTACAGAACCCTATACTAAGTATATTACTCCGTATATACGTATGTATACGGGAAAGTAACAAATAAGAAATCAGAATATTTTTAGATGTTTCGTATTTTTTATTTCTAAATGTACATGTCCAAATAAATTTATTTGCACACAAAAGGAACTCATTTATTTAAGCTAATTACCATGATTTTAATTACCACAATTCATACTAGTTTGAATTAAATATTAAATAAAAATCACACTAAAAATTTACCCTTTTTAACAAAGTGAATTAAAATTCATTATCTAAAATTTTATTAAAAACATTAATTGTCTTCATGATATCCTCTGAGACACAATTTTCTAAAGTTTGATTTTTTTTAACATTGCTAATCCTTTGTCTTTAGCAATAAATAAATTAAATGATATTTGGCGTGTAAAACTTTGACAATTAATGAAACAAACAAAGTATATTAAAATTTAACTGTTATATATTCATTAGTTAATACAAACTTCTATTCCTCTTAAATTTCTTCAAAATTGCAATCATTTTTAATTAGACTTTCAGAAACGTTACAAAAATCCCCTAACCAGTTTTCTCAAAAACGATCCTGATCGATATAAATAGAAGTTTCTGGAGCTTACAGAGTTCTTAGTTTTGTCCAGTACGATTCAAGCGGCCGTACTTACTGAACTACGTAAGATTAAATTGAATTAGATCCCTTGATTCGTAATTGAAACCTCTTGAAATAAAGTATAATGTCGGATGGATCCAGAAGGGTCCTCCAGAAGAGATACGACATCGATGCCAATGGTTTGAAAACATCAATATTTTAAAATTTTGCTAAAATAATATCGATGTTTTATATTGAAGCGGACTTGTTTTGAACTCAACGTTTTGTACTAGTTGTTTTTAACGTTCTTGATGTTTTCTTAGTGGATAAAAATGTTTATAATCACAATTTTGTCAAAGTTAAATACGAATGATCACTTTCTATAAGTGTTCGAACCAAACGAACACTGTTTTACTACCTTCATGAAGCAGGCTACTATCCCTCGCCCGAAATGATCTTGATGCCCTGGTATTTCCTTCGTCCTTCCTCGTATTTCGCAAATGAATAGGTGTTTTACATCTTTTCAGTTAAACTTTCATTATAAATTACATTTTGTTGGGTATGAATTTAATGTTAGAGATTACTAAACCACTTTAAAAACATCAATGGTTTTCGGTCGATGTATTATTAACATGGATGTTTTAATTTTGAACACTGATATTTGGCAACGTCGATGTTTTGATGACGTCGCATCACCATTCTCCAGGCGAGGGGATTGTGGTGACGCGTAGTGCGAGAAGTGAAATCGAGGGTAAAACACTTAACAGGCGCCGCATGTTTCCGGGGATAATCTTCCGCGCGTCTAGCGCAGGTCGACAACTTTGATCCAAGGCTGCGACTATACCGTGTGCCACATCCTCTCTCCTCTGCGTTGCAACGAAAGGTATTCTTTTTATGGAGGAAATTGCCGAAATGCATGCAGGAAGGTGCAAGGTTCGCACATTTTAAATTTCATGTGTGATTTCTTCAAATGTGGTATGTTTCATTAATTCTTGGACGCTCTCGATCTCGATGTATTAAGTACGAAACGATTAGTTTGGAACGTCATTTGTTTTAATGTGAAACTTCCAAAATTCCAAATACTCTTTATAATGTCTATTTCGTTCATAAGAAATCATAAAAATTGTTTTTTAAATATGTGTATTCTTGTCCGAGAATGCAAGTCCCCAATGTTTAATGGCGTTTGTATTGCTCCTTAAATTTATAATAACGTGATTACAATTGTAATATTGTAAAAAAATGTAATATATGAGATTACCATACATTTTACAAATCTTCCCAAGAAGGGAAAAAAGATTGAACATGTATTTTTTACATTATTGTTTTAAAAACTAGATTTTTATCAATTTAAGTTTATTTTAAGAAAATATAACCACTTATAATATATTTTCATCTGTTACATGCAATTTAAAGAAAATTAATTAGTTCTAAGGCCTGGAAGCAACCATAAGAGTTCACTAGAAAATTGCGTTCAGTTAATAATTATCTTCAATCTCTTCAAACCCCATTGCGGATTAAGTAAGTTCACACCGCCCACATTAAACTTTAATACGCCACGTTAACTTGTCTTATTTCAAGTTTATAACTTGATTTTCAGTTTAATTGCGTTTCTCAGGTTGTAAGTCTGAGAAGACTATTCTTAATTAGTTCCACAAGAAGTTCCACTTCGTAGGCAACAATTCATTTCTCACTTGTAGCTTCAAAAACTCATTACTCTGAACAATTTAGTACACTATCATCAAAGCGATATCATAAGAGATTACTTGAAAAATCTAGTTACATTATTGTAAATTGAAAGCTTAGTACAGCTTTTATCAAAAACAATTGCAGAATATAGTTTTGTACTTATTTTTGCTGTCATTTTCGAGAAAACAAGTTCTCTAACAGCCGTAGGATATTTCAAAACAATTTCAATTTCAGATAACACTTGTAAATGTTTGCATTAATTGAACATACATAAGAATCATCATCTAATTCCAATTTTGAAGGATGTAAATGATGATTATGGACTATGTCAACTGGGAATCAATAACCTACAATTAACCGGCCACTCCTGGGTATAATTAATATCGGGATCCAATTGATTACAAAAATTATGAATGCAGTTCATTTCTGTTTTACTCCTATAAAGCTATAAAACATCTAATAATATCATAATGACATACAATCACATCATAATTACATCTTCATTTAATAACACCGTAATTACTAATTCGCTTCTCTGCTTTCATATCGTTAATAATTGGAATGTTTGTAAACTTAAAACTATGTATTGACTTTACTCCATCGCGCAAGAACATATTCTCGCCAAAACGTTATGCAGCAATGTAATGGCCAGTTCTTAAGGATACTTGGCGTAGTTTAATGTGTAGCTATTGCCCAGCAATCAAGATTAAAAACGCATCAACTAAGTAGTGGAAGCGTCTTTTAATATTAGAATTCGAGGTATTTAGGAAAATATTGGAATGCCCAATTGTTTTAAATAATTTATGTACAAATCTTTATTATATTATGTGCAGTATATTGTAGAGAACTATTAGTGCTTCAACAGCACATACTTACTCGCATTATTTGGAATAGTTGCGCAATATTTTAATACCACTTGAATCTGCAAAAGTGATTCCAGTCAGCATTTTTTCCCACTGGCATTCGTGCTCAGGTTTTCGTGTTAAGCACTCCATTTATGTTACCTCTACACCATCAAGATCGCAGCTACATTCAACATTTCTGTCACTGTAAAAAGCAGGTCCACATTTACATTTGCAATGTTAACATATTCAGAGGATTTTATTGACATTATTTCAAGATATAGTTTTAAAGAACAGATATAGGTGTTGTGATGCGTTATCGTTGGCATTTTTCATGAAATAATTGTAAACGTTGTGGCTTCCATCCAGCAGACGACTGATGATGATGGCTAAGCCATCGAAAGCTGCTCTTATATTAAATACTATTGTTGGCAATGACAAAGTTTACAATTATTTCTTTAAAGAACAGATTTCTTTAAGAAAAATCTCTATCTTCAATACTGTCCCTAAAAAAAAGAACACTTGCAGCATACAAGATCCATGATAGTGAAACAAGGAAACTTGTTTCAATATCATGGATCTGGTATAATCCAAGTGTTCATTTTTTCGTGTAGATGTAGTAAGACGCCAAAAAATTAAATTTTTTGTAATTTTCGAATATACAGAGAATTCAGTGAAAATGAGACCTCTGCCATTTTTACAATCAGATGCTCTATACGAGAAGAAAATCACTAATGTTATATTGTGCAGTGTTAATTGTTTGCAATTTTCGAAAATAAAGAGTTCATCGGAAATGAGACACGCGCCATTTTTATTAGCATACTTTGATCTGTTCAAAAGATAATTAAAGAAGATATTTGGAGCCATTTTTTGAGAAAACCCTCGATTTAAAATTGTCTGTATTTCAAGTAAAATTACTCGAAAATGACTTATATTTTGGAAAAAATGCGCTTTACTATTTGGTCATATTAATTGGACCTTATTTAACGATCTATCTTTGAGAAATAAATTTCATCAAGGAAATAGTCTCTGTATTCAACGTTGTACTTGAAGGAATTCGGAGAAAAAAAATTAACCCTTGCAATTTTTTCGAAAATTCAGATAGTTCAACGAAATGATGCTTGCGCCATTTTTAAGCGCACTTTACCGTATCGAAAAACAAAATGTTAATCCATAAATTAGGAGTTATTTTTGAAAACATTTTGAAAATGTTGAGACTTCGTATAAAGTACCCCCAAAAATCAGAATATCCGTTTTAAATTCGTAGGCACTCACGTTACCCAGATTGAATGAATGGGAAGGGTGTCAATTTTGGGGAAAAACGTCTGAACAGTTTTGTGGCGAATTTACTTAAAGGAGTAATATTGATCTACTTTTTCGATATCAGGGACCAACAATATGAAATTATTTATTTATATTTTTTGCTGAAAAATCGCATTACAATATTTTCTCTTCTTTACGTAAGTAAAGAGAAAGTAAAAATTTAAGGTGATTGGTTAAGCAAACATTCTTTTGAAATATGTCGATACAAGAGAAAGGAAGGGAATCCCTTAGAGAATATACGGAATTAGCAATGCGGTAATGAAAAGCCATGGACCGGAATCCCCCCAGGGGTAATCGATGTTTGTTGTGTCACTTGTGAGTGCGGCCTCGTGTTGTTTTGACCCTAGAGCCGAGAGTTCAGATTCGTTACAGTCAATTGTGAGGTCAGTCTAGACGTCGCAGGTTCTCTGAAAAGAACGAATGAAAACTTTAAACAAATAATTTAAATTCTAATAATAACGGTGTTTATGCAAACATTTTTTTTATTCTCCAGTAACACGAAGAGAAAACATTTATAGAATATTTTTAAACAACTAACAATGACATATATTGAAAATATATTATTTTCTTAATTTTTTATATTTTTTTCTTTTAGTAATAATTTTTCGTCAATTTTTAACTTTACTCAACTCTACATACTCTCTACTTTCACAACGAAAGAAATATCCTTGACAGATCATTAAAGCGAGAATAACTTTTATCTAGTCGCACGAAGAGAAAACATTTTTAAACAACTAACAATGAAATATATTGAAAATATATGATTTTCGGATTTTTTTAATATTTGTTTTCTTTTGGTCATATTTTTTCACCAGTTTTAACATTACTGAATTCTAATGTAACTGCTTCGTACTCGCGACTTTCACAACGAAAGAAATATCCTTGACATATCATTAAAGCGACAATAACTTGTATCTAGTACCTTTCCATCGTATCTGTCGTAGTTTAAACCGCCCACTTTCCGTGGAACAGGTCGTCATCAATGGAAGCGGCCGTTTTGTCTCGTCGCGACGCGACGTGGGAGTTTCGAAATGGCCTCTAAAGTGCGCCGCGCCGCGCCGCGCCGCGCCGCGCCCCACTGGGCTGCCGTGAACAGCCACGTTACGCGCAAATGGTCTCATCTTTCTCGGCCGCCGCCGGCTGTCGCCGGGCGAGCAAAGCCAAGCGGAGCAGAGCGGCTCTCTCCTGTCGCACACGCAGCTCGGCCTTGGGGCGCGTGACGCGCTTCCCGGGAGCCGGTGCGCTGACTCGGCCGCGTGCTGCCCAATCCGACGACCCGGCCAGAGCACCTCGCCTCGACGCGGGCCCGAAAAAAAAATAATAAAATAAAATAATAATAATAATAATAATAATAATAATAATAATATTTTTTTATTTTCTCGCGAATAGGCCAACTTAGGACCACGCGTTCATACATCCTGCATTTACCGTGGCTCAGTATCATATATCGCGGTAGCAGGTGCATGTAATTCACCCTCAATTGGGGGGGATCAGTATTTTTACTGAATCCTATTTTTCCCCCCAGGGTTGTTAGCCCTGGGGGTATGAAAGATGAAATGATGATGATAATGAGGGGTGAGAGGACGAGACACTCATACAAACACACACAAATACACCCATGCCCGAGGCGGGACTCGAACCCGCGATCTTCTGGTCCGAGACCACTCGGGCACTACTGCCTTAGCGATCTCGGCCATCTGATCGGCAAATAATAATAATAATAATAATAATAATAATAATAATAATAACCAAAAACATTTAACGCAACCGTCTAGGGCACCCACAGTTAGGAAATAAACCAAAAGTTATATATGATTGTATTCACAACCCTGAAAAACATGTATGTTAAACAGGTAGACAATAAATTTAAAAAAAAAAAAAAAAGAGGCGGGCCCGTCTGGAGAATCGGTCTGCAGTAGTTTCAGCGACGCACCAAGTCTTCTAAACTGTTAGTGGGAATCCAACCATCCACCGAGAATTGTGGGAAGCACAGGCGTGCGCAGTCTTAATCAACAGGGGGTTAACTACATTTGCTGGATCCTCCGGGTTCTCTTTTTCATTTTTTATTTACATATGTCAGTTTTCTTATAAATAAATAAAACTTACATGAAGAATGAAAGTATAAGTTTAATGGTTCATTTTACAAATACAATTGATTTTACGCTGAACCATTTACAGGGCTGCCAGATGATTTGGAGAGTTTGTTTTCCAAATGTAGTGTATCAAATCCCCAAAATATCAGCTTTAAAAAAGGAGATGATCAAATTTACCTAAATAAAAGGTTTTTTAAGCACGTCTACGGGGACCCTTTGGAAATTTCTAAGCGGCAATGACCCCCTGGCTCCCGCATGCGCACGTATGGTGTAAATGCAAAAGATGTATGATATTATGTTATCTGCAAATTGAGTAGTAGGATGTGAAAGGTTTTTTATTTATTCTTATTAGAGGCAATCCATTTCTGACTGTCACATTTTATGGTTTCCTCACTTTGAAATGTTGGTCTCAAGGATTCAAAATCAAGAAACTGGGTAAAGAAAACTTTCCCAAGAGTTATTGTTAGTATATGTTCAGATTGATTGATGATTGTTAGTCATTCTGAGCGCGTCAACAACTAAAGTCATTTGTCCCATAAGTGTGGAGCATGTTTCCATAGGGATGTGGCGTTAATCGTCCATGCTGGATGGCGAGATCCGGCGCCGACCTATCGTCGGCCAGCGGGGATTCCCCAACCATATAACTCCCATCAGCGGGGCACCGCCCCAGTCAGAACATGCTCTAAGCTCCCGACCGGTCTCCCGGCATGTGTGGAAGTGTAGTGCATTGTGTGTGTGTGTGTGTGTGTAAGTAAGGGGTAAGGATAGAACCAGGACGATCGCCTGTGGTCCTTGGCCCATTTGTTAGGGTATTGCTCCGGCACTTGCCTGATATTGATCGGAGAAACCACGGTAAACTATCATTCAGAGCACCTGCCCGCTAGCATTTTCCTCCAAACAGCGACAGAATTCAACCTAGAAGACAAGCTAGTGTTGAAAATCTTGCCACGGTCGGGACTCGAATCTAGACTTCCCGGTGAGAAGCACTGCAGTGACATCGATTGATGCCCTGACCCACCCCTCCTGGTTGTATGTGTTCAGATCGTCGGTTCATTTGTATTCGATACGAGGACTTCTGACAAGGTGATAGGCAAGTCGCATGATGGACCACTCCGAGGTCACATGTGTTCAGTAGAAGCAGAGTTAGTAAAAGTGAAAACGCTGGTTTCCTTGTGTCACCTCTGATTGTTAACTTGATTTTTTTAATTCTTGAATCCTCCTCCTGTCGAAAAAATTGCCAAATTACACTCTGCTTACTTGTACAACAACAATATTAGTAATACTAATAATAACAATAATAAAATAGAAATAATTACTGTTAATTTAACCTAGCGCCAAAGTTTCGGCTGAACTTCCAAAACTGCGATGCCTTAAACGAGTGAACAGTTGCGAATTCCCTTTGCTCGCTAAACATTGTGAGGAATAGTTTGCAATTTTCTGTCGAAAGTCAGTAATCAATTGCACATATTTCTATACAAACCCATTCAAATGTTCTGCATTATTTCCATAGTTTTATGATTCCATATTATTCATATGTGCTTTCAATAATGTTTCAGTGCTATGGTATATTTCACTTAACATTTCTTCCTTCCATTTTGATGTTGAGTTTCGTCTTCTGGGCAAAGCAGGCTCCCACTTTCAAAGCTTTTGATGCTATCGTTCTTCGCCTCCTTACCATACGAAGATTTTAATTTCCACAATACCAGTACTATTGCCGCTTCGGTTGATGTGACGTATGTTGCCCGCATTAGCGATGTCCACATCAAACCCCGTTGAGGACAAAAACTTAACGAGGTTTGATGTCATAATTCATAAATAATATTCTGTAATACGAAAAATTTTAATTGTAATTTTTTGTAGCACTGAAGATGGCCGCAATGCGACAGAAAAAGGTTTTTGGAAAAATAAACAGTTACTACAAAATAACGCCTAAGATCTATTTCTATAAGACAAAAACTCCATTATTCTCACGCCTTCCTGCGGAAAGAAATTGAACCTGGGGTGTCCCGAACCGATGTACCTAAACGACTAGAACTGAAGGAAAAAGAACAGAAATCCTGAGAGAAATACAGCTAAGTAAAATTTGAATAGGTCTACCTAGGGTGACCAGACGTCCTCTTTCATCCGAACATGTCCGTCTTTTCATTTTTTAAATCCATGAAATGTTCTTCGTCTTGTAACTTCATCTAAGAGCACGGTATTTTGAAATTATTTGTCTTAAATTTTGTTTACACTAATATGTCTGTAGGTGGCGGCAGAATTAGCATCGGAATATTTTCTCTTCTCTCTGCAAATCAAGACTTATTCTATCAGATCTTGTTCTTGGACGTTTTGTGAAGTGTTGGTGATTTTATCGAGGAAGGAAACATGTTATTTTTGTTTCCCTGACATAATTTGACAAAGATATATTGTGGTAGTATAAAATGCTAAAGCAGATATGCAAGTTTAACGATGCCCTTGTCAGCAAATATCTGGCATTCAAAATGGGAAGGAAGGAATCTGAAGCTGAAAGCGTTTGTGTAGCTATTTCAAATAAAGGTTTCTTAGTTGTTGCATGTATCAGTACTTTCCATCAGAATACTACCATAAATATCCATACAATGTAACTTGTCCAGATACACAATATGTCACATATTACGTTATTATTTAAAATATTATGGACTGTCCTATTTTATCACCAAATGTCGTCCTTTTCATCGATGAGGATCTGCGCACCTTAGGTCTTCTTTGCTAAAATAATAGCGTTATTTTGGTTAGATCACGTTGCGGAAACAGGGCAGCCATCTGACATGCAGCATCTACGAAACAAGCTATGTCAAATAAACATCAACTTTCGAATCTTCATATATTCTTGAAAAAAGCTCTTAATATTTTACCCCACGAGACTGATGGTGATGGCGATGATGGTGATGGCGATGATGGTGATGATGATGATGATGATGTTGATGTTGATGAATATAATGTATAATTTGCGCGACACGAAAAGCTACGCTCGCAAGTCTGGATTGTGTCGGTAGTGAATTTGACGCCGTTGTGTGAAAAATGAAGTAGAGGAAGAAAAGCTGACATTGGGCAGAATCGTCAAGCGAGCGTGGGTGTCTAGATTAATATCCCCCGCTTTACATAAGCTTTATTTTTTTCCTTTTATCCATCAATTCCAATGTACAGATGTGCCGCGAATAGTCTAGAGAATAGCTCCTTTGATTAGCGAGGCCGGCTCTTGAATCGAGTATCGACTGCTGAGTCAGCACCACTTTTTCCTGGCGCTGGCTCCGGGCAGCTACTGCGAGCGGACGCGATAGCCGAAGGCGATGGCGTGTGCCAACATCTCCACCCCCGAGAGTCTCAGGATATTTTGGGAATCTCCAACGCATGGATGAAACAGGAAGTGAAACGAATATTGGGCTAAAACGTGCCCAGAATGTGGGCACGAACCCAAACGAGCTATCCCCTAAGTTTCCGTGTTTTTCGTCAAATGCACTTGACTTTTACGATTTGCTTGTATTATACGTGTTGACTGGCGGAATGTAAATACGATATTCCCTACGAAGTATAAACATCTCATCTTATCATGTTTATTTTATTTCCTGGCTTTATTATTTTTTTCCATTTCGCACAGCTCTTTGGATAATAGTAGTTGTACGAGTTCATTAGTCTTTATGTTTCACTGTCAAGTACCATTCCACTACAAATAATTACGTAGTTTAGAATTTTAAATCGTGCATTACTAGTATTCTTTGTTTCATTTCCTCTCCAAATACGTTTCTTTAAAAGAAAATGTGTTTTACTAAAATTAAGTTTTCCGATGATCAGTTCGTTACGTTCTGCAGGCATAAAATGTAGAACAGACAAGTAGAAATAGCAACATCCTCAAACTGAAGTAAATGAGGTGATATAAAACGACCATGAATTATTGATATAAGCCCTTTCGGACCGTGTTCTGGTTATTTTCAGTGCCTTACGTGATTGGCTGTAGATACCGCAATTAATGATTAGACTATATAGTCCCATTTACTTCGCCTTGAGAGGATCATAATATCCCTGACTCCTCCTTATATTCTTCGACTGTTGATTCGTGAAGTTTATTACATTAATAAGAAAAAATGTGTATACAATAAAATACAATGTAAATTGTGGTGCTAGAACAGTACATACTTTCTCACGTTATTTCAAAATTTTGCAATTTTCGAAAATTGACAGAGTTCAACGAAAATGAGGCCTGCGTCATTCTTGTTAACGCGTTTTGTTCTATCTGTGGGAAATTTAGAGCAGTTTTTGAGAAAATGATGTTTTTTACATCTTTGCATTAAATCCAAGCAATAAAAACATCATGAGAAAACTACTAATTTAAAAATATGTATATGACCTTTCTTACAGACGTGATTGTTAGAACAGACTTTGTTTAAGATAAAAATCATTATCTTCAATTCCACAGTTTTGAAATTGAAAGTTATAAAAGTTTTATTTTTTTGTTTTTATTATCTTGAAAATTTCCTGTATTCCATGTAAAATTTCGTCAAAAATTACTCATATTTTCGGAACATTGTGCATGAATTTATTTCAAAATCTGACTTTAAAGAAGAGATTCTTTAAATCTGACGGAGAATATAAGTTTTGAAGAAAATCGGCTGAACGAATTAGGCGCTAGCGTTGGCCACACGCGGACGGACAGAATACATTACGGTGCTGTACCAGACACAGTCGGTGGGATGGACGGTCGGAAGGACAGACTGACGGATGGACGGGCAATTTGTCGTTAATACATTTTAACCTACAAAAGAGGGATTCTGACTACGTGTTAGAGGAAGTAATTTACTTCAAATAGGAACAAGACTTATCCAGGTTTTTATTACCAGGGTTCTGCTCTAAAAGTGGCAAAAAATCGCTAAGTATTATAATCGCACGATTATAATACTTTCTTCTTTTACGAAGAAAGGGTGAGAAAGAAAAAGAGACAGTATCAGTAATACGTATAATACTAATAAGCCGGGCTTGATTTCTGGTGGAACTCGGAGGAAAGGCATTCCGGTACTTGGGAAACGAAATTGGAGGGGAAAAAACCAAGAACAAGTACTTGGCATTTTCTATTTTTAGTTCAACCAACATACGTAAACTCAAAATTAAATAATTTTCCATTTACCAGCGGAATTTCCTCGAATGTAATAAAATATTAGCAAAAAATTATAAAATATAATTATAAACTCTAATTTTTATTTGCTATTATTATTATATTCATAGAGCCAGCGCTACCACTATTAATGTTATGAGGTGTTATTTATAATAATGAAATTGTATAAGTATATAACTATTTCTATAGTATTAATAAATTTATTTGGGGGCATTCCTGCACCTAAAATGTTACAAATCAAGCACTGCTAACTACAATGGTGATAATAAGTGTACTTGTAATAATGTGATAAAATTCATTCTAACGTCCTATATCAACCGAACTGGCCCTAAATCGAATCTTCTTGCATAAGAAAATCATTGCAACGCATTTGCACTGCATCGCACCACGCGAAGGTAATTGAAATGACCGTTATTGTTTATCTGACGTACTCTTCCCTACACTACACTTCGCAACACTATAACTTGATTATAAATACATTATTATAAACGCAAATATGCATTACTATGTTTAACGCTAGAATAACGTGAGGATTATCCGATATTTGTTTCCAAAATTTTCGAAAACTGCAAGGGATTGTCAAAAATGTTTGAAGGCAAACTATTCCGGCCCGTTATTGATCAACTTGCGAGAGAAAATTGTCCTGTGCCCATTCCCTGAGGTCTTCATTGGGTTTTGACTGGTGATCCTTTTCTATACGATTAATTTATTTTCAAACAAGATGCCTCCAATATGTTTTATACAAAGTGCAGAATCATATCATTTTTAGTCTCTTTTCAAATCATTCCCTTCCCATAATTTTCTAAAGTATATTGTGATGCTCTGCACTGCATCCTTTCCAAACTTGTCCGATACATAATTCTGTGTATATTATAGTTCTGAGTTATTCAAAAAGTTCTGAGTGGTTAGTTCCAAGTGACAGAAAAATGTAGTATATACTTCGGATAACAGCGTGCCTTCCTCATCTGCCAATGTAAGGGTATATATACTCTGAGTTCGAGTTACGAAAGTCAAGTTGGATATGCAAATGAAGAAAAGTGTTTGTTCAGACTTTGTAATTGCAGATTAGCGGAGAATATACATCGCTCAGCTTGATGTACTTTAGTTTCACGTGGACAGTGGACGAGCTTTTCAACGTGTTCCTGGCTGCTTTAATCCGTTCTCGAGGCCAAAAACTCTGACAGTTGCCTTGCTTCCTCTATCACTTCGACCAATGATAAACGCTGCGAAGTAAACAACGCGTGAGAACTTTAGTTTCTGGTTTCTTTTCGTGCTACCCTTGGAAGTTCAAAGTTTTTGTGTTATTAAAGTGTTTTCTATACAGTAAAAGTGAAAGTGTATGTAGCAGCGATGAGTGATTGCAAGCGTATGAAAGCTTCCTATATCTGGGGATACTAGCTTCGAGTCCAGACAGTGTCGAAATTTTTAAACCAGCTGAGAACCTGTGTTGATTAATTGATTGATATTTCCGCACTTGTCAAATGTCATGTGTTAGCAGTTAATGCGTTTATTTATTTATAATTTTATTTATTTATTATTTTATTTATTTATTATTTTATTTATTTATTATTTTATTTATTTATTATTTTATTTATTATTTTATTTATTTATTATTTTATTTATTTATTAAATTCCGTGGTGGTATCAGATATCTTGTGGTAATCCATAATATGGTAAAGGAAATAAATGTAATAATTTTTATTAATAATTTTCCAGAGTTAACTTTCGGGAAAACACTTTTCCCATCCTCAGTGGATCTCTAGCCAAATGGAGAAATGAAAACATTAACACAAGTTGAACACAAAAAAGGGGATGTACAGTGAATTTAGTGGAAAACCAAACAAATAATATCTTATAAATACAAATAGAAAGTACTTATTAAATTTTATGTAATTTATGTAAGTTATTAATTAAGTAATGTAAGTTAATTAAGTTATGTAAAGTAATTATTTCCTTAGGAGATTATTTCCTTTACGATATTTATTTATTATTTTATTTATTTATTATTTTATGTATTTATTATTTTATTTATTTACTTATTTACGACCAAACAGTTAAATCCTGTGTGTGACGTGCCATGGGGAGAAGTTAAGTTGAAGTTACATTTATTTCCAGAAGCAAAACAGGGGGCCATCTTAGCATTTGCTCGAGGATCAGGGAAACGACGAAAACCTGATCGAGATGGGGGTCATTGACCCAGAAGCTGAAGTACAAAAGTTGTTAACAGGTTCTTTAGAGTTATGCAATCCAAATGGTAAATAATACACTAAATGCCGTTGTTAAAATTATCATTACTTTCCTTTTGGATGCTCGGTATAGTCTCTAATAGTATAGAAACAGTTGTGTAGTAGATAAGATTTTACTTGGGACTTACGCTTTTGTATCGAATTTAATCGTTTAATGTCATCTGGCAAGGTGTTGCAAAATACTGTACATGTATTGTGTGTAAATTTTTTGTAGTAAGCTGTGAATACTGTCCTGATGAATATGATTACAACGTCGAGTGTAGTAGTAACCGTGTTCAAATTAACTCATAACGAGTGTTTACCGCGGCAGGTGGAGGTGTTCGTCCCTCGCGGGATGTTGAGATCCGGCCGCGACCTACACGTCATGACAGAGTTCTGGGGATATCCCTCTCCGGGTATCTCTCAGCGGGATACCGCCATAGCAAGGACAAACTCTGTTTAAGACAAAAATTTGTATCTTCAATTCCATAGTTTTGAAATTGAAAGTTATAAAAACAATTATTATCTTGAAAATTTCCTATATTCCATGCAAAATTTTGTCAAAAATTACTCATATATTCGAAATATTGTGCATGAATTAATTTCAAAATCTGTCTTTAAAGAAGAGATTCTTTAAATCTATCGGAGAATATGAGTTTTGGAGAAAATCGGCTGAATGGATTAGGCGCTGGCCACACGCGGACGGACAGACGAATAGACAGACAGACGCAGTCAGACGGTGGGATGGACGGTCGGACGGATCGACGGATGGACAGACAGATGGAGGGATAGACGGCCGACCGGCCAGACGGATGGTTGACGGACCGACCGACGGGACGGAAGGACAATTTGCTGTCAATCAATTTTAACCTACTAATAGGGATTCTGACTACGTGTTAGAGGAGGTAATTTACTTCATATAGGAACAACGTTTTTGTTGCCAGGGTTCTGCTCTGAAAGTGGCAAATCCCGACTAGTCTAGTCCCCTAACCGACTAGTCCCCTAATATGTGTGGTAGTGTAGTACATGTAAGTATGTGTAAGTAATGGGTGAGGATAGGACTGGAAGAAGAAAGTATGATCGTGCGCGGTCCGTTTCCCGTTTGTTAAGGTACTTCTCTGATGTCATTCGCCTGATGATCGGAGAAACCACGGACAACAACCGACCGGAGCAGCAGGCCGCTAAAATTGTTCTTCAGTCACCAGCTGAATTCGACCTAGCTTGTACGTAGATAGTGTCGAAAATCCTGCCACCGTCGGGACTCGAACCTAGGACCTCCCGGTCAGTGGCATCAGTTTATGCCTTTAGCCACCTAATTGCGGCGGCGATGGTGTAACGGTTAGCGTTTCGGACTGTTGTACCCAAGTTGGCGGCTTCAAACCCGATCGAAGCCGTGGATTTTTCAGGGCGAAAAAATCCTTCGTACGCCTTCCTTCGGAGGGGAAGTAAAGCCGGCTGTCCCATGTTAGTAGATTTACTTGCATGTAAAAGATCCTCGAGCCTAAATGCCGCCTCTGAGCTAAATTCAAATCGCCTGTTTCTCGCCCAAGAAATACCTCCTTTCTCTGCTAGTTGGTGAAAGGAGAGTAGCGAAATTTACGTGGTCAGACGGAAGAGCAGGCCTAATGGCCTGAGTCTCGCCACGTAAAATAAGGCATTAATTCAATTCAGTTCAATAATCCGGTCCTCGACCTGGACTGCTGCGTCATCAAAAGAGGCATCGATGTTTTCTGACGTTGCAAGATGTTTGTTTATGGATCTACCGTCACACATGATGCATCGTGACGCAAGAAAACTTGACACTTGTGTCGGCGCAAGATAATATTTTGTTATGACGATTGCTCTAGAAATGCTGTGCGTTGAGTAGTATGCTGTAGAAATTACAACTGAAATGTAAAGGTCATAACCTCTAATAATTAGTATCACCTTCTAATTATTAATACCTTTTAAATTAGTGAAATCATAATCTAAATGCCTCCTCTTTAGGCAAAACTTGAATCTGAATGCAAAACAGTTAATAATGATTTTCAGTATAATTAAGTGCTTGTTTTAAATAAAAGATTAGACTTGTCGGGTTATTTAAACTAATTTAATAATTAAAAAAGTGGATGTATATTAAGTGACAAATTGAACTTGAGATGAGTTATCCAAAAGAGTCAAAATGCATTAAGCATCATGTTCTCAGGAATATTTCTTTTCCAGGAATTACAATTTCTCGAACGAAATTGGAAAACAATCGATGTGAACAATTGATAGATCAGGTAAACATTATTTCGTGTAAATGGAGTTGTCTATCTTATTTTATTGGCTGAAATTTACCATCTCGCTGAATCCTCTTACAACGTGCAACTGGTTCGGTTGTACCAGGGAACACGGTACAACCGCACGCCTAGAATTCGATATACTGGAACGGTGATCTCATGGGATTTGGGCCTCAGCTTCCAGAGCACTCGAGTGCACTGATGAGGCTAATCAATGACGTCCGCTATTGACTCAAAGGATCTCATCTTCATCTACGTCTACAGGCCTCCTGGGAAATCCTTCAAGGTCTAGTAGGCTCAATTCATAATTAGGTGTGTATTTGAATTTTAGAATACACTATAATGAGACGGTTCTTTAATGAATCTTTTCTCAATCTAAATATTCAGGTCTGCGATTTATAGGCGTTGTTGTTGGTAATTAATTTTAATAAATGAAATAACGGGATGTAAAGCAGTTTAAAAAATAGTTTGGTAATGTACTAGATACCTTGGTGTGACAATACAACAAATACCAACTTGAAGTGTGTTCAAAATTCCTATCATTTTATGTGAAGTTTTTAATAGGCGAAAGAAAATCCTGATTCATTTTGATTGTGATTATTTATATTTAAAAATTATGATTTAAGAATAAATTTAGAGGGAAAATTTAAGCAATGAAACGAAGTACCATTATAATTTCCTGCCCGAGGCACATACTATTACCACTTCTTAGGTTAAAGCTTCTTCTTCCAATCTTAACAAGTAATTTCCGAAATCATTTACATGGAAATCAAATGTGGCGATTTTTCTGTTACGAGAAAAGCAAAAACTCACGCGCTGCTTCTAACGCCGTGATATGACTTAATAATTCGATTTTGCTTTCACACATCGCGAAAAACTTTCTATAATTTGCCTGCAACTGACTCCCTCCTAGCATTTCAATAAAAGTCGTCTAAAGAAATGGATATTACAAAAAAGCATTACGCATTTCCTGCTGTAATATCTGAAATATTTAAAAAGTTGCTCTGAAGAGCCTTTGTATTTTTTCGCGTTGTGTCAGGAGGACAATGTACGATGATTCTGTTGTGTCACGAAGAGTGTCGTACGGGCCTCCAAATCCGATCTCGAAAGATTCTCGCAACAAGTGACCCAACATCTGAGTCAGCCACATTGTCAGTTTTTTCTTTTATATAACCGATGTAAAGGAAAACGTATGGCTGAACAATGAGTGATTAAGAGGGAAACTGTATTGGATAAGCAATCAGTTTAAGGAATGACGTGCTATGTGGGGGATGACGGGTCCCAATGCGATTGTTTCATGCTGGTGATAATACGTTGTTTTTTTTAATTTATTTCTTCTCGTTCGACCTGAAGGTCTTTCGAGGGTTTTCGGTTTACATTTGACATTTTGGGATTTGGGCATTCCTGACAAATTGAGATTAGATTTCTCTGGCTCGTTTAATTCCTTGTTTGCTTCTAGGAGCTGCTGGGATTTATTTTTTTTGGGGGGGAGGGGGAGGGGGAAGCTGTTATGGATAGCCCTAGCGGGCAATAGGAAGGGAACGTGCTAGGTTATATTTAGATGCGGGATGATATTATTTGTTTAGGGGGGTTTAAGCATGTCTTTGGGAAATTTGGATTTGATTCGGCTTGGGATATTTGCTGTTCGACCTAATTGGAATGTCAGAGTGGCATGACGTGAGGGAAGGGAAGAATAGAAGTTATTTGCTAATTTTTTAATGTGTTCGAGCACAGTTTCCATTTGGAGTTCTCTATGAATTTGGTGGTTAGGTATAAACCATGGAGCTTTAATTGACTTTCTGAGGACTTTATTTTGGACAATTTGCATTTTTTGTATGGTGGTGGAAGCAGCGTTTCCCCAAACCGGGCATGCGTAAGTTAGCGTGGGTAGGATAATAGATTTATATAATAGAATCTGGCATTTGGTATTGAGTGTTGAATGTTGATTTAAGAGAGGGTATAGTTTTAAAATTTTGGCATTGGATTTGTTGATAGCTGCGTGAATATGAGGTTTCCAGGTGAGTTTTTTGTCTAACAATACTCCTAGGTATTTTATTGGTTCGCTTTTCCAAGGTATTTCGTTGTCATCTATTTTCAGATTGGGAGGGATTTGAGGTCTCCTAAGGGTAAATATCTTAGTCTGACATTTTTGAGAATTGATTGCTATTCTCCATTTTTTCTCCATTGTATTAGGGTGTTAAGGTTATTCTGAATTCTATTAAATGCTAGGTTAATATCAGCGCTAGCTGAAAACAGTGCCGTATCGTCGGCAAAAAGAGCAGTTTCCACGTTGGAATACTTAGGTATGTCACTCATGAAAATATTAAATAAAATAGGTGAGAGAACTGAGCCCTGTGGAACTCCGGCTGTGATATTACGTAGAGTAGAAAAGGAGTGATTAATTTTGACCTTAAATTTTCTATCAGAGATAAAACCTTTAATAATATTCTGTATGTACTCAGGGACTCCAAGTTGTCTTATTTTAAATAGCAGACCGGTATGCCAGACTCTGTCATACGCTTGAGCTATATCCAAAAATGCAGCCAGAGTATGTTTTTTTTCTTGGAAGCTCTGTGCAATGTACTCGGTAAGCCTTAGTAGCTGGTGAGTGCAGGAGTGGTTTGCTCTGAAACCAAATTGAATATCTGGTATTGCATCCGTGTCTTTCAGGTACTTGTTAAGTCTCTTTAGTAGAAGTCTTTCAAAAATCTTGGAAATTGAGGGAAGGAGGCATATTGGTCTGTAGTGTTCACGGCGTCGAGGGTCTTTTCCTGGCTTGCGAAAAGGTAGAACAATTGCAGTCTTCCAGGCAGTTGGGAAATAATTAAAGCGTAAGATAGCATTAAATATTGCAGTTAGTCCTGCTACAGAGTTTTTATTAAGATTTTTGAGCATCTTATTACTGATTCCATCTATACCGGGTGTTTTTCGTTGTTTTAGATGTTTAATGATGTTAGCTGTTTCAGACGGTGAAATAAACTTTATTTTGGTTTCAGCTGTAGTTAGTGGTTGTTTCATAAAATTTTCAATTTCATTGTTGTGTTGTATCATTGTTGGCGGGTGTGGTCTAAATACATTTTGTAAATGATCTGCAATCGCTTTGACCTTTTCGTCATCTGAAAGCAGTAGCTTATTGTTTACTTTTAATTCGGATATTTCGTTTTTATCTCTGGTGATTCTTTTTGTTGTTGTCCAAAGATGAGCTGAATTTGGATCAATCTGGTTTATAAACTGACGGAATGAAGTGTAGCGGTGATTATCTAATCTATTTTTGACTATTCTAGATAGTTTATTTAGTTTTGCTTTAATATCTGGCCTTCGAATTATTTGCCAGAGTCTTATTAAGTTATGTTTTGATTTAATTAAATTAATAATTTTCCATGGAATTTGGGAGGAAAATAGTTTATTTTTTGTATTATACATTTGGGGGGATATCTTTGTTGTTGTTGAATGATCTAGAGAATTAAGAATAGCTGCATTAAACTTTTTAGTTCGGAGTCGATATTTGCAATCGACCTAATAGGGAGTGGATATTTATAGTTATTTTTCATTAGGTAAGCGAATTTAGTCCAATTAATATGTTTTCCTAATGGGTTATTTCCTGATGTAATTTCTTTAAAATTTCCTTTGTGTAATATTAGGATCGGATTATGATCTGAATCTAGTTCAGCTACAACTTTTTGAAGCAGAGGGAAGTTAATATTTTTGGTTATGACTATGTCGAGAATGTCTGGGATTATATTACAATTATAGGGAACATGTGTAGGTTCAGTTGGTGCATGAATATTAAGGTTATTATTATTTGCAAATTCCAGTAATTTTTTGCCTTGTAAAGTTATTGAGTTGCAGCCCCAAGCTCTGTGTTTACTGTTTAAATCTCCTAGGAGAATTATACGATTATATGTGTTAAATATTTTTCTATAAGCCTTTTCAGGGAAGCTTTTATTGGGAGGTTTATAGGCTGCAATAATTATTACTTGTTTGTCATTGTTAGGGTTATTATTAATATTATTACTATTAGTATTACCGTCACTATTTCCACCACTACCAATGTCCGTTCTAGCATTAGCAACAATACCAGCGTTATCATCAGCTGTAGTAGCAATAGCTGCTGCTGAGGTACCAATAGTTTTAGTGATATTATTACTGATAATACTACTCTTCACTGCTATTCCTATTGACTCGAGGTTTGGGGAAGAGGGCGTAGTTACTTGGCTGCACTCGAAGTTTTTAGTTACTATTATTGCTACGCCACCTGACGCTTTGTGGGCGATTCTGTCCTCTCTAAAAATTTTAAACCCTGGAATGTGGAATTTTTCACCCGGGATTAAATGGGTTTCGGTTACGCAAGCTATTTCAATTTCATTTTTCTTTAGAAAATATCTGAATTCATTTTCCTGGCGTTTTAATCCGTTGGCGTTCCAGTTTAAAAGTTTAATATTGGCTATTTTATTTGTCATAATTTAAATTTGTCAGAACAGATTTAACTGTGTTTTCAATTAAGGGAGTAAGCGCTATCATGACTTGTTGTACGATGTTTGAGATTAAATTTGATTGCTCCTGTTTAAATAATGAAGAATATGACCTCGATTGGTTACTAAGGTATGGATTAGGATGGTGGGTAGGATGTGGTGGTGCCTGTCTAGTGGTAACAAGGTTAGGGTGACTAGTGGTTAGGTGGGGCATGTTAGAAGGTGGGTGCATGTTTTTCGAGTTTTTCATTGACTCTGCTGCCTTTTTGTATATGCTGCAGCCTTTATAATTAGCTGTGTGGTCGAGACCACAGTTAATGCACTTAGGGGGGGTAGATTTAATTTTGGTACACTCAGAGTAGTGATGTTGGCCAGTACATTTGACGCAGCGAGGCTGCAGGCCACAATTTGCCTGGGAATGCCCAAATCTCTGACAACGTTTGCATTGGATTACATGAGACTTGAATCTTTTTTGAATTCTAATTACACTGTACAAAAATCGGTTTAGTTTAAATATTTCTTTACTTTGATATGTGTTTTCTAGATCTATTGCACAAACAGGTATGGGGCATTTGTCTTTATTATATAGTCTTGCGACTTTAATTGCTGGGAATTTTAGCCTTATCAGTTCCTGCAGTATTTCACTTTCCGTGTAGGTAGTAGGAATGTCCTTCATAACTATAGCTAAAGTTTTTACAGTTGGGTCTTTGAAAGAATCGAACTCAATTTTTTCAGATTCACAGAATTTCCTAAAGCTTCTATAATCACTTATTGATGTGAATGAAATTTTAATAGCGTCTTTTTCTTGTTTAGTTGTGAAGTCGTCCTTAACGTTCTTTTTAATATCATCTAACAAAAGTTGAAAATTGCTTGCATTGTGCACTATGATTGGGGGCATTTTAATAATTGGATCGATTTCGGGTTCTTCATTAGTTTCTAATGTTCCAAGAAGCTTATACCTATTAGAAACAGGAATATTGTACCTGGATATATCCTCTTCTGGCGAGCGTGACCTTTTACGTTTAAGTTCATTACCATGTTCCTGCGTGCCTTGCAGCTGCGGTTGCTGTGAATATGATTGCTGTGGCAGAGGCGGTTGTGTCGGCACGTGATAATGATTTTGAAGCTGGGAAAGTTGCAGTTCTATCATTTGTTGCTGATGTTGGAGATGTTGCAGTTGTTGTTGAAGAATTTCTTGGTGTTGTAGTATTGTTTGGTCGGGGGGGGGGGGGCTGAACAGGTTCACTGGTATGCAGGTTTTCACCATCACTTTCACTAAATGTGGCGTCCATTGCGCGTCGAATTAGTTGCCCCGTAACGGAGCAACTATTTGTGGCCATTCACTGGTTTTAAAGATTTGTTGGCTTTAACTAAAACTAAAATCACACTTTTCTAAGCGAGGCACTGTTCAAACCGTTCACACGAAAGACGACTCGCTTTCTGAACGACCGTATTCACGGCCCCGCTGGGGCACTTCTTATCACTGGTCACAGTCGAGGTACTGCGGAGCGATAAGCAGCGGACGAGGTGTGAACCGTTCGGTAGCCAAGCGCAGACGATAATACGTGTAATTCTGTAAACATTCCATACACACATTACCGTTGAACTCAGCGACTAGGAAAGGTAACGAAATATTGGTATAGTGGTGAGTTTTCGTTGGCATTTCAAATGAAATAATTATATGAGTCATTGCCAACAATATTGTTGGCAATGACGACTCATATAATTATTTCAAGGTAACGCAACATTTAATTTTAAGGACTGTGTCTTAGCGAGGTAATATATTTCATCAAAAATTTAATTAATATTATTTGCTTTGTAGAGAAAGAAATCGTCTAGTAATCGATTTCTTTTTTCTACTATTCCTCGGTTACTAAGAATATTTCAAACCAATCTAATCTTCGATATGACAAATCGAGCATTCTTTGCTTTAATTGCGAGACATATTTTTCTTCTGAAGTTGTAAACTCTGTGGCCATTCATTCCAGTTCTCTTTGCTGACTGGGAGGTGTTGCGCAGTCAGAGGCTGTTTTAGTAACTAACACACCGTGAACTTCTTCAGGTCTGAAACGCTTTTCCGCACAGACAAACCAATCCACGATGCGGCGTTCACCGGACAGCCAAGAGAAATCGTGCATTTCACTTATATAAATGATGTTTAGTTACAATGAAAACTTCAATGACATTTGTAAAATATTTGTTGATATTTGTAAAAGAAAAATTTTGTAAAAATATCGATATTTGTGATTAGATTAAATGAATGTATTAGCCGCTCATGACCTTTGTAGTTTATATGACATATGTTTTTTTCATTTACTGTTATTTACATATACAGCCACTGCAATGTTACAAAAATTACAACAGCATCATGCGCCACTTGAGATTGAACATCGTTAAACTCTTACATGTCTTAGCCTTCAGCGAAGGAATCATTAACTTATATGCCGAATGTATCGGCGCGAGCAGACAGCGCTAAAGGCTGGCGTGCGTAACGAATTCGTGGGCGAGGAAAACAGGAAGCGGTCGCTGGCAGTACTACAGGTTCTCCAGCCGCTTTCCGACCACTCTCGTCCACGCCGTTACGTAAGCGGCGCTCCGCATGCGAGGCGGCGGATCAGCGCTCAATTGCGTCCCGTTGCGCGGCGGTGGGCGGAGGCGGCGCGCGGAGGCGGAGCGGCTGGCTGGGACGGAGCGGTGGGGAGAGGGGTGACGTGGGGAGACCTCGTGTGGAGTGGAACGGTATCGGACGGGACGGGACGGGACGGGACGGGGCGGGGCGGGGCGGGACGGGACGGGACGGGACGGAACGGGACGGACCGGGACGGACCGGGACGGAACGGGACGGGACAGGACGGGACGGGGCGAAGCGGGGCGGGACGGGACGGGACGGGGCGGGACGGAACGGGAAGGAGCGAAGCGGGGCGGGACGGGACAGGACGGGACGGGGCGAAGCGGGGCGGGACGGGACGTGACAGGACGGGACGGGGCGGAGCGGGGCGGGACGGGACAGGACGCGACGGGACGAAGTGGGGCGGGACGGGACGAGGCGGGACGGAGCGAAGCAAGGTGGGACGGGACAGGACGGGGCGAAGCGGGGCGGGACGGAACGGAAAGGGGCGGGACGGGGCGAAGCGAGGCGGGACGTGACGGTACGGGACGGGGCGGGACGGTACGGGATGGAGCGAAACGGGTCGGGGCGGGACGGAACGGGAAGGGGCGGGACGGGACGGGACGGGGCAAAGCGGGGCGAAACGTGGCGGGGCGGGACGGGGCGAGACGGAACGGAACGGAACGGAACGGAACGGGACGGGACGGGACGGATTCGGGGGCGGGTTATCGAGGGGCGGCAGGAGGCGAGACCCCGCAACAAAAGGGTGATCGGTCGTCGGGGCGGAGGGTGGTACAGGGAGGAGAAGGGTGCTCTGGGGCTGATTTGATGCGGAGGGGGGGGGGGGGCAAAACAGCACGGGTTGGAAGGAAGATGAGGGCGGTGCGAGTCTGGCTAGGGACGGCGAGGGGAACGCGTGTTTGGTTGTGCTCTGGCTGTGTGTTCGGCTGGCCGCCGGGAGGGGGGGCACTGTGCGAGGCCGCAGGAGCGGGCCGCCTCCTGCCACCTCCGAGGCCCCTTCGCTCGCCGCTCGGCTGCTGTGGAGATCTGTTGCCCAAGCGCGTCCCCACCGTGGCTCCTTCCGACCTTTGTTTCTTCCAAGGCCTCCTCCTGTCCTCGCCCTGCCGGGAGAAAGTTGTGAATTGATTTTATCGTTAACGGGACGCTTGTCATTCCACATTTGTAATGCACTAAAACGTAAGTTTACCTAAAAACGTTTTTCTCGACCAATGCAATCTCTTTTTTTAAAATTATAAATAGGTTCAGTTTTATTGCTATGAGAAGTAAGAGAATAGCTCTTCTTCGTGTAGTTAGGTCCTGTTGTAAGACGCTTTCGCTTGGGGATACGTTTATAACTGTTGTAAATGAAGCAGGCTTTCGTGAATGAAAGTTACTTTCGTTATTACAATGATTAAGGTAATACATGCATGGATAATGGAACATTCTTTATATTATTCTTCTAACGCTTGTTATAAGCCGTACTTTGCTTGCTCTTTAGATGTTTTCCATCTTGAATTCTCAAGAAATTACTAAATAGAATAACAATTCTGAACCCGATGAGATGACGCTAGGCGTGAAATACTGTAATAACTTCAGACACTATTGTTATTAACTTTTATTCTGCAACTGACACCAAGAAAGAGAAGCGCGCAAGTTTTAATACAATATTGCTACTCGAAACCATTAAATAATTTGAAATAAACACACTTAAATTACGTAATTAGAATTGAATAGAATAATCATTTTGCTACCAAGGAATACATTTCCGGTGGTAGCGTTTTCTAAGGAGTTACTACGGATACACGACGCAAACAATCAAACGAACATTACAATATTTACATATTACTTAATACAATTTTGCAAGATTAGTACATTAAACCTATCATGCTAAAGATGATCTAATATAAAATAACAATAATAGTTTTAAAAAATAATTTTAAAGATAACATATTCTTAAAAAATGCAATTTATTTAGTCTAATTTTAAAATTTTTGACATTCTGAGGGAAAGTCTCCAGCACTGTTGTAGGCAATTTGCTCCAATTTTTTATTGTCCTGTTTACAAATAAGAAATTACCTACATCTGTTCTCTGTTTTCTTTGCCGAATTTCAGAACCATGATCCTTCCGCGCGACGTATGTTGCTTTTGATAACCTTGCCCCCACTTCCCCCCGCGGACGATCACTTCGTATTGATTTATTTAACGCACAAATTCAATATTGTTTCGAGGATCATACTCCGATGTTAATTAAATTGGATTGGTTTGTTCACAGACTTTTTAGTACTGAAAGATAGTAAGAATTTTTAGCTTTAATGTCAGTTACATGCGCGTATACCCTTGAAATAAATAACCTCATTAATAAACTAAATACAAACGTTGCATTGGCATTTGAATAGACTCTTTACATTGCGATTGTCTCAGTCTTTGCAATTGCGACTTACAACGAAGAAGTTCATGACTTTAACATCATGTAACTAGTGCGTCCCGTTACAACACATTGCTAAAAAAATGCAATCCACATTGAGAGAATAATAATACTTACTTCGTCAAAATAATTTAAAACACGTGAGAAACTTCAAGACTTTTACAAATCCTTCTTTGCCAGTAAATTAACACAATCTTTCATTATATTAAAGATATAAAAATTTGTTTACTTGCAACATTTTCAAAAGTATTAGAAATCATTTCTTATTCTCTGAAACTTCAAAAATCATTTCACTTCTCTCAACTTCACGAATGCAGAAAAGTACGGGAACACACGTTACAATTGTATATATGACTCGAATAACTCCTGGGTCCTTAAAATAAACTTTTCCTCGCTAAAACGCGCCCGATTTCAGTTACTTAAGTCGTGTTCTACTAAAAACGTTTGGGCGCTTCTATTCCATTTTGGGGGATTGAGTTCTTCCATGTAATCTAGCTTTTCAGAATTTTCTGATTCACCTTACAGGGGAGACGCTGCAGTATTCGCCGCCGTAAGGCATAGGAAAGTATTCCGTAGTTTGAAAAAAAAACCTTTTGCATTTCCAGTGTAATTTCCGGTTAGAAACATAGGGGAAGATGTGGGGTTTGACTGATTATTTTGTGTTTGCGGGCGAGTCAAAAGCTACAGTCATCAGTACGTGAGCTTGTCGAATCCCGAAAAGTGACAGTGCTCCCCCGCTGGATCAGGCACTGTTCTGCACGTCGGCTTGCGTGGTTCCTTCGCCAGGTGTCTCCACCAGCGGGGCACCGCCCCGGCAGGGAGAAGCTCGAAGCTCGCGGCTGGTCTCCCGTCATGCGTAGTAATACCAGAGGTGGATTTACGCATAGGCACAGTAGGCACGTGCCTACGGCGGCAAATTTTCAAGGGCGGCCAGTTTTCAAAGGCGCAAAATTTTCTTGATATTTTCTAAAACAAATTTAGGTTCTCTAAAAACTATAACAGCATAAATCATATTTTTATTTTAAAAATATCATATTAATATTTAATACAAGCTATTTATTTGTCTACTTCATTAGAGTATACCTTATGATTTCAGAAGTATATGAATCTGAAACTAAGGCCCGTTGACGCAAGAAAACATGTTGCAATTCTAGTTGTCATGTTTTAGTTTCCTTTTAATGTTAACGTTTCACTGTTGAAACGTTAATAATGTTGAACGTTACTTGCTATGAAGATACAGTTTATATCCAAAATTAGCTAATCCAAAAAAATATTTAATTTATGAAAACAATGTGCAAATATAATGTTATTTTTAAAGTTAAAACGTTTAAATTAATGAAGAATTGATTGTTACTGAAACGTTACAATTTGAAATGTAACATTAATTTTAAACAGGGGGCGGCAAATTTGATGTGCCTACAGGCGGCAAAAATATTAATCCGCTCCTGAGTAATACAGGTCGTGTAAGTGTTGCCTGTATGTGAGTGAGAATGCGTACGAAAGGGGAGATGAGGCCGTAAGGACAGAGATAACACATTGTGCCGATGAGACATTCGCCTGGTTCTGTGTGGAGAAAACACGAAAAACAGACCAATTGGTCTAGCTAGATTTTTCCTCCATTCAGCTGCTGAATTCGACCGAGCCAACTAGAGTCAAAACTCTGGCCGTCAAGACGCGAACCCTAGAACTTCCCGGTCGGCGAAGCTGCGATGATAACTCTTGCCTTAAGTCATCTCAGCCGAAGGCCCTTTTGGAACAACGAGAAAATTATAAGGAACATGTGAGGAATGTGCAGAAATCGTGCGGTGAACATCAGGGGCGGATTAATATTTTTGCCGCCTGTAGGCACATCAAATTTGCCGCCCCCTGTTTAACATTAATATTACATTTCAAGTTGTAACGTTTCAGTAACAATTCTTCATTAATTTAAACGTTTTAACTTTAAAAGTAACATTACAGTTTGCACATTGTTTTCTTAAATTAAATATTTTTTTTGGATTAGCTAATTTTGGATATAAACTGTATCTTCATAGCAAGTAACGTTCAACATTATTAACGTTTCAACAGTGAAACGTTAACATTAAAAGGAAACTAAAACATGACAACTAGAATTGCAACATGTTTTCTTTCGTCAACGGGCCTTAGTTTCAGATTCATATACTTCTGAAATCATAACGTATACTCTAATGAAATAGACAAATAAATAGCTTGTATTAAATATTAATATGATATTTTTAAAATAAAAGTATGATTTATGCTGTTATAGTTTTTAGAGAACCTAAATTTCTTTTAGAAAATATCAAGAAAATTTTGCGCCTTTGAAAATTTGCCGCCGTAGGCACGTGCCTACTGTGCCTATGCGTAAATCCACCTCTGCGTGTAAGTGTTGCTGTATGTGAGTGAGAATGCGTACGAAAGGGGAGATGAGGCCGTAAGGACAGAGATAACAGATTGTGCGGATGAGACATTCGCCTGGTGCTGAGTGGAGAAAACACGGAAAACTACCGATCAGACCAGGTGACCGCTAGATTTCCCCTCCACTCAGCTGCTGAATTCGACCGAGCCAACTAGAGTCAAAACTCTGGCCGTCAAGACGCGAACCCTAGAACTTCCCGGTCGGAGAAGCTGCGATGATAACTCTTGTCCTGAGCCATCTCAGCCAAAGGCTCTTTGAGAATTTCTGGGAGGGAATGTGGAAAACAAGGAAGGAACGAGAAAATTGCGAGGAACACGTGAGGAATATGCAGAAATCGTGCGGTGAACATGCGATTATTGTTGAAGTAATTTATGAAAAATATATGGAGAATGTGTGGGAAGAGTTGGGACACGAGTATTGTTTTTAAGCAATATTCTACCAAATGAGTTCTTTTGGAACTTTCTATTGCGTGCTCTGAGTGCCCTTACTTCATAGCACGGGTGGTCGATTATTTGATTGATTGATTAATGAGTCCGAGCGCGTTAATTAAAGTCATTAGTCCCGCAACTGTGGTGGATTGTTTTTATCGCAGATGGCGGTGATATTCCCTCACCGGGTGAGGAGATCAAGCGCCGACCTACCCGTCAGTTTGCAGGGTTTTCCCCAACCAGGTATCTCCCACCAGCAGGGCACCGCCCGAGCCGGGACAAGCTCTAAGCTCCCGATGTGTGTGTGGTAGTGTGATACTTGTAAGTATAAGTGTGTGAAAGGGTGAGGATAGAAATAGGAAAAGGAAGGAAATATCGCACGCAGTCCGTGGCCCGTTTGTTAGAGTACTGCTCCGGCATTCGCCTGGTGTTGTTCGGAGAAACGACGGAAAATTACTGATCAGAGAAGCCGTCGGCAAGAATTCTTCTACAGACAGCGCCTGAATTCGACCTAGCTGTGTAGTTAATGTCGAATATCCTGCCAACTTCGGGCCTCTAACCCTAGGACCTCACGGTCAGAGGCATTTCAGTGCCATCTGCAATGATGCCTCAGCCATCTAAGTCGGTGTTAACTATTTGATATTACGTGCACTTTAACCCCACACATGTATTCTATTTGCTAGAAGTTAAAAATTTTGAGAGAAAAATGCTTAGCAAAATTAGAATTTTTGCCCACGCACAGAACCGTAATATAATACGTTCTCATTCTATTCAGAGACTAGCCTTACTAAAAAGGATTCAAATACGACTCTGCACTTAAAAAATGATTTTTAAAACCGTGCAATGTCCCCATGACTATATCTAGTCGTTTTATTTCACCACACAATCAACAAACAATTGAGAATTTCCTCATTGTAACTGCAGAGGTGAGTTTATTAGACTATCTTTAGTGCACTCTTCCGTAGGCTTAATAGCTGTGTTCTGTAGGTTTAATTATTTTATTGTAACTTTTCAAGGACATCCTAAATAACTTAAATTCTCTCAGGGTCGCTACCTTGGAGTAAAACGGACCCATTACGATTTCCATCATGTTCTTCACTTCGTTGGGCAAACCAACACTATCACTTGGCTAAATAGTTCCAAAGTTTCTGATGATGGAATTATATACTAAGTGTGCTAAATACCATCATGCATCATTTTCATTCAGATTTAATTTCATTTCAATTTGGAACTGTGGAATGTTTTGACAGAAGCGAAAATATTATTCCACATTCATTAAAAAAATCAAATGAACGTGGAGCTAATGAATCCATTCCTACACACCTACGACAGATATAATGACACAAATCTTTACATTCACCCTGACAGAAAGATCGATCTCTTCGTCAAACTAGATGACAGTCCAAAGTCGGCCACAAGGCTGAGTCCTTGCTGGATGGCAATAACCTCGGCCTTCCGCATAGCCGTCATGACAGGAAGGCGACGAAGGAAATCTGCTCATCCTCCGAGGCTGTCTGTATTAGAAACTTCAACGTTTTTTACAAGATCAGCCAGAGAGATATTTAGGAGTACGTCTAGACCAAAAACTATCCTGGAAATATCACATTAAAAAATCGCCATTAAAACATACGTGAAAATAGCCAAACTATATACACTCATACTTAGGCACTCCGGACTAAGCATAGAAAGTGGCTGACTGACTGACTTTGGAGTAAACCAATTTTGCTGTATAAATTTTGCTGTACAAAATGTGAATTCTGACTACACGGCGTGTTAGAGGAAGTAATCTATTATAAATAGGATTTTAATTTAACCATTTTTTTATTATCTGGGTCCAATTATACGAGCTTTTTAAGGACAAATTGCTACTTTTCGCTCCAGCATTACAATACTTCAAAGGGCCAGAGTAAGCAAGAAAAAAATGCGGGCTATAAAACGTGCGACGGCGAGAGGCATTACTTGCTGTGATCCGAGTCGTCTTTTTTTAACTTATAATCTCGTTCTATTTTGGACAATTTATACACGACGACATAGCCTCACAATACCCTCACGATAAAACAGATTTCTCCTCTTTTAGCTCGATAATTCGGAGAATTATTTTATGTTAGGAAATGCGATTTTCTCTGCTGTCTGAAAACTTTGTAAATACTTCGACAGAAAATCATTTTTACTTAAGTTATAGGTTGCCTTTCTTTGCATCACGTTCGGTTTTTTTCTAATAAAATATGACGTTTGTAAACAAAAAAGTTAAATGGTGTAGGAGCTCCAGCAATGTGGTTGCCCCTTTAGACTCGACGCGCCTACGCTACTTTTGAACCACCGTCTTCAAGGTTTTCCTATATCTATTTTTATTTTTAGACTTCTATATTGATTTTCAAATGCAAGTGATTTTGCCTACACTCTTTCAAATTAACTCTGTATCCTTCAGCTCTTTGCCCACAGGAAAAAATATCGGGATCTTCTTAACGTCCCACTCGCCTATTTTTTTGTGCGGTCTTCAGTTCCTTTATTCATTTTAGGAACGGCATTCCAGCAGTTAGGCTTTTTTTTTTCAATCTCACGTTCACCTCCGTCTGCGCATGTAGGAATAGCCATTACCCCATGTAAACTAACAGTTTTTCCTTGTTTTGTTTTTCGTGTATTAAGGCGCCTCCACACTTACGGCATTCGGTGAATCCCGATTAGTGTGGACGGATTGCTTACGATTCGCAGAGCGCCGAACATTCGGTGCTCGCCCTACCCACCGCGTGTCTGTCTTCAGGACACATCAAAGGGAGCGAACATTCGCAGAACACATCAACTGTCTGGGATTGGGCGAGCTGTTGCTCGCTGCTCGGCGAATGCCGAATGTGTGGAGCAGCCTTTATACAATACCAAACATTCGGTTGAGGCGAATGTGCGCCTCCGCCCCGGCCCTCCTCTTCCGCCGCCCCGCACGCGACCCGCGCCGCCCGCGCGCGTCCGTGGCCCTGAGAGCCGCCGCCACGTGCCGCCCGAAGCCCCTGCGGGCCGCGCCGCACGCCGCGGGGATCGGGGGGCGGGCGGACGAGACAAGGCTGCGCAAAACAACGCGCTCCAGAGATAGCCGCAGGCAAACACACGCGTCGCGCGAGTCGCGGGGCGCCCCGGCGGCGACGGAGGCGGTGGGCGCGGCGACGGGGACGAGGAAGGGCGGCGATATCGACGGTGGAACTCAATTGAATTGAATTAATGCCTTATTTTACGTGGCGAGACTCAGGCCATCAGGCCTGCTCTTCCGTCTGACCACGCAAATTCCGCTATGCTCCTTTCACCATATAGCAGAGAAAGGAGATATTTCTTGGGCGAGAAACAGGTGATTTGAATTTAGCTCAGAAGCGTCATTTAGGCTTGAGGATCTTTTACATGTAAGCAAATCTACTAACATGGGACAGCCGGCTTTACTTCCCCTCCGAAGGAATGCGTACGAAAAATTTTTTCGCCCTTAAAAATCCACGATCGGCTTCGATCGGGTTTGAACCCGCCAACATGGATACAACAGTCCGGTACGCTAACCATTACACCATCGCCGCGCGCGAATCTCGAGGGAGGGGGGGCGAAGGCGGGGATGTCGGGGGCTGCGGTGAACGCGGTCGGGGGTGGGGAGCTGGCGAGAGGGTGGCTGTTCACGAGGTTGGGGCGGGCGGCGGGGTGGGGAGCCGGGGGTGGCAGTTCGCGGGGGTGGGGGCGGAGCGGCGGGTTAAAACCAGTATGAATGGGGGCGGTGGGGGTGGCTGGGCGGCGGGGACGGCGGGGGAACAGTGGGGGCAGCTGGCAGATGCGGCGACGGCGATGATCGCTTCGTTGCTCAGCCGGCGAGCGTAAAGGTGCAAGAAAAAGAAGCGCGTCATCGGTTTATCGGTCTGCTCAAAAGCGCCTTTTATAGAGATCCCCCAGGCCACGCGGATGCGCGAGGCGATAACAGATGCTGCCTCTGCTCTGCGGATCAACGGGCGCGCCGCAGCGCCGCTCCAAGTTCAAGTGCGCAAGGCCCCGACTCCTCGTGGGCTCACTGACGGCGACCGAAACGGCACAACGCTTTTCGAACTTATCCTTTCGCGTAGGTGTGTGCAGCACATTGCTCTTTCCCTCTTTCCCTTTGGCTCCCTTTTCCTTTGTTTTCTTTATTTAAACAGATAGATAGATTTATTAAAGTTTGCTTTGAGCTAATGCTCGTTGGCGAACATGATTCCTATTAGAATTAGAACAATTACAAAAATATTACAAAAATGTACAATTAGAATTTCAATTAGAATTAGAGGTTGACATCCTCGTTCTAATTAATTTCTAGTTATCTCTAAATTGACTTCTAGTTTATCTAACACTTCTCTACATTACATTACACTGCATTCCCCTTTACCACACTACACTACACTCCCCTCCACTACAGTACACTTTACGGTATAAGGGTCATCGCGATAATAATAATAATAATAATAATAATAATAATAATAATAATAATAATAAAGATAAATATATCAGTATTATTAGTGAAGATCTAGATGGAATTAAGCATATTTTTAAATTTGATGACATTAGAACTTGACTACATTTAGAAATGACATTGTTTTAATAAATGAATAAAACATTTCACAAGGAGAATAAAATTATAACTCGAATGATACAATTAATAAAAGTAAGATTTATGTCATTTTAATCCGTTTCTAAGGTTGCCAAGTGGCTTGGAGAGCCTCTTCCCAAATATTGTACAATTTCCTACTCGAAGAAATAAAATGTTTTATTACGTTATGCTAAGGTACTCCTTTCAAAATATTCATGGGAACACGACCTCTTGACCTGGAAGGGGGTACGTACTCATGCCTTGCCGCCTTTGTCCTTTCGAGTCCATTTCTTCAACTCTGAAAAAGTCAAGTTACCTCTAGATCACTTTTGCCTCTCAAATCAGAAAAGAGTGGTTCGAAAGGTAGTTGGCAAAATTATTTTAAAGTCATTTGTTTAATGGCGATGTTTAACGGAACCACCATCACTTCTCAACTAGTACTCTGACCATTCTTGACTGATCAGCTAATTCCAACAGGCGAACTAAAAAAATCGATTTGCTTTTGACTACGATAACTATACGAATTTAATAAGGTTTTCAAGATTCAAATAAGCGGTTAAGTGACACGTTTTCGCTGAATTATCCTTTGGAAAGATGGCTCTGCTTATCGCGTGTGTCTCCATTATCGACTCACTCGCCTGCCCAGACAGAGTCGCTCTTGCCCTGAATAAAGATATCTTGCGGCATTGAGGATTTACGACAGTGTCAAACTTGAAGGTCGACTTTTCTCAGAATTCAATCAATTGATTAACGTATATCAGTTTGAACTGACAGATAATAGTTTGTTGTGACAGTCTTGTTGTGACACGAATAAATTAAACGACTTTACGATCTCGAATTATTGTTATCAATTGATTACCATGAAAATATCATTCATATGTATTCCTGGTCCCCGGGTGTTTCACGGCGCCGAGTTATCAATACTGCGAAATGCTGAACGGGCTATAAATATCTCATAATGATCAACACGTGTCCACTACTGCAGCACAAGACCCTCTCAGAATCAGTTTTACACTTATGCATTCATATGAGAATGTGCTGGATGAAATATCCTTTAAAGAGAATGAGAGCCAAATAAGAATAAAAAAATATTGACTGATTTATCAAAAGGTGTCATGGCCCTTCCAGTGTTTGATATAACCAGTTGATCATGGAATTTGCAAAGATTCGCTCGTGTTATTATAGTACAATGAAATGAAATCTTTAGAAATCAGGAAGACCTAATCAATTTCAACTCTAATGTCATCAATAAATGAAAAAAAACATTTCGTAAGCCCCTCAAGTAGTGCATCTCGATTTTTTGACGCCCCTCCCCACCCTCCCGCTGAATGTGCTTGTCTGCGTTAAACAGCATCTCTGACGCAGTTACAAACCGCGTAACAGCATTTGGTCGAAAAACAACTCCGTTTCATAATAAAGAACGTAAACATCGGCTGTCAAATTACTCACTTCATGCCCCCACAGCGTCGATAACGTTGCGAAATCCCACCGCTGACAGTCTGCAATCATATCGACGGGGTTGATCAAGTTAGCCCGTCGAGGGAGTGCGTAGAAGCGAAAACAAGAATGCGAGAACAAGTGTAAACAGCGTCGGCGCGTCGCTGGCGCCCGCCCCCGCCGCCGCACCGCCCAAGGCCCCACGGGCGGCGCCGCGGGTGCGTCCGCACGCTGGCCTGGGGGCGTGGCGGGGGCAGGACCGGCCGGGCCGGCCCAGCGCGGCGCGTGGCGGCGGCGGCGGCGGGGTCGGGCGACGGCGGCGGCGGCGGCGGCGGCGGGGTCAGGCGACGGCACGTGGCCGCGCCGACGCCCCGTATCGATGCTCGCAGGTTGGACCGGACGCCACCGTCGCCACAGCCGTAATCGGCTCAGCCCTCCACTATTCTCTCTGATCCCACCGACCAATTCGATCCCGAGGACTGCATCGATGTATTGATGTACATTTGAACTGCTATGGTTATTAGTCTCCTTAGTGTAGTAAATGTTTTATCGCGGAATATGACGGTAATTCCACGCTGGATGCTGAGATCCGGCGCCCACCCACAACGGCTTGAAGTGGTTTCCCTCTCCAGGTATCTCCTCCGAGCCAGCCGGACCAAGCTCTCGATTTATCTGGTAGTGATTATGTAAAAGGAGAGGATAGGACAAGGGAGAGGCAGGAACCCTTCTGACTTCGTCAACCGCAATGATCCCATCCCACACGCCGCCCCTCCCCCTCCTCGCAATTTACTCTGCCCCGCCAACGCCACCTCACTCAAGTTCCCATTACTCCTAGTCACGTCCCCGGCGTAATGGCGCTGCCGTCGTTCAACGGAGCAGCTGTTGTCGTCGCCCTTGTCATCGTTCCTATTTCTCCCGCGGCCGCGCTTCTGGTGATTGCAGTTAGCATTGGCGCTGCGATCGTCGTTGCGTTTGCATTGCTAGAGTCTCTGACCTCCTGCCGGCTCTGGCGTTAGTTTTGCACGAGCTTCTGCTTATTCCGTCGCTGTCGTCAAAGAGGAAGGAAGTAGCCTAGTGGTTTTTCCTTAGGTTATGCCGTCATTAGAGCTACCGACAACGACTTCCTGGGTGCTTTCGCCTTGCCTGAACACAGCGCGGTCGCAGTCCCCAACCTGCCATTGTATTCGTTTCCGAGATACCGTTTTATAAGCACTACTCTGTTCTGGCATCATGCTCCATTGCCTCAAGTTTCATTGTTTCTGTTTCTTTGTTATTGTTGACATTGTCGCTTTACCGCTCAATTTTTCGGCGAGGTGTCTCTATAGAGGTGCCGTCTATAAAATGGATAACATTTACTTTGCTTGAAATATTCAAAAAAGCAGTTGAGACAAAAACAATGTATTACACATTTGGTAATGGTAGTTTATATTATAAATGTACTTAAAAACTAACAGCACTGCCGTTTTGCCTGAATTATTTATCTAAAATTAATTAAGAAGCACTTGGCAACCCAAAAGTTATTACGATCGCTTTTGAAACATTCTGTTCATATTACGTAAGCCCAGAGCTCCAGCTCTACCCTCTGCCGTCACCCCCAAACACCTCCGGACCGGGCCGCGCCGTCGCCGCCACCGGCCGCGACCTTCGCCGCTCGCTCGCTCAGCTGAGCGTCGGGGCCGCCCGGTGCGTTCGCCAGCCCAGCCCCCAAGCGCCCATCCCCGCTGGGCCCCCCACCCCACCCCCCGTCGCGGTTGCGGCTGCGGCGCGCCTCTAGCCTTGTTTACTCGGCGGAGCGCGGCGGCGGTGGCGGTGGCGGCGGGCAGAGGCGGAGCGGGAAGGTTGGGGTGGGCGGGGAGGGGCGGTAGGCGCCACGGCGGGGCGAGGGGGCGTGGCTGGTGGGAAATTACTCCGCAACCTCGCGGCTCATCTGCGTCGCAGTGGCAGTGAACGCCGCGCGTAGCTTCTCTGTTAGTGCCGCTGCCGCTGGAACGGCTCCAGGTGCTGCTGCGGTTGCGTGTTGTGGCGGTTTCGTGATCTATTTCCTGTTGTTGATGTTTATCGACGGAGGAAATAACTGATAAACAATTGGTCGCGTTTCCAGTGGCGTTTCATTTTACGGTGATGAACATGATGTAATAGGTATAGGACCTTGAAATGATGGGTTCGTGTATGATATCTGACATGGTGGGCAGCCAGCAGAAGAAAATTCAAAAGAACCCACGAATTAACAGCGAGGTTTTTGCATTTTTCAATTGGGACAGATCCTGAAGGCAGTTTTCTCTTCAAATGTTATTTATCTTATTTGCTGGAAGACAAATTGCAAAAGACCTAAAATCTTTACTGATATGCAATGGCGCAATGAGAATTTTTCGACGGCGTTGGGTCCACCCGGTGTGATGTTTTATAAAAAAGAATACATTATTTATGCTGGATTTAAAATTTATATTTGTTGGTTTACAGGTATTTAAAACGTATGAAGCTGTGATATCTTAAAATTTTCGTTTCTATAGAAAATTATTACTAAGTATGTTGTGTTTCAACAGCGCATACTCTCTCGCATTATTTCTGTTTGCAATTTTCGAAAATTCAGAGTTAAACGAAAATGAGACCCGTGCCTCTCATTTAAGAGTCGGTTCCTCTATACATGGAAAAATTAAAGAAAAAATTTGGAACGGTTTTTGAGAAAATAGTTTTGTTAGAAATTGTATAGATTTCAAGCACAAATTACGCGAAACCTACTCGTTTTTCAAAAAATTCTACATGACTCTTCTTAAAGAGCTGACTTTTTCCAATAGACTTTTTCTGAGGCAAAAATTTCTATCTTGAAATTTGTAGTTTTGAAATGTTAACTTTTTGCAATTTTCGGACACGGAGAGTTCGCTGTATAAGAAACTATATAGCACCATACTTTTTTTATCGTCTCTTGATACATATGAGAAGAAAATTTAAAGAAAAAAATTGTAGTGGTTTTGAGGGGGAAAAAAGTGTTAAAATATCTGCATGTAGCGGTAAAGCGCACGTCGAGTTAACTGGATGGACCTGAGTTACTAGTCTAGGTGTGGAAAAACTTTTTGCTGATTGAAAACACGTTGGCAGCTTAATATTATAATATAATATTACGGAGCCATCACAAATAGTACAAGAATGTATGATCTGTTGTAAAATCCATTAGTTTTAATTTGAAGTATTTGAAAATAAAGTGATCATGTAATTCTGAAACGACTCCAAGAAGTCGAAGTTAAAATAAGCAAGATGTTGTGAAATGTGCGATAAACTGTAGTCTTTTGATGGTAACGTATTATTTGCCAATATGAAGTGATGGAGTTTAACGTGGAATTACACTTTCAAAGAGCGAACTTAAATGAAAATTCTTAAATAAACGGGCATAATAGCAGAAATGGGAAATGGATGTATGAAAAATGCAACATGTCAGTAATACGAATGGAAACTATCTGGGTTTAGCAATGAAAATAACACATACGAGTGAATTGAAGATGTAAATATATAATGGAAATTACTTAAAAACGGATTGATTGTGATAGGAACTAAAACACATTAATAATTGATATCACTTTATCATTAATGAACATGAAAATATTTTAGCTAAAAGAGAATGTTAGTATTAAATAAATGAAAGTAAAATGTTATACGAAGGTAGTGATGTAGAAAGAAAGTGAAAATATAGTGGGTGTACACTGTGCAGAGAGTAGCTGCACATAGAATTAAAAGATGAAGAAATTGATACAGAAAAATGTTGTCTGCAAAGGAAAATGGAGTGAATGGCATTTAAATTTTCTACAAGAAGAAAAACAATTCACAGTTAGAGAGAAATAGGGACAATGTATAATAGTGGAACATGATTTATGATGGAAATGCAGTGTAATTGTAATTTTAGAATATATAACCACACATTTTAATGTATTAAAGTTGGAACCTCTGGACAGAGAAAAAAACTGGAAATTTTGTTTATGTACTTAAAATAATAAAATTATTATTTTAAATAGAAAACTCGACTGTGAATAAAAGAAATAAAATAAAATGCTGCTGAGAATACTGTAACACATGTACGATTTAAGTGATCAGTTATTTCATTTCCCATATGCTCCCAATTAAAGTGATTCGCTAAAATTTACAGGCCGCTGACCGCAGCAATTGATCACTACTTACAACTTCCTAAGTCAGTTAAAATATGTTAACATTTTTAAAATAAATATTCAAGTCGATTTGTACATTTAAAAGTATTTGGGTTATCTACTGATAACATTAAATGATTATAAAATCCTTTTAAATCAATCATGGATTCAGTTATACTTACAACCTACATTAACCCATAATTTTTGATATTTTTAAAATCAATATTACAATTGACTTTTGGGTTAGTTCGTTACCATGAATGTGCAGTCGATTGCATGTCGAATGTGCAGATGATTACGAAATGAATTTACTTTCCTCTTTTCGAAACATCAGAGTTCAGAGATTGTTCTGTTTGACCAAAAGACAAAATCAATTGGGGAAGTTAGTTTCATTGACACGTAAGCGTTATCAACAAGAAACGTTCTGGGCAATTATCAGAAAGTAAAAGATGAGCAACGATTACATCATAAAGAACTATGCAATACGCACACTTTCTTACGACATTAGTGATTATTGTGTCGTGAGAACTGCACCACATGTACGAAAGAGGACTAGGGCAAACGAATCGAAGTTACAGAAACCTTTAAGGATACGTTTTAATAATCACATGTGGTTTCCTTCTAAGGCCTGCCTGGAATCGACGATAATGGTGAGGTAATGAAAATGTGTCAGTGTCATACTCTAAAATTTGTTTTCGAGACATAATTAAGAAAAAAATATTATAAATCGCTTCTTTGATTGTCATTAATCACTCATAATATATTTATGATTATCTTTATTTGAGTATTCACCTCAATGAGATCCACATTAACAAAGAACTCAGTAAAACAGGAATCAATCATTTTATAGTCCAACTGAACTGAACTATTGATTGATGGGTGAAATAAATTAAAACCCATGAACCAATACACCGAACAAAGGGTTTACACCAATTTGTTGCAATATCCGCGTCCAGACGTCTCTAATTACTTAATGGTCAAAGTAAATTTGATTCTCGTGATCCTCCCATTTACCATTATGGATCGAATTAGCGTCCTGTAATGCTGGTACCGTTTATGAACATTAGATGGCAATTAGCTAGAACAGGTTGTGGCATCAGTTAGAATACGGAAGCTCGCGCAAATATGCAAGTTTCCGGACCCGTTGATCAATTTTCCCGTGTATTTCGTTTTACCGGTGTACGTAATCCCTTGTACTACAGCAATGTGGAAATAAACTCACATGAATCAGTTCTGTATTAAAAGTTTATTTTCGGGGAGTTAATAGTAACTAGAAACGAACACTGACCCTGTCATAACCCTCTATTGTGTAAGAAGGCAATATTTCAAACCCTCCCTCAATCACTATTTGAGAACCTTCTTTTTTTTCTTTGAGAGTAACTTTAATCTTCACACGATCAGCTATTCCGGATACTGAGGAACAAAATATATTTATTATATTGGGCTTAATATGGTATGTTTTAAAGGTTAATGTATTAGAACCGTGGTGATGTAAGCAGTTGGATGCTACGTAAGTTAGAATTTATATATTATTTTATATTTTTTGTTCGTTTCTTACATTTGAGCTTTTGCTGTAGTTTTTAAAATTTATAATTTAGAAATTATTTAAAACCTGTTTTAAAGTGAGTTCTTTAATTGAGTCAAATGTGAAAAGGAATAGGGGATTTCATTTTGCTTAATAAGATGTGGAAATAAAAAGGAATGGATGTAAAACTGAATTATTTTCATGCACAAAAAATATATTCAATTATTCTATTTTTTTCTATTTTCATTTTCTTGCTAGCGGTATCATCAATACCAATTGGCAAAATGTGTGTCCCATACGAATTAGCGGTCATTGTTGCTTTAACCTATTGTTGTAACGCCGAACTGATTACAAATGGCAATAATGGCTGTTGCCCTTTCTTTCGCATTAATATAAAGTAATAATTTTATTTGCAGCTAAAATACGCATCGTGCATTTTTGGTATTTGCGTAAATTTGCGAGATTTGCGTAAATTCGCGTACTTTTAACGCTATTTTGCTTGAAAATGCGGGCCTGAAAGTAGTGCACCACCATTTTTTAAAAGTTTATTGAATAAATATTAGATATTTGTATTTCATTTTATGCAAATTTATTTCTTTAGTGTAATGTTTTATTAATAACCGTGTATTTTGATTTTACACAAAAAATCCTTTTAATGCTTGTTACGTGCTTTGTCGATTCTTACTACATTTTTCCGGTCGTTAGTAATGTGTCCGTGCTTATAGTTGTTGCAAGAGGTGTTGTAGGTGTGATGGTATTTGTGCTTCTTGGAGAGCTAAGCAACATCTTTTACAAAATACTTTTTGTGAATCAATGGTTATATGCTTCAATCAGCTGGCTATTTAGATCTCATCTACCCGGTGACAAAGAAGTCAGATCAAGGTTGATTCTGGTCACGGTACCAATGTTTTGACCTTCGTCAAACCAGGAAAATTAAAATGAGTTCAATGAAATTACTTAAAATCCGAATTCAAACACTACTCATATTAATATATTTTATCTTTGAAAGCATGATATTAAATAAACAAATGGGATCGTGAGGCTTATCCTTGTTTACAACTGGAGATATAAGTCAAAATGTATGATATTGTAGAGTTTGTGAAAAGTGAAAAAAAATAAACAAATTTCAACTCGAAACCACCACACAATAAATCAGAGACTCTTTTTTGCGTGTTGCTTTTATGAATCCGCTTAATTCTAATGAGAACTTTTTTTAAATAAAATTATTTCATTCGGTTCAAGAACGTCTTTATTTGGTGTTACTGCTAGAGTCAAAAGTAGGTTCGTAATCAACACCTCAGCATGAATCCTAACCTTTTGAAGAACGAACGAACAAGTTTTACGCAGGTACGCTTCGAAAACGTTTCTGTCTATTATCCTGGTTGACTGATATGTATAACAAGCAATAAACAGCAAGTCAAGGAAATGGAGTAGCCGAACATTTTTTCTCATATTCACATAAATAATTCATTTGTTTCAGGAGTCGGTCATCAAATTAGCAACCAAGAGGAAATATTCCTTAATGGGAGAGAAGCATGAAGCAATATTGTTGAACGTTTTATTATAATCAGCACTTCAAAGACCTTAAGGGGGAAAGGCTGAAGAATTTAATAACAAGTATTGAGAAGAAATCATAGTTTACACATCGCATAGAACAAACATTAAATTACAATACTTTAAGCAGGCGCGGATCCACGGGGAGAGAAATGAGGGAAATTTCCCCTCTAAATTGTTTCTGTAACTATTAATTTTAATTTGTCACGAAACTTTCAAACCAAAATATTTCGGGTAATCATTAAAACGAATAAAAACGTATCGCAGCATGAGCTGAGTGTAGCCTGCGGCATTATAGAAAAAATTTAATGACACTTTCCACCAAAACACTTTCAATTTCCCCTCCCAAAATTTGTCTCTGGATCTGGTCTCTGTTTAAGATACTTGATGTTTATTTTTTTTTAAATATAGTTCGTCATCCGGCACAAAATATCAGATGTTTTGGTCTGGTTTTTGGTATTCAGGTTTGGTGTCACGGTTGCCCGATGGAAATAGATGGTATTACGGGCTTGTCTTACACTGCTCTACATGACTTCTTTGTGGCAAACAAAGCAGATCATGTTATCGTTGTAGTAACACTAAGAGTAAACTCAGGCACTTAGGGCAAACAAAACAGATCATGTGCGTAAATTACACGTTTCCTGACTTGATCTTTGACATTCTTTTGACACGTATGTAAAATGTGTGGACTTCAGTCCGTATAAATAGGGGACGTCGTGGAGTATTTTTCCTCTTTAATATTACAACAAAGTGTGAAAGGTGGACGTGTCTCAGTTCAGTATCCGAACTCACAGTCTACTGTTAACCACCGAATGAGAACTTAAGAGAGATAAGTAGATTTGGGAGTGATAAAAAATATAAAGTATGACAAAGGATTAATTTTATTTCCTCATCAAAAATATTCCGATCTCAAAATATGAAATCATGCAACATTTCGAAATATTCCAAATATTTTATAATTTAAATAAATTACATTTGATAATTTTTGTGCTCCTATTTAAGAATGTCGCATTAAAATTGTTTCATTGGTCTAATTTTCAAAATAAGATTGAAGAAACTTTTAGCCAATTCGAAAAGGAAAATTCTCTTGACTATTTTTACGCTATCCTTTTACCGATTCAACGTTACAACAATCAAACAAAGTAACTCAAAGTCATTGTAGTTGAATCATATTGTCAAAGATTTAAAACTTCGGAATACTTCGCGGAAAATGTAAAGGGCCATCATAAGTAGAGATCACCAATACTCAAAGCATATTTTGATGTAAAAGACGGTATTATATTCACAAATCTGTAGAAAAAATAAAGAAATACTTCACTAGACCGAAGAATATACGTTTTTATATTCTAAGCCTCAATTTCTATCACTCCACAACAGACTATCAAGACGATCTATACCTTTAGACTAAGCGGTAAATTTAAGAGATATACCAAAAGTATAAAGTATCTTGTAAAACTAAACAATTATAATTCATTTAATTGGAAAATATGAGGTAGATTTAAAACGTTTGAAGTCCTACTTGGACTTTAACAAGGATACACAAAGTACAAATGTTTGCTTTGTCAGGGGACACTCAATATAAGATTTTGCTCTTCAAGAAGAAGGACTGGTCTTTTCGAAAGATTGTGAACATACGGAAGAAAAATCTTGTTCTGCAATCAATGATTGAAGTTAATACAAGTATGCTTTCTTCTTTTCACATCAAATTATAATTTAAGACAAAATTTGATGAAATATCCGGTAATGATGGATCTTCTTTTAGGTCTTTACCCACGGAATTTCCAAGATTATGTACGGCAAAAATAAAAGGATATTCATTCGACCTCAAATTTGCATTTGCTTGCGAGCTCGAATTTGCTGCCTCTGATAAGCAGATGAACAAACTGCTGTCACTTAGGGAGAAAATTGGATAGAAATTGTTGAGAAGTTACCTTCAATTTTCTGGAAAACTATCCTTCTCCAAACTGTGAGAAAATTGTAAAAGTAATTGTTAATGACTTTTAATTAAGTGGAATGAAACATGACCTTAAAAATTTACTTTCTTAATTCGCATTTAGATTATATCTGGAAAACAAAGAGCCTAAAGAAAACTTTTATAATGGAGGGGTAGTTCTAAATAATGCTAGTATGAAGAAGAAAAGCTGAAATTGTAATCATGTTATGACTTAATGTTACAAGACAACCAGATTTGACTAATTTGTAATCATTTTGCTGTTCAGTATTACAAAATATAATGAATATCAGTATTTCCTTTCTGTAACAGAAAAAAGTTAAAATTTGTGTTCCTGTGATGCCTTTAAGATTCAGGGAAGTTTCGATCTTAACGTATTAACTTACATTCTTTAAGTACGAATATCACACTTAACGTACGCTTAACGTGCAATCATTCTTTTCTCTCAACCTTGTAATGACAATCCATCTTCTAGGTGCATTGGTACAGAAGCCATCGCATTACAAGGCCGATTGAATGAGTCGAGATGTTGCCAAGTAGTGCCACTCGCAGTCGCTCCTTCAGCATTCTACTAGGTCTGAGGGAATTCGCGAAAATGTCATGTAGCGTCGGGGTATAGAGTGGTCGGCCATGAGACGCGAACCCACAGCCTTCAAGTTGCTTGAATGTGGGACACAGAGAAGCAAGGTCGCCATCGTAGGAATCAAAACAAACACGATTGAGAATGTTTTTGTTTGCTAGTTTCTTTGTTTTTATCTTCAGTCAATTGAGAATGAAATCATTGGAACAGCCCGTCCGACACTTCATTATTTTGTAGCATTTGGGCTCCAGAATTATTATTTATTCATATTAACTTTACCGAGAAGAATGGATGCAATATAAATAGTATACTGACCATGCATATAGATTTATCAAGCAGAAAATGTTTAATGCACTCTATATGCATTATCAAGAAAAACACAAGTTCTTTGTTAGCTAAAACTACACTTCTTTGCGAATGTGAACAGAATAAGATTTCGGATAGATAAACTTGAAAAGTAAACAATAGCCAATTTAAATTATTCCTCTATAATACAAGAAACATACTTATGATAATCAAAGGAACTCATTATAAAAAGGTTATCTATTATACTGAAATGTTGCCTGGTAGATCCCATTAAATGTTGATATTTCCCATTACAATATTTGCCTCAAGGTATGTTGATTAAGGAATGCACTTCTTGGCTAGCATAAACCTGTTTTTCTCATCCGTGTGTTTATTGAAGACAACAAATACTCCCAACATCTAGCAAAGTCATTCGTTTACTGAGAAATATTGAAGAGAAGTGTCAACTCAGTGTTTTGCTCTTAACATTCTGCGCATCACCCGCCAGGAAAACATCCGAAATTCGGCACGTGGAGGAGACGTAACCCTATTGTGCGAACATGTTTTCGCGTGGCCTTGTAGCAGTGCGTAGTAATTCGGCACGTGTGGAGGGCGGTGGGCTTGTTTACTACAGCTGCGACGTCACTTTTGCGAACGGGCTGACCAGCCCGCGGCGGTGGTCGGGGAAACGAGCCTGGAGTGACGTTCTTACCGCTCATTGGCCGCCAACATGAGGCGAGAACGGCGCCCGCCCCGTCATTGGTTGGCAGGGGAGGCGTGTTTGGTGGCGCGGTAGGAAGAATGTTTGTGGAGATGTGGGCCACCTCCCCAAGGTCCTGCGGATATCAATGACTGTTATAAAGCAGGAAGCGGCGGTAGGTTTTCTTCAGTGCGTGCCGCGAAGCGTTGGCGCTCAGACGTCTTTGTGAAGTGTAGTGCTCCACAGTGAATTTTGTGTTGTTCCCCGACCCGGACTCGACAGTCAAGGTAAGTCTTATTGATTAACCCCCAACACTTCTATTCCCTCTGGCACTAAACAGCCGTGCATTAAAACGACAGTGTTCTCTTATGCGTTGCGTAAGTATCGTTCGCTAGCCAGTGGCAACAGCTATTCTTTGTTCACCTGCCAGGGGTGTCATTTCACAACAACATTTCGCAGATCTTGACTCTATAAATTTATTTCATCGTCAGTTTTCACAACTGCACGACGATACGTCTCCATGTGGCACAGTGAACATGAAAAGCGCGCGATTTGAACTGCTCAGAGACACCGACACCTTTTTGTTCACGACCGGAACGTGTGTTTTAGATATTTTCCAGGAAGAGAATTGCGGAGATGAAATCGAAGTTTGGTTTCTCCGCAACACGCTGTGCATCGAACGCATTCGAGTTAATTACGCGTTGTGTAACTGGTGAAAGCTCCGCTAGTCGGCCGGCCGCGCGCCGCCTCGCGCCGCCTCACGCCGCCCCGCCCCGCCCCGCGCCGCGCCGCTTCGGACGCGTGGTTGCCAGGAGAGAGGCAGCATGCGATGCGTGGTTGCCAGGACGCGCTGCAATATGAAGCCTTTTGTCGGTGTGGATTTTTATGAAAAAATCAGCTTTTAATCATACTTAAATGATTGATCAATTTAAGAGTTTATATATATATATATATATATATATATATATATATATATATATATATATATATATATATATATATATTGTGACATACCTGGTGGTGCCGGGTATTTTCACTGCAATACAACACTAAGAGAGGGTATCTTTTACGTGAATGGGTCCCTGGATAAGTTGGTGCAACGTTGGGGTGATTAATCATAAATTGAAATACAATTATAAACAAGATTTATTTTAGATCAAATTTGTTATTTACATAATCAGACGTTTTTACACTCTGCCTTGGTACCAAGATTAAGAGTGAAATGCATTTCTCATACCTTCGGGGCCCCGTTTGAATACCTATGAGGTTCGTCGAGCCGCTCGTGCCGACAGGGTTGTCGACCTCTGCTACTGCTGCGGGCCGTCGGCAGCTGATGGCGTGGTGCTCATCCACGGCTGATGCTCCAACAATTCTTCCCCGAACAGGATCTTGATACCTCGGCTGCGCACCTTCCTCGAATCACTGTCCATTAGTGGGTTTAATTACACGACCCCCGCCTACTCCGTATACTGGTCACAGTTCTGTACCGCACGCTTTCAAGAATGTTCCCTCCGCACCAACTAATAAGAGCGACGTCAATTATTTTACTAACACTAATCTTTTACTATACTGATACTTCTAATGTTCTGTTTACATGTCCATTACTTTGCGATTCCTAATCACATAACTACGTCGCGTATTACATGCGTCCATTCACTAGCGGGGAGCCCTCGCTACACGTCCGCACTGGTCGCCGCTCTGCTAACCTCTGCCCTTCGCCGGCCGCACGTCGGCACATCCTTCGGCGGCGGCCGCCTCAATCCAACTAACGAACTTTTTGCACGTGCGCGCTGCCACGCTTGTACCCGCCGTTCTCACGCTCGCCTCCCGGCGGGCACCGGTGGCGGCGGCGACCGTTGCCGGCTGCCCGCTGCTCGCAGCGCCCGGCGCTCGCACCGCGCAGTCCAGAATAGCTATTGAATTCTTACACTAATGATTTAATTAGTGTAATGAAACACATATTCTGGGTTTCATCACCCCCCCCTTTCTTTCTTTGAATTTTTCCCGCTTCTGGACAAAATTCACACTAGTAACATCGTCACTGCCGATGGTTGCACTCTTTTGCATATTCCTCGACGCCCTATATGCACTTATAACTTAAAATCGAATTAACATGTAATTACTTATTATTAATCCTAACATTACACTTATTTACACTTCACTATTTTCCATGCATGTTGAACCAGGTTTCCGATTTGAAGCTTGTAATGTCCTACTATGTCTTGTCTCTTGTGCGACAGTTCATCCCCATTTTGCTGACCGTGGTTTCCTAACTCACAGTTGTAGTACATAGCTTCCAGCGTGTTGAACACATCTTGATAGGTATCATCCCATTTCCAGCTACGACCTCTTCTACGTTTGTACCAATGGTTGACCATACCATCACTCTTCCCTCGCCCCTGACTTCGCTCCATTCTTGACCTGCCTACATCTCCTTCACTCCCATTCGTTGGGGCGTCTGCAAACATGACGTTGTACCCCTCCAATATCTTCAAACCCCTTCCTAAATCGGTATGATCTGCTCCGCCCAGTAAGCTCTGCACGGTGACAGGATACTGTCGCGTTGACATGCAAATAATTCCTTGATATTTTATAGGAGCAAATAATGTTTTTGGCTCCATAACGCTCTTCGTTCTGTATTCACTACGACTTCCCGTGATGTAGTTGTGATGGCTATTCCTCTGGTCGCTCTTAATGTTTATTTGGGTTTCTTCATTCCGCTTTCGTACAGAAATCTTGTTTTCAAATTCCTTCAAAAATTTCGGAAATGTACCAAAATTCTCTGCCCATGTCCTGGCGTTCTCTTCTAACATTGGGTGTAATAACTGGATCTTGTATCCTTCCAATATGTTGTTTGATGCTAGGTGCCGTTCTTCTGCTCGCATAACTACCTTAGAGTTTTCCGTCCCATCTCCCAGAGATTTCATCGACTTTGGAGGCATAATTGGTGTCACCCCATACTTGACACTTGGCGACATTTTCCCGTCTTCTTCCTGTTTAAACTCTTCTTGTACTCTTTTCTCTTCGCACCCTTGTATATTTTCCACGATTTCTTCTTCTACTATACGCTCCATTTCTTCTATTTTCATTTCCATTTCTTCTTCCATTATTAACTTCAATTCTTCCGTTTTCACTTTCACTTTATAAACATCCTCCTCGGTCTCGATTTGGACCTCCACCGTTTTGCCCTCCGCTGTCTTGACTTCCTCATGGATTTGGTTCGTCATCCCCTCGTTTCTATCTGTTACCGCTACCCTAACATCTATTTGATGGCATGATTGAAATTTTAGCACCTCATCTTTCCTATCCAGTTCCTCCGCTTTCCCATACGGTTTTTCGCATATTTCGATGAGCTTCCTATTCCGTTCTTCTGTGATTCTTCCCATTTCTTCTGCCGGCTTCTTAATCTGTTCTTCAACCACCTTCCCGTTCTGTTGTTTTATTAGTTTTCTATTCCGTTCCTCCGCCTTCCTATTCTGTTCCTCCTCGGATCTTTTCAGTTTACCTAATTCTTTGCTCTGTTCTTCCGCAAACTTCTCAATCTGCTTCTCCGTTTGCTGCCTCAGCTGTTCTTCTAATGAATCTTCTGCCATTACGCCCGTACACGCTTCGTATTCTTCGTCCATCCCCAAGTCAAATCCTACCGCCTGGCTCCCCAGTTCTACCACCTGCCGTTCTAGATCTATATTTACTCTGTGATCGACCAGAAAATCCATCCCTATGATTACCGAATACAATAATTTTTTGACTACCAGGGCCACCATCTCGTATACTTGGTTGCCCATCCTGGCTTGAAACATGATTTGTTTTGTGATGGGGCTTGACTTCTTCTGAGTTGCCCCAATCACATACGCCCTATTCATAGGCAAACACATTACTTCTTTTCCTGTTGCTTTTAACTCCTCATACATTTCTTCTGATACTACTGTAGTCGTGCACCCTGTATCCACTAAAGCTTCTTTAATTATACCTTCACATTCTATCGATATCGTGGGACATTTCCTGATTCTGACCGCTGAGTTCTTACATCTCCGCCACGGTTGGGTATCGTAGGTTACCGGCTGCATAGCGTTTATGGAGACCGCGTTTACGTCATCGATTTCCGCGTCCGCAATGGGGCCACCTATCACCGCGGACTCTATTAGTTTAAATAGTGTCCTTGATCACTACTTGTGCTAGGCTGTGCTAATCGGTCGGGTGCATTCCCGCCCCCGCCTCGCGTCTCCGTATGATTTGAATTAGATCTGTTCCGGTCCGGTCTCTGGTTCCCCGGCTCTGGTCTCCATCCGTCTCCCCCTCTTCCGCGTTGGTTTCTCTGGTAATCGTTGCTCCTATCATTCCCTTGCCCCTGGTTACGTTCCGATCTAACCATATTAACATTCCCTTCATTTCTGTTCTGTGGTACGCCTGCAAATGTCAAGTCGTACCCTCCTAACACATTCTGGAATCTTTCCAGGTCGGTGTGCTGCACACTACGTAAAAGATTCTGCACCGTAACTGGGAACTGTCTCGTCAGTACACATATTATTTCCTGATCGCTCATCGGTGGGGATAGCGTTTTGTATTCCATAATACGCCTTGTTGCGTATTCCCGCAAACTTCCCATGGACTGGTTGTAATGATTATTCATCAGGCTAATTTTAAAATTAATTTGAATTTCCTCATTCCAGTACCGCTCAAGGAATCGATCTTTAAATGCCTTTACTGATTCGGGAAACTTATCAAATGTATCGGCCCATATCCTTGCGTTGCCTTCTAACATTAAATATAATAATTGTATTTTACACCTTTCCGAAGTATTGATAACATCTAAATGTCGTTCTGCTGCCTTCATAAATATGCATGGATTCTCTTTCCCGTCACCTGAAAATTTTAGTGATCTTGGAGGGGTAAATGGTACCGTCCCGCTTGCTGCGATTGGGGATGCCTTGCATTCTTTTATTTGTTCAATCTCTGTTCGTAATGACACAACCTTCTCCTCGCATTCCCTCTTATTCTCCAACATTTCTTCCTTGACTACCAATTGTATCCTTTCAATTTTCTCGTCCTGCATAGCGGTTCTATCATCTAATCGCTGATATAGCTTATTCTCTAATTCTCCCCCCAGATTGATTACTTGGGATTCTAACTCCTTTTTCTGTTTCCCTAATTCTTCGGCGGTCCATTGCTCGTGACTTTCTACCCGCTCCGCAATTTTAGTCATCTCATTCTTCGTTAACTCAATTTGTTCTTCGGCGCGTCCTATTCTCCCACTTAATTCCTCTTGTAATTTGCTGATCCGTTCCTCGAATTTCCTATCCTGTTCATCTAATCTCCCATTCAATTCTTCAGCCAATTTCTTATTCTGTTCCTCTACTTTCCTATTTAATTCTTTAGCTAACTTCCTGTTCTGCTCCTCTGTGAATATTTTCTGCTCCTCAGCTGACTTCCTAATCTGCTCCACTGTGGATATTTTCTGTTCATCTAGTTTCCCATTTAGTTCTTCAATCAACCTCCTATTCTGTTCTTCAGCCAACTTCCTACTTCGTTCCTCCCACATCTCCATCATTTTCTGCATAACGCCTAAATTCATATCTTCTCCACCCCCCCGATTTGGAGTTCCTGCTACCTGGTTCATCGGTGTTGATGTGATTTCTACTTCTCTATTGAAGCTGTCCCCTGACGTATCATCTAACCGGCTTCCAATGCCACTATCCCTGCTTTCCGATGACCTGCTGTTATCGATTCCTCCATCTATTTCCCCTACTTCATCCGCCTTTTCTTCCCGGTCCAGCACTACCTTCTGCGCCTCCATTCTGTTGCTTTGAGCTGTCCGATCGATTCTCACTACACTACAATACCGCACAAATTTTCCTCTTGCCTCACCTACCAGCAATACCACAGTTATCCTATGAATTAACTATATCCACCACAACCCCTGTATATTCTTCGTGAATGGTTTAATTCACTCCTATTTCAATTGCTACTTAATACCGAACAAGCCTCACTCACCACCATAAACACAATAACACTAATTCAATGGCCATATAAATTTCCACTCACCTACCAATGCATAAACATAATCCTTACAATACATAATATTATTACCATTGAAACACATATACACTGCTAATAGACTCGTTAATACTATTACACAAAAATGCTTTCAAATTATAATAAATCCCTTGTTAATTGACATTACTTTTCAACGCACTTATTGCTATATTATGTACATAATCATCATTCACATTTGCATGTCATATCTCCTCCCTGAATTTTCCTCAATGATATCATATAGATATTCACAACAAACATTCACACTGCTGGTATATATTTCCCAACCTGGTATCTTTTCTGATAAATTCCCCACACTTTACCATCACCAATAAATAATGCACTACTGCGTGAATGTTCCCAGCAAAAAAACAATTTTGTGCATAATTTGTACAACACTATTAACCACCTTTATATTCTCATAAGAATTATTACTACTTCCCCATTTCTTTGATTTCCATGTTATAAAAAATTGCCAAGCAGTTCAAATATTATTAATATGTCTTACACAATTTGGAATTCTATTACATTATATTATTTGTAACATGTACATGTATAGCCTTCATAACCTCAGTAACTACAATATTAACTATATATTGGATGCTCACAAATAATTGCCTATGTCAGCCCGCAATTAATTACGCAACAACATTTTTGTAATTATCAACATTTCATTATGCTTACTTGACTTGTGCATGTTTTGCTAACACATGTATTGTTACTTTTTGTTCTCTATAATAATACACTTTACACTGCCTGCTTCTCATCTGTACCCTGCATTACTATACATCAATTACATGCACATGATTTTCCAACATTTCACCAACTTTCCTCAGGCCACATTTCTTAACTATACGTTATCCACTTGTTCGGGCGCCAGCTGTGACGTACCTGGTGGTGCCGGGTATTTTCACTGCAATACAACACTAAGAGAGGGTATCTTTTACGTGAATGGGTCCCTGGATAAGTTGGTGCAACGTTGGGGTGATTAATCATAAATTGAAATACAATTATAAACAAGATTTATTTTAGATCAAATTTGTTATTTACATAATCAGACGTTTTTACACTCTGCCTTGGTACCAAGATTAAGAGTGAAATGCATTTCTCATACCTTCGGGGCCCCGTTTGAATACCTATGAGGTTCGTCGAGCCGCTCGTGCCGACAGGGTTGTCGACCTCTGCTACTGCTGCGGGCCGTCGGCAGCTGATGGCGTGGTGCTCATCCACGGCTGATGCTCCAACAATTCTTCCCCGAACAGGATCTTGATACCTCGGCTGCGCACCTTCCTCGAATCACTGTCCATTAGTGGGTTTAATTACACGACCCCCGCCTACTCCGTATACTGGTCACAGTTCTGTACCGCACGCTTTCAAGAATGTTCCCTCCGCACCAACTAATAAGAGCGACGTCAATTATTTTACTAACACTAATCTTTTACTATACTGATACTTCTAATGTTCTGTTTACATGTCCATTACTTTGCGATTCCTAATCACATAACTACGTCGCGTATTACATGCGTCCATTCACTAGCGGGGAGCCCTCGCTACACGTCCGCACTGGTCGCCGCTCTGCTAACCTCTGCCCTTCGCCGGCCGCACGTCGGCACATCCTTCGGCGGCGGCCGCCTCAATCCAACTAACGAACTTTTTGCACGTGCGCGCTGCCACGCTTGTACCCGCCGTTCTCACGCTCGCCTCCCGGCGGGCACCGGTGGCGGCGGCGACCGTTGCCGGCTGCCCGCTGCTCGCAGCGCCCGGCGCTCGCACCGCGCAGTCCAGAATAGCTATTGAATTCTTACACTAATGATTTAATTAGTGTAATGAAACACATATTCTGGGTTTCAATATATATAAATTTAAGAGTTTATTATTATTATATATAATAATAATAATAATAATAATAATAATAATAATAATGATAATAATAAACTTAAATTGGTCAATCATTTAAGTATGATTAAAAGCTGATTATATATAAAGGAAGTCGCCAATTTTCAATGTCTTTGTCTTGAAAACTTTGGAAGGACAATGAGTAGAATAGACACACGGAACAGTGCAAATAATATTAATTATTTATGGGACTTATGAATATATTATTATTATCATTATTTATAATCGGGCATCTGTATGTAAATATACTAATATAATAAAGCCATTGTTGATAGTATTTAAGAGAGAAGAAATACACATTTAAATCGATTTATTATTCATCGGTATTGTTGCGTTGAAGTTCTTTTTTATCTAACGGAATTAAGCCGTTTCCTCTTAAAAATTGTACTTGCAGTGTAATGTTAGTGGTCTGTAGCAGCAAACGAAACCACACAAGCACGCACTCTGCTCAAGAAGAAACAAAGAAAATACGCTCATATATGGCCTACCTCCATAGCTTTCTTTCAATTTCTGTGTGCATTGGAAATTAGTAATACAGATATTTTTGTATTTTTTTTTTCGAGGTCCTGGGTATTTAACGATATTACAAAGTATTCCATGACCTTATTGGCATTTATTAATATCTTACCTGCACACCAGTGAATTATGATCATTAAGTGTCGACATCCCAATGCAATAAAATGCTAAAAGTTGTGGTTCTGGAAACTCTAAATTTAAAGTTATTCGTGTTTTCCCTCCCAGACGTCTATTAATTTAGAAAATATTTACAAAACTATGTACCAATAAAGTAAATCACTAGGTATAAGACGTGAGGATAGTAACTGATACCCTCTAAATAGCAACAAAAAAAAAAAAAAAAGTTAAAAGAAAAGACGAAGAAAAATTACAAAAAATTAGCAACCCAATTCGCAAGTTTAAATTTAATTCTTTAGACAAAGAAATGAAGAGTATATTAGAGTAATTCAAGTGACAAATTTGAGAACACAACGTCCTGTATACTTCTCCCCGGGGAGGATATCATCTACGTAAAAAAAAAAAAAAAAAAAAAAATAACAGAACGTTCTCTTTGAAACTGTGGTTTATTGATGAATTCGTGCAAACGACAAATGTTTAGAGAAGTGTTTGAGTTGAACAACACGTGAAAACAGTGCGCCCCAGTTCCCAATCCTTTACATTGAATTGGATATGTCTGGGGTCCTTCCGCCGCAAGCCGTTTCGCCCACGTGGTCACCGACAAACGCGCACGCGTGCTCACGCTAAACATAGCTCCCCGGGACAAGGGCGACTGTGGCCGCGCGGTGTTTGTGCAGAATGCCGCTGCTCGACCGCATAAAACGAGAACAACACTTGTACTGCAGCAGGACGCGACGGGGGTGGTCGACAGGTCTTTTTTCTTTTTTCTTTTCTTTTTTTTTTTTCTTTTTCCCTCTCGAGAGGCTCTATGTTCCCGCTTTCAGCCAGCTCTCAAGCCGAACTCTAATAGGTCGCACCTGCCCACATGCCCACCTGCTCACTTGCCCATCTGTCCTAAGATACTTCCGTCGTATCTGTCCTTTATCCTCGCTGTTTGATACTATTGACTTGTGTTTATGTACTTGAACGACGACTAACATTAAAATGGTTTGAAATGTTTCATCATCATGCGTATTTCGAACAAAACATTAACTCGGCCTTTGTTACACAGCATTTTCCTCGTATCACAGTTGACAACCTATTACTCATGAATAGTGAATATTCTTTGCACCTGAGATGACAGTATTCTATATTCTACATACCCCCCCCCACACACACACCCCTTCACCCCTCCTCAATAAAAAAGCAAACAGTGCAGCAACTTGAATTGAATTACCTTAAAAAGAACTCTTGATATGTAAGTTTTTCATTAAAAGAACGCCTAGAAAAAACTCGCAGCGTCCTCTGGTAGACATGCGACACACTTATGTGTTAATGGTAGAAGATAGGTATTTATAACACGAGGGGTAAATGTGACATTTTAATGTGATAAATAAAATGTGATATTTTGCGAGTAGAAAATGTTGCAACACGAGGCCGATAGATTCGAGTTGCGGAATCATACGATCAAAATACAATATTTTTACCACGTGTATCATACACTATTTTTAGACAGCCTTACTGACTTTCATTTTATTTTAATTAAAGTGTAGGAATTGCTTAATGATAACATGAAGGTAGCGGATGCGGTCAGACGAAAGTATTTTGTTTTCTTTGTTGAATTCACAGATTTTTCTGAACTCATCACCATCATCTCACTTTTAGCGTAAGTGCTAAAAATTGAACTTTTAGCACGTTTAAGCATGCAGCAAAAGAACCGTTTTTACAAGTGGCTGTCTAAAAAAAATATTATTGCATAGGATTCTTAGGCGTTAACTCGCAAAACATAGTTACCACGAACGTAATTCAAAACAACATGCGAAAACAATGTTGGGAATGGTATTTCGATTTGCACTTATTCCAATCGCAACACTTATACTTACCAAAATAGAATGTCTAATCAAAGCTAAGTCGAACTAATGCACGTTACATTACGAATTAGTATTGCATCCTAGCGGCGTGAGCGTGAGTATCTCCTTAGGAGATTTGTCTGAGAGAAATGAACGCTCTCTTAAGTATTTTAGTGCAGATAACTTTATTCCATCGAATCCGCTCTTTTTCGCCGGAGACTAAACGCGAGTGAGAAAACCTAGGAAAGGCGGATTAAGTGGCTAGGAATTAAATAATACGACGGGTGCAGTTGCAGCCGGGGACGGGGAAATGAGGGCGGGTGGGGAGCCGCAGCAGGTGGGAAGCGCCGATAGAAGGGAGCCCCGGCAGGTGGGGACCCGCCGGAGGGGGAGGCGCGGGAGGTACAGCCTTGGTATGAGGCAGTTGGGGCCCCGCTTTGGGAGACTAGGTCCGAGGCGGTTATTCTCTTCTTCTGGCTGAACTGGAGGCGTTTGTCATGCGAATGAAAATGACATTAAACCACATGGCCGTAACTATCTTTTCCGAGGGAGCGAGATTAAATTTGTACCTTGGAAAAAATGTTTCCAGCCACTCCGTGGCATGCTGGAATATTGTGTTCGTGACGTTGGTAACGTTTGTTTGTCTCGCACAGCAGCTTTCGCTTCTCACGTCGAAGACAACAAACACATCGCCAATATACTTTTGAATGCTAAGAATCGGTGAAAAGATTTGCGACAAAATTCTCAAACTCTTGTACGATAAAGGAAAGTCTTCCTACCTTTATAATCACCTTTCGATACTCGCACAAAAATACAGTATATCGCTACTCGCGTAAGGTCAGAGGATAATAAAAATTACGTATATTAAATAAAATATAACTACCAGGCGGCAGCAGCAGCAAAATTGTTGCTGAACAAAACCACTCAAAATAGTTCTTTATTTACCAAGAATATCAAAAAGTGTTGATGTTCCATAACGCAGCACGTAAATAGCAAATATTTAATGGCAGGCGACCTCTTTGTTGGAAGCTTGCTATAATATTGCTATAATATTAGTTTTCTTTCAATTTCTGCGTGCGTTTGGAATTCGTAATACAGATAAGTTTCGAAAAAACCTAACGTTTTCATTTTTATACAGTAATGTTCATAAAAACACTAGTTTCCAATTCCACACCAGGCTGAAGACCCACATACTGAAATTATTATTTCTAATTAATACTTCATGAAACTAAGAGTAACGTGAAATACCTCTATTTGTTTCTGTGTTGAATTTGTAGAAATATTCTTAAACAGAAGATAAACATGAATCAGAATACTGTACACATTTTACCGTTGACTACCATTGCCTTATCACTTCCCTAATACGTGTACGAAGTAATGTATTCCTAATTAATTCACTCTTCAACATGTGGGTTACATATACTCGTTTTTGCAAGACTTGAGAGCTGATCTACAATCATTGTAGTCTCTTCCTTACTATCTTATCTGGTCCTAGTAGATTCACGAAGCATCAGTCGAAACAGTTTCTCACGTCTCAACATAACGACCTACAACGTTTGATTACGAAAATATATTCGAATCTGCCTTCGAATTTAGCATTTTAGCTGTTATGCCTTCGAAATTAGCGCTCTGTTAGATATTCTTCTGGTTTCCATTCGGATGGCATGCCCTGTTAACCCCAGCCACTTTAGACTGGAGGAGGAGATCTTCCTATCTGTATTCAATTGCCCCTAATCTTCCTTAGTCCAGTAATACGACTGGAAACGATCCTTTCAAATAGGTTCCGGGCGAAAACTTCGTTAGCGTCCATGCGTTACAGCCTTAAGTCAACATCAGGTCAAAGAATTGTTTATAAAATAGGGTTGTTTTTGTCAATTTTACGTTTGGTATTTTAAGAGGAATCAAAGGAAAAATTGCGTTTTATTATTCATCAGGGGTCCAATTTGCTTTTCCCTCTTCTCATTTGTCACGTAGGTGTTATGTTGCAATTACCTGCTACTCGTACATTATATTACATAGGTTCCCCTCACATTTCAGCGAAATATGATTCATGAACAAAACGAATCAGCTCAGTTTATTGCGTAGATATTGATATCTTAAAATCATGTTTCTGCGATTGATTGATGATTCCGGGCTGCTAAGGTCATTTATCTCGTAAGTGTAGTGCATGTCTTTTATCGCGAAGATGGGGTGATTTTCTCCGGCTGTATTGGCGAGATCCGGCACCGATCTACCGGCAGGCTTGCGGAGTTTGTTCCAGTCAGCTACGTCTCGCCAGCGAGGCACCCCCCTCCCCGTCTGGGACAAGTTCTAAGGTCCCAACACGTGCGGTACAGTAGTGCATGCGTGTGTGTAAGTAAGAGTTGAGGATTCGACAAGGTAAAGGAAAGAAAGATTGTGCGAGATCCGTGGCCCGTTTATAGGGTTCTGCTTTGGCATTCGCCTGTTGTTGATCGGAGAAACCACGGAAAACTACCGATCAGAGCAGCCGACCGCTAGAATTCTCCTTCGGCCAGTAGCTGAAATCGACGTAGTTCTGAGGCGAGTTTCGAAAATCTTTCCACCGTCGGCACTCGACACCTAGGTCTTCCCGGTCAGAGGCGTGCCATCAATTAATTCCCTGAGCCACCTATGATGGTTGCAATTCTAAGAGTTGCGAGGCTCGTTCCCTTGCCGTCTATCATTCCGTGGCCGCTCTTGTTGCGTCGCCTCCCCCGCCCGCGCGGTCACGCAGGCTGGTCGTGCGCGGACTTGGGACCCGCGGCCGGCCGTTCTTGCATTTCACGGTGACGAGCCGGCTGCGGCTGCCCCGCTGGTAACTCCCACGTGCCCGGTACTTACGAAGAGTGACATCAGCGCGCTGGGAGGGGCTACCGGCGCTCGCTTTGAACGCCCGCGAGACGCCCGGGCGGCGGGCGCGCCCACCGCCGCCGCCACCACCGCCGCCGCCGCCCCCGCCCCCGCCCCCGCCGCCCCCGCCCCCGCCCCCGTCACCGCCGCCGCCACCGCCGCCGCCGCCGCCGCCACCGCCGCCGCCACCGCCGCCGCCACCGCCGCCGCCACCGCAACCGCCGCCCCCGCCCCCGCCGCCGCCGCCGCAACCGCCGCCGCCGCTGCTACCGCCCCCGCCGCCGCTGCTACCGCCGCCGCCGCCGCTGCTACTGCCGCCGCCACCACCGCCCCCGCCACCTCCGCCGCCACTGCCACTGCCACCACCACCTCCACTACAATCACCTCCACCACTACCACTACCGCCGCCGCCACCACCACCACCACTACCTCCACCTCCACCTCCACCTCCACCTCCACCTCCACCGCCGCCGCCGCCGCCGCCGCCGCTGGGTGCGCCGCCGGCTCCCGCAGACGCCCCCACGCGCCGAATCTCTCCCGCACGCAGTGGGACACATCACGTAGGACGGGGTAGTACCTTGCATGTGTTCGTATCGAATCGGAGAGAATAGATTTATCAATGCGGTCGCATCCCTTTTGCGCGGTCATTAGCGACTCTAAATAGAAATGGATTACTATCGTAGTAATAGTAGTGGTGGATTACTATCATGTGTGATACTAGAATGCTATAAAGCTGGTGGCATTGTAAGGGGTGTCTATGATTTCGTTAGATACCCTGGAACTACGGAAAATTTAAAAAAAAGTAAAAACAATGTGACAGTTTCTATTTTGACTGAAAAATGCAAATATTTAATGGTTGTATTTGGCCTATTCTAACATTGCTCGTACTGATTGAATTCCCATACTGATTATAACGCAGTCGATGCGTCATTAAGGCATGCGTCCGTAAGGCTCCAAGGAAGAGACAGCGCTCCAATAAGTAATTGCTTTTCACGTGTAGTGTTACACAACAGATATTTTTATGCTCTTGGTATGTAAAGAATTGTTGTACTGTCCATCCATATGTACTATGTTATATGTATCAATGTTGTCGTAACATTCGTGAACTATTCTTGTTAAAATATTGAATTTATTGTCGAGTTATTATTTGTTGTTCGAGAGGAGTGTGCATACTACTTTTTGGAAAATAAGTTTTGGGTGGTTTTAGTCACCAGCATTTTTACAAAATCTTTCTGCCGCCTTAAACATGTTCATTCCCATCGTTCAAGATTTCCTGTTATTTGTAATCTCAAATCGCAGTTAATTTAAATTGCGAAGTCTGAATTGTATTATTCTAAGAAGTAACAATTGCCATTTGAACTAAATCAGTTCTGCCTTTATTTTGTGAGGAGTGTCTCAGAAATATTCTCTTCGTATCCAAAACTATTTTCAGTGGCCTCAATTCACATCCTGTTCGCATTTCACATTGAACTGCACACAAAAGGTACATCCGTACTGGCGACCTACAGGATCAGACTCGAAATGTAGTGTCCTGAATAATTTTAAAATGAGGAAAGCATTGAGAACGAAATACTTTTCGTTTTTCTCTTTTCATTCTGGTTGTACGACGCGTCTCAATAACTCGAAGATATTTTTTAAAATGTGTAATTTTAAACGTGTACAACGTACTTCTTTTGGTATTCTTGATTTCTATTATATTTTATTTGTATTAGTATTAAATTATGTTACTTATTGTTGATATTTATGCATTACAATTTCAAATCTCTGTTTCATTTCTCTTAATTTGAAGATTTGGTATTCTGTCTCGGGTCTACTACATCTTGTGCCTTTCGTCCATTTGATGCACAATTATTATAGATTTAAAAGAAAGAAGATTCTTAGGGACTTGAATTATTTAATAATTTGAATTCTCAGTAAAATTCAACGCTGTCATAATGATTTTTTTCATACGTTGCTCTTTTAACTTCTGTTGTTGTAGACTTGCAAGTGTTGATAGTAATTTGGCAATGGAGAGAACCGAGGGAGTGGCAATGTGAAAAACGTAAGACTGAGGTTATAACTCTGTGTATTACTAAAATCCTGAGTGGTTTTCTTTGCCCTTGAGGAGCAGAGGTGGATTTACGCATAGGCACAGTAGGCACGTGCCTACGGCGGCAAATTTTCAAGGGCGGCAAATTTTCAAAGGCGCAAAATGTTCTTGATATTTTCTATAACAAATTTAGGTTCTCTAAAAACTATAACAGCATAAATTATATTTTTATTTTAAAAATATCATATTAATATTTAATACAAGCTATTTATTTGTCTACTTCATTAGAGTATACCTTATGATTTCAGAAGTATATGAATCTGAAACTAAGGCCCGTTGACGAAAGAAAACATGTTGCAATTCTAGTTGTCATGTTTTAGTTTCCTTTTAATGTTAACGTTTCAGTGTTGAAACGTTAATAATGTTGAACGTTACTTGCTATGAAGATACAGTTTATATCCAAAATTAGCTAATCCAAAAAAATTATTTAATTAATGAAAACAATGTGCAAAATATAATGTTACTTTTAAAGTTAAAACGTTTAAATTAATGAGGAATTGTTACGGAAACGTTACAATTTGAAATGTAACATTAATTTTAAACAGGGGGCGGCAAATTTGATGTGCCTACAGGCGGCAAAAATATTAATCCGCCCCTGTTGAGGAGAGGGCCCTCTGTGGGCCGCTCCTTTTTTGCGTCAGCGGCGGCAAGCTGCAAGTCGCGTTTTGCGCCCACGCCCTCTCGGCTGTTCAGGACGCGAGGACAAGGACCAGGCCATAAGCAGCGATGACTTGGGATCCCTCATTCCGAAAATGGTAGCCTGGCGTCATTCTCGAATTTGCGGCGTGTCAACAAAACGAAACGCATATTGCATATTAATTTGTGTGTGCTTTTCTCAGACACAAAGATACAAGGCGCATCCAGAAAGTAAATTTTCGTACGTCGTCGACAAAAAGAAAACACAATTTCATCGAAAATGTGGACAATAACACATATACTACACATTGCACTATTTTTCCACATAATCACCATCATTTTTGAGACATTGTCATACCGTAGTATCAACATGTATATCCCTGTACCATAAAACACTGCTGCCCAGGGTAGGTTCCGCTGTTTGACAACCATCCGTTGCTCTGCAACATTGTGAGTCGCGTAAGACTGACCGGACAGAAATTAAAGATGGAAAGAGCTTTGGGGGCGAAATCCGGACTGTAGGGTGTCTGGTCAAACAGCTCTCGGCGGAACTGCCAAAGAAGATCTTTTGTGTGACGAGCCGTGTGCGGCCGACCACGTGCTGTATCTACTACAACTACGATGAAGTTTATCTATGAAATTATTTTCTTTTGGTTGACGACCGAGGGGAAACTGCTTTCTGGATACGCCTCGTACCTTTCTCATGCTGATAACCAAGTGTTCAGTGTAGTTCCACCTGGTTTATGCACGGTTGGCTTGGAAACACTTTCATTCGGGGACTCCAGAGCATGCAACGGATGGGAACACACGTATATTCTTTAGCATAAACATAAGGCCGACTTGTTAAACAATTGTTTAGTGCAATTTGTTGCAAAAGACATATGGTTGTCAACGCACTATACAAACACTGTAAACAAAATTACACAATCATATATTAAAGTATAATTGATGTTTTAATGGATATCGTTTTGCTTACTGTATTTTGTTTAATGAAACAGGAAAGTCGATACAGAAAGTCCGTAATTGGATATACCAGCCTACAAGACGTAAAAATGAAATTGACTAATGAACAAAATTAAAATTAAGCTTCGTACGCAGGCTACCTCGTTATCCATTTTACTCTAGATTAAATAATTGCGAGGTAACACACAAGCCCTTGATTTATTAAATTATTCTCCCTTTTCTCGAAATTCCTGTAAAATTCACCATCGTTTCATGTGACTTTGGCAATATGTCCACAAGGGAATGATGATACCAAAAGTATGAAGATGCTTGTGCAAATAATAGATTTAATAGAAAAAATAAGTACTTACAATTCTTGATTTAACCTTTTTCCATTAATGTGCACAGTTTTTCTTTTTGCATCACTTTCCCCGGCGTGATGCCAGGTCAAATGTTAAGGTGCATAAATACGGGCAGAGTTTGAAAATAAATTATTGTAAACCTATCAAGGAGATATTAATATTTTCCAGTAGATAGACTTGTGAGAGTACCTCTTCCACGTACCTCTTCTTACAGGGCACAAGCTCAGCCAGGAAAAGTTCTAAGCTCCCGTTTGATCTCCCGATGAGTGTGCTAAAGTAATGCACATAAGTGTAAATATGTGTTCAAGAAGGGAACGAGGATGAAGAACAAAAGGCGACACATGACCCTTGACCCATTTGTTTGAATTATGCTCCGGAATTCGCCTGGTATTGTTCGGAAAACTACCGATCCGAGTGGCCCCTCGCTAGACTTCTCCTCCAGACAGTGGTTGAATTCGACCCAGTGAAGAAGCTAATATGAAAAATTCGACAACATCAGGTCTAAAACCCTTGGACATTCCGATCCATGATGATGTAAAGACGTGTGTGTATTCAAAAGAAGACTGTATTATGTATAAAGCCGATTAACAACTGAACTGGGAGCCTTCAATTCACTTTTAATATAATCGACGTCAATAGCAGAAAAATCAGTTCTTGAGCTTAGTATTTAGATAAATAATGCTAAAAGAATGTACACTGAAGAATTTGCTTTTAAATTATCACTCAACGTCATGTGTTATCACGGTAATGTGTTATCACGGTAATGTGTTATCTTGACGTCATGTCTTGCTTAAAAAAGATATTCTTGTACTCCGTAGAAATTAGTTGCAACTTTACATTGTGTGCGCAAGGAGTTTGAATAATCATTTTGCCCAGTGTCCGGGGTTTGGAGTCCAAGGGCGTTAGGATGCACTGTGGTCGCTCCTCTTACGTAATGCGGTCAGAGATCTATTATGAAGACGCAGAAGCAGCAGCAGGAGCAACACGCGGGAATCGGGCTGATCACCCCACGAGTCAAAAGAGCAAACGAAGTCAGATGATGCCTCTGCGCGTTGTGGATGTCTGTGCCAGAAGAAAACAAAAATAAGCTCCTTTATCTGCAATTAATTACGCATTCAGATAATTCGTGAATCCGAAGCAGCAAAACATTTATACGTATTTAAGATGCCAACACTACTCGTGGTTTATTTTCGTACACTAATAGTGGTGCAAATAAGGTACATGAAACCATTCTTTACGATTTTGTTAGTATGATTTCTTGTATTCGAAGAGCATTACTTACAATAAAGATCTTTAAAAATCTCATCTAAATACTCTACTTTAAATAGTCGCTTGTCACGACAGATACGCACGTACGATACGTACGTATTACGTACGTAATATCCCTACATAAGTTACATTTATGTCCAGAAGCAAAACAAGGGACTATCTCAGCATTTGCTCGAGGATCAGGGAAACTGGACGAAAACCTGAACGAGATGGGGGTCATTGACCCAGAAGCTGAAGTACAATACGGGTTACTGGTTCTTTACAATTATACAATCCAAATGGTATATAATACATTAAATGTCATTGTTAAAACTAATATTACTATCCTTTTGGATACTCTGTATAGTCTCTAATTGTATAGAAACTGTTGTTTTTAGCCGAACACTCAAATTATCTAGCACTCTTATCCTTAACGAGTTCACTTAAAAATAACGAACGAGCGTCACTTTTGATTCACAGAAGGCCTAATATCTAGACGAGTCATCTAGTTGCGTGGGTGGAGTGGTTCAGAAGTCGAAAAGAATACGAGCAATAAATTTCGCGCGAAGTTCACGTTTGCTTCATCACGCACAAGGAATTTCCACAAAGCGTGTGGGCACCCAGCGCGGCGGCGCGTTGCCTGGGTCCCAACCGCAAAACAGCCTGCCCTTCCGGTTACTTTCCCACAGCAAACTCCTAATCTTTTCCCGCAGTTAACGATCGTCACTGACATTGTTGTGCGTAAGTTATTGTGACTTGCCTGTTTTTGTCGTCGTAATTTTCCAGCTAATTAATATAATCAAAGGGAAGCGAATAAACGTTGTTCATTTTGTTTCGAATGCAGAAAAGTAATACTAATTTCATTGTGTTTTCATTTTCAAAAGCGTGTATCGTATTAAATTTGGTACTCACATATTGGTAAATTTAAATTATCTGCTATTATTCTCGTTTCATCTTTGTAGCTGTCACTAAATGTTATTTCCAATAAGTAACTTGAAAGTCATTTTAAAAAACATATTTCTTATTTAAGCGTATACAAAACGTTATTTGATTTGATGTCATTTGAAATTGTCAATGATGATGCATTGTTGTGCTACTCCATTGGTGATCTTGTGAAACCATAAAATTCCTGTTTGTTGTAGTTTTTGTAGTTAAGGGCGTGAACTCATGATGTGCGTGATTTTTATTTTTTTTTATTTTTTATTAAAAAAAAATAGTCACTCCTGATGTCGACGTAATTTTCCCCCCATGAAATAAAAGTGAAAGTAAATTTATTGAATTTCATCCGTCATTTTGCTTGGAATGAAAAATATAATACAAATAATAATGTAATTTTCATAATGACTACGCATTATGACTTCCACAATACATCTAATAAATGGAAATACCACAGGAATTTCCTTTCATTCTCAGATGTGTTATCGGGTATCAATATATCTACGGTCGAAATTCCACCATGAATTCCCACTAAAAAGATGTCATTCCCTAAATAATATTACGAAATGGGTTGCTTAAGTTGCCTCATGGTTTTAGTATTCCCATATTTTACTTGGTGGTCTTGAGAAACCACAAAAATCCCTCCTGACGTAGCCGCAGATACTTTGCGGTACACCAGCTCGTAAATTCATTCCTTAAACGTTCATCCGTGCTCATTAAACTCAATGACGAAATTATATTATTCTGGTCTTTTTATTGTGCCTTCAAATAAGTTAGGAAAACAGTTGTTTTTACTAATATTCTTCGACATTCTTTATTGCACTGCATTTATTAAGCTTCGACAGGTATCAGTGTCACCAATGGCAAAAAAAAAAAAAAATAGAAAATTTCAATTTTTCATGGCACCTTTCGGTGAGCATATCCTTGGATGTACATTTGACGAACACACTTTATACTGAACTTAAATGGGGTGAGTGAAGCTTGTCAACTACGTGAAGGTCGCTAACTTCGTAAGTGTACTGTATGTTACATTCTAAAGAGTGTCAGTATTCCTCCGCCCTGAACGTGAGAACACGCCGGATTTCTGATTTTTCCCTTCCATGTATCTCCACGAGTGCTGTGACAGCCTCTTTAAGCTTCCGATATGTACGGTAGCGTAGTGCATGTGGGTGCAAGTGCCCAAGGGGAGAGGATGGAAGCAGGATGGCGAAGGAAAGATCACGTGCAGTCTATGGCCAGTTTGTTAGGGTACTGCTGGCGTTTAACGATTCGGCATTCGCCAGGTGTTGATGAAAAAAACAATGAAACCCATCAGAGCAATCGGCCGCTAGAATTCTCCTCCAGATAGCAGTTAATAATTATAATAATAATAATAATAATAATAATGTAATGCAATATAATGCAATATAATGTAATATAATGTAATATAATGTAATATAATGTAATATAATGCAATATAATGCAATATAATGCAATATAATGCAATATAATGCAATATAATGCAATATAATGCAATATAATGCAATGTAATGCAATATAATGCAATGTAATGCAATGTAATGCAATGTAATGCAATGTAATGTAATGTAATGTAATAATAATAATAATAATAATAATAATAATAATAATAATATTTATTTGGCTACAATTGGCTGATTGCCAGGTGGTAGCCATATAGTCATAGTATAGTAGCCATAGTTCAATTCGACCCAGCTCTGTAGCCATTTTCAAACCCTCCTCCTCCCTGTCGGGTGTCACACACTAAGACCTCTCGGACAACGATGCTAGAAAGGCAACTGCTTTACCGCTGAGCCATCGCAGTCTGTGCATATATCGGGCTCTGCGAAGAGCGCCGCCTCCACCGCCACCGCCACCGTCAGCGCCAGCGCTACCGGGCGCCGCGGCGTCTGCTTTGTCCGCGGGGTGAACGACCCCCCACCGCGCGCCGCCCCGCGCTCTGCGCCTGCCGCTCAGCGCCGCGACTTGCTTCGTTACCCTATTCGCTCTCTCTCTCTCTCGCTCGCTCGCCCCGTGCTTTCTTCTCTCTCTCCCGCGCGCGCGCACGCCCGCGCCCGTGCAACTTCCCCGCCCGCGGCCCGCGAAGAACCCAATTAATCTGTTGTTGTTTTTTTTTTATTTTTTCTCACGCCTCGGATTCCGCGATCACGTCGGAGATACTTCGTCTGAGATACAAGAAACAGCCGAACTTTCCGCCATTAAGCATCCACTCAACAGAACGACGCGCGGACGGTCTAAACAAGAACAGATACAGTATCAGGGTTCCGATACCAAGAAAGTGTTGTACCACAATTCAGTTCACAATAATCCCACGCTCTGAAAGTGCTGTAATTGGGTGGTATGAGAGCGGACTGGAAATGGAAAAATAGTTTGTCTGTTCCAAGCAAAAATGAGGGGTCGTTAGTGTTTTTGAAAACTGTTAATTATTCTTGAACAGAAACGACTTTCCCCAATTGAAAAGAAAAGTTCTATCCCATATAAATAATGGCACGTCGATATTTGCAATTATTAAGTGCTAGTTATATGGCGTGTGGCTACCACAACTGTGTTGTTAATACATACGGAAATGCGATTTGACCAACAAAATACATTAGTGTTACATTGAGACAGCAAATAATGAGAAAAGTAGTACACTGAAAGAAAATACCTCTTCAGAAAATCCTCATCCTAATCTCACATCGAGAGCAGTCAAAGACATTGATCAAACATTCTGACCCAGATCGCTCAGGAATATCAGAAGGTACGAAAGGTACGTATGGAATATCTTTCTCTTGTACAAGTTGTTGAATTTCTAATAAATGTACACATTTTTATTGCTCAAGTTACGTATGATGTTTTGTACATAATATGAAGCAACTGTGTAAATTTTCGTATCTGTGTATGTAACTTCCTCCAGTGTCCAGTGTCCTGCCTATGGAGATAATTTGCAATCCACTAAAGAGTAATGAAGAAATTAAAATCGTAGGAATAACAAGTTTTTACGTGCAAAAAAAGTTATTCGAAATTCAGTCTTGCTACAACGTTATCAATTTGACAGTGGAAAGAAATGTTTAAAATGATTCGTTCGTGGATATTGCCTATTCGCATGTTAAATATCGCAATCCAAAGAAAAATCAGGGCCGGAATCGCAGACGCGATTACCTTAACCCGGTAATCAAAACTTAAATAATTGACTATCAATTTAGTATTTTCTCTCATCACATAATTATAGTACGAGATGGACCACTTGTATGTCCAATTTGAATCTCTCACGCACGTATCATCTTGTGCGTTTTCGAATGTGCTGTCCTCAGAAATATTCAACAGCAACACATGTTAACCCTCGTAAAAAGTGAGTGTATGAAAGAACGATTAAATAAATGTATTAAATAAATCATAGTGTTAAATAAATAAATGTATTAAAGCGATAAATTTTAAATATATGGTGGGAGGGTAGAAGAGAGGGGGAGGGTGGGAGAGACGACGAAGGGAGGGTGCGAGAAAGGCGGGGGAGGGAGCCTGAGAGAGTGAGAGGGTGAGGGGGGGGGGAATGTGGTGAATGAATGGACTTTAAACAAGCCGAATCAGACTCCCAGGGCGCGCCGCGAGCGCTCTTTGTCCCTCGCAACCTGTCGCGTCGCGAAGCGCGTGTAGCCCCGCGTGAGCCGGGCTCGCTCTCTGATTGGCCTTCGCCGTCAACTGTTGGCCTGCCCTGCTCTCGTGGGCGGCGGTGGCAGGTCGCGCCGCGATCTCCTCGCCCCAAGGTCCTTCGCCGCTCGTTCGCTCGCTCGCCCGCCCGCCCGCCCGTCGTCCCGCGCCGCCGCGAAGTTCTCCGGGGAAATTGCACACCGCCTCGCGCGTCCCGGTTGCTTCACTGCTCTTCCTTACAGAGGTGGCTCGTCATATTTTGGACGGACAGTCGAGAGGCGAGGCACTGGAGAGTGCAAAAAGTTTTACCGATACCTACCATTTCTACATTACGACTAATAATAGAAGAGTAATTCAAGAGTTTGGAAAAGTTTAACTGTTAATCGACACACAGCAGTATTTTGAAACTGTACTATAGCACACACACACACATACATATATATGTATAAGCAAGTTGTTATTATTGTTAATAATAACAATAATAATTATAACAAATAATAGAGAAAATATACTCTATATGCGGGAAGATATCACGTTTTAGTTGTGCTATATGTCCTGCGGCCTTTTAATGTGTCTCTGGAAGGAGAAAAAATGCAGTGCAACTGACGATCCAATTAAAATGTGTGTGATAGGCACTCGCTCCGAGGAGCTATCTCCGAGTTGCTTTTCTGATCCTCTGTACTCGACTATTTGATGTTTGTTATAGTACGCATTTTTCATGAAAATGCGAATAAAAACAGTAGCTGCTTAAATATGCGGATTCTAAAGCCATTCCTCTATCATGTTGCAAGTCAATCGCGTTCTTATGTAATATTAGATTGCGTTTTCGAATTATAAATACGAATTTCTTATTAAGCCAGACAGGCAGTCAATAAGACATGAACTCGACGCCTCGAGAGTATTGAAAATGTCCAAAGCACAAGTGTTGGTTAATAAGACTATACTACGAATGAAATTACGTCCATTAGAGTTTCAGAATGAGTCAAATATGAAATATATTAATGAAACTCACCCTTTAAATGCACACCACCACCTACGATTAATGTATCGCAGCTTATAAAAGAGTAGCTGCTTATAAAAGAAATGAACAACAACAACAAAAAACAAATACGTATCGTATTTGTTTTTTTGTTGTTGTTCATTTCTGCATAAATATGAGTAAATAATTTGATATTTGCTAAACAAAAATAAATTTAAAATTGTAAACATCAACAAGCGCCATCTTTCATTATATTCAGAGGCAATGGGAACTTCATTCATCACAAAAGGCAAAAAAGAGTTTGAAGGAAGAGAAAGGTTCGGAAGGCCCCGACGATTCTCGTGCCTATTAGAAGGATCTCTGTGACCTACGTTGGAAAGGCCTCAGCTTCGCCGGCTGCAGAAAGTGTTCGCTTCTCACGACGCGACGTCTGGCGCGCGTGGACCGTCTCGACACCTGCCAGTGCCCCTCCATTCATCCCCCCCCCCCCGCCCCCCGCTTTGTCGACGGTGAGTCGTCTGCAGAAATAGCGTCTGTGGACGCGATAAGTCTGGGTGCCTACCGCCCGCTCTCCAAGCAAAGAGTTTTTACCGCGTGCGTAGAACATCTTATCTCTCCGACAGTTGACGTGGAGGCGGAGCTCCGGTACTCGGAAACGAGCTCCTGTTGGAAATGAGATACGGTGATGGACTCTGCACATTGACTGTAGAGAAAAGAATCTCTTTTGCGCAAGCCGGTAGTTCGTTGTTTTTTTGTTCTCTTTTTATAAGCCTACGTTTTCCTGTGATAAGGAAAAGAAATCGACTTCGCGGTTACGCGTGCAGTTTTGTCAACTTGCGTTTAATTTCAAAATTTGTTTTCTTTCAATCTTTCTTGAAAGCAGGGCAAGTGTAATATGAATTACTGAATTCTGAATTGGTAATTACCCTGCTTGCTGAGGCACTCGTAAATTTTTCCAGTACCGCAACATTTAATTTTGTTCAATAGCAAACTCCAAACTTCCAAGTAACAATTTTACTCAATTCATTTAAATTATATATATTTATATCACCACCTCTTGAAAAGTGTTCCCATCATGAATATTTATTTCTAGCTAAGAAAAAAAAATCGAAACAGATTTGAGTGAAATCCCTCCTCCCTCCTGAAATCCTGATCCGTCCTTGAAAGAGCAATATTCTACATAAAAGCACGAAGGAAGAGTTTACATCTCAGAACCAGTCTGTCCCTCATATTACAGTATTATACTGTGCGCATTTATGTGCAAAGGAGTGTGTCTTTCTTTATTTCGTTGTAGCGGCTGGCATTCGCATATTAGCTTATTATAAATGGTAGTACCTTGGAGAAAGGACAGACTCTTTCTCTGTAGTTTTCAGGACACTTCACCTATTTGATTGTACCTTCCCTTTACAAATTAAAATGTAAGCTTCCGAATCTCTTATGACTCTTTTCAATCTCCCTTTCGTTCAGGTAGACGCGATGAACATAGCGACGCCGAGGACTTCAACAGAACGCGGAGAATTTCCCTCATCCTTTATTTCGAAGGCGTTGCAGACCAGATCAATGGTGAAACACGTGGAGCACGGACCGGGGCGAGGGTTTGCCATGGCGCAGCATCCGTCTGCAGGAAATGAAAGAGCTCGCTCTGAGACTTTTAGTGGGCAACGGTTTTGTAATAAACGACACATATTCGTTTTTTGAAGTTTTAATTTTAAAATGAATGAAACACATTAGATCTAAAATATTCTAAATTTTTGTACGTTTTATGAAGATTCACAAATAATTTTGCAATGAATTACACAAGAAAGAAATGTTTAAATTATCTATTTATTATTTCGAAATAGTTAAAAGTTTAGTAGTCTAACTTTATTATATTGTCTCTTTCCGACGTTTGAATCAAAAGAAATGAATTAGAGCCCCCTTGCCATCCGGAGGGGGTCTCAGTGTCCGGAGAAAAACGTTAATCACTTTTTCAACCTGGTGCTTTTCCAACCGACTATTTCGTCTCGGTCTGTGAGGGAGGTTCATGACCGCTGCCAAACATGATTCATCCAGCAGTTTCTGCGTGTTTAAATTGCGTGTGTTCTTCCACCCTTTTAACGTTTTATTTGTGTGGGAAAACAACAACAACAACAACAACAACAACAACAACAAACTGTCAATGAATCCAATTAATTTATAGGAACGATATATTTTTTCTATAATTTAGATTGTGTAAAGTAGATCAGACTCGCACGACCTCTTTCCATTGATTGAACGCGTTTTCTTAAATCTCATTAAAAATCTCTAGATAATTAGTTTTGGTGCACTCATATCCTGCAAAATAAAACTTGTACACATGCAATATGAAGGTGCTGGCCTAACTTAAGGTAGAATAGTAATATATATTTCTTGAATAATCCAACGTCATATTTAGAAATGCGCCCAGAACGTCAAATTTTCAAGGAGCGGAAAACAATTTGAAGAATGGAAAATGTAATAATTGAGCATCACCCATGTTTTATGTTATACACGTCTGTAAATCAATTGGTGTTGTCGAGGGATAAACTAAAATATTCTTATATTTTTCAGGAAAAGCTTTTATCCAACAATAATGTAAATATATTAATGCACATAATACATAGAGACATTCGATGTACGTAGCATATCGTACGATACGAAAACCAAGAGTCATAACTTGTAGTATCAGGTGACCTTTCATTTGACCAACCACGCAGCGATCTCTAATGGTACGATACGAATGGCGCTTTCTCCGCCTGTCTTGTTCGCACTATTATTACAGTCAGTCAGTCGCGGAGAATATTATTCGCAGTTGTGTATGGTAGTATGTATCAATTGTGCTCTGATGTATCTCACATCTATGGGGGTGTATTATTACAGTAATTGCATAAATTTGTCACTTTCACAAAAAAAATAATTAAAATTATAGGTCGACTTAATGTTTGGTGTGCTTATTAGAACTGTTTTGTACAAAAAGCTTTCTGTATACAATTCAGTAGTAAATTAACTATTTAGTAACAAGACTACATAGTTTTGAGTACAGGTCGCGTATCTTCTACATTTTACAAAAGTGCCATATAATTTATTGAGCACATTTTGAAACTCAAGTCGTTTAACTATTTCGATACCTTTGTTGTAACATAGTTTATAGAATACAGATATCTGTTTTCAGAAGGCAACCCGTGAAATTGTTGCAGATACATACTGAGTGATCCTAACTTTTTTTTCTTTCTTTCCAGGCGCTGCTTTGTGTTCAGTCCACCAGTGAGCAGCACTGTAGAGAAACTTGGCAACAGCTTGGAAACAGCTGTGTGCTGCAGAGAAGACTGCGTAACATTGATCTTTGTGTCAGTGCTAGTCCGTGCTCGATGGGAAGGACCTGCTTTGCCTGAACGCTTGAGGTAGAGCAGTGTTATTCCGTCGGCCGGTGTAGTCGGACAGTATTGTTAAAAGGAGTAAAGATAATTTGTGTTTGCCGAATTCGCCTTGTGTAAAACTGTTTTTACATTGTGCCTGTCGGCATGTCCTCTGAATGAAAGGACAGTTTTTGACAGACATGTTTTGCGGATAAATTGACAGTCGGGAAAATACCGCTTGACGTGTAGAACTCTCTAAGCTTACGTATTTGAAAATGTTTATACACGAGTAATCGTGTTTGGTAAATTTACGTTGAAAGTTTCTTAGCAAATCTTCGTGATGTACAGTATGAATGCAATAGGAAAGTTCATTAGCAACTTTCGGGATTTTTATAATGAAATAAATGCTGCAACACTGACAGGTGCTATTGATGTGATTGTGGTTGAGCAGCCGGATGGATCTTACACATGCTCACCGTTTCACGTTCGCTTCGGCAAATTGGGCGTATTGCGAAGCCGCGAGAAAGTGGTAAGTTTAGTCTTTGAGTCTGTTAGTATAAGGATATCAATTAACATGTTGTTTTTGTTTTCTTTTAAATTTAAATTATATGAATTCCATTAAGGAGAAATTGAAAAGATTTCAAAACATAAAATGTCACTAGTTTCTTTCGCATTTTCTTTCATTTTTATTCGTTTTAATAATTTTTTGCCGCAATGACTAAAGTATAAAATTATGAATCTTCAAAGCTAAATTTTTCAATTTTATTAAATTAAAATAATTTACATTTATAACTGCTGTCTGCTGACTTTGTTCACTGAGAGAATCTTCACCAAATCTTGGTACAGTGTTCTGTAAGGAAAGTTATTTGCAGACTTCTTTTATTAAAAACAATAAAGAACATCAGAATTCAATAATGTAATAGCCTAGAATATGTAATATTTATGGATGCCTTACAATAGAAATTTGTTTCCAAAGATATCTTTATTAAACTTTTTAATGTTCTTAGAGATTGCATTACCTTACATAAGTGTTTTTTCCTCCCTAGGTTGATATTGAAATCAATGGTGAGCAGCTGGATATTCATATGAAATTGGGGGATTCAGGGGAGGCATTTTTTGTTGAAGAAGTTGATGCTGACGAGTTGGGTGAAGATGGCTTTATACCACCTCACCTTGCTTGCTCACCAATTCCCGAAGATGACCCTGGATCGTTTGCCATAGAGTGTGCAAAATTGGAAGAGGTTCTAGTCACAGATAATCTGAGAACTGAAGCTCGTTCCATTGAGCCTGATTATGGTTCCCTCTCAGAAGTACGGGTAGCTAGTCTAGATGACAGCCTTAGGGAAACTGATGAACAAGTTGTTCCCAATCAAGATAATTTAGCTGTTAACAATGGCCATCAGTCAAAAGAGACAGCAGTGGGATCAGGAGACTCTCCTGCACATCAGTCGCTACCAAAGACATTTTGTGCGGAGACAGTAGATGATGATGCTAAATTGAATGATAAGGTTCGTAAAATCAGTATTGTGAATGGAGAATTTCGTCCTATATCATTAGATACTGATGGAACAAACTCTGAAGTCGCTCAACAAACCGATGACAATGGCACAGTTGAGGCAAATGATGAAGAAGAGTTGTTAAGGAAAGATTCATTCAAAGACAATACTTCGGTGGAAGGGTTGCTGAAAAGAAATTCTAGCAGTGCTAAGAGGAAGAAGCGCAGGAAGTCTTTGATGAAAAGGAAAGCTGGTGCCAAGAAAGGAAATGGGGGTTCATCCAGTCAGACTGAACAATCTGAATTTTCAGAAGGTAGTAAAGATGCACAGAAAGATGTTACTTCATCTGAAAACGCCGAAGAATCAGATGCAGTATTAATACCCAATGACAAAGAGCAAAGAAGTTCTGAACTGCTTCAGGTGTGTTAGAAGATTTGTTTAATTTGTTGTGGCGTAGAATTCATATTTGTTTTATAGAATTAATTCAAATATTTGGAAATGATAATTTTAGAACAAAGTTTCTTCACAGTATTTGACATATTTTAACTTGTGTTATTCATTTACAGAGTTCTGTTGTCACAGTTACGACTATGGAAGTTAGCACAGTTGTGAATAAACATATTACCAGCAGTGCTGAAAATCTTGTGGAATTGTCAAGAATACAGCATGCATCTACAGAGACAGACTTTCATTTCTTTAGTGACACTGAAGTTACACCAGGATGCACGTAAGTTGTCAAATGTTTGTGTAACTTGGATTATTTGCCAGTGTGTACAACTACATTGTCAAAAAATATTTTGAATGCCCTTACATTTGACAAAGTGGTTGTTATTGATTTTGAGCTTGTGTGAAGAAAACCTTTGTTGTTAAGCATGATTTGTTCCTTGTTATTGAATATGCTTCCAGTAATCTGATTCCAATTCTTTATGGATTGGAGTTGATGAAATATAAGTTCTCATTTTTGCTATTATTGTATGAAGATCATTATAAATTGAGATAGTTGTCCTATTACATCATATAATTAGCTGTTTTGTGCTGATAATTATGCATAAATATACTAACGTGAACATTTATTCATTGTGTATAATGGCAATATTAGTTAATTAAATTAAGTTGTGTTACATGAATTTTGATTTTTGGTCCCAATTTTTTTTTCTCACAGTCGAATCAGTGACAGTCGCAGGTACCCCACTGCTCTTTGTGACACAGCGTTTGAAGTGATAACTGCATCTCGTTTGTAAATAAGACCTTTGCTTACTAACTGGTACTGAGTGGTAGTAGACAGTTTTCTGCCATTTTGCCTGAAATGTTTTCATTTTTGCTGCATGTTGCTTTTATTTATTTCAGTTAGTAAAATATGTGTTGCAACCATTTTTCACATTATTTGTCATTTATGGAACTTGGAAACCCAGTATACATCAAAGTAGAGGATGTGAGAAGTTTGGAATTGTGGAAAAAGTTAGAAATTTATTTATATTTATTTGATTCCTTCTGTTAATGTGCTAGTTTTCTAAATTTCGCTGGTGTCTTGGAAGCGGCATGATATGATGTGTTAGCCCTATTACATTCATATTTCTGAAGTTCACTTGGAATATGTTTTCTGTACACCTTAACACAACTATCATGTGTCCACTTGTGGTTTTAAATTTTTTCAATCAATTTTTGATCATCAAGATTTTGTTGATAAAAATAAACCGACATTTTTGAAGTACAGTAAAAATTTAGTTGTTGAATAAGTCATTTCAATTGCACTGCTTTTTTTGTCATAAAGGCACATTAATGTGCTATTACCACATAAAGCAATTCACATGATTAAGCTTTTATGTAATACCTATGAAGTAAGAACAATACATTTTTTTCAGTGTTCAAAGAAATGGAGACTTTGGTTTGAAGACTTTCAGAGGCACATTTAATCTTAGAAAATCAAACTGAGTTTGCTTAGTTACCTTGACAGAGACTTGTACTAGATATTTTCCCCATTTTTCTTTACTATGAGCTATTTAGTGTGGAATATTCCGTACATACAATGTTGTTGTTGGTTCAAAGATTCTAATGTTAAATAATTGAATACTAATAGAGGAAAAACTCCCAAAGTTGTCATGTGATACAGAAATAAACATTTTTTGCAGATACAAAAACACATTAGTGATAGGTTGTTGTTTATGAGAAATGACTGGATCTCAGGAAGTTGCACAATAATAACATGTAATTGTATTTAGTTGTGTTTTTCCTGCAATTGACTCTAAAAAAAAATGTAGTGAAATATAGAAAAACTAAATTTTTGTTTACAGATTCGAAAATCTGTGAACACACAATTGATACAAAATGTTTTTCTTTTATACAATTATTGAATTCACCTGCAACCCTTTTGAGGCAGGTGTTTTGTAATTTTTTTCAAGTATGTGTCCATTTAATAAGAAAATTGCATTACAAAGATAATACAAAGTATAATTAATGTATGGTGTGGGAACCACAAAGCCAGAGGGGCCAATTTTTCTCATTATAGGGGCAAAGTTTTTATCGAAATATTACAGTTTGATTAGTTGTGTCTTCTGAAAAAAGTTTTATTTTTTTCATATTATTTTTTTGTATTATAACTTTATACACATGTTTTGATAAGGTTTCATTTAATACCCACACTCTTCAAAAATTCAAAATTAGTCCAAATTTTTTATTATTTTCTCCAAAATAACAAATTTATGCCTTTGGACCGTAGTGTACCTGTTATAATGTTTTAGACCTCTGGATATTAATAATATTTTGGTCTTTGTGTAAATGTGCCTTGCATGAACTTTGTCTATAATTAATATTTTACATTTGTGTTATAAATACATTGTTGAATCTGTGTTATTCCACAATGAATTTAAATACCTGGTCTTTATATTATTGGATAAGAGTGGCATTTGTAATAGAAAAATAATTTATATTTGAATAACTAGGTACTTAAATGGTTGTTCATATTTGAGTAAATAGTAACTACTGCAATATGTTCTGTGATGTAGATATTCAAAAGTAATCCATTTTAAATTGGTTAACTAACTTGATTGTGAATAATTGTTAACAGCCCCCCTGCCTCAAGACCCTGCTCACCAGTGCAGTCAGACACAGAATTTGAAATGAACCGTCAGTCAAAGGCTGTTGGAACTGAAGATGAAGATGACACGAAAGTAATTCATGGACAGATGCAACAGTCCTGGCGATGGGGTGAACTTCCTTCTCCTCCCCCTCGCTCTATTATTTCTACTCAGACCAATAGGTCAACATCTATGAAAGAGACTGCTGAACAAGAACCAATCTCTTCAAGCGATGAAGAAATGAACAAGAAAAAAACTGAAGGTATGTTAAAGGTTTTGTTTTGATTACAATGTTGCTGTATGTTTTTTTTTTTTTTTTTTTAGTTAAGAGAACATTCCATCTGAGAGAATAAAATTAGCTTGTTACTTTTTATAAGGTTTACGTTACACTTAGTTTGTATTTTACTGATGCTTATAATTCCTCTTTGAATCTAAAACTCTTGAGCTGTGCATTTTGCAAGCATGAGGGGATCTACTCACGGTAATGGGTGATGTGTGTAGCCCACTGGGGCTGATGCTTGTGGGTGGGATTGTCTGGAATGCGGTGATTTGGCTTGCAGCTGCGGTGGCGGCAGCGGCAGCGGCTGAGGCTGCAGCTCAACGCTCTATGCTCAGTGGGATGTTCAGCTTTATGAAAAAGACTAAGAGAATTCGCCATAACCCTGAATCTGAAGGAATCTATCTTTCCGACTTGAATGCTGAGGAACTGGATCCAGAAGTAGCTGCTCTGTATTTTCCTACATCTTATCGTCAAGGACACAGTTCTGTTATGCAGCATGGGACAGGTATGCAAAAAGGGGCTGTGCATGTTTGTTTGCTTTGCAAATTACACATTGCTTTCTAATTCTGCTGCTAACCTGTTTCTCTCTTTTTACAAGGAATTACTTAATATTTAGGATGTATTTTGATTGATTGTTTATGGGACAGAAAGAGTAAATGTGCAGAAGCCTGCATGAATTCCAACACAGTTCTGTGTACACACACATGCATGCACACAGACATGTGCTCACATTTGCGTGCACATACACACACTTGGCCAACTAGTAATTTCCTCTTCTACTCTAATATTCATAAACAGTGGAATTTGGGGAGAAAATTATTGATGTGTTAAATACGCTAGGTAATATTTTACCTTCCGAGAAATTTCCTTCAACAGAAGGTCTTTTATAATCTTATCTCACAAAATGTTTTTTTCCTCTAATTGTAGAAACCTCTGGTAGATCAAGAGATGAAGATGATGCTGAATCAGGAAATGGAACTTCACTTCCACAATCTCCTCACAGTGTCGAAGGAGCTATTGGAGGGCCAAAGTCTGTTGATAGTGACTTTGAGGAACCAAAGCATACAATTTTTGAAATGAAGTAAGAAATGATAACGTTATTTTAAAATTGCATTCTTGTATTAAAAATGCTCTGACAGAAGCTTTAAATGAAACGCATTTCATATTATTTAATTAAACCTATTATTACATTTTCACATAGATGAACATTAAACAAAGTATTTTAATCTTGCAATTCTTTTAGGTCATATGGAGAAATATCATTATCTTTATGTGGTGGTTTGGGAGAATCATGTGGACCAAGTGAGGATCACTTTCTTCAAAGTCTAGTCACCTACAATGATTTCATTCAAGATCCAAAAATTATAGAAAATCCCAACTTGGTTGTACGACTTAATGGGAAATATTACAATTGGCGTACAGCATGCCCGATAGTGATGTCTCTGGTGGTGTTTCAGAAACCACTACCTCAGGTATGTCTTTCTAGAAACAGTCTCAAAGCATGAAGTGTAATTGTTTTAGGAAGAATTTGTTCAAATTGGACAAGTTTTTGATATAATGTTTTATCCAAACATTACAGCAAGTAGTTGACACCCTCTACAATGAATATATGCCATTGAAAAAGGGCCAAAAGAAGGATGTAAAACAATCTTCTTATTCATCTTGGTTCTATTGGCGTAGAACTAGTGAACCAAAAAAAGTTGCAGGGCAAGATGATCTATCATCTCCAGAGTGTGAGAAAATTTTGGAAATTAAGGAAACTCCAGAAACAACCCCAGAAGAAAAAATGCCTACACCTATTTTAGAAACTAAACCTCCTTTGAGGTAATTAGATATTATTTTGAATAAGTAATGCATTGAAATTTTTTATAACGTCTGGTTTTCCTTTAAAATGTTAATGCATGACATGCACAATTTCTCCCAAATTGTTGTAAAATTATAAAATGGTAGTCTGTTCATAATTTTGAAACCCAAAACACAGCTCCTGCACATCCTGTGTTCATTGAACACAATTTAAACTTGTTAAATGACTCTAATACCTGATTGTAATAACAAAATAAAATATAGATACATTACAAAAAGTGGCATATTATAGTAGTAAGTAAAGGCATATAAAAATGCAGTGAAACTTTTCTAGCATGATAAATTTTCTCACCCTTTGTGAAAATAACTTTAAAAAACCCCTTGGTACTCCTCAATATTTTCCTTTTACTGGTGGAAATGTTTCTAAGTTGTATCTCCTGCGTATGTTGTAAAATTTTAAAGGAATACCTAAGCAGTCATTTCAACATTTATTTCTCTGATAACTTAATTGTTATTTCATTGTATTGAAAGATGTTCTTAAGTAGGAAAATATTTCACCAAACACGATAGGTGGGGAATTTGAAAACGTGCTATTAAAATTTCACTGAATTAGTAAATCCCAGATATTGCCAGATCATTTATTGATCTTTTTGTAATACTCAATTACTCCAGGTCACTAGGAAGCATTGAAGTTGAAATTGAACGTGCAAAAGAATTTGATAAACAGTCAGATGAACTGAAAACTGATGAAATAATTGAAACTGAAATTGGCACACAAACTAGTTTTCCAAGAACATCATTAGGTGATGAACAAAAAGAGTAAGTTGTCAAAGATGAATTCAACTTTATTTTGTATTTTGATATGTGTATTGAATTGAACATGGTTGCCTTTCAGTTCCAAAGAAGAGGGGTATAGTGGTTCCAATTCTTCAGAAGATTCTGACACTGGTCATCCTAAGACACAGGGCATAAAATTACCCATGGAGAGACGAAGTTATTATGAACATACAGACAAGTACAGAAAGACTCTGAGGCTGTCTTCTGATCAAATTGTAAGAATCATAAAATTTGATTTGTTTATGAATATAAATTTTGTGTGTTTTACAGATACTAATTTTCTTCTTTTTAACTTACTATTCTTTTAATAGTTACCTTCATTTATACTAATGTATGATACAAATTATTTTGTTCATTAGTCTCGCTTGAAACTCCATGAAGGTGGAAATGAAGTGGTGTTCAGTGTGACAACAGCCTATCAAGGGACAACACGCTGCAAATGTCATATATATAAATGGCGTTTTGATGATAAAATTGTCATTTCAGATATAGATGGCACAATCACCAAGTAAGAATTTATCTGAAATTTTAGTACTTCCTTTAGTCATATAGCATATTGGCAAAATTGCATATTTAAATAAAATATTTTTCCAGGTCTGATGTCCTTGGTCATATTTTACCAATTGTGGGTAAGGACTGGGCTCAGAGTGGTGTTGCTCAGTTATTTACAAAAATTAAAAATAATGGTTATAAACTGTTGTATTTATCAGCAAGAGCTATTGGTAAGTAAAACATTCCCAGAACATAATCCTTGGTTAATAAAATATTGTTGAAAAAATTAAATTTTGTTTTACATTGAACACTAAAATGTACCTCAGGAAATTTGACTAGAGCAATCACTGTGATAAGTAAAATAATCTTTGCAACAAGCAGGAGTAAATTTTATTGCCAAATATCAAGGATTTCCTTAGTTTGCAAAAGTGCATTACTATTTGGATGTAACACCTTGCTCTTTGTTTTGAAAATTTGCATTTTGAAGTGTGTTTAATTGTGCATTATTTGTAATATTGTGCATCATTAATTATTCAACAGGTCAAGCTCGTGTAACACGAGAATATTTAAAGTCTATCAAACAAGGTGATTTGTCTCTTCCTGATGGACCCCTTCTTCTCAATCCAACTAGTCTTCTTAGTGCTTTCCATAGGTAAGGTTTTTTTTGTTTTTGTTTATTAATTGGTTGATGAGAAAAGTCTTGTTCTTATAGTACATAGTGAAACTCGCTTCAGTAACTATGTGCACTTGTGCTCTTGCCCCATATTGACAACCAATGCTGTGTAGAAGGAAGGGTCTATATTGTAAATTAATTATCACATTCTTATAGATATTTTGAAATGCTGAAAATGCTTATTGTTGCATCAATTTACAGGGAAGTGATTGAAAAGAAGCCAGAAGAATTTAAGATATCTTGTTTAAGAGACATCCAAGCTCTTTTTCCTGAGGATAGTAAACCATTCTATGCAGGATATGGCAATCGAATTAATGTAAGTCCTTTTCTTTGTTTAAACTTGTGAACTGTGAAGAAATGACAATATTCTTACAATATGCATATTTTTGCAGGATGTTTGGGCTTATAGAGCTGTAGGCATTCCCATATTCCGAATTTTTACTATTAATCATCGTGGAGAATTGAAACATGAGCTGACGCAGACATTCCAGTCCTCGTAAGTTCCAACTACTTTAACTTATTTTACCCAACTTCATTGCTCCTCGTGGAGAACTGGAAGTAACGTCTCAAATTGAAATAAATTGTAAAAGGTTGGCTTGAGTGGTATGTTGCCAAGGGTGCTGGATTGAAATATATTGGGTCTGATATCACATACTGTTGGATGGCCATTCTTATTTAATACAGAGGTTACAAAACAGGCATCAACTATACTTCATCAAAACTAGTTTATTTTAACCTCATATACTAAATAACATTATTCAATTCAATTCTTATAAGGACTGTTTCTGAACCTTCAGTTCACTAAAATGGTAGGAAGAATTATTGAAAGTGTTTTGTATTCTCAAATGAAGAATACAGCACAGTTATTCTTAAACACTGACCATTTGAACAACAGGGTATTGGGCGAAGAATAGAACTCTTGCGTCTCGTGTAAAGGAAACAAACTTCTTCCCAATATTTTAAATGAATCCTGACGCGGGAAAGTTAATTTATTGTTCAAAGTTTACTCTTTAAACTTTATCTGAAAGTAATTAAATTTACATTAGCAATTGAGTGGTCATTAAATTTTTGTTATCTTGAATTGGATTGTTGTGAAATTATTGACCACACCATTCATCAATGGTTCAGTTTTTAAATAATGCAATAATAAATTGATGGGTTTTATTCACTTTCAGCCCATCAAAAGAGTACAATGTTTGCCTTGCATGGAGAGAATATTCACAATTAAATACAAAATTAAATTTATGCATTTAATCTCCTAAATTGTTCTTACCATTACACTAGTGTACTATTCATTGTTATTATTATCATAAGGATTGTTCTTGAACCTACAAATATCATGGAAAGTACGAAGGTTTATTGAAAGTTTGTTTTCTCAAATGAAGAATGCAGCCAGGTTTTTCTTCCAATTGTTATCAGATGTACTGTAGGATGAACTGCGAACAGGGTGCTTGCATCTAATGAGGTGACAAATGTAGGTATATGCCTACAATTTCCTGAATGCATTTTTTCAACCCATAAAACTGATGAAAATATTGATGAAGGTGCCTGGTTAAAATAAATTAATTCTTAGCTGTAGGGAGGATGGTATGGTGAAGACGTTGTGTGGAGGAGTATTCGTTATTCAGTCAAAGTAGTGTTGCTATTCTAATTTAGTAGATCGTGCACATTTGTTGCAGGTTGCATTTCGTATTGCTGCCAATGCGCTCTTGTTAGTTACACTCCCATGAACTTTTGTTTTCTAATTGGATTACTTAATTTCCTATAATTTTTATATATTTGTAAAACTAGTTTTCTTTCTCTTTTTTAATTTTACCAGTTTTACAGTTCTGCATTTTGAATTCTTTATTTTCTATATACTATAGCACAGGTTTTCACATAATGCATAATGCACTCATAAGACTTGTATATATAAGAAAGATTAATTTTGAACACTTGGACATCACATTAGTCTTTCCTTTCCTCCATAATTCTCGAAATTGGAAGAAGATGCATCTTCTTTTGGATTATATTTTTAATTAGTTTTAGGTCTTCTACTCCACATAAGCAAGAATTGAACATATCTGAAGCTTGCTAGCCAAAACATTCTTTTAAATTGATAAACGTCACAATGAGTATTAGTGGCTGAAGAACTATTACTTAAGAGATGATTATGTCCTTTAATAATGTCTCCATAGCTAGTATTTATTCTGTTACATTGTTGTAGGATTTTCTCGAGGGCTCTTTATTTCTGTTACATTGAAATAGAAAAGCCTTATTGGTTGATTAATCAGACTAATATAAATCGTCTAACTAGATTAAACTAGATAATTGTGAGTTGCTTCTGATATGCAACATATGAAATGTAAGAATGGCCATTTTTCTGCTGTGGAGTTTTAGAAGCTTGTTATTGGTGATGGTGGGTGCAGTGGCAATAGCATTGAACAATCTTGAGAACTTTTACTTTCCATTTGTTTTACCATAGTTAATTTCAGTCACAGCATTTTTATTTAATTCATGAAGAGCAAATCTTTTTTTATAATTTGTGGATCCTTAATTTGCTTTTTAGTTACTTTGTTATTGCAATTCTGCACATCTTATTTTTTACAGTTATTCTGGGCAAAGTTGTATCGTGAATGATTTGTTCCCACCAATCTTGATGTATTAAGAACATTGAGACAAATCATTCTTCTACCATCTCAACTGGCTCATAGTGGATTAGTTCACCTATTTAACTAAACTGCAGAATTCTGCTTGTATGGTTAGGGCAACAAAATATCCTGTTAGCTGCCACTTGGTAAGCACAGGGAGATGCTCTGTGCATGGCCTTCTCAACTGAGAGAGAGATTCATGTGTGAACTAATAAAGCTTGCATGCCACTTGCTTCATACCCAAAATTCTTGTGGACTTGGTGTGATTCTGTGAGCAAAAAATATTGCTTTTTATGTTTTGTGTTTGTTTGGGTGTGTGGGAAAAGGCTGTTCTGTCCTTTGAAAGTTGTTGTAATAAGTTGTCCTTTCTGTAACTTCAAAAGGGACATCCTATATAACTTTTTCTTAGGAGTGTCCATGTCATTTAATTTGTTTTTCTTCTTACCAGAAAATGAATTTGTCTCTGTATTTAATTCTAGCCCTTTTCTTACAATATATTACAATGATAGTGATATCCCCAATCTTTTCTGGTAAATAACTTTTTAAATCGTATTTTTAAAATAATTATTCTGAAATGTATTTATTGCTACTAATACTACATAGTATTTTGTCATTACAAAGAACAAAATTTAAATAACTATCAAGAATTAATACCAACATTATATTGGTAATTATAAGAAATTGTTAAATTAATACCAATAATTTATAATTGCTTATCAATTAATTGACAATAATTGTTTGTCCCGCCCCCCGCATTTTGTGTGTGTTGTGTTCATCAGACTTGACTTCTGCATTCGTAGGTATTCCAACATGAGCTACATAGTGGATCAGATGTTTCCGCCTCCTCCTGAAGATGCATCAGAAGATTTCACTAATTTCATTTATTGGAGAGACCCTATTCCAGAAATAGATGTTGATGTCACTCTTGAAGCAGATATCCAAAGTGCAACAGCTGGGGCACAGGTTTCGACATCAGTTGTAACTTCTGCATAACTGTGGCATGAAACCTGCCAAATATTGCCTTTCAAGAAAATTGCACTAGCTTATGTAGGTATCACTTTTGTGTAATTCCAAATATTCTATTAGATTATTGAGGTAGTAATGTCAGCTGAGAATGCTTTTTTTTGGATGTATTTAATTGTTAGAAGCTTTTGTGGTCTGTATTGAACGATACAATGCTGTGTGTCAGAAAGTATTTAAGAGATCAGGAATTTTGGTGTGCTGATAGTCATATTTAAGACTTTGTGTACATATGTCTCTTTTTATAATTTATTTTTTACTGTGTTCCTATGTATTTGTTTAAAAATATTGTTCTTATAATATAATTTATAGTACAAATTATCATTTACAATTTTTATAAGTGTTGATGTTAGAGGAAAAGTGTGTTAGTTACTCATTATTCACATTATTCTGGGTATTTTTTTATTACTGCTGTGTAACAAACTCCTGTGTAGTTTGGTGGTGCTGTTTATTGTCGGAGATGATAATTTGTCTTTGTTAAGCAATGACTGAAAGTAAGAAATAGTAATGTGAAAAGGAAGTGAAACTTTCGACAATTCATACTTCTCTATTTTCTGGTTATTGACTGGTTCCGAGGTAGCTCTTTTCATTAGAATAAAAACTTGTAATGAAATATATTTCCTTATAAGTAATTTAAATAGTTATTTGCAATATGTTTGTGTAATTTATATGTTGAAACATATAGCAAAATAACTGACTACTTTTGCTTTGTTGAACTCTTTATTTTTTTTCTTCTTCTTTTTCTCTCAATTGAAAAGCTCAAAATAGTTTAGATTAGAACAGTGAAACTATGCATGCCAATGACTAGATATCAGCTCTGATGTCTAAGATTGATTTGCTAAATACCTCTTTGGAATATATTTTGTATGTGTGTGAATGACAGAGGGATCTCTACTTGACTATTTTGTATTATTCACAATTTTTGTAAGTTACAATGTACAATGCAACAATGAACAATTATCATTTATAGATTTATTTATGATTTTGTATATAAGTGATTTAGTTTGTGGAATGTTTAAAATACATAAGAATTAATCTTGCTAATTGTTTTCTCATTAAATATTGAATAAATATTATTCACAATTTATAAATTAATTTTTAAAAGTACATCTAATTTGTACAGGAAATAAATTTATTGGAGTAAACTCGTGTTAGGTTAAAATAAAGTTTATGTACCATAATTAACATAATCTCAGACAGGCAAATGAAATTGGATATGTGTATTTTTGTGCTGGAGAATTCATAGTTTAGTTTAAAATGTTTAACCTCTGCCAGTTCTGTAGTATTGATGTGCATCATAAGTTAGTTTTGAAGCACTTCATTTTTAGTACTGCCAGATAGCCACAGAACTGACTTTTTGATCTCATGTGATTTACTGAGTGTTAGATCAGGAGAGTTATCTATTAAGAAAGCTATTTGTAGATTGTAGTAAATTTCAAGCTCTCTAGAACTTCAATAGCCGTTGATTTTAACTGTTCCACATCAGGAATGAGAGCCAATAGATTCTTTCAGTATTTCACCAAATATTGTAAAATGTTTATTTCTACTTACAAATTACAACCACACTCTAAACTGTATTAAATAATATTTTATTTATCTGTTGATATTTTTATGCAGAAGCTTATGCTTCAGAATTTCCTGTGATATTTTGCTGTAATCCTTTTTTGTTCTAATAAAGTACCGAAGCAGCTTCTAAACTAATCATTATCTTTAAAGGCCAATTTTATTACCTTAGAAAAGTGTTTTAAAAATTGGAAAAGTCCATTAATTTCTCCCTGGGTGTATGGTGAGCAGCACAAAATTGAGGAATTATTTAATAGACATTTATAAGCAGTTCTTGCTAAATGAATCTCAATATTGCTTAACGTTAGGAAACGCGTAGTTCTTTGGCTGCTGAGCGCGCCGTTCCGAAGACAGCTGGGCCCCTTTCCCTGACCCCCCTCCGGCCCAAGGGAACTTTCGAGACGCGTGCCGCGTGCCCGGCGCTGCAGCCGCCGCTTCCTGTTCACGTGCCGATGGCCCGAACCTACTTCCCTTCTCACTTCTCGCCCGCACCCTCGACCCTCCACGACGGACGTTGGGATAAAATGCCTAAAGCTTGGCCAAAATTCGAAAAAATAGTTTCTAGTTGAGCATTTTTAACTCGTAGGTTAGCTACACTATTGTTGGGAATATTAAATTCCGTATGTAAGAACGACAGCAAGTTACAAGTGAAAGCTGTATTCGAGATTGAAAATGTTCTATTATGGCTCTATTATGTTTACGGTGTCACCTAAGCCGGGCGGAAATTTTATTGCGGAGTCGAAGCCAAATAATTTTGTTGTTTGAAAATCATTCAAATTTTGAAATGGAACGTGTTACAGAACGTATGTTTTTAATTGTAAGCCCTTGTTTAATTATTGTTTCATGTTAAACAAGTTTTTTAATGGATTTTCATGCCAGTAAATATATCTACCTTCAAGAGAACTTTAATACTGTTTATGAGAGTTTGAATGTTACCCCTGAATGAAACAAAATGTATAGTCGTGCATGTTGGAAGATCCAGCCCAAAGCGAAATAACCAAATAGGCGGAAGGAACTTGTCTGAAATCAAGGTCGTGAAGGATCAACGGATTATGATCTCTAACGACCTCAAATGGAAAAAACACGTGTATAACAATGCAAAAGGCTAACAAAGCGATATTTACACTGCGTAAAACCTTTAAGACTAAGAGTATAAGAAGCGATGTATTCACATCGCTATATACAACCTACTTTCTCCCGATAGTTGATTTGGGCACTGCGATTTGGAATCCTTACCTTCTCAAGGACAAATCTGCTGAAAAGTGTACTCAGGAGAGCCACACGTATCCCTACAGACCTCAAGAACACGGCCACGGCTTATGATCAATGGCTGACGAGACTCGGGGCTTCCAACTCTTGCTGCTAGGAGACAACGCGACATGTTTGAAACATTCAAGATTTTGCACGGGCATTACAACTCCGATCATAGTAGCATTTTTTATTGCCTTTACACACACACACACACACACACAAAAAAAAGAATCTGCTAATCTCTGGTCTTCATGTTGTTCTTCTGTTAGCCAAAATAAACTTACCTGATTGGTATGCTGGGTCTAACAGACTCAAAATCACTCGTACAATAATAATCTTCTGAAACAATTCGTTTACCTTGTCTACGAAGGTACCAATCATGAAGGACGTCAATCGCCGTCAACGCACAAAAAAGACCATAAAGAACAATGGCGGTGGATTCCACAGACCCAGGGTACCAACAAAGGGTTAATTATAGAAAATATGTCTACGGTTATTTATAAATATAAATAAATGTTATTTTCTTATATTTTTCAAACATGTTTGCAGTGCTTAAAATATTACTTGCTATCCCTAATAATATATCTTGTTTGCCAAGTTTTAATGAACATTTGATGTCATTTCCTGCAATACAATTGAGACATATGACTTGATTGCCCAGAAATATATACAGTTGATTTGGTGAGCTGCGCAATATTTGGGCTTAGCTTTTTCACAAATATGTCTTGAAGATCCAGAAAATTTTAGCGGCTCATACATATGATGCTGTGATTGTTCAGACTTGACAAAACATATAATAATGGAGCATTTCTCTATTATTATAATTACGAGCCCCTACCCGAAGGGATAAAAGGCACTGACCTGAGTATTATACTCTGCATACTATATGGCATGTCACTGACTGCATCGTGACTTGACAAAAAAAAAGACGCGTCTACGATTTACGAAGATGGGTGGTACCTGTAGTCACTCGAGGGGGGATTTTGATTATCTAAAACATTGCCCAAAATACTCATAAAATGCCCTAAAACAAAGAAACATGTTCTAGTTTGATCAAAACCACTTAACATGAACAACTCAAGCTGTTGGGTATACTACTGATGTAATCGAAGCTTCTTCCTTTTGTTCAAGTGAGCTGAGCTTGCAAACGTTTGGTTTGGACCACAGAACAATAAAGGATAGAAGTGCACCCTCAATGTTGGTTTGGACTGTTCTTTTAAAAGAAAATCTCTGCCTTTATATATAGCGAAATCGGCCGATCTAACAATGGCGCCGATAGGCGTCACAGGAACCTTAGATTACATACTAGTACTCACAACGGCTGACATTACAACATATGAGCGAAGAAATCGAATATGCTTCTCAGGAATTCTGTGGTGAACATTTGTTGCACCTCGCAAATATTGTTTGAATTAAAATGATAATAAAATCGATTGCCATAGCGGACAGCACTATCGATCTTCTGCGATAGAAGCTCACAAACTCGCGGCATCAGACACCCAAGGCCCAGAACTCCCTCACTTTCTCTATGCCCAAGGGTGAGACTACAATACTCTCCGGCGTGAGCGACAGTGCCCCACTCCGATTTAAACATCCTTTCTAAGTCACGGAAGGACTGTCATGAAAGTCGTGGAAGGAGGGGGATTCGCTATTATCCAATTGGGAACTTCAATTCCAAAAAATTAAGACGTAACGAAAGTCCTGACTGGATGACAGTATCCCCCTCTCCTGCTCTTACGTAATTTCGAAGGATCACAATGTTTAAATTGGAGTACCGAAGCTCACAAAGTCGCATGTTCTGGAGTGGTAAAACCAGTGTATGGGTAAAACAGTGTCTTCCGACAAACACGCCTTTTGTCATGTGAAGTTGGCAAGCATGGAAAGTTTTGAACGAAGTTTTTTCACGTGAGATTTTCTCAATTTTGCTCATTTGTTGGGTGGGCGTAACAGTCGTAAGAAGAGATACAAACAGTGGCGGCTCTTGCCTATTCGCACGTTCGCATGTGCACACCCAAATTAATTCAGTGCATTATCTCTTAAGCAAGAGGGGAATAAAACTCCTCTCAGAGCGTTTCTGAAACATGGGATTTCAAAACAAGCGCCGTTTGGAAGCGGCGATTGATAAGTCTTCCACCAGTGCCCTTTATGAAAGCCAGTCGGCGCACACTCAGGAATTGCGAACGAGTAGAGCGCCTAGAGCGCGTCGTTGGCTGGTCTTTGGTTGGCTGCCGCGGAGATGGAGGGGAAAGAGGGAACCAGTGTGACTTTATGGACGGAAGGAGCATTCGGCTGAGTGGCGATGCCAGCGAATGCCTTGACATGTCTCGAAGATATAACGCTCAGCTAGCACAAGTAAGTAGGAGAAATACGTGTGACATTGAACGAAGGAATTGTGAAATATCTCTCCACTGTAAAGATCTCTCATCCCTTCCAATAAACAGATCTTCGCTAGCGCGCGAAACGCGAACGTATTGCTGTGCAGTGTTGCATTCATAAGAAGTGTTAATTTAATATTATATGCACATTCTCTTATATTTTGAAGTAGCAATTACACATTCATTCCGAATTAATGAAACCCCAAATACATTTTGTAAATGTATGTAGTCTACTTTTTTTAATGCGTTTTGAAAAACCGAAGTTAGATTGTTCGTTTTCCTGTCAAGCGTGAAAAAAATTTGCTGAATAGAATCCACGTTGTATTGACTTTGTTTCGTCACCGTGTAGACGAAAAATTATCTACATTGTTGTGAGTATTCAGTAACTTGTACTTTTAGCCTTCAATTTGTACAGCGAGCTAATGGAAAATAATCTATAGCAAACGTGTGAGTAAAAAAAGGTTTTGAATCAACGTGTACAATACAACTCAACACCCCCGGAAAAAACTGTTCCCAAACGTGCTGAGTAGTTACGCGGCAACCCGACTGGTAGTTAATATTGCGGAGGGGTCCTTGCCGAGTGAACTCACTGCTGATGAAAGGTACCTTTCAGCTTGCTATCAGGTTTCATAAGATGCTCTGTTTTTAATTGTGATTATTTATATTAATGAATATAAATGTACGCATGTAATATACGCCTTTGTATATGCGAGTGTGAGAGGGAGAGGGAAGAGTAAAGTCGCACACCCTAATGGCTCGACCACAAGCCGCCATTGGATCAAATATTTCTTGATTTTTGCAGGAAATCTTTGCAAATATATACATTTTCTTGTTGAGATAAACTGTTTCGATTTATGAAGTGAAGGCGCGCATTTCCTGGTAGTTCATATTATTTCTAATTTTAATTTTGTGTACGGACTTTACTTACGGCTTAAATTATAGTTTGTCGCCTGGGGGTGATTTAGGACATAGGCAGAGTACAAGACAGGTAGGATTCAAACCATATCAAAATGACGGTGCCGAGACCCTTCAAAAGGCAGTAAATTTTACACAAAACCATTTTTAATTATCTCTGCGAGCCGTGACTGAAAATGTTGGTGTAACAATGGCTTCTCTGCATAGACGATTAAGGGAGAAACATACTAGCACACCAGGAGGGTAGCCAGTATTAACTCATAACGAGGAAAAGTACCTCATACAATGCATCGCTGCTGCAGCTATGGTGGGGATTTTTGCTCATGGCATTTATAATCAGATTAAATGTTAAATATTATAATGAAAGGAAAGGGGAAAATGAAAAAAAAGTCAGGAACAACTTTTCAGAGGGAGAATGAGCCATGACGTGCTTCAGACATTCAAACATCTTGACACATTGGTAAAGTGAAAATATCAATTCATGAACATCTTTGAGCCATGAGATAATCCAATATTTTGATGTGTTATAGGAAATTATTGGAGCTAGTTCCCCTCCATATTGTTTGTTAATTATGTCAATTTTAAGACTATCCACGTAGACAGAAGCTAGTTGTCAAGCAGCATTCTGAAAACATTAAACCTGACTAAAGTCCCAATATCAATAATGTTTGCTGAAAGTGCTGATAAAGCTTTACTTCGTCCATATACCTGTTTCAAGGCTGAACATTTGTAGGAAACACTAGAAATGACCCTTCAGGGGCTCAGTACAACAGGACAAGATCTGCTTGTTTTGATCAGCACCTCTTCTGGTTTCCATTCTGATAAAAAAAGAGGTTTTACTATCGGACCTTTCCAGCCACATTTCAGGAAAGGTCATTCAAATTTGGGTCGAGGAATAAATACTTTGTCCTTTTGGTTCCAAACAAGTGTCACTAGTAGTAGCATTTTTTTCTCTCTCAAGAAAATTTGATGTGTGGGTTTCTTGAGTTGGAAGAAGTGATGTAAAGTGTGTTTAATGTCTAAAATTTGAGAGAATCATGACAGATATAACCCAGGATTTAAAGACATGGAGCCTCCTAAATTTGAAGATTTCGTCAGTGGGGAAGGCCTAACCATCATTCCACTGGACATAGAATGTGAGGAGTGTGTTTCAGTGAATTTTGCTGCTGAGACAGGCTCTGATGTCAGGTTCATATGAACAAGTGGGAAGAACACGCACCAATGCTTTTAAAAGAGTGACAAGGAGAGAGAGGTGTATGTCTTCCCTCAGTCAGTCTTGTCAATGTTTTGGATGTTCTTCTTAACTGAGATATGCCTGAATTATTTTTTGGGGGAAATTTTGGATTCTGTCTACTTTTATCTAGGTATAAAGATACTAAAAAAATAAAACAATGTATTTAATCTAAATTAATTTTTCATTTTCCTGAAATAAACTATCATACATATAGGTTGTCAGGCACATATGGGGTACAGAAGAAAGCAGCTTGTGAGCACGTTGCCTCAGTGTCAGAGAAATTTTCTCAGCTCGCTTCTCACAATCAATCATTCTCTGCATTTGTCTCAAGGCCTATTGCCTCTGACTTTCTATTCTCCTCATTACCACAAAAACTTATAACATATTTCCTATATTGTAAACATTTTTGTGTATAAATATTAATAATGTAGATTTAATTAAGAATGTAGTAAATACAAAGATTCTGTTTCAATGACAAATCATGTCAGAGATTTTTTGTCTTAGATTTTCATGTTATTTTATTTGTAGACTTAAATATATTCACAAGGTTCTTCCATAAAAATATTTTTAACAAGTTTTTCTTGTCGAATTTTACACTGAAGCAGTGTTACATGTGATAGAAATCTGACTACTCAGATCTTAATTCAGGACACCCCAACTACTGGAGAGACATGAGACAACATTAATGTGTTGATAAATCCATCCAAAATCATTATTTACATGTGATTTCTTGCTGACTTAATAGCTTAGACAGGAATTGCTCTACCCAGCCTTAACTGATGTGCCAAAAACAGATTCAGAAAATTTGACCAAGATGCCTAGTTAATGATACCCAACAGCGTTCAATGGTATGTGGCGTCTTTGCCGGGGCAAATAATTACAGACGTGAACGGCTTGTAAATATTTAGTGTTTATTAGAATAAAAATACTCCGACACCATAATACTATATTCAATATTTACAAATAAATTTGACCGTTACAAGAAGGAACCTTCCCTGGTTACCACCACCGCTGGCCCGATAATTAATTACCATATCCGGTGTGATGCACCAGTACCGCGAGCATTCCTGCGAGTATGCCGCACCTACCGTCACGACGTAGCACGCCGGCTTCGGTTCCCCGCCTCGGTAGCCTGCGCATTACAATGCAACGCCGCGCACAACCCACACGACGCCCTACCGACGCACCCAAACCTGAAGAATCAGAAGAACAGAAGAAAGTTCTTATGTCGGAGTCCGCTTATATACCCTCTGGGCAGGCTGACGGAACCGCGTCACCCGCAGTGTCCGCCGACGCGTTTCCGCCTGCTCCGGGGTTTCCAAGTTGCCACCCACGACACGGCACCCCCTCTCTCTCGCTCCCCAGCCTTTGTGCAACCCAGCGTCTCTTCCGCCAGCGCTGTCCACATGGCTGATATTTGGCACGTTTGTACTGGCGACAGATATGACGCCACAGGTACAACTTTGTACCAAGTGCATTTATTGCAAAAGTAGATGAAATTTCAAAAATAAAGTGAGTGCAAAGCTTGTGGCCACATCGTGCATTTTCTCCAGGAGGCATGTTGCACTCCTAATGCCAAAGGGCCACAACTCCAAAATCATTTATTTTGGAGGAGTGCCTTCGGAAGGTTTCTCGAGGGCATATAACAACAGGAATTGAATTTAAATTGAATTGCTTTACTTGGCTATTAATGAAATTAAAAACATGACATTGTTGCATGACATGTAATAGAAAATGAGGAATCTAACAATGGGTTTAATTCAATTTTAAATTTTTTGGAGATGTGGCCCTCTTGCATTAGGAGTGTGATATAGTACCTTCAAAATGTGATGCAATCAGTACATAGAAGATGATCAATTTTGAATGTTAAAGAACATCAGTTTTATTTAACAAACATCTCTCCCAAAAAATTCAGTCTGTAACTAATGTCAATTATAATTACTGCCAAGTCAATGCAGATTTTTTTGTTATTAACAATAGTATTAAAAGGAATTGTCACTGAACAATCACATCTGTATTTATACTTAGTACCATTCATCTTTGTGCTTGACAGTTGGGACTTGGCATGCCAGTGTTGCTGCACTTTAGTTTCTTTGCCATGTGCAAGCTGTATGATTTTTTTTGTGGACAATCTCAAGTTAATATTAGTCCATTTCAGTCCTATACATATACTGTCTGGATACTTTTATCAAGATGAAGATTTGATGTTGAGCATTATAAATGCGTGGCAGAAGTGCTCAGATAGTAAGACTGTCTATTCCCTTCATATATTCATTCTGAATTTGTGGCAACGAGGATAGATTTCATCATTGGAAAAGCTGCTGCAATTGCGTCACTAAGAAACCAGTCTTAACACTGTCACAAAACTCTCAAACATCAAGTCTAAAGAAGTTTAGTACAACTTACAATACTCTTGGTTCATTTACATGAGGTCTTAAATTTATTTCAGTCAAGTTCAACAAAAAAATATATCCAGTAAATATTTATTGTATAAAAATAAATAATAAAACATTGTAACTGCAGTCATGTGAAACCATGAATTATACAAATCCATTTCAACAAAGAATAAATCTATGTAAACACAACTAATATACCTATTCTATGAATACTGATACAACAACAACCTGTCAATTTTAAATATTTAATATAAGGCAAACACTTTAACATGAGATTCATGTTTTATTGAAATGTATACATTAAATATATACCAGTAAAAAGCTCTGAGATCAACAATTCAGAAATATTGTGCAAAATGTTGAATGCATTCCCTTCACATATTAAAACCTCGTCACCAGAATAATTGAATAATCATCCAAAATCAACTCCTGTGTCCAGAAGGTCACGAAACATAATGGAAACTTTTCGTGGCATGAGCCTGCAAAAAACAAATAACAATAATGCAAAACATGAAGTTATTTAATGTTCAAGAGATGGCAATAGAACATCAGCAAAAAAATAATTTGAAGAAACCATTATAAAGCAAAAACACTTCAGTATACATAGTTCTAAAACCTATAGAAACTTACTTGGTGATTATGTTCTTTTCTATGAAAGGGATACCTACTTTATAAACATTTGGTTATATCCACATGGTTTTTGTAAAGGAATATCATATAGTTTAAGTTTGATAAGTCCTTTTTCTCTGGCCTTTACTCTTAGAGACATGTTTGTTTAACATAAAAGCTATCAAGTTGTTATTTATAAGCACATTCTGAATGTTTCAAATGGGGACGAGGGGTTCGTAATTGATCTCGAACGTGACGTCATAAGTTAGGGGAAGTAATTTCACCCTAATATTTTTCAGGATCTCCATTTCAAGCTGTGATTATGGTGGTAAGGTGTGATAAACAAACAAATTTCTTCACAATGTGTTTGCAGCTGCGCAGTTTGAATTTTGGAGGCTTTCTTGTAAAAGTGAATTGGTAAATATGTGGTGGGTAGACTCAAGGATGTTTATAGTGAACGCAAGTGCCAAAGGCCCGAGTCTCACTGTGACTTGGATCCAGGCGAGGAAGCAAAAAAACTTGCCATTGAAAGTAATTTGGCATTACATGCAGTGAGGGCAAGCCATGAAAATCGCCTATTCATAAGTTTTATTGATTACAGAGTGCACGGTGTAATTTGAGGGAGGGCTTAGGAGACTCCCCTCTTCCTCCTCCTCTGCACCCTTGCTGCCGCCATACTTCTCTAAGGGTGTACCATGTACCCTACTTTAACCTGTATTTGTTTTCTGGTGTAGGCCTAATTCTTAACTCTTGTTTTTGGAACAAATAATGAGCATACTGAACTTCATTTTGAAGAATATGATTAGTGGACAGTTTTACTTCTACTTCATGCTTTCTGACCGGCAGACTCATCAGAAAAAGAGTGTGAGAAATAGTTTATAGTTCATGAATATTTTAAGAAACTAAAATTTAAGTTAAAGTGACAAAGTTACACAGACAAGTGAAGCAACGGGTTCACTCCACGAGGAACAAACTTGGAAGAAGAAGAAAAATGTAGCCTATACTTTCATTGACGGATCATTTAGACACAAGATTCACTTTTATACTGTAAACAAAATATCAAAGAAACTTAGGCAAAAACTGATAATAATATAAGTAGGGAAATAGATCAAATCTTTGTCATTTGGAAAGACCTTTGAGCACGACAAAAACAGTCATGTTGATAAAGCAATAGTGAAAATTAGTGTAGGATTCTCTACTCCCCCCCCAATATTAGTTCTCAGGGTGGTCATAACAACTCTGCTTTAGGTGTAGTGAGGGATGTATGCCTAAACTGCTCATACTACTAATGAATGCCCTTTGTCCAAAAGAAGATTTCTAACTTGTTGAGCTATAATTTGTACTGAAATTAAACTGTAATCTACACTTTGTAGATTGATCAAAAGTATCTGGAAACATACAAAATAGTGTTATGGTGTGGTCGTGTTTTTCATGAAGGGGGCTTGCACCCCTTGTTGTTTTGTGTGGCACTACAACGGCACAGGCCTACGTTGATGTTTTAAACACTCCTTGCTTCCCACTGTTGAAGAACAATTCGGGGATGTCGATTGCATCTTTCAACACAATCGAGCACCAGTTCATACTGCATGACCTGTGGCGGAGTGGTTACACAACAATAACATCTCTGTAATGGACTGGTCTGCACAGTCCTGATTCGAATCCTATTGTACATCTTTGGGATGAAAGGAACGCCGACTTCGTGCCAGGCCTCACCAACCTACTTCAATATTTCTTCTCAGTGCAGCACTCTGTGAAGAATGGGCTTCCATTCCGCACAAAACTTTCCAACACCTGTTTGAAAGTATGCCTGTGAGAGTGGAAGCTATCATCAAGGCTAAGAGTGGGCCAACACCCTATTGAATTCAAGCATAACTAACGGAGGGCACCACAAACTGGTAAGTTATTTTCAGCCACGTGTCCAGATACTTTTCATCACAGTGTATATTACCAATACAGTGTTTCATATTTCTACCTATTTTAAAAAGAGTTAAATCACTGTCACATGGAGTTCATAATGTTAGTCTACCTACCTTAGAATGTTGCCAAGATACAAAAGATATCTTGGAATGCTTATTTCAGCATAATTTCTTCTCATAGCTGTTATAATCTGATTAGCAGCATCCTTTGGATCAATTACCCCAAAGTAGCTTGGTATTCTGGAAAAAATACAAGTTGTTTCTACTTACAACTAAAAAATCAATCGAAGGTAGAATCTAATTTATAATTAAAAATACAACTTGAACAATAATGTAGGCAATTAATACATACCTCAACCTAATATCTTGAGCCAGATCACTACTAACAATGAAAGGATAAATATGTACCAAAGTCAAAAAAATTTTATTTGATGATTTAGTAGTACGTAGCTCTTCAGATAAAGCTTCAATAAGACCTTGAACGGCAAATTGTGATGCACATAATGGAACTTGATCCTTTATCCCTGTCAACCCAGCAACTGATGTTAGAGCGACAATATGTCCCTTATTATTTTTCCGCATTTGAGGAAGAAATGCTTCTAGAATCTACATTTAACAAAAAAGTTAAAGGGGATAAAGCAAATTAAAAATTAACATTAATCATTTTCAAATTAATTTGTGTTGTAAACACTCACCCAAAAGTGAGACAAGATGCTAACATCCATAGTTTGCCGAACAGCTGGTGCTGGTTGAGCAACAAGTGATCTAGGGCTTGGTACTCCGCAGCAATGAATAAGAACAGTAATATCACCCACATCTTTGCGGACTTTTTCTGCAATTCTTATGACCTGAATAAAATTTAATACATAAAAGTTTATTATATTCGCAACCTTGACTTGTATTTTAACAATACTATACACCAAGTTTAGTCACCTGATCTCTCTCCGCAACATTACATGTGTATGCATATGCCCGACCTTTTCCTTGCTCCAATGCATGTTGTTTTGTAGCTTCATTTGCCTCAGAATTAATATCCCAACAAACAACATCTGCACCTAATGCTGCAAATTGAAGTGTCAGTTCTCTGCCAATACCTCGGCCAGCACCCACAATCTGAAACAGAATGCTATTAGCTCACTGTAATTATTTTTTTAATTGGGTCAAAATAGTGTTACCACTTACCAAGACTCGTTCACCTACAACTGATTTTTCCTTTGGTGGACTTATAAACTGGTAAAGAGATTCAATAACAGCCCAGGCACATCCCAGTAAGAGATAAATAACATCATACAGTAAAACAAGGAGAGAGTATATTCTCAACAACATACTGAAATGTAGGGTAGATTCAAATCATTAGAACTTAGGTCCTCTACAATTCTTATTTCCTGCGCTAAAACTATTGCTGAAGTTTGATCAGTTCGTAATTCATAGGAATGTAAACCGTTCCACCACAGAAACAAATTCTAGTGGACGGGGCAGTGACCTCACGATACCAGGCTCGAATGTAGAGTGCCACACAAAAGCACCGTTATCTTCTTGCTCTTCGTAGGTTAATACGGTACAAAAACAAGGGAACACAGAGAAGTAATTAGCACAATCGTAGAATTGTAAGTTAAACACGATTTCAATCGGCGTGAGTTATAGGTTTATTCATAAATAAAATAGATGCGTATTTTTTTAATCATACAAGTAGTGACTTGCACTCGAGGTATTGCTGCTTCCTGCTACAGTTCCTGCGTGCAGGAAGGCCGGGCGACGAGGCAAACGCAATACTTTATATAGTCTGGGCCATTGCATTCTGGGGAGTTTAGACATTGAAATGGGTGTGTTTGATATTTCCACTAAATACTAATATTAAGAAACAGTATGCTGTTAAAAAAGTGTAGGACCTTTCCCTAAAATTTGAATTGGCGGGGGGACAATTACTTCATTCACTGAATTCACAGCGACAGAGGGGTATACGTCGATGGTCGACGATGATGGTTTTAAGCATGATGTAAGATATATTTCTTACACCGGGGTGTTAAGATATTTATACGACGTAGACTGCATCTTAATGGTCTTATGGTATAACGAAATGGGAAAAAAGCATCATTTTAGGAAGTATTCCCAGATTTACACGTAGCTAGAAAGTGCGGAAGATGAGGTTGCATGAATACGTGTGATTGAACACGTGAAAAGGCTCTACGGGCTCTATACTTAGATTGAAACATAGGGTGTTGTTGTAAAGCAGCTGTTACGGTGTCGTCTAATCAGAAGCATGGATGACACCTACAGAAGTGACTTTCACGCTCCCGATAGGATGCTGTTGAGAAGTCAAAGGACACTGATTTTTTTTTCTTCCGTTTCCCCCTCTCCAGTTGCCCTGGCGAGGCGGGAATTTTATTTTTCCTTCGGCTTACAACAGTTGCAGCCGATAAGGCTTCTGCAGCTTGGGCGGGCATATCTGAAATATACTAACTAAAATTAAATTATAACTAATTCCATGTCCACTTTGGGCTGAACACTGAATAACTCGAAGTGTAAATGCCTTAAAAGAGATGTCCAGAACACGTGACTTAGTAGTTCGAAGGGCAGCATCGTCATCTCTAACTGTAGAAAAACGAAACAAAACACTAACACTACAACGTGGTGTAGCCAGAATCTATTTTTTGTGGATCCTTGATACCGAAAAATCGATTGAAGGCAAGACGTATGTCCGTCCGTCTGTGAACAACGCTAGCGGCTAAACCGTTCTGGCGATTTTCTCCAAAATTGAAATTCCTCAATCGATCTGCCTGATGTTGTGGCCCCTTGATTTTGAAACCATTATTTTAATGTTGTGGGGGAGTTTACATAAAGCCCCTGGAGTATTTAAAAAATGGCTCAATCGTTTTTGATTAAATTTTGTTGTTGGATAGTGTGAAGAACGTTTAAGATGATGACGCAGACCTCATTTTCGTTAAAAAAAAATTTAATTTTAAAATTTTTTTTCGTCGTCTTCCTACAACTACAATTATGAAGATGGAGTTTTTATCCCCTTAATGAAATCTGTTTATTAAAGATAAATTTTGAAATGTGGTACATAACTACAATCAGGTTAGAGATCCCATGTCCAAATTTATTTACAATTCGTTGTTTTAAAATAAGGTAATAGAATCCCAAAAGCACAACAAATGTTACATGTGTACTACATTCTTCAACAACATAGTTTAAAAAATACATAAACAATTTTTTAAAATATAGCATCAATATTGAAATTAAGTTGCTCACAAAAATGAAGGATAATAATTAAATTTCATTGAACAATAAATACTAAAATTCTTTTGGACATTACAAAAACAAAGGTGCAGAAGAAAAAAAATTTAATTGTAAGCAATGAATTTAGATTTTTATTGTTTGTAGGGAAGGAAGTATAAAGTTTTGTTCAAAGTGGTAGGTACTTTATCAATACAGCTTTAGGAATACTTTCTCTTGCAAGAGTCAGATAGTATCATTGTTTCAGGATACAGCATATGAAGTTGATAATAGTAGGAGGGTGAAAGCCATAATAATAGATAGTGCAAAGGCATTTGATGTTGTTCCACATGATAAATTAGTTCATAAATAATTTGGGTATTGGCACCAGAATTGTCTTGGTGTAAGGTAGCTTCAGTTATTCCATAAGGAAGCGTTATTGGACCTCTCCTGTTTCTTGCATTTGTGAATGACCTGCCAGATAATTTATTTGCAAAGCTAAGACTATTTACAGATTACTGTATAATATATCAAGTTATTCAATCAAAAGTACACAAAGATATTTTGCAGGGTGATCTAGATAGATTACATTTCTGGGCGGAAAAAAATTGCCTGATAATAAATAGTTCGAAAAGCAAAACCATCACTTTTTTTAGGGGTTGCAAAAATAGTGAAACTCAATACCGTTTAGGCAATGTAAATATTCCCAGTGTCTTGTATTGTAAGTACCTGGGAATAATTTTTGATAGCAAATTGAGTTGGGAAAATCAGGTTAACTTTGTCTTATGGAAAACCTGGAGGTCTTTGTATTTCACTATACGCATACTTTCTCTGTTAATAATTTTCACTTTAACCTGTATTTTTCTTTTGGGTGATCTGATAATTGACTTTCATTACTGAATTATTTTTGCATCCGCCTTAACTGTTTTTCTGGGTAATGTTCTTAGCATATAAAGCACCATCTCAACACGAGCTCAAGGATAACAGGGAACCTAGAAAAACTACAATCAAGATGGAGATCTTACATCCATGTGTATTCATGATTTGTTCTTTTAGAACAAGGTAATATATATGTAATAATTATGCAGGGCAATTATACAGGGCAGAGCATTGCAATAATTATGCAATTATACAAGGTAATAATTATGACAGTATACGAAATATTAAATATTTACTTAATTGTTGAGAATATAATGTTTAAAAATACATTATGTAATTTTTAGTATAGTATCAATATTAATATTAAACAGTTCCCAAAATTGAAAGATTAAAGTTAAACTTCATGGAAGTTTAAACAATAATTGAGGACTGGAATTCTTAAAGATGTTAAGTGCCACTATGTACAAAAATGAGATTTTTAATCAGAAAGGGACTTCAAGCTAAGGTCAATTTTCTCTCAAAAGCGTTATGTTCCTGTCTATTCTCTTAGAGTTCAAACTTTCATTGATAAAAGATTCAGATATTAAGGCTAAATGCACCGAAAAATACTTGTAGGAAAATTCAATAGATCGCAGCACTATCGCAGGGGAATTTACTTCACTGATTACGTCTGAACCAATGGTCCGATTTTCGATCTGTAAACGGCATTTGACGCCTTTTTAAAATAGAATTTACGCTACGATGCCCTTTTTCCAAAAATCTAGCAAAAACGCGAATTTGAAATTAGTTCTCAAACTTCCGAGAACAAATTAAAAAATGTGGGCTTATAGCGCGATGGCGACATGCTTCCTGAATCCAACGCCGTGACAATCATACAAATCGGACGAATAGGAGCGTCGTAAAGAGAAATTTACGAAAACACCTCCCTCCCCCTTCCCCGTCTGCGCCGTTGCGACATCCACCCGATTGTTGACTGTCGGCGCGGCGACACGGCCAGGCCAGGCGGCGTGGGCCAGCCTCGGCGGAGCAGGAGGGACTTGCGGGATTCCCAAGCCACAGTCGGTTTATGCGTTCGTCACTTTGCATCTCAATCTATTTTTCCACGGATATCAAACTAGAGATTTTGTACCACTATTACAGACCGAGGTAAACGGTCTGTAATAGTAGTATATAATTATCTTTTTCACATATTTCTGTCTTTCTTCGAATACCATCTTAAAATTGTTTGAGGCATTACTCAAAATATCGATTCCGATTTGGAACTATTTTTTTAAAAAAGGAACTAATTGTGTAAATATCAGCATTATTTCATCTCCACACATCTTATTTTAGATATATTTTACTTCTAAGGTCTTCTGTTATCACATAACCTTGCTGTAAGATCTTCCGTTGTCAAATACCGTAAAAAATGAGCGGAGTATACGCACGAGCTCTTTTATCCTACAACTCGATTTTTGAACTCAAAACGACGTTTATCTGCTTTAAAGAGTGTTTTTTTAAATCTGGTGAATCTCTTTTCCCAAGTAAAATAGCCGAAGCTAATTTTAAAAATGTTTTCGTACTTTCGGACAAATTTTAAAAAATGCATGAACTTGGCTGTCCGGGTGACGTCGCGTCGAAAACTGTCTTGCCGACGGTTCGACCATTTTATCGTGGTCTTCCTCAGGGCTGGTATGCCCATGCACTTCCCTACGACTTCCAAATTTAAAAAAAGGTGGAAAAATAGCAGTCTGGCGAGCTGTATCCTGACTCCAACGCCGTAACAAGCATTGAAATAAAATAGTATGAATCATGACTTATTCCAGCTTACTTGGTAAGTTATTTTGATATAAAATAAATATGTTATATTTGTATAATTTTGAAGGGGATAAATAATTCCGGTGAGTCATTTCATACAGACTACGTAAGTGAATAAAGGGTAATGATGCAATTGGAAAACTCCTAGATGTTTGCTTGATTTGGAGCGTGTTTCCCCTTCCTTTTTGTTTGTTTTATAAAATGTGGATTTTCTAGAAAAAGTTATCTGTAGAAATTGCAGCATGCAAAACCAGTTAGACCTGACTCTTTCGTGACATATCGGACACAATGATATAAATAATATGGAACATTCAAACGAGTTTAAAAACGAAGGAAATCTTTTTCTGTGAGTATGATCTTAGAATATGCTTTACACTAACGCTTACGCGACGTAATGTAATCTACACAACTTTCCAAAGAAGATAGAAAATGAGGTTTCTTTCAATGTGAATTGTTTTTGAAAATCTGAAGAAAGTATATGCTTACATCAACAACATTTTTAAAATCTTATTTTTTTTCCTTTTCCGAGGGATGACTTTTGCCGATTGACTGAATCACACGGTAATCATGCAATTGTGTTGTTGTTTTTTTGCACAATCTCGGCTGTCTCCTTTCTTCTGTAATAGAAAAAGTATAGTACCTTGCAGATCTGTTGGTCACTCTTCTCTTTTCCAAATTACATTGCATAATTGTGTTAGTTTCGCCAAGATTTCTTTCCCTGTATCTTTGAATAGTTCGATTGGAATATTATCTACAGCCGGGGACTTCCCATTTTTCAGTTGTTTTGTCGCCCAATTCATTTCTTCCATCTCAGGTTCTTATTCGTAATCATCTATATTTACACACTACTCTATTTGTAAGTTCTTATCATATAACTTCTTCGTTTTCTTCCCATCTTTTCGTGATCTCTTCTTTTGTTGTATTTATTTTGTCGTTCTCGTTCTCAACATTCGCCATTGTTGGTTTACACTCCGTGATCATATTTCGGATGACCTGGAAAATATCTTAAGATACCTATTTGTTGTTAAGTTCTTCCACGTCTTCGTTTTTTTTCTTGAATAAACTTTTCTTTATCTTGTCTTGGTCTGGGCTGGAATCCCCGTAGAGTTTTCTGACTTTCGTCTGGTCATTTGCTTTCTTTGCAGAGAAATATAATGTTTGAAAAGAAAGAAATATACGGACTTCGTTGCTTATATCGTACTATATATCCATCGAATCTTCACTTCGATGTCTGTATTTCCAAGATTTTGTGAAACTTCTTTATATTTCACGGAGGAAATCTTGAATTTTCTCTGAGGGTCCGATTCAGTCCGATCGAATGCATCGGGCGGTTGGTCTTTCATCGCCACCTACCGCAAAGGACTAGGGCAGGGACTAGGGCACGAACGAGCCTGGACTCGGGTAAAGTGGCCGTGGGGGAGGGGGCCCGGGATTTCCAATGTCCGATACAAAAGAGATTGTGAAAGTATTGCATGTCTGTCCTACCGACTCCGATCTCACAGGTTTACCCTTGATTTTGGTACTTTTGAATAAATGTAAATAGAAATAATAATTATTATTATAATAATTACACTGTAGATAACTGCGGCTACATGCATAAAAAGTACCAAGAAATTCAAAATTATAATTTACTTTTAGTTTACGAGATAAAACTTTCCCCAATGTTACCAGTAATTGTACCTCGCGGCATGAAAATTCGTCTCCCTCTCATCGTTTCGCCTCTCTCCCTGAGGCGTTGCCGTGGGAGACGCCAGAAGTGTGCAGGATCTGCGGTCGCTTCCGATGACATACGAGGGTCTATGTTAATGCCTCCGCTTACGGAGTTAGGAGAGGTGTCACAGCAGGAGCGGATCCAGCCGATTATTTTTCGGAAGGTAGGGGTATATTTTTGTATACATATATTTTTGTAAATAATAAATGAATTTGTTATTATATTGTATATTATTTAGAGATTCGCCAAATGAACCCTTTAAAGCAGGTAAACGTCGTTTTGAGATCAAAAATCGAGTTGTAGGATAAAAGAGCTCGTGCGTATACTGCGCTCATTTTTTTCGGTATTTGACAACGGAAGATCTTACAGCAAGGTTGTGTGATAACAGAAGACCTTAGAAGTAAAATACATCTAAAATAAGATGTGTGGAGATGAAATAATGCTGATATTTACACAATTAGTTCCTTTTTTTAAAAAAAATAGTTCCAAATCGGAATCGATATTTTGAGTAATGCCTCAAACAATTTTAAGATGGTATTCGAAGAAAGACAGAAATATGTGAAAAAGATAGTTATGTACTACTATTACACACCGTTTACCTCGGTCTGTAATAGTGGTACAAAATCTCTAGTTTGATATCCGTGGAAAAATAGATTGAGATGCAAAGTGACGAACGCATAAACCGACTGTCTGGCTTGCGAATCCCGCAAGTCCCTCCTGCTCCGCCGAGGCTGGCCCACGCCGCCTGGCCTGGCCGTGTCGCCGCGCCGACAGTCAACAGTCGGGTGGATGTCGCAACGACGCAGACGGGGAAGGGGGAGGGAGGTGTTTTCGTAAATTTCTCTTTACGACGCTCCTATTCGTCCGATTTGTATGATTGTCACAGCGTTGGATTCAGGAAGCATGTCGCCATTGTGCTATAAGCCCACATTTTTTAATTTGTTCTCGGAAGTTTGAGAACTAATTTCAAATTCGCGTTTTTGCTAGATTTTTGGAAAAAGGGCATCGTAGCGTAAATTCTATTTTAAAAAGGCGTCAAATGCCGTTTACAGATCGAAAATCGGACCATTGGTTCAGACGTAATCAGTGAAGTAAATTTTACTTATTTTAGTGCTGCCACGTGGTGGCCACAAATTGTACTAGTGTCGGTACATTTAGCCTTAAGCCCAGGTATCATGGCATCTTGAAACAAATCAACTGTCATGTTTCTTAGTACCAGCAAAAAACAAAAATAAGTTTAAAGTTGTCCACTTGTATGCAAACCATTTTTTGGACTTTCAATCTTTTGTAGACACTTTCATTTCAATAAACAAAATGATTATTACAAAGGCCTCTTGTTTCCAAGTAATTGTGATGAATTCTGAAAAAGTTTTTATGAAAACCACTTTCGGTTATGTGGAACATTGAAAAGAATTGTTTATTTTGAAGAAAAGAAAAATGAGAGATACACAGAAAGTTGAAATACCTGTTGCAAAAAGCCAGAACAATATCACTACTGAAAAAAATATCTGCTGGCAATGTTGGACTAACTTCCTGAAAAAGCAAATGCATTCTACACATATTGAACACTCCCAGAAATTGTAGTCAAAATTGTTCATGTTTCATACTGTTCACATTTAATGCCTGTTTTAGTTATTATTTGTATTATTTTTTTTATTATTCGGTTTATTATTGTTTGAAAAATGTGTTTGTAATGCCATTAACATAACACTTTTCAGAGGAAATTATTATGTGGGTTTGTCACTTTTCCTAACTTCATACTTAAATATTTATGCAAATATAGTTTAGCTCAATGTCAATGTCATGTCTAATATGATAAGTAGCCAAATAAGAGTAGTTAAGTTTCACAAATTTCCTTGTATAAAATTCAAAGAACATACTTAGTAATTACAAATATTGTTTCTACCTAAACAGTAATATTTTAGCATAAAAAACTTTTGAGAATTTCGGTTCTCAATTACTATATTCCATGTACATTGTGTGATCTTGCATGTTATAAAAGCAATGCAGAAGAAAAAATTCTTCAACTTTAAATGCAAGAAATTATTGTAGATTTGGATTGTTTTCAGGGAAGGAATTGCAAAGTTTTGTCCAAATTCATAGGTACTTTATTAGTAGATGTAAATTCTAAAACAAAAAATGTAAGTTCAATAAAAGACATCAATGCTATTTTATTTTAAAAAATGCTAAGATAATAATATGGCAAAATATTTGCAGAGATATATCTATTATATTGCTTTAATTTCTCCACTCTAAAATGTAAGTATATACTTAACATATAAATAAACAATGAAGAATAATAAATGTTTAAAAGTATAAAAATTACTGCGTCAACATTATTCTGTATTTCTGTTTTCAAACTATTTATTGAAAATAGTGCTTGGTCAGGTCCTTACACCCTTAAGAAATGCAGTTCTACACATCGTGCAAATATCGGTTATTAATTTATTCTCGAGTTTAACCCCTTCAAAATCAAATTGCGCCCTGGTGACAGGACCAGTACCGTAAATGGTACTTGAACGTCATGGCGAGAACCAAACGTCGCGCCGTGCCGCTTCTTGTATGTAGTTCAACAGCTTGCCGTCAGCGCTGCCGTCGTAGTCGATGGCTGTAGTTCAACGGCTGGTTACATCTCCATGCACTGGGGTCGCATCCATGGTGTACGTCCATTTTTACCGTACGTCATGTGCCTTTAGAGGCAATGTAATGTTGGCAGCTTGTATGGTTTCCATAGCAACTAGCAAGGGCAAACAAATCGAATTGCATTTGACAGCATTCCAAGGTATTTATTTAATATCTTGGTTGCTGGCTGTTTTCTAAAGATCATTAATTCTAGCAATGGAAAATGTACGTTTAGCCCCGTCAGACAGTGACGAGGATTTGTACTCTGGTTATAATGAATACCCATCAGCATTTAGTACTAAAGATTTAGAACAAGATGAAGTTTTTCAAGAAGCTGTTCGAACAAGCTATGGCAAGCGCCCAGTTGTGAGTTCAAAACTATTCTTTAAATTTTTATGTACTGAAAATATTGAAAAATAATCCTTCTCAATTACATTTTTCGTTTTACTTTTTCCTGTACCTGAAGCTACCCTCCAAACCAGGAACTGCCATGCGACTTGGTACCTCAAATGTAAGTAATAAATTTCCTCCAAAATTCACAGATGGCGCGATGTCTGACTTTAGTAGTTGCTTTGAAAGCACAAGAAATGTATGAAAATTAATTGGACAAACTTAGCCAAGAGCATTGTATTTTGGAGACCATATTTATGATAGCTACAACTTTTTTGTTATGCATGGCGATTAAAATAAATCTCACATTATTTTAAATTATGTTTAAATAAATGTGAGAAAAAAGATCATGCTGTATAGCATTTAAGTATCAGCTTGCGTTTCGTTAAACGCAAAATGTAGCTACTGCGATTCAGCCTTTTTGTTCGAATTGTCCACCAATCAAAGAAAGAATTTCTACGAGAATTTGTTGGAACAAATATGAAATCTCTCAGTGGAGGAAACTATATTATGTTTTCTTCAGAAATTTTCTGCACTAGTATATAAACAAGGATAAGAAAAATGTACAGTGCCCTTTTAAATGCCTATTTTAAACTTTTAAATGCCTATTACATATTTTTAAATGCCTATTTTGCCTGCCTATTTCTGCAGTTGTTCGTGCCAATAAATCCACAGCTTAATTTTCAGCAAAATCAAATCAAAATCTTAATCAAAAGCAGTCTTGCAGCATGTCTCTGTGATTCAGACACTGTATCAAAATCATAATAATTTTTAGAACCGTTCATTGTTTTACAGTAACTAAGTGAAGTTAAGGGTAAAATGAAAAACGAAAATCAGACCAGGGTTAAGCAAGTGTAACGAGTCAAGATAATCAAAGACTTTTGATGATCGTGTGCACAGCTCACCTGTATAATAATGACGGATACCATAGTAACAGACCAGACACCCTAAAATTTAAAAAAATTAATAACCAGAATTGGCATGAACGTCTTACCAAACACACGTGTAATATATGGTCAGGTGGATGGTGAAAATTATGGTCTGGAAGACGTTATTCAGTTAGAAGTAATGACTGAGTAATTTAATTGTCAAATACATCTCTTGGAGGAACTGGAAGCTTTGGGAAAAATATGAATGATGTTTGACAAATAATACTATTCATATCACAATTTTGTCTCTGTATTAGTTTTTCTAAAACTCATTTGAAGTCATAGAACATTTGGTGCAAAAAATAAGCAGAATCCGAAAAAGTACAATAATATGTAAATAAAGTAAATAATATAATATTGTAATATTCTACAAATATATAAAAATATTTTTATTACTACAAACAAAAAGCAACTATTATTATCACCTTCTGTTATCTGTGCGGCATTACAACAATGGGTAACAACAACCAAAATGGACAGATAGACGGATTTATTATACACAAGTTAAATGGTATTCACATTTCAAAATATAAAACAAAATCCAAGCAGCTACAATATATTTTATTTATAAGTTATGCATCAAATACACCATTTTGGCAATAGAGATTATTAAATAGTAAATTGTTTAATACAGGCATACTGCATACTGGTTTTGGTAAAATTCTTTTTAAACAGTTTTTTTATTAAAATTCATATTATTTAAACAAAGAGAATTTAAATTATTTTTTATAAAACTCTAATTTTAATAATAAAAGATTCAAAACCCTGTCTTTGGGTTTTCGTTTTGAAAGCTAAAGTCGTTGGTCCTGACGGTTATCTCGGCATGTGTGGTAGTGTAGTGGTTGCTAGTGTAAGTGTGTGTAGTAGCAGGTGAGGATAGAACAAGGAAGAGGAAGAAAATATTGCATGCCATGAGTTGTTTGTTACGGTACTGCTCTGACGTTTGCCTGGTGTTGACCTGAGAAATCACGGAAAACTACCGATCAGAGCAGCCGGACGCTTGGATTTCCCCCTAGACAGCGACTGAATTCGACATAGCTGACAATGTGATGACAGAAATCCTGCCACCATCGAGACTCGAACCTAGCACCTCCCGGTCAGAGACACTGTAGTGTACGCAAATTTCATGATTCTTTGCTTTAAATGAAATGTAATGAGACTCAGATGTGTTATCATGTACTATTATTTTACAGATGTATAGTATTCAATTTTAATAAAATCATAGAATGAATGATTATTTGCTGTCGTTTTAATGTTTCAACACCCTCTTCTTAATCTTATGAAAAAATTGTTACAAGTTAAGTAACATAAGTGCTAGTACTGCTCTTGTTAATTACAAATAAAGGAGGAATGCTTTTTAACGAAGAATAAATAAAAAAATAAATAGAATAATAGAAAATCACGAAGACATCTCAACTTTCTCCAGAAACTCAAAGCCCCTCAGATAATGCCAGGAGGAAAGAAAAAAAGAAAAAGAAAGCAAACTTAGAAACTACTAATAAGAATCTGTTAGTGTGAAAGAATTTATAAAAGTAATCATCAGTCAACTAACAGGAGAAAAACGAAAAGCTTATTACCTCACAAACTACTTTCTTACAAGATAATTCAATTGCATACTGAATGTCTGCAATGGAATCTGGAAATCAATGTGTGCGGGTTTCAGGTAGTGTTATGTTGTGAATACTTTGTTTTTTCTGTAACTGCTCATTGTGGTCGGTAATGCCCCAGCAGTTTATGCAACCTTTAAAAAAGGCTAATTTTTAAAAGAAATTAAAACTGTTTCCCCATGAAATTATGTTTTCTTTTTGTTGATGACTTAGGGAAACTTACTTTCTGGATGTGGCGTGTATATTATTATACAGGGGGAGAGAGGGAGTTTTCTAATTTGAGTCTTAAAAACACAAGACATAATTGAGAAAAAATAGTATATACAAACTTAAATTTGGTAAACTCATCCTGTTGAATTAACAATTATTTATATTATTATGTTAAATATTAATTTTAACCATAATTATGCTCTTACAAGAGCACATACTTTCTTGCATTATATCTTAAAAATGTTTCAAAATGTGCAATTTTCATAAATTCACAGAGTTCAATGAAAATGAGACCTGCACCATTCTTTTAAGTGTCAAAATTAAGCAAAAATTTGTAATGGGTTTTGAGAATTTTATTTATGATTTGCTTTAATTTCAAATAGAAATTCTCTAAAACACCAATCGTTTTTTGTTTTCTTTTTTCCTAAATACGTTATCACTTTTAAAGATCTGATTTTTTAGAACAGATTTCAATTAAAACAAAATCTCCTGAATTCACTTTTGCAATGTTAACTTTTTGCAATTTTCCAATTTTTGTTTGCGAAGAATAGAACTAGCACCAATTTTCACATCACCCTTTAATACATACAAGGAGAAAGTTTTAAGAAAAAACAACTGATGTCTTTTTGAGTAAAAAATATTTAAAATTTCAAAGTAAAAATAATTTGACTACACAAGCGATTTTGTACGTGTTTTATAACACAAAATATCCGCCCTGTGGTGACAGTAAAACGGAATAGGTTTATTGATAGTTGTTTGATTTCTTTGTGCTCTGCAGGATAAAAACAAAAAAGAAAAATTTTTTAAAATATTTTATTAAGGATAATTGTTTTTTGATCACTTAAAAGAAAGGCAACATTTAGGTATTGAAACATAAAATAGGCATTTATTAGTGAAATAGCCATTTATAGACACTACACAATTTGTTTATAATACTCCTAATGCCTCAAGATGAATAAGTAACCAAAAATATTGCATTTTCCATCAAAGTAAATAAATAGGCAAATAGGCAGAAAGCCACAGGTTACTGAAAATAAATGAATTTGGTATTTGTCTATTTCATGGTTTGATAATATAAGTAATTTTTTTTTATAAACATACAACCTATTTTCTTCTCTAGATTCATGATGGAACTGGTACAGCTTTTCGTCCAGTAACAGGTACACAGGATGGACTCAATAGACCTATGACTGCAGTTCGTGGTGCAGGGTACACAAGTCAACGCCCAACCACAGTATTTGATCCTTTAAATCAAGCATCTAAATTACCCACTCAGTTGGAGTCAAAGAAGGAAGAATTGTAAGAATAAATTACTAATATGATTTTTATGGTTTTATGGAGTTTTGCTAGTGAAGATATACTTATAATAAATTAAAATAGAAACATTTTTTAAATTATTTATTTATTACCATATGGGTCCCTTAGTTTAATTTATTTTCTAATGTAATAAGAAAAATGTGTATTATCCTGTTTGGATATTTAGTCTGTAGTTTCATTATTTCAATAACAAAAGCCATTTGATATTTTGACAAAAAATAATAGTGGTGGCTTTGATGTAATGCAATGTAATAGATGTTTATAAAGTGCAAAAATATACAATATTTGAAATAATGTTAACTGACAATATTTTTTTTGTGGGTGAATCATTTGCCTATAATTATCAGCTCCAATTGTAGAATGTGTTAATGCCCTTTACAATAATTTAACAAATGTATTAAATTTTAATATATCTTATTAATATGTTTACGTCTTAATATGACAAATAAAGATATAAGCCAATGTTCTTCTCTGCATCATTGTGAATGTTAGAAATATGTTTGATACACAGTTTCAAAACGCTCTCCTGTGCAGAAGTGATTTTGTGGCTTATGACTATCTCTGAAACACATCTTCTATTAACGACACTTATTATTACTTTTGAAATTTATTTGGTAGTTAAAGTTTCATCCATGTACATAGACCAATATCTTCTTATAATAATTCCGGTAGGAACGAACATCTATCATTTTTGCCTTTTTAATTTGTTTTGAATTGCATTCACGATTTTGCTCCTTTCTTTGTATTGAACTTATTTACTTTTCTCTCTCTTTTAGCTTCTAGTTTTTTGGTGATAAAATAAACAGAAAAAAACATTTTTCAGGCCAGAAGAAAAAATAAAGAAACTAGAGCGCCGGATAATGGAGTTAATTGAAGAAGCTTGTGTTGCAAATAGCCACGGAGATCACAGAAGTGCCCTTGACAAGGCAAAAGAGGCTTCAAGTAAAGAGAGAAGTTTGATTCGAATGCAGGAGCAAGCAGGCTTGAGCGAAACACACAATTTGGATCTCACATTTTCAGTAAGTGTGACAAATATTCAAGAGGATGGAAGAAGACTTTTGTAGAGACATCCCATTAGATTTGTTAAGTCATGATCATATGAACATTCAGGAGAAAGACGAGAAATGCATTCTTCACCAGATCTCATAGAAGTGTAACTCATTTTTACTGCAACTGCAAAGTGATGAGACACAGACTTAGTACACTAATGTTGTGTGGGAAAAGAATAACATTCTTCAACTGTTAATCTTATAACTGCCACCAACTTATTTCAAAATGATTTATGGACTTTGTTTGCTTTGTCAGTGAACAGTATATAGTTTGCAGGTACTCACAGATAGACTGCCTCCAGTTTTTAAACAAATGGAATTGGTGCACTATGTTAGTAAAAAGTCTCTCAAATGTCAATTGAATTAATCAATGAATTGTAAAGCTTCACTGTACAGTATTGTTACTGTACCATACTGCTTTACTGTATTGTTCATAATTTATTATTAATATCATTAATAATATTTTATGCATTTTGTAATTTCTTTCTATAATGTTACTGATGGAACTTTATAACTTATATCTTATAAATCTGTCCATAAAATAATTTCCATGATGTAATTTGTAGGTACTTTTCAACTTAGCAAATCAGTATGCAGTAAATGAAATGTATTCTGAAGCATTAAACACATATCAAGTAATAACAAAAAATCGGATGTTTAATAATGCTAACAGATTGAAAATCAATATGGGGAATATCTACTTCAAACTAGGTCAATACCCAAAGGCTGTGAAAATGTATCGAATGGCACTGGACCAAGTACCTAATACACATAGAGAACTTAGGTTTGTGAAATGCATGTCATGATTGTTTTTTAATTGCTTAGTCTTGTTGCATATTTATATTTCTGTAATACAGTAGTCTACATATTGATTTCAATTTTGGCACATTTGTTTTGATTTGCTTTCTTTCCTTCTTAAAAAAAATAATAAAAGAAAAAACTTCATAGAAAGTGTATAAAAATTCTATATAGAGTACTTGGTGTGGGTATAAATTGTTTATTTTACAACTAACTGTATATTGTATTGAATGATGGTTACAGTAGAATCAGAGAATTAAAGCCTTCAGTTTCACAGAAAAAAATGTTGATGTAATGTTGATCCTTTAATAAAGAACTCTATTTGCAAGATAAACATTTTATGCTAGGAACAAGAAAATAACCTTTTTTAAAAAAGTTTTTCACAAAAATTATATTTATTTCAATTATATTTTTGAATTATTAAGGAGTTGCAAACATCCGTCCATCTTTGCTTTCTTTTTTTTTGTTTTTTTTTCCAGAATTAAAATCATGCACAATATTGGTATTCTTTTTGTTAAAATGGGACAGTTCAGTGATGCCTGTTCTAGTTTTGAATATATTATGCAAGAGAAACCTGAATTTACCACAGGTAAGATGTATGTGTTGGTATGGGTGTGTGGAGGGGTCAACAAAGTTTGAAATTTCTATCAAATACATTATCAAATGTATTTACAAATTATCATTGGTTATGAATATTATTTATTTCATTTTCTTTTAGGCCTTCATCTTATTCTTTGTCATTACGCTTTGGGAGATAAGGAAAAGATGAAAAGAAGTTTCCAAATGCTGCTTGAAGTTCCTTTGAATGTTGATGAAGAGGACAAATATAATACAAATAATGTAAGAAAAATAAATAACTTTATCTGATTAAAGTTATGATACACTTTTACTTTCCATATATATATATATATATATATATATATATATATATATATATATATATATATATATATATATATACATACACAGTACATACAGACTATAGTATATGTACGTAGTATTTCTGCATTGTATGTGGAAAGTTATGTAATTTTACGAAAAATCGGTTTTGAGATTTCGACGGAAATACAAGTTATGGGGGCCAATGAAACAAAAAAAAGGGGGTTTCCAAAAAGGTAGTTTTCGGGCAATATTGCGAGTAATATGAGCAATTTTTAAAAATTACAAAAACTAGAGTAGCGGGGGTTTGGGCAGCTTTGAGGGGAGGGTAGAAACCGGAGCGGCGGCGTCACGACAGTGGCATGTAGATTGGACGTCTGGGTGTCTAATTCAATGATCCATACTGTGAAATGATTTGCCCACTTATTTAAATGCAGTCTACAGTATTTCTAGCTACAAGGGCAATATTTCCCTATTTATGTTCTGTGCACTGCTATGTATCGACATTTTCTTTATCGTTTTTACTTTATGCTCATTGTAATTCATAAATAATATTTTAAAGCAGTGACCTCTTTTAAAATTTATTATGTAATTTTAACAAACTAAAATTTACAATTTAATATGATTTTTCACTGGGAATGTTATAATCTCCAAATGATAGCAAAATGGGGGAAATTAAGAGCAGTCTCTCACATAGAGATTGATATAAAAATGAAATATAGGCAGTTCCAAGAAGGATAATGATTGGCAGCACATATTTGTGATATTTTCCCTCATTATGAAGCTGAATAAGAAATACGAATGAGGAAACCTCTGTTACGATATGTTATGGACCATCATGACATTATTATGAGTCAGTTAAATAGAACATAAAGGGCTTAATCTTTTTTATACAATATCATAAACAGTTATGAATAAATAGTGTTCGTTGATATGAAATAAGAAATATATAGTGTACTCTTGCCGGAAATTAGAGCAGAAAGTAATTAACATTTTTTTAAAAACTTTTTTTGCTTTGATAGAATGATTAATAATAAATAATGAAATTAGATTAGAAATAGTACATGAAAAAATAATTTAGTTCTGTCAACATAAAAAAAAAAGATTCAATATAATTTTGTATTTAACAGCAGGCTAAATTTGTGATTACATTGTAGCAAAACAAATTACATTATCAGCCCTACAAGCATATCAGCCCTATCAGCCCTACAAGCAATTATATAATACTGGTATCCAAATTAAATATGTATGTCTAATTCGTTTTAAGTCGCTTTCACATTGTCCTATATCAGCAACAAACATTTCCAAAATAAAAGGTAATTTGATATTTGCTTTTTCGTTTTACGCGCTACGGTCCGAATTGCGTATTCTCTTTGTCGGTCTCCACTTCTTGAATGAGTCTTCCCCATCCACGCGGCCCGGGTCTGCACTCAAGTTGCTTGCGTGCGGCTCCCGAGGTCAGCCAAAGTGCAGAATGCTGAGCGGGCCTATGATTACAACTAAGCTAATAAAACAGTGTATGTTGTACAATTACATAGCTTTCTAATACAGAGATAACCTGACTAATAGTTCACTTTGTACTTTCCTTGCCTGTTAAATGTTTTCACACTTTGTCATAAAACGTTTGCTGAATTTCATCATATAAACTTTGATCATGTTCAGAGGCGGATTCAGTGTACTCACAT